>CM060929.1:401749780-402999780 GCA_030765085.1 Allium cepa | reverse complement strand
ATACCAATTTATACCACTTAACACAATTATCCGTCCAAATTCAAATCTAAATCCAAATTTCAAATTTGATTCAATTTCAAGCTCAATTTCAAAATATCATTTTTATATCACTTTCACTTAGTAATATTCAAAGCTCGAATTTAGGTTCAATCTTTAAAACAAATTAATTTTCGAAATTCAATCATATCCAAATTTTAAATTTCAAAGTCTCAACTTAAATTATTTAGCAATTTCTTTTAATCAAAATTTATTTCAACATTCCAAACTCAATTTTTCGATAAATTCGATTTCTATAAATTAATTTCTATTTTTAACTTCTAAATCAAAACATTTAAATAAATTTCAAATCGACGATTTTAAAAATTATAAATTTAGCCAATTCGGTGTCCGTATATAATTTTCTATCCTATGGCCAAGTAATTATTTATTTCAATTGAATGTCAGGGATGAATATATATCACTTAAACCAATCACAGTGTCATATGTATGTATAACATGATATATATAAGCAAATAAACATCCAAACATTTAAATAACAACCAATAGCATCCATCGAAATACATCATCCAAATGACAATACAATTCATGGCAGTTTCATAGTTATCAATGTCAGGTAATTTAATCGCAGTTCAATTTTAATTTCAATTTCAATTTAACTGTCAATTTAAATTTTCAACGGTTAATTCAAATGACAAGCTATATGACAATTAAATTTTTATCAAACAACGACAAATAAAATCATAACACTTCATAATGTCAAATTTAACTAGCATAAAGATATTTAGTACGTTGTGAGCGTTATAAAACACTCACCTTGATTTCAATGTAGTTCCAGCGCTTTATTTCGAATAAAATTAAACGAGCGTTTAATTTTACCCGAAATTTTCACTAGCTCCAAACGATTCCAATCCAGTTCCATAGCATAGTGCTCGTCCATACGATTCTAACGCAACTGGTTTCGTGCGTTTTCGACCTCGTATGAAAAAGATATGAATTTTCAAAGTTACACGAATATTTAATTATAAAATTACAACATATATTTATAATTTCTAAACCTAATCGATCTCAGCCCTTGATCCCATCTCCCTGCAATCACAGCCGCTCCCCTATTTCTTCCATCTCCCCAGGTTTTAGAACGCGCACGAACCCAATTTAGCCGGCCTAAACCCTAACGGCCGCGCCACCCTCCATCGATGCTAGCTCGATCAACCAGTACCACTCCAAAGCACTCGCTTGCCCTAACTCTCGGCCCAAATATCAAGGAACTCGGTCAGGCATTCTACACGAAAAAAGTGCATAAAGTCGCGACCTTCTCGAGCCGATTTCGGCGAATCCACGTCCCCATAGTCGATCTCAACCGTTGAATCTATAGAGGTCGACGAGTTCTTCGATTCCCTAGTTGGAACATTTGGCTAAAATTGTGTGGATAGAGAGAAAAACGAGGAAGAACATGGGAGCATTTCGGCCATTGGCTATTTTAGTGGCGGCGGCTGTAAACAACCCTAGCTAATTATTTTTTATTATATTGTGAATAAATGGTCTATTTATAGATAAAACGAACACTATTCATTCCGGTTTTCCGAACTCCGATTTTCACGCGGTGGCCGGCGTTTCTAGGGTTTACCCCGCGTTCCGGACACAATGGAACAGGTTTCGAAAGCTAATTCGATCGTCTGTGCGAGTTACGGAAATAAACGATCAAATTAAAATTAAATCGGTAAATCAAATTTCTAGGCGTTTTAGCTTGCCCCAGACAAACGGTAAATCCGATTGACACGAAATTTGAAACCTTATAATAATATCACGTTACGGATCCGACGAAACTGGTTTCTTCGAAATCCGAGACTATTTGAAAAATGACTATTTTAACTCGCCAAATTAAGATTAAAACCATTTTGATGCGTTTCGAGCTGCCACGGTCAAACGACAACTCCGATTGCTACGAAAATTGAAATCCAATAATAAAAAATTATTACGGATCCAATGAAACTAGTTTCGTCCAATTCTGAGACTACTTGAAAATTGGCTATTTTTCAGTCGATAATTAAATATTAAAATATTCAATTTTCACAAATTTACTTTTAATTCGATTTTAATTGTTCTACAACATCATTCTAACTTTAATATGATAAAGTAAAATTTTAAAAATCATTTTTAATCATATTAAACCCGTTATTCAATTATCCAATAAATTTCAATTTTTAAAATCTTTTTAACTCTATTATAATCCCGATATAACTTACATTCACGTTGGAAACCAATTTGAATCGTATTAAATCAAATTTCAATTATTCACTCTATTTTCATATATTAAATTTCAATATCAAATTAATCATATCAAATTCGGAATTTAGTTATTCAAACATTTGTAGTATTAAATTTAAACCAATTTGATTATTCTTAAATCACTATCTTTTGAAATATTCAAAACGAACTTATAAAATTTAACAAATTCAAATTATAGAACAACCATTTTCATTAAAACAGTTATTCAGTTCCCGTTATTCAATTTATTCAATACATTCCAAATATTAAATTTAATCAATTTAATTGTTCAATATTTGACGGATTTCAATTTATTGGATTTTTAAATAAAAATTTCATTATCAGTCGATTTACTATATTACATCAAATGAATTCCACATTATTATTTAACTACAGTTAGAGATAATGCACTCAACTAATATATAAACTTTCATTTCAATTGCAATTGGTTCGCAAATTCAATTCGACTAACTAAATGAATAGGTAACTTAAATAATTATCACCATTAACTTTTAATTACTTATAAGTTTATTATTTACAAACAAGTGTCACAATTACCTATACAATACAAATTCATTCAATTACCTTTGACTACATATTATTTCAACTGATTTGGGATTTCATTCAATTCATAAACAATTAACTTAGATAATATTTTGTTGCAATTCATTCTAGTTGTTATTATTCCAAACGACTTACAATTTTTTTCTAACACTAAATCACGAAATCTTATTAAATTTAGCTATTTTAATTATCGAAAATTTACGGGTCGCTACACTCTCCCCCACTCAAAACTTTTCGTCCCCGAAAAGGAAAAAGAAGGGAAAAGGAACTAAGTATGGAATTCAACATTTGATATATTTTATTCAAAGTTACCAACTTATAAAACAATGAAATTCCATTTATAAAGTCATAACTACGCTTGCACTAAGTTACTCCGAACGGCTTTTTAAAAGTTAGTTATCAAAACAAGTTATATAAAAAAAAGTTGAAGCAGCGTGGAGGAGGGCTGGACATGAGAGGCTATGAGCTAGGGTTAGTGATTTAGGAAGTATTAGTCACCGATCGATGGATTGAAGCATGGATTTGGATTGAGCATAGAAATTAGCATCTCCTGGTCATTTTTTTAGCATGTGCGATTGTGGGAGGGTGAATGCGTCATTTGGATGGCTGTAAGGGCTGTGTCAAGTCGGAATTTTGTGGGGAGGTGCGGACGTGGCTTCGTCATGATGGGTAAGTATGGTTAAAGGAGAGAGATGAAAACGGTTCATCAAATGTAGGTCCTGAGCTCCGTATCATTGCATTTGTGTGCACCGCCACGGTAGATTTGTGTTGTCTGTGCACATTTGGATGAAAGCGGGGAAGGTGATTAAGGAAGGAGAAGATAAAGGCAGGGGCACACTTGTTATTATATTAAGTTGTTCAAAATTTTATTTATCTCTTATCATCCACTTATAAATCTCGTATCTTACTAATACGAGGTTGCATTCGAACTTCAATTTTTGCATTGGACTCGAGTCATTGAGATCTTCGCGATGGAATTAGTTTGATTGGATGTAACGACCCGTATTTTACGTGTCGACAAAATCATAAAATAGTTGCTTTAAGTCGTATTGTTGATAAGTCGTTCAGAGTAAGTTATTGGGTACTTAAGTCGTGTAGGAATTGGCTTGAGTAAAGCTTAGGTCGGTGGGTAAATGAGTCGTTCATACAACTTAGGGATGTTGCCGACTTAAGGAAGGTAAGTGTTGAATTAGGGAGTCAGAGTTTTGAGTCGTGACCGACTTATAGGTGTTGCCAAGTTAGTGGGTTAGCGAGTCAAGAGAGGCAACGGTTTACAATTTTGGACGAGTCATGGAGTAGCCGACTCATAGTAGGACCGACTCAGAGATTTGTGGAAGTAACGACCTAAGGGTTGCCGAGTTATAGCTTAAGTCGTAGGCGAGTTAACAGTTTAAGGGGAAGTGACCGACTCAAATGATGACCGACTCAAGAGGAGAGCAACGACCTATAGAAGGACCGACTTAAGGCTTAGCAGTGTGTTGATGGGTCGATGAGGCCATGGGTCGTGAGTTATTTTGTGTGTATAGTTGAGTCGTCAGACGACTTAGGACTTGGGAGTGTTAGCAGCTGTGTGTTAAGTCGTTGGTCATAGGTCGGTTAGAGCTTAGGTCGGCCATAAGAGTGAGTGGTTGAGTCGGCAGGAAGGGATAAGTCGTTAAGCCGTATTGGTTGGATTGTTGAGTCGGCTATTGTTAGGTCGTTAGGGGTGTTGAGTCGTGTCTGGGGTGAGTCGCGTACAGGTTAGACGTGAGGCCCTGTGTTTTGTTGAGTCGGCATGATGATGAGTCGGGGACGACTCAAAGGGTGGGTCGGCAACGACCTAAGGGGCGACGACTCATAGTGGTTTCAGCCTATAAATAGAGGGGTTTGGCTCACTTTTTGGCACCGGTTTTTGAAGCAACGAAGTGCTGCCATTTTGGGAACTCGACTACAACATTTCTTCATCTTCTTTTCTCTATTCCAATCTAATTCTAACATCCATCCAAGATCGAAGATTGAGATTGAAGATCCAAGAGACAAAGTTGAAGATCTTCATCCAACGAAGCTAGATTCCATCGTTTTAAGCGAGATTTCGCCGGATCAAGCCTTGATCTTCGCTGTCCAGATCTAAAGTGTTTAGTTTTTGAGGTGTTTAGGTGATTTGGTGAGTGGTAGTTATCTCTCACGCGGACCCAAAGGAGTATATTGGATTGGTGGTTTGTTGGAGTGTTGTAGATAGTGATTTTGTGCATTTTCCTTAGATCCAAGTATAGATCCATTGTTGTGAAGATGTTTATCTATGCAAGTTCATTTATTAAGTTATAGAAACAAAACCCATGTTTTATATTTGATAGATCCATGCTTAAAACTATGATTTCATGTATGTTAGACTTATGCTCATTTATTTACGAAATTGCCACTATAGTTAATATTGCTTATTAGATCTTGTTTGAATGCTTGAATGTTTGGATGTATGATTGATTAGATTGTTTCAAGTTAGCAAATGGTTAATTTGGAACAAGACGGTTGGAGATGATTCAAAAGCTAAGTGGAAAGGCTCTTGAATGGTGAAAGCTGCCGGTGACATATGAAGCGGATGTGGAAGCTCACATGGATGGATTCGATGATGATGGTCTTTGCTATGATGTGATGAGACAAGGCATGAGATCGTGATGGAACTCTGCTATGATGCAATGAAGCAAAGTGTGATGTTGAGATGGGACGGGTCATGATGACGTTCCAAGCACGTGCTGCGACGACGTGCAAAGTTATGTTGATAACTCGGTGATGCGATCCGGGTTGGTGATAATGGTTAGCTTGAGAGGTGCTTGAGCTATTATGGAAATAGTCGTCGAGGAGGATGACTAGGAGGCTGAGATCTTATCGTTGTTGAAGGTTCTAGCATGCTCAAAGCAAGAGTACGTTGGAACGGGCTGCGACGACGTTCCAAGCACGGGCTGCGACGACGTGCTAGTACTCTGGGTAGTTGCGAAAATTCCTAGGCACGGGCTGCGACGACGTGCGGAGTTATGTCTAGAACCAGGGTTACCATTAGCCCTTGACAGGTGGTCATTCAATTAACGGTGAAATCATGGCAAAGATAACAGTGATAGCCAGAGTCATGGATGTTTGGTTGTATTATCATTCGGTCTCAAGAGCGGTATTTTCTGGGTGCTTATCTGATCTTGGTTTAGGCTTTGGGGGTTTGTATTTGGAAAGCATCGCCCTTGACTCGAGTGATTATTGCTTTACTTTAATTATCTGCTATATTATGCTTGCTTTTCCTTAGTGTGTGTCTGGGGGCTATCACTGTAGAAAGAGGTGGAGTGGGATGGTTTGGTTCCTATTCCTTTTATTCCTTATGCTCTTTTGGTATGTTTGATAGTTGATTTACTACTCACTAAGACTTTGTCTGACTCAAGGTTTTATGTCTCCTCTTATTACCTTGGGCTGTTCATCCATGTTGGGATGGGAAGACTAGGTAGCAGGTGACAGGTGCTGTTCTTAGAGATCTACGCTGATGATGACGAAGACGAGCAGGAGGCTTTGCATATTAGTTTTCTTACTATATGTACTGGGTGTTCCGCTGTTGTATCTGATTGAGTGTTATGTAGTGAGGCTTGGATGTATGGATGATTCATACGTTTGTATAAAACTACTATGATACTTATATGATGATTTTCTGTTATGGAGCTTCACTATATATTTCTCTATTGTATTTTATCCATGCGCTGTGAGATGTACGATAGAGTTTGCTGTTTTATTTTACCCTGACTACTGTCCATGGCTACCTGGCACGCCCTTCAGCGCTCTTTTCTCTTGTTTTGGTGCGGGAGTCATGGGCGGTCGTCACATTTTGGTATCGGAGCTTGGTTAATCGATTTTAGCCAACGCTCGCTGACGTAGTACGTATGAGAGACGTAATTGTATTTTGATGGGTGATTACTATATAATATAGTAGTTTAGAAGGATTTGAACTCCTTATGCAGTTGTTTCTTAAGGTGTTCTAATCATTCCTATTACAGATATTAAGGATGAGTCGAAGAGGGAGACCAGCTGCAAGGGAAGGCCGTGCTACTGAAGGGGCTGTTGATTATGGAACTATGTTCGAAGCGATGATGACTTCGATCATGAGAAGGATACCAGCTCCAGGGCCATCTGTAGATGTTGGAGTTCAAGTCCAAGCTCCAAGACCGGTGGATTTTGCTAAGCTTTGTAAGGATTATACTTCTCTTGGAGGAAAAGCTTTCTTGGGGACGGAGTCGACTATTGAGGTGCAAAGATGGATTGATGCATGTCGAAGGATCTTTGGTGACTTAGGGATTGAGGATGCAACCAAGAGAAAGCTCACATCAAGGCAACTTCAAGGGAGAGCTTCGGATTGGTGGAATTCTATCACCATTGATACTCTGGAGGAGGAGATTACTTGGGAGCAATTCCAAGCTAGATTTGAAGCTAAGTTCATCTCTACAGCTCAGAAATCTGTTTTGTTCAAGAAGTTTGTAGAGCTCAAGCAAGGTGGGAGATCGGTCCTTGAGTATGTTTCTGAGTTTGAGGCTTTGTCCAAGTATGCCAGATCGTATATTGATTCTCCCTATCAGAAGAATGAGAAGTTTGTGACTGGTCTGGATGCTTATCTTGGGAGGCAGTTGGTGGATCACTTGGATGATCCGTTTGAGAAGCTTGTGGAGAAAGCTCTCAGGCATGAGAGTTTGTTTCCTAAGGAAAGTTCTGTTGTTGCTGTAACCAGGGAAGGATCTAAACCACAGCGGAGTGAAAATAGGAAGAGGAAGCAGCAGCAACAGAAGGGTAGGGATGGCTAGAAGAAGCCGAAGGGCGAAGTGACTTGTTATAATTGCCAGCAGAAGGGCCATCTCTCCAAGGATTGTAGGAATCCAAAGGCGCCGGCGAAATGCCACAACTGTGATAAACCAGGGCATTTCAGGAAGGACTGTCCAGAACCGAGGAAGGACAGGCAGGTTGTGCAAGCTTATGCTTTGGGAGCTGTGCCGTCATCTTCAAAAGCTCCTACTGCTGAAGAGAAGGGGAAGAGTGTGGTGGTTCAAGGTACTCTTTCTATCTGTGGTGTTCCAGTTAGAGTGTTGTTTGATACTGGAGCGTCGCATTCTTTTGTTTGTAATGATTTGGTAGACCGGTTAGGTTTGAGACCGGATATTGTTGATAGGCCATTGGTTGTGACTAATCCAGTTGGGGGTTCGTCATGTTTGTGTATGATATGCCGTGGTCTAGTTGTGTCGAGTCATGATTGCTCGTTTGTTTGTGATTGCTTTGTTCTGAACTTTGCGGGGTTCGGAATTATTTTGGGTATGGACTGGCTTAGGAAATATGCGGCAAGGATTGATTGTGAAAGGCTTGAGGTGACAGTCGGGAATGTGGAAGGGCGAAAGGTTGTGATACGATGTAAGCATGAGGAAGACGTCTTCATGAGCTTCATGTATTCGCTGGTTGTTCCACGGGATGGACTGTCATCGGTGCCTATTGTGAATGGATTTGAGGATGTCTTTGACGAAGTCAAAGGGTTGCCGCCACATAGGGAGATCGAGTTTCGTATCGATCTAGTTGAGGGAGCCAGACCTGTTGTGATGCCTCTTAGGCGGATGGCGCCTAGGGAGCAGCTAGAGTTGAAGGTGTAGGTTGATGACCTTTTACGGAAGGGATTCATTCGGCGTAGTGTGTCCGAATGGGGTGCACCAGTTGTGTTCGCAACCAAAGTGGATGGATCGTTGAGGTTGTGTGTGGATTATCGTGAGCTGAATAAGTTGACTAGGAAGAACAAGTATCCATTGCCGAGAATAGATGACTTGTTTGATCAGCTTCACGAGGCTAAGGTGTTTTCTCAGATGGATTTGGCAACGGGATTTCACCAGTTGAGAGTGGCGAAGGATAGTGTGCCGAAGACTACTTTCAGGACACCATCCGGATTTTATGAGTGGCTGGTAATGCCGTTTGGATTGACTAACGCGCCAGCATATTTTGTGGATCTTATGAATAGAGTGTTCAGAGATCAGTTGAATAAGTTCGTGCTTGTGTTCGTGGATGATATTTTGGTTTACTCCAGGACTGAGGAAGAGCACAAGACGCACTTGAGAATTGTTTTGGAAATCTTGCGGAAACATCAGCTGAAGGCTAAGTTTTCGAAGTGTCACTTCTGGAAGAGTGAAGTGAGGTTCTTAGGCCATGTTATCTCTGGAAATGGAATAGCGGTTGATCCCGCTAAGGTGGCAGCAATCCAAGATTGGGTTTGACCTAAGAATGCATCTGATGTAAGAAGTTTTCTTGGATTAGCAGGATATTATCGTCGGTTTATTAAAGACTTTTCCAAGATAGCTGCACCGTTGACAGGATTGACGAAAAAGAACCAAGTGTTCAGATGGGATGATAAGCGTGAGCAAGCTTTTGTAATCCTGAAAGAGCGACTGACGAGTGCTCCTGTTTTGACTATTCCTAGTGGGAATGATGAGATGGTGGTTTACACCGACGCATGTGGCACTGGACTTGGAGCAGTGCTAATGCAAAAAGATAAAGTTGTTGCGTATGCTAGTCGACAACTGAAGCCGCATGAAAGAAATTATCCGACTCATGATTTAGAGTTAGCAGCGATTGTGTTTGCTTTGAAGATATGGAGACATTACCTATTGGGAGTTCGATTTGAGTTGTTTACGGATCATAAGTCGTTGAAGTATCTGTTCTCCCAAAAGGATTTGAATCTTCGACAGCAAAGATGGCTAGAGTTCCTAGCATCATATGATTTTGGTATAGCCTATACTCCGGGAAAAGGAAACGCAGTGGCAGATGCGTTAAGTCGAAGACATGCAGGATTGGGAGCCATGTTTTCGGAGTGGAAGAGTCTCGAGTATTTGGCTGAGTTTGACTTCAGGCCTAGATGTGAATTGGAACCTGAGATGTTGGCAAACTTATCGATAAGACCTACTCTTGTGGAAAGGATTGGCGAGAGCCAAAAGCAGGACGATAAGCTTGTCAGGATTATCCGTGGTTTGGAATCTGAATTGGAACCAGAGAAGGATAAAGGATTCGAGATCGATCGAGAGGGTCGGCTTCGAAAGCAAGGACGACTGGTTGTTCCCGATATAGATGGATTGAGAGATGAAGTTCTAAGGGAAAGTCATCACTCGAAGTTGACAATTCATCCAGGTGGAAATAAGATGTATCGGGATATGAAGAGAACTTACTACTGGGAAGGCATGAAGAAGGATGTTGGAAGTTTTATTTCCAAGTGTATGAACTGCCAGTTGGTGAAAGCTGAGCAGAAGAAGCCCAGTGGATTGCTTCAGCCATTAGAGGTTCCTACATGGAAGTGGGAGCAAGTGTCGATGGATTTTATCGATGGTCTACCTAGGACAAGGGCGGGAAATGAAGGGATTTGGGTCATAGTAGATCGTTTGACCAAGAGTGCAAGGTTCATTCCTGTTCGATCAACTAGGACTGCATCGAAGTTGGCTGAGTTGTATGTTAAGTGGATAGTTCGATTCCATGGTGTTCCGAAGTGTATAGTGAGCGATCGAGACCCATTGTTCACTAGTGGATTTTGGAAGAGCTTCCAGGAAGTTTTGGGAACCAAGTTGTGTTTGAGTACAGCTTATCACCCTCAAACAGATGGTCAAACTGAGAGAGTTAACCGAGTTTTGGAAGATCTTCTCAGAGCTTGTGTTTTGGACTTCGGAGGATCATGGGAAGATCATCTTCATTTGGTGGAGTTTGCATATAATAACAGTTATCAGTCGAGTATTGGTATGGCACCATATGAGGCATTATATGGAAGACCGTGTAACTCTCCGACATGTTGGTTGGAAACTGGAGAAAAGCTGATACTTGGGCCAGAGATGATTCGACAGACTTCGGATTGTATAGAGATCATTCGGCAACGAATGAAAGCAGCCCAAGATCGTCAGAAAAGTTATGCCGATAATCGTCGTAAGGATTTGGAATTCGACGTAGGTGAGATGGTTTTTGTGAAGATTTCTCCATTAAAGAGTGCTATTAGATTCGGAAAGAAAGGAAAGTTAACTCCGAGATTTGTTGGACCATTCCCAATTATAGAGCGAATTGGAAAGCTCGCTTATAGATTAAAGTTACCAGAAAAGATGGCGGGTGTGCACAATGTTTTTCATGTATCTTATCTACGGAAGTTTGTGCATGATCCAACTACAGTGGTTTCTGCTGATAGCTGTGAAGATTTGGAGGTTGATCCAGTGGTTACGAAACCTCGTAAGCCGCTTCGTATTGTTGAAACCGATACGAAACAGCTTAGGAGGAAGACGATTACGTTGCTCAAGGTACAATGGAGTGATGATGTTAACGACTATACGTGGGAGGAGGAAGAGAGGATGAAGGCAGCTCATCCCGAACTCTTCGAGGTATGGCCCTAAAGTGTCGTGACATATCATGAATTTATAGCTTGTTCTAAGTCTTAGAATTCTGCATGCTAGGTTAGAAATTGGATGCATGGTTTGTTGATTGCTATGGATGGTAGGCATGCAGAATAATTTTGTTCGCTCTTGATTGTTTGGAATTTCGGGGGCGAAATTCCTTAGGGGGAGAGAATGTAACGACCCGTATTTTACGTGTCGACAAAATCATAAAATAGTTGCTTTAAGTCGTATTGTTGATAAGTCGTTCAGAGTAAGTTATTGGGTACTTAAGTTGTGTAGGAATTGGCTTGAGTAAAGCTTAGGTCGGTGGGTAAATGAGTCGTTCATACAACTTAGGGATGTTGCCGACTTAAGGAAGGTAAGTGTTGAATTAGGGAGTCAGAGTTTTGAGTCGTGACCGACTTATAGGTGTTGCCAAGTTAGTGGGTTAGCGAGTCAAGAGAGGAAACGGTTTACAATTTTGGACGAGTCATGGAGTAGCCGACTCATAGTAGGACCGACTCAGAGATTTGTGGAAGTAACGACCTAAGGGTTGCCGAGTTATAGCTTAAGTCGTAGGCGAGTTAACAGTTTAAGGGGAAGTGACCGACTCAAATGATGACCGACTCAAGAGGAGAGCAACGACCTATAGAAGGACCGACTTAAGGCTTAGCAGTGTGTTGATGGGTCGATGAGGCCATGGGTCGTGAGTTATTTTGTGTGTATAGTTGAGTCGTCAGACGACTTAGGACTTGGGAGTGTTAGCAGCTGTGTGTTAAGTCGTTGGTCATAGGTCGGTTAGAGCTTAGGTCGGCCATAAGAGTGAGTGGTTGAGTCGGCAGGAAGGGATAAGTCGTTAAGCCGTATTGGTTGGATTGTTGAGTCGGCTATTGTTAGGTCGTTAGGGGTGTTGAGTCGTGTCTGGGGTGAGTCGCGTACAGGTTAGACGTGAGGCCCTGTGTTTTGTTGAGTCGGCATGATGATGAGTCGGGGACGACTCAAAGGGTGGGTCGGCAACGACCTAAGGGGCGACGACTCATAGTGGTTTCAGCCTATAAATAGAGGGGTTTGGCTCACTTTTTGGCACCGGTTTTTGAAGCAACGAAGTGCTGCCATTTTGGGAACTCGACTACAACATTTCTTCATCTTCTTTTCTCTATTCCAATCTAATTCTAACATCCATCCAAGATCGAAGATTGAGATTGAAGATCCAAGAGACAAAGTTGAAGATCTTCATCCAACGAAGCTAGATTCCATCGTTTTAAGCGAGATTTCGCCGGATCAAGCCTTGATCTTCGCTGTCCAGATCTGAAGTGTTTAGTTTTTGAGGTGTTTAGGTGATTTGGTGAGTGGTAGTTATCTCTCACGCGGACCCAAAGGAGTATATTGGATTGGTGGTTTGTTGGAGTGTTGTAGATAGTGATTTTGTGCATTTTCCTTAGATCCAAGTATAGATCCATTGTTGTGAAGATGTTTATCTATGCAAGTTCATTTATTAAGTTATAGAAACAAAACCCATGTTTTATATTTGATAGATCCATGCTTAAAACTATGATTTCATGTATGTTAGACTTATGCTCATTTATTTACGAAATTGCCACTATAGTTAATATTGCTTATTAGATCTTGTTTGAATGCTTGAATGTTTGGATGTATGATTGATTAGATTGTTTCAAGTTAGCAAATGGTTAATTTGGAACAAGACGGTTGGAGATGATTCAAAAGCTAAGTGGAAAGGCTCTTGAATGGTGAAAGCTGCCGGTGACATATGAAGCGGATGTGGAAGCTCACATGGATGGATTCGATGATGATGGTCTTTGCTATGATGTGATGAGACAAGGCATGAGATCGTGATGGAACTCTGCTATGATGCAATGAAGCAAAGTGTGATGTTGAGATGGGACGGGTCATGATGACGTTCCAAGCACGTGCTGCGACGACGTGCAAAGTTATGTTGATAACTCGGTGATGCGATCCGGGTTGGTGATAATGGTTAGCTTGAGAGGTGCTTGAGCTATTATGGAAATAGTCGTCGAGGAGGATGACTAGGAGGCTGAGATCTTATCGTTGTTGAAGGTTCTAGCATGCTCAAAGCAAGAGTACATTGGAACGGGCTGCGACGACGTTCCAAGCACGGGCTGCGACGACGTGCTAGTACTCTGGGTAGTTGCGAAAATTCCTAGGCACGGGCTGCGACGACGTGCGGAGTTATGTCTAGAACCAGGGTTACCATTAGCCCTTGACAGGTGGTCATTCAATTAACGGTGAAATCATGGCAAAGATAACAGTGATAGCCAGAGTCATGGATGTTTGGTTGTATTATCATTCGGTCTCAAGAGCGGTATTTTCTGGGTGCTTATCTGATCTTGGTTTAGGCTTTGGGGGTTTGTATTTGGAAAGCATCGCCCTTGACTCGAGTGATTATTGCTTTACTTTAATTATCTGCTATATTATGCTTGCTTTTCCTTAGTGTGTGTCTGGGGGCTATCACTGTAGAAAGAGGTGGAGTGGGATGGTTTGGTTCCTATTCCTTTTATTCCTTATGCTCTTTTGGTATGTTTGATAGTTGATTTACTACTCACTAAGACTTTGTCTGACTCAAGGTTTTATGTCTCCTCTTATTACCTTGGGCTGTTCATCCATGTTGGGATGGGCAGACTAGGTAGCAGGTGACAGGTGCTGTTCTTAGAGATCTACGCTGATGATGACGAAGACGAGCAGGAGGCTTTGCATATTAGTTTTCTTACTATATGTACTGGGTGTTCCGCTGTTGTATCTGATTGAGTGTTATGTAGTGAGGCTTGGATGTATGGATGATTCATACGTTTGTATAAAACTACTATGATACTTATATGATGATTTTCTGTTATGGAGCTTCACTATATATTTCTCTATTGTATTTTATCCATGCGCTGTGAGATGTACGATAGAGTTTGCTGTTTTATTTTACCCTGACTACTGTCCATGGCTACCTGGCACGCCCTTCAGCGCTCTTTTCTCTTGTTTTGGTGCGGGAGTCATGGGCGGTCGTCACATTGGATTTGGAGCAAGTAAATTTATGCTAAAATCAGACCATTCGATTTTAGTACAAAATGGGGACGTTTCCGCGAAAATAAAAATCAGCGTGAGTTTAACTCACACTAAATTTTATTATATCATATTAATGATGTTATAAACGTTTATTGATTGCTTAGATGTTAATTAAATTGTTTGATTGCTTATTTGGTTGAATTTCCATTTGGAAAGTGGATGACATTAACTTGATCGTTATAAGCCCATATGATTATCTATATTATCCATAACTATTATTTTGCAGAGAAATCTATAGAGAGACCCAAAAGGGGTTTCTTGTCGATAAATTAATTATTTTCATCTTTATGTTGTTATAATTGAATTATATCTTGATATTCCATATAAGTTGTTAAGTGCAGTTATAGCAATTTTGCTATAACATCATTTATTAAATTCCATTCCAAAACCTGTCGTATGAACTTGAGCTTGTGTTTCCGCTAAACAGAATGTTAAAATTTATATATCATTTTGATTAATGATAATTCAAAATAATTAATCATTTTGTCAAATGAATTTGAGATTAATTAACCAATTTAATAAATGATGATTAAAATTGGTTTATCCTCAAATTCAATTAATCATTTTTGCCAATAATGTTTTATATCGTTTGAAGTAATGGTTATTTAAGTTTAACTAATTCTTTTAATTAATGACAATGGAGTTTAATTAATTTATTAAACTTAATTAATTATTTTAATTTATGATGATTGAAATTTATAGTCATTTTACTTAAGGGTATTTAAAAGTAATTAGTCATTTTAAATAATGATATTTGAATGTTATCAATCATTTTAATTAATGATTTTTTTTAAAATTAGTTAATGATATTTCGAACTTAAATCATAAATGATGTTTTATAATTAAATAAATCATTTTAACGAATGATATTTTAGTTAATCGTTTTAATTAATGAGGCTTGAATTTAATTAATTCAATTAATTTATGATTATTTGAAATCAATTAAATTTTAATTAATGGAATTTAAAATTACTTCATTTTAATAAGTGATGCTTGAGATAACTTATTCATTTTGATTAATGATTATTTGAATTTAATTAATCTTTGTAATTAATGACATTTAAAGTTAATTAATCGATTTAATAAAAGTGATTAAAGTAAATTAATATAATAAGATTGCTTTAATCAACCCTTTTAAAGTTAATAAACCAATTGAATAAAGATTTTTAAAGTTAATTTATCAATGTTATATGTGTTTGGAAATAATTATCTATTTTATAGAAGATAATGGATTTATTTATTTAAAAGAGATTTTAAATGTGATTAATTATCTTTAAGGATAATTAATATTGTTTTAAAAATAAAAAAAGGGATTGGAACTCGATTATTGGGATGTAAAGTTAGATAATCTTCTGGGTGTTCGGTCTGATGTTGGTTTAGGCCATCAGGGTCGCGCACTTGGGAAAATTACTCTCTTACCGTTTTAACAATCAGGAACTAATTCTAAAAGTGTATTACCAATGTGGAAATATGGAATCAAGCACAAATTCAATTTTTAAAAGTAAAGATTCGATTTCGGTTATGGAAAAATAGTTCCGTAATCGATATCGCTTGTTTGGAAAGGATGTAGTCATACATTCAACGCAAAATGTTGAGGCTTGGACTCGTTTCTATACCGAATGTTAAAAATGTTGTCAATGATATACCTAGAGGTAACAGTACCTTAACTTGCTTGGCTTCATTTTCAGTCCAGGGATGACACTTGTGTGGAATCAACAAGTCGTGATAAGTATGTGAAATTTAATTTCCATATATGATCATTTTAAGTATCCTCGAGAGTTGATTTATTAATTATCGGATCAAGCTTTCTTCATGGTGTATCTTCACCTTAAAAATGATTTGATGCTCTTTTAGCTTTGTTATTCTTTGCCCAAAATGACTAAACCAAAAGCTCAAAAGCACATCCAACTATGTGGGGCTGCTTCCATCAAAATGGTATTTCACATCTCATCTAGATTTTTGTGTACCGTCATGTGAAAAACGATTTGAGTTTAGATGTGAAATATTCCTATACTCGTTAAGGTCTGACGTGGACCGGCTGGTACATTTCTGAGAAGTGTCACGAAGTATATGAGCTCCTCAGGAGTATACTACTAGAGGTATACTCCAAGGGGGGTGCACCTTCCTTGTCATTTGTTGGAAAATTTTCTTTCCTTGTTTGATTCGAAAATCCTGAATCTGTTTTAGCTTTAATTGCCACAAGTAAAGCCAACTCCTCGTCATGGCATTTAACTCTTAATTCAGTCCATTTTATCAAGTTTGGATTATTACCTTATTTAACCCATTCTATCAAGTTGGACTGTTTTCCTTGTTCTGTCCAGTTTGGATTTTACTCAGATTATTTCTATTCTTTCAAGTTCGGTTTAGCATTAACTATGCTCATTCATATTTGAAATATTTTATATATTTATTTGTGCTCTTTCCTGAATTTATGCTACTCTTGTGAGATAAAAACTCATTCCGCATTAGCGGCCTAGTCTCACAGAACTTTTATATGATACTCGTTATTTGAGTTATCTCACGCTGGTATTTCCTAACCGCTGATCCAAGTGTAATTTATCCATAATGCTCGGGTCAGATCGAGTATTTTCCTAACTTGTCTTTGATGTTTTGAAGATCGTGGAGGGGAGCTGAAGATTCACCTATCATAGTATTTTAATTATCCGCTGTATTATATAGTATGTATATCGGCATTTGTAATGTCAGGATTTTATAACTGTCTAGCTGATAAGGTTTGTTTTTAACTCTGATATACTCTGTATATTTGGAGTGACAGTTTCTACTGTCCTTGTTATATTATTTGTTGCCGTTGTCGATCCCGTTGTGAGATTCTATTTTTCTCTTTTTTTCATTCTTTTCATTTTATTTACCCAGACAATCTGACCTTTTATCCATTGAATGCTCGACATTGGAACATAGTGGTAGTGTTCTGTGTCAACTTTCGATGGTCAAAGAGGTTGGTCGCTACATTTGGTATCAGAGCGCGAGGTTAAGTGAGAATCTTATCTTTGGTAGAGTTTAGCTCATTAGAGATAGGGTAAGTGACACCCTAGTGAGTTTGAGATTATTATATATACGAGAATGTATTTTTTTAATGTTATAAAAACATATTATGTTAATTGGTCTATTGATTTTTTATGAATTCTGGTTGAGATGTAGGACACCATGGTATCTATAGGGGTTTCTAAACACTCGACCAAGGATATCGGTCATGGTTTTGAACTTTTTGAAATTTTTGGCAAATTATATATGTTGCCTAGGATTATATTTTATATATATGTAAAGGAATAATTTTCCAAAATTTATATAGTTATAAAGTTTGTTGGTTCAAATGTGATCACATTGATTTATTATCACTATTCTTTGTTCGGTCATGCGTAATTTAAACAAGAAGCATCGACTGTTGTTTGTTAATTTGCTAAATTGTGTTTCGTTTATTCAGGAGCATTTATTGTTTTGATTTAAGACGAACCCTTTGTGAATCAATTTTCACGATTTGACTATAAGGTGTTCAAAGAATATGATTAAGTTAAAAACTCGCCAGTTGATAATAGTGAGTTAAGGATCGAACTTTAATAAAAAAAAATTATATGTATAGTCTAAATGGTAAGATAAAACATTTAGATAGTAAACACCTGAGAGGATTTGATTATAACAAAGAAGAATTATTATAATATGAAATGATCTTTATATAATGAATATTTTACATAAATTTAGTTTGTGAAATATGTTTAAAATGAATTTATGAATCTAAATCCCTTTATTTCTAAAAATTATTTCAAAAAGGTTATTGAGTGATGAAATAGCGATACTTTTGAAAAAATAATTGAAAGTGAAAATATTATAGAAAGTAAAATTTAAAAAGTGATGCATTTTCAATGGGATAATTAATAGAAAAATGTTATGATTAGTTTTGTGGTAATATGAATAATCTTCTAAGTAATCATCAGATGTTTGCTGAAGCGAATGTTGTGGAGTACTTAGTAAATTATTCTCTTTATCATTGTACATTCGAAATGAGTTCAAAATTCGAATTAACCCAAGGTAATATTTTAACAAATAAATTGTTTGAAGTTATTATATATAAAGATATATGTAATTGGCTTTTAAAGATGAGTTTTGAAATTAAAACTGGGTATCTAATCTTTATGTTCCCTTAAACGAAAAATTGTTTTCCAAACAAAAGGTATTTGTAATAAGCGATTGTTTTGATAAATAAGATTTTTCCCGTAGATAAGATATGAGATATGAGATAATTTAACACATGTTTAAGTTGGGTTAAATTAAATAAGAAGGTTTTGATAAACATTGTTTTTATTAAGACCATACAATTGCTTAAAAACATTTTAGTAGTGTAAACTATTTGTTGATTTAGTCAACCCATAAATATTGTTTGTTTTAAAACTCTAAGTTAAAAAGGTTAATAGGTTGACTCGGTCTTAAGAAAACCATAATTTAACTAATCCCCATATGTATCTTTGAAAAAATTAAAATAGATTTTGTATGTACTCTTACGATATAGAAGAGTACCATATAAGTAAATAAAGTGGAATAAGTTATTGGATGTTTTATGAAGAAATGACTTTATAAAATATTTTAAAACTCGGTTGAGAATTTATGAAATAATTCAAAAAAAAATTTAGTATTGGATAAAATACTAAGAAAAAATATAAATGATTTAGAAAAAAATATATAATTAATAAACTAATAAAATTTACAATATTACTTTCCATTTTGTCCGAGTGAGTTCGGATAATCTTCAAAGCAGTCACCAAAGGTTAATGAGCAAAACGGTACGCCTAAATTATTATCTATATTTTTGGACAACTAAGAAAGTTTTGAACCTAAGTCAAAATTTGTTTGTTAGTCATTTGACATTTCGAAACGAGTTAAGTGATAAGTTTCCCTTATGGAATTTGATTGACTGTTAGTATTAGTTTAATCTTTCAAAGAATTTGATTAATTTGATTTGATTAAGTTAAATCGATTAGTTGTGTGATTTCATATACCAATTTTATAGAATTTAAATTTATGGACAGATTTTAAATTGTTGTTATTAGAACCTAAATCCCGATGATTTGGAAAAAGGTGATTTGGAAAAAGGGATTATTGAAATTTTGGGAAAGGAATGATATTTGTTCACTCTAATAGAGGAACCAAAATACCACTGGACACTCCATGTTGTTTTGTTTCTAGAGTTTGCTGTAAAAACGTTGTAGAAAAAAGGTTTTACAAGTTTTTGTTGTAAAAACAATCTTTTTACAACGTTTTCAGTAAAATCATCATAAAAATGAGGGATTTTATTTGTAAAATGGACTTTTTACAACATTTTAGAAACAAATGTAGTACAAACGTTGTAACTGATGCTTTTTATTGTAATGTCTATTTGATGCCTTTACATTCTCCATGCTAAACCAGCAAAGCACTTTTTCCTTGTATTCCTTTTGTGTCGATTTTAACTCAAATCACTTTTAACCCCTTTCTATTTCCATACCCAATATTCTCTTTGCTTCACCAAGATCCTTCATTTCAAATTTCGATTTTAAACTCAATTTTAATTTATTGCTTCCATTCTTATCTTTTGAAGCAATAAGAATGTCGTCCTCATACAAGAGTAAATACACCCAACAATCATTTTTCAAACTCTTGAAATATACGCAACCATCCTTAATGCTTCTATCAAAAACATTTTCAAGCATAAAATGATCAAATCTCTGGTACTATTGTCTAGATGATTGCTTTAAACAACATAGTGATTTCTTTAACTTGCAAACTAAATTTGACTAACCATCTACAACAAAACCTTCTAGTTTCTCCATGTAGATGTTTTCATCCAAGTCACCATGTAAGAAGGCGGTTTTCACATCAAGTCGCTCCACTCCCAGTCATGAATAGCAACTGTAGCAAGTAATACCCGAATTGAAGCATGGCGCGCTACTGATGTGAAAATCTCATCATACTCCTTTCCCTTCCATTGTGCAGACCCTTGAACCACTAATCTAGCTTTGTATCGCCAATCGTCCTTCACATTGTATATTTATTTACGCCCAATAGCATGGTTTTCTTTTGGAAGTGGAACCAAAATTCAAGTTTGATTCTTCATCAACAGTTGCATTTCTTCCTCCATGGCACAAATCCACCTCGAGCTATCACTCGACTCCATGACATCATCAAGGTATATCAAATCATCTTGGAGTACATGAAGAGCGTAGTCCAAATTATCACAAAACCTAAGATAGCTCCAATCACCAGACCTATCGGGTGGTCTTATAGCACGACGACACACCCGAGTAGCAATACTATCACCCAAACTCCTTTAGGTTCCACCTTGAACCGAATTCTTTCTAGAATCATTTACATCACCAACACTACTAGAGGAACCATCTGGACTATGTGATGTAACATTAACCACTTCCTCCTCACAAGCATCTTCAACTACTCTACTCCTTAGATGAAAGATGGGAATAAATTCCTTCTTCTTTGATTCACCACGAACCAAATCCAAAACATCCGATGAGCTCTCATTCTCCTTGAGCAAAGCCGACTCGTCAAAATTAACATGATGAGAATTTACAACCTTATTTTTTTGGATTTCAAATCCAAGAGCCTTTCACTCTATCCATATAGCCAAGCAAGACCCCTTTGAAAGCTATAGGATCAACTTATCATTTCTTGGATCATGCACATAAACCGAACTACCAAACAATGAAGATAACTAAAGTCAATGCTCTTTCCCTTCCACATTTCCTTCAAAATTTTAGTACCGGTAGCTGAAAACGGAAGTTGGTTAACAATATGCAGCGTGGTTGACAACGCTTCAGTCCAAAATCCCTTAGAAAAACCCTATGTCAATCTCAAGCGTCAAGCTTTCTCAAATACAGTACAGTTCATCCTCTTCGCAACTCCATTTGACTGCGGATCTCCCGATGTAGTAAAATGCCTTTGAATATCATAATGCTTGTAAAACTCTAGGAGCTCTCTGGAAACATACTCTCTGTCATTGTCGGAATTTAGAACATTCAAAGACTTACCGCCCTCATTCTCTACAAGAGCTTTCCATGCTTTGAACTTTGCAAATGCCTACGACTTGGCCTTCGTTACATAAGCCTATACCTTTCGAGAAAAGTCAATGAAAAAAAGTATAATACCTTGCTCCTTCCAAAGTAGCTGCTGGTGCTGGTCTCCAAACATCAGCTCATACATACTCAAGAACGCTTCTCGAATCATGTTTTCCCTCACCAAATGATGCTTTGTTGTCTTTCCCATGACACATTCCTTGCAAAGTTCTAGTTGTTGAAAATCTCTCCATTATTCATTTCCCTCTTTCAAAGAGCATCCAAACTCCTCTTCGGGATATGATCTATCTTCAAATGTCAGCATCAATGCCACGAGAACTATTAACATCCATATATGTTTCACCATCTGTAGTTACTCCTTGAAGCAAATAAACACGATGAGTCCTAGCAACTTTCATCACCACAAGCGCATCTTCAAAACCCGCAAGCTATCACTCTCCATGGTAATCTTACAACATAAAGAATCCAATTATCCTAAGGAAAAAAGAGACTTTCAAAGTCCCGGAACATAGCATACATTAGTGAGAGTACGAACCACTCCATCAAACATCCGAATTTGCACGGAAACAATGCCCTTCGACTTACAAATAGCACCATTGCCCATAACGATTGAATTTCCCTCTCTATCGACATAAGAAGATAAACAATTATTATTCGATGTTATATGATAAGACGCCCCAAAATCGAGCACCTATTCGTTGCCCGAAACATCCGATGCTACCGCCATCCAAACTTCTACGTCTCCCTCACAAATTGCACTCTTTACGGCTACAGATGAAATGATAGTTCCTTCTTTGCCTTCTCCTTGTCCGGACACTCATTCTTCCAATGATCGGGATTCTTACGAATAAAGCACTTGCCCTTTTTTTCCTTTGTCTTTCCTCTCTAACCGGGCTTCCTAGATTTAGAACACCTACAGTTTCTTTTCTTCTCAATCTCACTTTCTCCACAGATGAATCTTAACCACTTCTAACACCACTACTTCCATCATCCAACTCCTTTATTTGATCACATAACTCCTAACTAAGAAGACCCTTTTTGACATCATTAAGCATCAAAGTATCCTAGCTATAAATCAAACTATTTAAGAAACCCGTATAACGGTCCGGCAACGAACACAAAAATATCATCGCCTTTTTCTCTTCCTCAATCTTCAAATCTACTGCCTTCATCGTCATTAGCAAATCATCAAAGACATTCAAGTTTGCCTTAAGCAAAGTACACTCTTTCATCTTATAGATGAAGAACATTCACAGTAAGATCAAACAATTAGGTAGTGACTTCTTCATACACCACTCCTCCAACCTATCCCATATACCTTTAGCGGTAATCTCATCACTAACTTCGGAGATAACATTCTCCCTCATATTAAGTTGAAGTGTAGTGAATGCACTCTTTCATTTCCTCTTTCTCGATATCCGAGATGTCCGCTAGCAACAAATGTGTATCAAACACCACCCAATGCACACAGTTCTGTCTAAGAACCGCTTTCATCTTTCATTGGCACTTTTCAAAATTATTGTCGTCATTCCACTTGTTTATAATAAATCGTGATCCCGAACCCGTGTACGATCCATGTACATACGGTGCTGCACCACTTAGACTAACCATTGATGGACTACCCGAGGTATTATCCGATTTCGACATTTCCACAACCACCTACTAATACAAAATATGTGATACCAAATGTTATGGGAATTTTAATTCGAAACCACTTAAATAAAAATCGTAAAGCACAGCTGAAAATGCGATTGTGGTAAGACGTACAAAAATAATTGATCAATATCTCAATCCAATCCTAAACCAATCACAATCACCAAACAAGAAATAAAGAAAAAAGCAACAACGGTAAAAGTAGATCACATCGATTTATGGTGGTTCCACCAACGTCTTGTTAGTGTACATCCACTTTGAGAGAGAACCTTTATTAATACTAATGAGAAGAGTACAAGAGATTGAATACAGTGATCAATAGTCAAATAGAGCAGATTTGTGGAGAAGAGAATTGAAGAAAACCAGGTTTTGGTAAACCTTATTTAATCGTTGGTAAACCTTATTTAATCGTTGGTAAACCTTTATAAAAACCCTTGGAGTTCTCTCTGCTTTAATCCTGAAAATAGCTTATATAGCGAGCCATCCTTTCTTGAAAAATACCCGATTTGCCCCTTGAAGCCCTATAAGAAAATACACATATTCTGGACCGAAAAACAAAAATGCAGCGCGTCAGACGTCCGTCAAAACCCCTCAGACATTGGCGCAACTTTCGGGCTGCAGATTTCCTATTGTTAGACGTCTGCTAGATTCTCTCAAACATCTGACAGGACTGTGGGTAATAGTGAACTTGCTGTCAGACGTCTGAGGATTCTTGTCAGACATCTGACACAACTTTTAACATGTGCATCTTCAAATCGCGATAACTTAAGCATTCGAGCTCCGATCCGCGTGCCGTTTTTACTGTTATCAAGCTATTCTCGACCTCTTCAATTCTAGTACCGCCAAAATTCAATATTGTATGAATTCCAAAGATGGTCGTGTTTAAAAGTCATTTGAGGAGGTTGACATTCTAAAATAGAAAAATGGAGAAACCTATGCAAGATAATGTTGTAAAGAGTAGTAAAATAAACATAGTTAAAGGAAGATTTACCTCAATTTGTTATTAGAAGAAGCTAATTAAAATGGGTTTGTTGCTTTTGAATAGGGTACAGTGGAGGAACAGAATGGGGTAAAGGTGTTTATGTAGGTGGAGAAACTACAATTGGAATTGGATAGTTGGGTCTTGACGGGTAAGTCCCAATGGTCAAATTCGAAGCACAACAATGGTACCTAGTGTCCATCTCAATTTTCAATGTGTGAAAAATTGTAACAGGTACAGAAAGGTTGCAAATACCCCACTAAGAAAATGGTAGACTAATTTGAAATGGTGGTGACGGAATCAATTTCCAGTATGTTTAAAAAAAAGGTAGAACACAAATTGTTGCACTCTGAACTGTAGGAAATAGCAATGCCGCATCAGCCTCCTTTTTAGATTTAATTAATCTATATATTTCAATATCATACAATGTAATCTAAATTCATATGTTTTGAGTTTATTTAAAATATCAATATCTTATTACTATTTGTGAATAACCAATTCAACCAAAATGATAGAACTTGGTTAGCCATGGAATGATTATAATATTGAAATCATAATCAACAAACTAAAT
Source organism: Allium cepa (assembly GCA_030765085.1). Taxonomy (NCBI): domain Eukaryota; kingdom Viridiplantae; phylum Streptophyta; class Magnoliopsida; order Asparagales; family Amaryllidaceae; genus Allium; species Allium cepa. The sequence goes on along the minus strand of CM060929.1, from coordinate 402,975,213 downwards.
AAAATATTCCCTGGTAAAAAAGGTTTATAAATGAAATTAATAACGTAAAGTTTCTCCATGAAAATAATAGCGAATGCTCTAATACCACTTGTCACGATCCGAAATTCAGCGTCTGAAAATCGACATCCATACTTACCCGTATTCGAATGCCGCAGATTCAAACACTGAAATTCGATTCCGTTGTTGCAGGGTATCGACCATTTGTAGTGGTACTCCCTTGTCCCCTATCTCGTCCTCTTCTTACACTCATACTTACTATTAGTGAATAGTAAGGGAATTTACTGAGGCATACAGATGGATATCTTAAAGATATACACATTCTAGGGTATTTGTAACCCTATCTCTAATGAGTCACCTAATGTGTTATACTCCTGAGCTAAAGTTCTTACTCAACCTTCAGCTCTGATACCAATCCTATTTTTAAACTTAGTTTATTATACTTTTTAAAGGTATGAATGTTTATATTTACACATTCTCTATTATTCATATTTTCATAACTTTTTAAAGAAAAATAATTTTAAAATCTAATTATATACTATAAATAATCATATACACACACATATATATGTTTAGATTATTATTCATATATTTTTCTTATTTTTTATATCTATACAAATTAAAGAAAAATAATTTGAAATCAAATTATATATTAATAAATAACATATATATAAGTTTTAAATTATAGAATTTTTTTTTACTTTTGAAAATCATTTATATAAAATTCAAAATACATCTTTCAAAACATATTTTTAAATCTTTTATAACTTCTTAAATAACTTAGAAAAATGATTTGAAATCAAATTATACATTAATAATAAATAATCATATATTCATATAATTATAGTATAATGCTTTTAGATCCAATTTTAATCATTAATTATCCTTTAATTAATTATTCTTTAATCACTTGATTAATCAAATTTAATAATTAATTAATTACTTTTAATTAAGTAATTATCTTTAAGTAATTAATTACCTTTAATCACTTACATTAGTTAATCTTAATTAATTAATTACCTTTATTTTAATTACACAAAGTAATTATACCTTAATTACATTAAGTAATAATCCTTTATTAAATACACTAAATAATTATCCTTAATTAATTTCATTAAGTAATTAATAATTAATCTTTAATTATTTTCATTAATAAACCATTAATTACTTAAGATCTTAAAAGATAAAACATTTTTTCTTAATTAATTACTTTAACTATCATTTAAACCTTGTTTTAAAAAAAAATCTTGTAATTAATTATTATTAATCACTTAACTTAATCCTTTAAGTTAAATCGAGGATTAAAACACTTCATCCTTTAAGCATTTACTTGATCACAATATTAAGGTTATTTAAAATAAACTTTCAAAAACAAAGGTTATATATATATGTATATGTGTATATATATATATATATAATTTAAAACTCTTTAAACTCAATTTTTTTTTACTTCCGATACTTTAATAATTTTCAACTTAAATAAACATTAATTAATTTTAAGGAAGTGGTTAACCAATTGTTTAAACTTGACTAAGCTTTAAACTTTAAAAACTTATTATTTCTTTTATCCAAAACTTGATATCACCACAAACCCGAGCCAACCAATATTTTCCTTGAGCTCAATCCCGGGACACTCGCTCTTCTTTCAACTTCGAGACGAACCCTTAGTTTCTTCAAGCCTTACCCGAGAATAACTCATCTTTCCCAAATACTATAGCAACCCATATACGCCTAATACCTCGTGCACGTACACCATCGCCTCGATCATCTCCGATCGACGCTACAACCTTCAACAAATTGTCAACGATCATTTCAACATGAGCAAACACCCAGAACCCCGAGTTGACTTGAAAATCGAGATCGAGCCATCTCGACTTCAACCAAGAACCAACACTTCAACGAAAACACCACGCCCAGACGATCACGACCACCAGAGGTCACGAATCCCCGTCTGAAGTTTCGCCACAAACCCTTACTTCGTTTCATCCATGGTCGGACAAACCCGATACACTGTCGTCGATGCGGCAGCACGATTTACCACCTCAACCAAAACCCAACTTTTACTCCGTCCGGCCACCACGAGAAATGAGAATTTCTCCGACCATTTTTGCCGACATTGCCTACCTCCAACCTTGCTTCATCTATGAACACGCGACCAAAAAATTTCCCGACCATCAGAAATTGCTCAAAACCCAATTTCCGATCAACAATCAATATCTCACGATTTACAAACTTAAAATTTATAATTTTATTTTTAGAATTCATGTTTAATGAGGTCGAGCAGGATCATGAAATCAAAACTTAAGTTTTAATTAAGAACAAAATTTGATTTCATTATGTTTTAAAACTTTCCAGTAAGTCCATTCATTTTTAATACTTAAAAGTATTTTTAAAATTTAAAATTTGATATTTAAATCCTATTTCGTTCAAGCATCAGATTTTAAAAAAGATTGAGGAGTGAGATTTTGAGTTTTGAAATTTATCTATTCCTGTAAACTATAAACAGAGGCATGTACAGACATGCACACACACAAACTACATAGATATATAACACATGCATTTTTACACAATCATTCAATCATAAATTCAAGAACAAATGCAAACACTAAGATATATAACAGGTTTAAGTGGTTTGCTCACACCATTCCCATGACTGATCTGGAGTTATTTTTCTCTTTCTAAACTCTGGGTGTCCATAATTTTCCACACGGGCAGTCTAGAGTTAGATTTTCAGATAATCAGCTAGTAGATATAGATTTGGTAGCCTTCAGCTTTCTGTATGGAATTCTTTGGAGTCTTTGGGTTCTGCCAATCGCATTCATGACTGGCCTTGCTTAATACAACTTGATGGTGGTTCAAGCTTGAAGTTCAGAGCTTCGACAATTGGAGATGCAGATATTATGTTTCTTTTAGAAGACCATTTGGTGTTATATTTCTGCTGCTGTTATTCCGCTATTGTATCTTGTATCTTTGATATTGAAAGTTATTTGTATCGATGTGTCATATCTGATGTTGCGTATCAATGATATATTGTTTTTCTTCCGCTGTGTTGTTGTTCTTAATGTGTTATAAGCTTCGGCAAACCAGATTCGACGTTTGAATCTGCAGCATTTAAATACGGATGATGTATTTGGTGCCGATTTTCGAAGGTCGAGTCAGAGTCGTTATAATTGTTTGAAAACAAAGTTCACCAAAGATTTAATAATAGCTTTCAAAACAACTTCCATTTCAAAACTGGAAACCCTTTTAACAAAACTTGGAAGTCTTGCATTATATAAAAGCCATTATCATTTGAAAACAAATGCTTTTCACTTAAGAAAAATCCGATCAAATATGCACAAGTTATAGCCTTTAAAGTATTAACTTGGGTTAAATTTAAATTCCCTAATAATACTTTTAAAATGGTTTAAAATCCATATATATTATTGTATAACTTGTATACCTTTATCAAACCATAGTTTCTAAAATAAATTCAAAACTTAAACAAGATATTTTCTATTCAAACTAAATTCAATTTCAATTTTCCGTTTCAAAAACTTTTCATATTCAACCCAATTCTATTTCCAAAATCATTTTGAATTCAAAATTCAACTTTTGAAATCATTTCGTAATATTAAATTCATATATTTATGACTTAACCAATTTCCTCGTGCAATCCATATTTGTGTGTGTATGATATAGTCTAGGGGTTTTACACAATAGTGCAACAATATCAATCAACACAATCCATGCACAGCAATATCGATAAGCGGTTTAAACCTATAACGCTTATCTTCATTCACAGATTCACAGTCTTCATTCACAGATTCACAGATAAATAATATACTTTCATCACACGTAAATAAATTACATTCATCACAGCTCAAATCAAAACAATTCGTATCATAGAGCATCACACATCAGGGGTATCAAACAATTCAAAGCATTCCATAAAATCCAAACATCCATAAGTAAGATGAATTAATCATCTGATTAATTTAAACCAGATTAATCACTAATCCTGTTTGATTAGCATTAATTACAAACCATATTAATTAATTATCTTTTAATCATTTGTTAATTAACCTTTAATAATAAATCAATTAACCTTTAATTATTAATTAATCAACCTTAATTAATAAATAACTCAACCTTTAATCATTAAATAATTAACCTTTAATTATTTAATTATCCTTTAATTAATTATTTTTTGATCACTTGATTAATCAACTTTAATCATTAATGAATTACTTTTAATTAAGTAATTATCTTTAAAAAATTAATTACCTTCAATCACTTACATTAATTAATCTTAATTAATTATCCTTTATTGTAATTACACAAAGTAATTATACCTTAATTACATTAAGTAATAATCCTTTATTAATTACACTAAATAATTATCCTTAATTAATTTCATTAAGTAATTAGAAATTAATCTTTAATAATTTTCATTAATATACCATTATTTACTTAAGATCTTAAAAGATAAGACATTTTATCTTAATTAATTACTTTAACTATCATTTAAACCTTGATTTAAAAAATCTTATAATTAATTATTATTAATCAGTTAACTTAAACCATTAAGTTAAATAGAGGATTATTCTGAAATTTTAAAACCTGGAAAAATCTCCTTTTTAAATTTTTAAAACCTGGTTCTTGAAATAATGAACCCGAGCCCAAGCTCAAATTCCTCGAGCCATCCACGAACACTCCCGCACTCATCACTTCTTCGAGTCTATCTTTAATTTTCATGAGCTCTTCACCGAGAAATCCACCATCTTCCTAAACCCAGACTTCACCAAACACCATTGATATATCGTGCACGTGCATGATCAACCCGATCGCTTTCGACTATCACCACAACCTTCGGCAAGTCGCCGACGGTCCCCTCAAGCCTCGCATCCACCTAGAAATCTGATTCGAACCTGAAATTAGAATCGAGCTCGAGCACCTCCAATCTGGAACCAAACTTCGGTCACAAAATCGACTCGCCCATTCACCGCCGATTGCCTGCAACCACGCTGCTACGTCTAGACATTCGCCAGAGTCCCCTCATTCTGTTCCCCCAGTTCGATCGACGATAGACCACCCACATCGACGAATCTGCTTCGCAAAACCCGACGAACAAAACCATCTCTAAAACCCTATTTCTCACCGTATCGTTATCAACAATGATCAGAAAAATCAAACTACATTTTTCTCGTGGTCTACAATCTCCCAGCTACCATCGATGTCAGGCACGACTCCTCAAACTTCGTTGTTCGTCGAAAATTGACGATAACATGTTTTTCGTTCATTACTAGAAATCTCGACAACCCCAACGTTGAAACACTATAAGAATTTTGATTTTCAGTAGCGCTCAAAAAACGCTACTAAAAGTTTTAGCAGCGTTTTGATGAACGCTGCTATAAAGCCTGCGACTAAAAATACCTGATTTTTAGTTACATTTATTTCAACACTATCATAATTCTTTTTACTGCAGTTTTTATGAAACGCCACTAAAAATCTTTTTTTGCAGCGTGTATAAAACGCTACCAAAATGTGCTTGGTCTGTCAAAAATATTTTGGTTGCGTTTGTTAAACGCTGTAATAGAGGACGCAGTTTATTGACAAAGCCTGTAGCCGCGTTTATTAAATGCTACTATATATGCACTTTATTTTTGTAATATTTTTAGTAGCATTTCCGAAACGCTACTAAAAATATTCCAAATCTGCCTATAAATTGCCTCCAGTTCAACCTTCTTCATAGCTTATAGCATAATACATAAACACATACACATTAAACAACCGCAAAATACATATACATATACACATACACATTCAAACATAAACACATTTAAAAACCACAAAATACATAAACAAAAGCACTAATATAAACAATATGTTAAGCGTACATAGAAGTTTACACGTTTACACAACCGAATAGTAGTTTCAAGACAAAATGGTTAACCGTACATAGAAGTTTACACAATCAAACTACGTACCCCAAACAATATGCTAATGCTGCAATTAAAGTACCATAAACATCTGAACTTAGCAAGTACAATGAACAACCAAACTACCTAACAAGTACGATAAACTAGTGCTGCTACTGCTCAGTCTTCAAAAATTCCTACCTGTAAACAAAATATAATCAACAGTGAGACTCAAGTTATAATCAATACTGAGATAATAATGACAGGACCATCAATACTGAGAAAACAATGAGACTAAAGTTACGCACAACTGAATATGTGCAATCTTGTGTTCAACTGAATATGCACAACTGAATATGAAAACTAAAATAATGTGCATGTTAGCTTTGGCCAAGAATAAAATGAAAATGAAGATTTGTCATAAATGTTTTGTACATTTTATCTCTGCCTGTACATTTTCATATACTCAAACACAGATTTTCATATACTCGAACACAAATGAAAATATAAGTGTACATGAATTATTTTAGATAGTGAAATTAGGTAGGTGTAAGAAGTCTGCCAGACCCATATGGATACAGCCAAACACAGATTCAAAAATTTCATAACGATAGATGCATTTGTTGATAAAAAATATGGGATAATAATATAATATGGTCCTAATATGTAAAATGACTGGAAACTTAGGATCATAAATTATCTTTTAAGTACGTACAATTAGTCGATATAATTTACGGCTACTGATGGATTAAACTACCAACTAATTACAGTTAATATATACAACATAGAATACCATAATTTGATAAGCTCGATCATAGTAAATTCCAACATAAATTCTAACTTATTCACGTTGTTGCATATTCACATAAATCATTCAAGCACAATAACTCATTGCACATCTACAAGTAGGTTATAATGAGGTAATTTAGAGGAAAATTTCAAATAAATTTGAAGGCAGCCCCTTTTCAAATCACTTAGGAATTATAATTATTTGAGTTGATGGTTTAAGTATTTTGTTGTTACTGGTTATCCTTGATGAAAATTCCGCAAGAAGTTTTCAATTACATAAAGAATTGTATACCTTTCATTTTGGTTCCATAATGATTTTTGCCATCGGCCAAGCTATGGGAACGCCAAAGGCATCTTCCATGCACGTCAACTCCAATGTAGGTCTCCATAGCACTGCATCCAGAACTCTCATAGTTTCAACCCAAACTTTTACAGCATCACGTCTCAATGGACGACAACGGACCATCGATATTGGATCAGTTGAAGCGGTGTTCCTTCAGCCACTACTTCGTTCGTTTCACCAACATCAATCAACTTGCATTTATTATCTTTTGTCAGCTTTGCAATCTGCTAGAAAAAAGGTGCATATTTCAAACAGTGCATATTGAAAACTGTGTACTTATTTAAGAAACCAAAGCATACAAAATGCAACAACACAGTGGTGCATATTTCAAACAGAAGAAACAAAATACAAAGTAAAAAATATTTCCAGCATAAACTTACATGTTGTGGTTTCTTCGCGATTATAGGTGTGGATATCACGGGAGAAGTCACACAATTTACATTCTTATCAACTGCATCTTTATTAACTTCAACTTTTGATTTTTTCCATGCTACTTTCCTACCAACTGCATCTCTAACGCACGACATTGTCCACCCTAATCGCAAAGGCAGTTGGACCGAGCGGAATGCCATTAACAAGATGTTGTGGATCTCTCGCACAGATTATTCCTTCGGCAACTACCCCTTCACCCTATTCCAAACATAAATCTTGGATTTGTCGTCAAGGGCGCTGTTGTCACTCTAAAAAGGAGAAGTGTAAATCAAGAATTTAGTGATTAAGTGAAAATATTGTACAAGACATATTTCTAAATTAAATTTGTGAAAGTCCGATGTAAATATTGTGAATTATAAAATTTACCATACTGGCTTCATTCAGCTGTCCTCGCAGTGGCCTCTTAATGCAATTTAATGGCCATGCTACTACCTTGTTCTCAGCGTTCGCTAATACTGTCATTTCAGGTGTAGGCCTCCATAAGTAAGCATCTGGTTCTTCCACGAAATCTATAATAACGCTCACAGCATTTGGTCCAAGATGAATGCCATTGACAACCTCATTTGGGTACATGGACAACACTCTCCCATCGGCAACAACTGTAGAGGCTCCATCCTAATTCAACACCGAACATACATCGTCATTGCTCTACAATTATTGAACAGAAAATTATAGCAATTACTGGATCAAAAACTAAAATCCAAATGTTATTTCTTGAGTAATACAATTATTACTTTTACCAATTCAGGTGTGCTCCCTTCTTTCGTACTTTCTTTACTCTGCAGCAAAGCACTAATATTAGGATATTTTAATCTTAGGAGCATTGAAGTGGATATGCACAATACTTAAAATGTCACTAGAATCAGTCCAACAAATTTGAATGGCAGAGTACATACAAAAAACCAGTTGTTGTAGCATCATTTACAAATATGTGTGTCTGAATTCATTATTTTCAAAATTACTATATAACAAAAAACTAGTTGTTATGCACTGTTTTGTTATTCCCACTTACTACAGTGTTTTTATATATACTTTGATGCTATGCATATTTGCAATAAATTATAGGTGCATCAGTAAACCTTGTTCATCATAGACTTACGTTTTATGTTCAGTGATCAAGTGTCAAGACGACATGTGCACCCAAAACTTGTTCAGAGTTTTATTTGAGAAAAAATGAAAAGCAAGTAGGAACACATATACTACATATACTGTTTGGATACTCAAAATGGATGCCAAAGATTTATGTGAACAGATGACAATAGAAAAACATTTATCCATCGATAAAATGATCTTCAGCAGAATATGTCAAAGAAGGTATAAACTAAAGATGAAAGGCCCATCAACTAATTCTGTTGCAATGTTCTCGGGTATAATATGATTGTAATTTTATTAATAAAAGTAGATGGAGAATAAGCTGCATTTGCAAGTGTGAATTTATTCATCTACTATATAAGAATAAATAACTTTGTAAATTGTAATTGTGTGCCAAAATAAATAGCACTGGAAATCAATAATTAATTTAAATAGGAAGAAAGCATCAAATTATTATGTAGTTGACACCAAAACAAATATCACTACATGATAAACAAACTTAAACATTCTTGTTGCCTATAGATAAATTTAGACATGATACAAGAGAATATCCCAACGGATAAATAGACTCATTTAATAAAGAGTTTAGTAACCCATTCCAAAGTTGCTATAATTGATAAATAACGAAAAGAATTCGCGAATATGAGACTCAACATTTGTCTCTTACAAACCATTTGAAAAGGTAGGCCCTGGACTAGGCCATTAGACAACTACCTAACACGCCTCCAACTTTTTAAGGGTCTCAAATTATTATAACATGTTATTCCCAATGAGCAATGCAGCTACAATGGGGCCTTAATTAGCAGAGTCTGACCAAGCTTGGTATTTTCGCACTAAAACAAAGCGTTGCTTGTTGTTTGGTTCACTTGCTGCCTCAAGCCATTGTACCCAGTGTTTTCCTAATGTTATTCCCAGGGTTTTCCCAATGTCTACTTAATAAATTACTTTCAAAAAGTTTACCTTTTGGTCCACCAGCATATGTACCATACCCCTCAATTCTGCTATTTCCTCTCAACATTGAGATAGTTGTTTATCTCTGGACTGGGCCATAGCTAGCTTGGTTATGGTGCAGCCTCTTCCCAGTGCCCTTAATCGTCCTGGTTTATCTTGTCCCAATACATTTGCAAGAGCATCTCCATTGACATTCTATGACGAGCTGGACTGTGATAGGCTAACAAATTTTTTAATCTCCGCCTACATAAATAAATACATACAGATAATGTACGATGGTAAAATCATCATAGTTTCGGATAATTTTTTATATACCGATAAAATAAAAAATTGTTACAATAGTATTTGCAGCTTCCACGGTCACTAGTTCACTATTTTTTTTAATGTGAGATTTAATCCAAACATCAGCTCTAGTTATGGACGATGGATTTGGACTTCCTTTTCTCTAAATTTAGAATAACATTAAACAAATAAACTGGCAGATATAAAATAATGTTAAATAATGCTATACTTAACTAACTAACCATGTCCTCGGTCAATCTAGTCATTCCCCTACGACCAGATGTGTGTGGAACTTGATTAACCCTAAGGGCCGAATATTTCTCACTTCGTTTCTGGAAATATTGAAAGATGTTAGAATTTAGTAACCAAAAGCGTGGCCGTTTAGTCCATGGTCCGTTGGATGGTCGGTGCATTACAGATATCTTAATGTTACCTTAAACTCCGGACTTGTTCTGGCCTTCACAAACTTTCTCCATTCGTTCATGCTTTTGATGTTAGTAGGTTTCAGTTTAAGTCTTTCCTCTTCGTTCTCCGCTTTATTTAATTTTCGAACCAATTTTCTTTTTGTGGATCTCTAAATTACTCCCATCTGTTGAAATACGGCTTTTCTTTGCCATTCCTCTTCGAATTTAAATCTAACTTGCAACAATACATGAAAACATGATATTAGCAGTAGAAAACATGATATTAACAGTAGGTGAATATAAAGAAACATGCTATGGTGAAGCAGAATGCTGTCAAGCTAGTACAGAATCGGTGAATATATGACTTTATGGTTTCTAAATATTGAAGAAATCTGAATGAAAATCATGAACTAATCACCTGGTGCTGACATTAGACACCTAAAATATATCTATAGGATTTGTACTCTTTAAGATGATAGCAATGTCACTAAAAATCAAAATTGGTATGATTTCAATCTCAAGTGAGCGGGGATATTGGTGTTTAATTTTTTTTTAATTCTATCCAATAATCTATGACATCATTGTTTAATTTTTGAAGAATAGCATTTGCAGTCTAGAATAATTGTTTCGAAATCACTGGTCAGCTGATTTTATCAAAAATAATAATTAGAAAACAATGAAAGTCTATCAAAAAACGATTCACTAATTTTATAAGCAAGCAAATTCGTACTGATGTACTTTAGTAGATAACTCAAATTATGATTTGTAACACATAATTCAAATCATATTTACATTTTTGCGTTAGAAATAATCATTCGGACCCATAAATCTCTGTCATTACGAAACCTTCCGTGAGATATGAATATTCATTTCTAATTTATTTATCTATTAAATGTTAAAAAACCAGAAATATGAACAATTGAATTTCGGAGGATAACCCACAATAAGAACCTGCACTAATGATGATTCAAATTAAAAAGATTAAGGTTCTTAAACAGAAGTCAAGATAAAATGTTTAAACGACATGATTCAACTACTAGAACTTGTGGATTTCTTAATTTAAATTCCTGTTTATTATAGGAAATTTAAAAACCGCAAATTGGCAAAACTATAACCAGATTTATGCTTTAAAAAGTAAGTGGTAGGAGAAGAAGAAAGATGAGTTGCTTAATAAATATACGAAATAAATATACACAGAAGAAGGGACAAATGTTGGTAAATAGATTCTCTAGCATATACAGTAGGGACCCTGCTCCATACGTGAAGAGACTGCCACAAAACAACTTTTAACTCTTCACTTAGATTCCTCCAATCATCAAGTGTGTATGGAACCTGCTCCGGCACAAGCGATCCAAGAAAAGAGGATAAATATACCGACCATGGCCCTATTGGTACGCCTATATCATTGAACTCAACTTCAATTCGATCATGACTGTTTAACGGGAGTTTTTTTGCTTTTGTTTGACCTCTACTGCCTCTTTTCTAAGACGAACTTGCGGTTTTAGCATCACTTGCTCTCTCAATTTCCACCTCAACAACATCAGTCTGGTCAAGAAGAATTTCATTGTCTAAGCGGGGTTCTTCTTCATTTAACAAAGCCCTTTCTTCATTTGGGTCTTCTTCATCTAACAAAGCCCTTTCACCATTTGGGTCAGATGGGTTATCGTGTAGTGCTTGTTCTTCGTCTTCATTGCAAACACGGGCTTGCTTCTTAGCATTGACTGCTCGTTTTTCGCCTTCACTGCAACCATCGGCTAGAATCTTATACTTCCGCTTTGAATTATACTTCTGGGATTCCTCATCGATCTTTTTCTGGTTATGAGTACGTACGGAGCTTGGAAACACCTCTTTTCTGCAAATGAAACAAAATATGAGATACTTAAAAATTTCATTATTTACCATCTACTCGCTGGAGGAATCTGGACCCAATAATTAGTTTGCAGATACATGATCTCTGAATCTTTTTAACGTTATATTTTGAAGTATTCTAGAAGTTAATTTTGTATCTTAAACAATATAACGAACAAACTAATTAACAAAAGATTAATTTTTTGTAATCAGATCAATATTCTTTTTTAATACATAATGTAGAAACTTACTAGACCTTGTATGTTAACATGCAAAAAATTAATGTAGTATGTATGTATAAACAAAAAAATGTTATAAAGTAGTCATGTTAAGCAAATTCAATCCTTTTCCAGCTCCAATTCATGATTTGAAAATCAGTTCTTTGACTATGCAGATGAGAAATATATATACCATCCATGACAAACTGTAGTAGGCTAATGAATAAAATTGGACCCATAAATACATATCAAAAATAGAATAGTAAATGGTTTAAATAATTTCACTAGTAAAACCAAAATGGTTAAACAAGAATGGCTCTCAATAACTGTAATTTCCAAGAATGCGGTCATCAATTTTTTGTCTTTATATAAAAAGAAACGTTTTCAACTAACATGAGTTGCATGAGCTTATATGTAATAATGCTATGAGTTTATATTATTTTCCAACTTACTTGTTTTGAAGTGTGTACAGATTCTCTCATACAACTTAAAATGTGGTAAAATATTCTTTTCTTGTTTATCATGTTATTCGCAGAAAATTCATGCTTCGTTGGCAACAAACTAGTAGAACATGATATGCATTATTTTATGAACATTGAGTACTCATAAACACAGACTTTATGAACATGATATGCATCCAAGTTGTTTTGTTATTAGAAGCATCCTAATTGAAAATAACTTAATCAATAAAACATATCCAAGGCAACCGATTTTTTTGTTACATCCACACCTCATTACAAATGAAAGCTTGAGTTATTTTAAAACAAATATAGACCAGATCAGATGCAAAAAGGGTGAAGTAAACAAATTAAAAAAGAAACAAGAAATATAACATTAAATATGGTGTAAATTTTTTCAAGTAGGTTATTAAATAGTTAATCGAACAAGACATGCACTTAATCTTATGTAGTGTTGATCATCTGTATGCATGCAACTTTTTGTTTATCAGGCACATTTATTATTTTCAACACGGTTAAGTACAGACACAATAACCATGCAAAGTTTTAATATATTCAAAAATACCTGATTTCAGGATGAACAGAATGGAAGCCTGGAAATCCTCTAAGATGAGTGACGATGTGGGTTAGTTATAGAGCCAAATTTGCTGACTTTAATTCTTCAAGTACCAACTGAACAATTGAAAATAAGAATAGAAAAGCATTAGCTCAGAACTATCAGATGAAAATTTGCATGCTATAATTCAGATTATTCTAGTTCAAAAAACCAATAGTTATGGGCTATTCCATTACAAATACATAACAAACAATGAACTAGGCCAAGATTGCTTGAGATGGTAGTTTATTATGTCACATATTCATGCTTTGTACAAATAATAATCAAAAATTAAAACTGGTTGGTTCATAGTGGATATGAATTTACGTCATTAACAAATTGAAATCATAATATTACAGTAAATAGAACCGCAAATGGACTGGAATTTTTTGCTATTCTAATTCAACAAATAAATTACATGAATCCGGCAAAATGAGTAACAAGATAATAATATATGAATCCATGCTTTCATTCCTTACTAAAACAAGTTTTGATAGTGAATTTAATAAATACAAAATGAGTAACACAACTTGCAAAATAAAAATAGAGACATTCACAGAGTAAAATGAGTCTACAACTATGACTAATGCGTTAGTCTAATGTATGGATCTGACTTAGTAGGTGAACATATAATCTACTCAATTATGCCTTCGCAATCCTCCCTAACATAGCTAACATCTTCATCATCCATTTCGGTTATTTCATAATCTTCCACGGCTTGGATATCTTCCTCGATGCAATCATGTGTCTCTAAATCATTAAAACTTCTTGATGGTGCTTTCATTACAACATACCAATTAGAATCATCATTTTCTCTTGAATAAAATACTGGTCTTGCTTGAGATGCAAGTATGTATGGATCTCTTGAAAATGATGCTTGGTGTAAATTAACAAGAGTGAACCCATCATCATCATCAACTTTTACTCCATTTCCTTTATACGCCTAACGACACTTAAAAACTGGAATATAAAACAAATGATAATATAATAAAATTATATCTATCAATATTCCATAATAAGTGACCACATCAACCACATGGGACATATCTTTTGAACTTGCTCTACACATAGTAGTCGCATCAAAGGTCACCTCGCAATTCTGAGTTTCTCTCCCTACATCTTTTATATGAAAACGTTGATCATTGATAACATATCCTTTGCAAGACAAAGCATCTTCTTCGAACCCAAAGCAATCGATCTTAACATGTCATCATGATCCTTAGAGGCAATAGGTATCTACAACAAATTCCATTTAGCATGAATATTTTAGAGCAATATTAGTACTCAAATGAGAATATATTTGGAATCTAACTAACTTCCTTTTAATCCAACCGGATTTTTTTTGTATGTGTGTTCCAAAGTAAGGTCGCATTTTTTCTCATGCGCTGGTCTGAATTTTCTAATTCCTCCAAATGAAAACTAGTATAAAACAAGTGATTATAAGTTATTAATAGCATTACGAACACATCAAAATGATTAAAACAATGTAACATAAACTTACTCTATAAATGGTTCAACCACATTCATATTCATTAACACGGCTAAATGAGCCATTTCTTTCTCATTAGCTGACAATGTAACTGTCTTGGACATTGAAATCGGACGTCCCTCAGGTATTACGTTGCTTTCATAATCTTCATTTCGAGCTTCCTTTCTCCTCCATATGTCCAGATTTTTTCAGAAATTCATTGAAAAACATCGTGGATTCTTCTGCAAGATAGGATTCTGCAATACATCTCTCTGGTCGTGCATAGTATCTTACATAATCTTTAAGTTTCTTCATATATCGCTCGAATGGGTACATCCAACGAAAATGAACCGGTCCACACATTAGTGCTTCTTTTCCAAGATGAACGGACAAATGTATCATTATATCAAAAAAAGATGGTGGAATATTTTTTTCAAGTTCGCATAAAACTTCAATAACCTCAACATTGATTTGTTCTACCTTCTCTCTATCAAGAACACGCTGACATAATTTGTTGAAAAAAGAACATAAGCGAATTATTGCTTTTCTTGCCTTCTTTGCCATTAATCCTCTCGATGCTACTGGCAATAACTATTTCACTAATACATGGTAATCATGTGGCTTCAATCCGCTAATTTTGCAATCGTGCAAAAAAATCCGATTCTTCAAATTTGAACAGTAGCCATCTAGTCCTTTGAAATCGTACAATCTTTTGCAAATATTTTTCTCCTGGAATTTGACAACATGTATGGAGCCGGTGGAAGATATGTTTTATTCCCGTGAGGTTGTGCATGAAGCTCATTTCGAATTCCCCAATCCTATAAATCTTTTCTACAGTTGGTTCCTTCTTTTGATTTATTACCATGCAACATCGTGTCTAATAGGCTTTCACCGATATTTTTCTCCACATGCATTACATCTATATTGTGACGTAATGGAAGTTCCTGCGAAAACCAAAACTATAACGCATTATTGGGTTTTTCTTATGTTAAAACAATGCAAAATAAATAAATTAACTACTAACCTTCCAATATGGCAAATCAAAGAAAATCGATCTTTTCTTCCATCTTGATAGCTCCAATTCTGTAGAATTTATAATATTATCATACTCATATTTTGTATCATAAGCACACTTTCTCTTCTTACTTTTCTCTTCGTTTTCTTTTTCAAAATCATTTGGATAATCCTTCAACAATGCATAAATGTTTCTCCCAGTTAGAATTCTAGGAGCACTACCTTTTTCTATGGTATTATCAAACAATGCCTTTTGTTTCCTCCGTGAATCTGAAGTAGGTAGAAATCTTCTATGACCCATGTAGACGCTCTTTCGACTGTGATTCAACCAATGAGAATGGGTATTGACACCACATAATGGGCATCCTTTTTTCCCCTTCACACGACATCCAGCAAGATTTCTATAAGTCGGAAAATCATTAATCGTCCATAGCAAAATTGCATTCAATTTAAACAAAGTTTTACTAAATGCATCGTAAGCATTAACTCCATTACACCACAAATGATGCAAGTCTTCCACCAAAGGCGCCAAATATACATCAATATCATTTCCAGGTTGCTTTGGCCTAGAATAAGTAAAGATAACATAATATTTTGTTTCTTCATACACAACGTAGGCGAAAGATTGTATGTCACAAGCATTACCGGCCAGCAACTATATTTCGAACTCAACATGGAAAATGGATTGAATCCATCTATAGCAAGACCAAGCCTAAGATTACGTGGATCAGATGAAAAATATGTATACTTTTCATCCACCATTTTCCATGTCATAGAATCCATGGGATGACGCATTTTTCCATCTTTGCTTGTATTTTTAATATGCCATCTTAAATCTGTTGCCATCTTTTGAGATCTATACATTCTTTTAAATCTCGGAATTATTGGAAAGTATCTCAACACTTTAACCGGAATACCTTTTATAACCTCTTTAGTATCTTGATTTTTCTTCCATCTCGAAGAACCACATTTTGGACAAATATCTAAATCTTTGTATTCTTTTCTGAAAAGGCAACAGTCATTCTCAAAAGCATGTATCTTTTCAAAACCCATGTCGAATGTTCTAAGAAATTTCTTTACTTCATATATGGTTTTGGGAAGCACGTTATTCTTCTAAAAAAATAAATGTTGCACAATTAAAAGCTTATCAAACCCACTATCAGACAACCTAGTCTCACATTTAAGATTAAATAAGACGGTGATGGCAGATAATTTTATGTGATCTGTGCAACCATGATATAATGGAGTTTCTACATCTTCCAAGTTCTTGAGTAATTCATCCTCTTTATTCTGAGAATCAACATTATCTTTATCATCATGAAAAAAATCATCATTCCAAAAATCTTCATCTTCATAGTGAATCATTTTGAATAAATCATATACGTCAAACGTATTTGTTTTCTTCTCATCAATTATCTGTTCGCCATGGTTAAACCACACACCGTGTATGTATTTAGGATCCATTCCTCCAATAATTAAATGTTCAACGATGATGTCATCATCATGACGACTAAGATTCCGACAATTTTTGCAAGGACATAAATTTTTCAACACTTCTTACATTCCTCTTTGTGGCATGCACGAAATTCATTGCTCCTTGTCAGTACTCTATGCTAGTTCTATGACAAAAGTTAAAAACATAAAAAAGAAATTGAGTTTTAATATTATATTACATGTTCTAATTCTCAAAATACATATTAAATTAAGCATTGTTTTATCACTATTTAAAAAATCCAATCTTTTTCCATCGTCGACATATGAAGGCAAATAAGTTTCCAATCTTCGACGTAGAAATTGGTGACACCTCCTCTTCCTATGTCTGATACTAATTTAAAAAAAAATAAGTGACTATGTTAATAGTAGATAAAAAACTATAAATATATAAAGGTGTAAACTAGGGTTGAATAAAAGATCTTTGTCATTAGGGTTGAATCAAAAATTTTAGTTTGAAATTAGGCAGAAATTCGAATATATGATACATGCAAATTAGGATAAAATCAAAAAAGAATCACAAAATCGAATCACAAAATCGATTTAGACCATTCGTACCTAAATATACCTAAGCGATTGCTGGCTGCTGTGAGGATGCTGAGTAATGCCGCGGGGACGTTGAGCAAGGATGGAGTGGACGATGAAATGGGGAACTTGATCTTCAGGTGATGAAATTTGAGCGATTGCTGGCTGCCGCGAGGATTGAAAAGGGAAAAAAATTTCTGCAGAAGTAATCGAAATGGGGAGAGAGTTTTCTAAGTATACATGAGATGGAAAACAATGACTGGTCACGTTTTTTTTTGGCTAGGCGGAAAAAATTTTCTAAGGAGTGGGAACAAAAATTTTTTAGTCACGAAACATATTTTAGGAAAAATATTTTTGGTTGCATTTATGATAAAACGCCACAGTTTTTTGCAACTGTAAATGGTTTTTCTTGTAGTGAAAATTATGAAATCTTCATTAAAAATCCTATTTTTCGAGTTCGAATCCGGACATGCAAACCAAACTTGAAATTAAAATACTTGAATTATTGCCTAGAAATGATTTTTCACTGTATATTTCCATTTTACAGTTAATTACTTCCTAATAATCTTCATAAATATTTTTAAAATCAAGATTTATTTAGTAAAAACATGTTTCCTTGAAGAATTATAACATGAATCTGCTTGTATGTTGAGATACGAATTTTTATATGAAAATTTTTATGCCTGTTTATAACAGAGATAGGTAAATGCATACACACAGACCTGCATACATCAATTCATACATGTATATACATATACTTGCAGATATATTTACAATCACACAACAAGCATCTATCATAGGCAGATCAAGATACATACATACATACATACATATATATATATGTGTGTGTGTGTGTGTGTGTGTGTGTGTGTGTGTGTATGTGTGTGTGTATATGGTGATGAGTTTACTCATCTGGTTTCGGAAGACAGAGAACAAAGACCCTGTAGTTTTGCTTTTGATCTTGCATTTCCTATTTGCTGTTTGAATTTGAGTCCATGTTGAATTGCATTTGAATCTACTTGATCTTAAGATGATTTGATACTTTGATTGTATTCGAGTTGAATCTGGATTTGCCTTGCTCAGGTTAAAAGCTTGATTACTTCCAGATTGAAATTTGCTTGCTTAATTTATTTTTTTAACTTAAGTAACTTGAATCAGGTTGAAGATTGATGGTATTTGATTCTTGAGTTTGAATGTCCCTTAATTGCATTAGGCTTGAAAATGTACGAGAGAAGATAGCCTGGTTTCTTATTTATTTGATATTTACATTAAATTTTTGAAATAAATATGTATGCCACTTGTTAATCTTGCATACTACTTAGTTTACACATGCATAAGCATGATAAAGATTTTCTACACTTGTTTATGTTTTTGTTTAAATCGCTTACAAATGTTTATACAAGTCATTATATTTTTACAAATGTCATTAGCAATATTTTTTTTGTTTAAATCCCTCCTTTAAATAATTTTAAAATTTTATTTTTAAACCCTTATGTTTATATTTTAAACACTTTAAATCTTCATGTTAATAATATTAAATATAAATTTGTATTATATTTCCTATTTAAATAAATATATTTTTCTTTATTATCATTTATATAACCTTAAAAATGATTTTAAAATGAATTATTCATAATCAGTAAACACACATATTATATATAGGTTTCTTTAAAATATAGATTCTTAACTTTAAAAAACTTTTGAAATTTTATTATATTAAATTTAAATCATAACTTTCAAATCACAATGCATATATATTAAAATTAGAAGACAAATTTTCAATTAATTTCAAAATATAAATTTTTAAATCCAATTTATTCTCTAAGATATTTATTTGTGAATTTCAAATTAAAATTTTATTTTACAATCAATTTATAAACATATGCAGGAGCACCAAAGAATGGATGAACACACAAAGATAGAGAAATGAATTACTAGATCAAACTGAAATATTTATTCTGCATTTGGCTTACCAAATCAGAATATCATTAATAAATACAAGAATGAACTCATTCCATATTTCACGAAGTATTCGGGTCATCTGATCTACGAAATACGCAGAAGCACCGGTTAGTCCGAAGGGATAACTAACCATTCGTAGAATAAATCAGGATCCCAAAAGAATAGACAAATGGATACAATTTAATTTAACTTTACATTTGTTAATCAATTTATTTCAATTTAAAATTTAAAATTTATTAAAGTTAAAATAGAAAGCTAGCGATGACCCGGAATTTTGGGCAATATCTATTTAATAATCTGTATTAAAAATTAAATTGAGTTGATAATCTTTGTTAATAAAATTTGTTAATAAAATTTGAGTTGATTTAATAATCTCCTTTTAATAAATATTTAATTGGTAAATTTTATCTTTTAAAAGCTAATAAATTGTTTTCTATTTATAATACACATATATATATTTGTATATATATTGTAAATAGATAAGCTTTGTTTTAATTTAACAAATGAAATTATATTTTCTAATTCTAATATTTTTGGGAATTATGATTTGATTTAATATATAACTTTTTAAAGCTATTTAAAAAATAACTATATGGTTTTAAATACTTAAAGAAAATGTTTAATTTTTAAATTTATCTTAGCTTAAGTTTAAATTCAAATTAGTTAACAAAAAGGTTTGTTTTATTTCCTTTCAAAATATAGATTGATAAATACGTAATTTACTATTAAAGAGATAATTTCTTTTATAAATTATTTTAATTTGATAAATGCGTTATTTTAAAAAAAAATAACAATGTATTGTTTTTACAAATGGATTTTTAATATAAATAGAATTGTTTTTCAAATTGAATTTGTGTAGTTATATATGTATGTATATAACCTGATTTTTAAATTGGACTTTTGACTTTGATTTGAATTTGAATTTAAAGTTTAGAAATTCAAAGTATAAATATTTTAAATTGTTTTGGATTTTAAAATATTTGTATAAGCTTTTATTTATAAATATAATTGGTTTTGTTTCTTTAAAGTTATTTATATATATATAAGTAAGTGTTTGTAAATTTATAAATTAAGTTAAAAACTTTTATTAACATTTAAAATAAAAAGAAAATAATGCAAGACAAGTGTTAATTTCTTAAGTAACCTAATAACATGTGTTAAGTAATAAATAAAACAAGATGACAAATGTTAATACCTTAGACAAGTGTCCTATTTAATTTTCATTTTCTTTTATTTTAATTAAATTAAAAATTTACGTATATAAGCACATTTCTTCTCACTCTCATTCTTTTTTCTATTCTCTTTCAAAACTTAAGAAAACTTCAGCTAAGAAAAACTTAAATCAATACTTCAAACTAGAAATTAAGTTCAATCACCTATAATTCAGTTTTCAAGATCAAAAATCAAAACTTGTTCATCTCTTAAAAACCTGAAAATTTAAAACCATGTACAAACTCTCTCAAATCAAATATGTAATTCACCTCCACAAAACCAGAAAACAAATCTGCAACTCAAACCTGAATTTCAAACTGAATCAAAGTAGTTCATTTGTTTCATCTGAGTCATCATCAATCCAGTAACAAGCATGCAAAGCAAGTTCCAAAAAAAAATTAAAAGAAAAACCTGAAGCATCAAGACTACAGATCATTTTCTTAAAACTTGGAAAACTAAATCAAGTCTGAGAACAACAAGCCTGCATGCAACTGCAAGTTTGTAAATAAAAGCATTTTAAAGCAAGCTTTCAAATCTAAAGTTTTCAAACAACAATGGCAATGCAGTTTCCAGTTTAAACAATTCCAGATTTTTGCTTGAAGTTGTTCACCGGCCTCTGTTCTTCATCATGTCTGGTGAGTAACATTTTTGTTAAAATTACTTAAGTATAACATGTTGCATGATGATTCCCGTGAAAATTATGATTTGTCTGGATATAGATAAGTAAGTTTTACATATATATGTGTGTGTGTGTGTGTGAGAATTATCTATGAGTATTTAGATGTAAATGTATGCATGCCTGTATCATTTGAGATATCTCTGTTCTTGTTTTTCCAAAAGCCAGATTTGCAAACAAAGTCCTTATCTTTTGATCTAATAACTGTTAGAACTTAGAATATAAACAAATGTTGTTTGTTTGATTATGAACTAAGTTTAAAAAATTTATTTAAGTTAAAACAACTTGGCAATGTCTCTGGAAATCAAGAAAACTGAGCAAACTTTAAATAAGTCAAAATACAAACTTCTTTATCTATGAATTCAAGTGTGTAAACTGAATTCTTATCCTTAAACATGATTTTTAAAGCTAAAATCATAATTTTTAGATTAAGGATGGAAGAGCAATTTGGGTTTGTCTTAATTTCTTAGTTTTGGTGATCTCTGATGATCCATTGACTTGTAGAGGTTGGGGTCTTTCCTGATAGTGGAGGAATGATCGGAGAATTATGGAAAAATATTGGATTGGTGATCTAAGATTGGTGGCGACAGAGGTGGGCCAGTGCAGTTTGAAAACCTAGTTTAGACGGGCTGATTATATTGGGTTAAGGTGATGGCTCTTGTTGATCGAGTGTAACGGGCTTTTGGGAATTAATAGAGTGGTTGTTGTAGAAGACGAGGACGGAAGCAATTGCCACTCTGATGATCGGTAACTTGAGAACGAAGATGTTCCAGTTTTTGGTTCATGTCCCAGTTTTGTGCTTGATGCTCGATTTTGATTTCGAGTGGAAGGTGGAGTTCTGATAGTTGGGGATGGTTCGTGGATGATCGTCGACTTGCTCGATGATGTGGTGTCGACTGAAAATGGTCGGTGGCACGGTGCACAGTGCACTTGTTTTTTGGTGATCTGGAATTTTGTTTGGTTTGGGTGGATGCAGGGTTGTACTCGAGTTTGTCTCGAGTAACTCGAGTATCTTACTTGAAGGTTTTAAGTTTTGGACTCGAAGCACTATAGGTCTGGCTCGAGTCAATTATTTTGGATTACAGGTTTTTTTTAAAACCTGACAGTGTTTAGTTTTTTTTTTAAAATTAAACTAAATTTAAAAATGAAAAGCAAGTTTTAATCAAAGTTTTGAAGAAAGTTTTAAAATCTGGATTCAAAATGAATTTGAATCCTAGTTTTTAAATGAATAAGTTTTATAAAATGAAATGTTTTAGCAACATTAAATTGTTAAAGTATGTTATAAAATGATTTTAAAATCTGAAAAATAAAGATTTAAACAGGGTTTTAAATCCAAGTTTAAATTTGGATTCAAAATGAATTTGTATCATAGTTTTGAAATAAAAGAAAGTTTTTAAATTTAAAATGTTTTAACAAATTTGAACGTTAAAGTATATTTTAAATACGGTTTGAATTTAAAAATGAATTTGGTTTTAAAATTCTTTTAAAATTCTTTTATAAGACAAATATTTCTTTAACATGTAATACAAATGGTTTTTGAATTGTTTTAAAAACTTTGTTAAAGCTAAAATTATATCCATTTTAAATCTTAAATTTAAAAAGGAATTTGAAAGTAAATTTAAGTAAATTGTTTTTAAATACCTTTGATAATGATAATTTAATCATTAATAAGAATAAAGTTTTATCTTAAAGATAATTAAATTTAATGATTCATGATTCATTAAATTATTAAGGTAATTAAAATGGATAATTCATTTATTTAATTAATTTATGATTTAGGAATTAATTAAAGTAATTAAGGTTTTAAATTTATTAATTAAGGATTAATTAAATTGTAGTTAAGAATCATTAGTTGGTTAAATAAAGAATTTATAATTAATGATTAGAAATTAATTAATCAAGTAATTAAAGATTAATTAAGTTACAGTTAAGCACTTAATTAATTAGATAATTAGAGATTAATTAATTGGTTAATAAAGACTAATTAATTTGTAATTAGTAATGATTAATATAAGTTTAATTATTTAAGAAAAGTAATTAAGGAATTGATTAATAGTTAATGAAGATCATTAACTAGGGATTATTAAATAATTAATTAATGTGATTCATTTTAATTAATTAATTATATTACTTAATTTAAGATAATCATTTGTGGAATTGTTAAGTATAATCACTTAATGAAAGTAATAAAGGAATTAATTACTTAATGTAATTAATTATAGTAATGTGATTAGTTTAAGTTAATTAATTAAGTTTAATTTATTTAAAATAATTACTGGATAATTGGTTTAGCATAATTACTTAATGTAATTAATAAAGTGTAATTACTTAGTGAAGTAATTAGTGATGGTAATTACAGGATGTAATTAATTGAAGTATGAAAGAGATTTGGGATTAATTACTTTGTGTAATGAGTATGAAGGATAATTACTTAGTGAAAGTAATTAATAATTAATTACTTAGTGTAATTAATTTAAGAATTGATTGATAATGTCATATGAAGATAATTAAGTGATGTAATTAACTAAGGGTAATTAATTACCGAATGTGATTAATCAAGGGTGATTAATAAATAAAATTAATTAAAGATTAATTATTTATTGTAATTAATTAAGGAGTAATAAATTTATTTAATAAACTAATTAAAGATAATTAATTACTAATTATGATTAATCAAGGTAGATTAATGAATAAGAATAATTAAAGATTACTTATTAAATATGATTAATAATTAATTAAAGGAGAAATTAAGGATCACTAATTAATGTAATCAATGATATAATTAAGGGTTGGTTAATTAAGATTAATTAATCAATAATACGTGATTATAGAGTAATTAATTAATTGTAATTAATTAAGGATTAATGTAATTAATTTTAATTAATTAATTAATTAAGCAATTAAAGGTTAATTACTGTAAGTGGTTAAGAATAATTAATTTATAAAATTAATTAAAGGCTAATTACTTGAATGTAATTAAAGGATAATTAATCAAGGGAGATTAATTAAGATGAAAATTTTATAGTGATTAATTAATGTATTGGTAATTAATTAATGGTTATGTAAGCAAGATTTATGTGATGCAAGTAATTAATTTAATTTATTTTAAATTAATTAGAGATGAAGTAATTGTAATTAATTTAATTTATTTTAAATTAATTATAGTGTGATTAATTAATCATTGCTTATGTATGGATGGATGATTTTGATTGCCTTGTATGGTTTGAGATCTTAGATATGAGATAAGTGATGCTGTGTGATATGGATGCTTTTGTTGAAGTGTGATGATAATGTGAATTATCTATTTGTGTTGATAGTGTGAATTATCTATTGTGATGATAATATAGATTATCTATTGTGGATTATCTATCTATGTGAATATAGATATGAATTGAATTGAATTGTTTTAAACTTTAAAACAACTTGGACCTAAAAGATGGCGTTTTGGATTTCGATGAGACCGGGATCGGGTTTGCTTTAGTACAGCATGATAGGGGGTTCTCGCTTTGCGTTAGGTGGCGAACGGGAGACTCTTACCCCTACATGTCCTCGGGGGTTGTATAAGGCCTTGTAGGGTTGGTTGCGAGTTGAGAGGCTGGCCGTAAAAGCAAACCCGAGGTATCACTGTGAGCCACTGCGGGGCTGGGATGGTTGAAAAGCCTACCAGTCGAGTGAGCAGCTGTCGATGGTTGAAAAGCCTAGACTATCACAGTTGGTATCAGAGCACTAGGTTGTGTGAATACCTAGGCTTTGGAGTGTTTTCTTTCTTGAAAGAGCGTGCTTGTATTTTTATATATATTTTTGTATATATTATTTCTACCTATTTATTAGGTTACCTGTTCGGGTTTTCCAATATAAGTTATAAAGGTCGATGGTGGTGTGTGTAACACGACTGCCATTGGTTGGAGTTTGAGTGGTTGAGGTTGGATGTATCTGTCGAGACTGTAGACCAAATACCGTATCGAGTGATCTTTGCAGTGGTGTAAGGATTTCATCAATCTCTGAAGGAAACCTTTTAAAGGTTCGGTATCCATCTTTGAAGTTGGATGAGTAGAGTTTGGATCTGTCGGTTGAGCAGAAGTGAGTGATGGTATCTTGATACCTCAGGAAGCTGTAACTGTGAGATGAGACGCAGTGATTATGGATGTTTTCGAAGATGTTTCTTTGGAACAAGTTTAAGAAGGTGTGTTTGCTTCGGTAATGAGGCTGGGTTCAGCAAGGTGCTTGTGTATGGCTTTGAGGCTCGAGTTTCTCGAAGAGCTTATGGCTTAGGAAGTCTTTGGCATCTGTGTCAGCAGTTCTTTTGAGATGGTGTTCAGAAGCAGCTGAGTGGATCCATTTCTTCGATGGATTGGCTTGATAAGCTTAAACTGTTCTGATAGGTAAAGAGAGAACAATATCTTTGGATGTTGTTTGGGGTGATCGCAAAAGTGACTTGCGATAGCTGAGTGTTCTCTTGGGTTATCTTTGCATGGGATCGAGGCAACTCTAGGGAGTGATACCGGTGGTTCAGTTTAGTTGAAGGATGGTTCCTAGAAATTGTGTTTGGTGAAGCATCTCGGGTTTTGGTGGAACTTCTGAGTTTTCTTTTTATGGATCCGATGAACCGTTTCTTCAGGGAAGTGTGGGACTAGTTTGTGCTTGTGTTTGTCATCATCATTCTCATCTACTCTAGATCAGAGTTGTGCAGCGGAAGTATTTTGGAAGTGCATCTGTTTTGTCTTTTCCGAATAGGAGAAGTTGATTTCTACCGATGGTAGTAGAGTTTGATCTTGATTTTGGTTGATCTTGAGATGATCTTTCTATTGGGTTGTTTTTGATCTAGTTTGTTTTGGGAGGCATCAGCATAGGTTGAGCTGATCAGGAAGGATATAGATAGCCCTGAATTGTTAGAAGAGTTTTATGGATAAAAGACGGAGGAATTTGGATTTCGAAATCAGAGATTTGATTTTTGTTAAGTTTTCTCCGATCTAAGGAGCTATAAGTTTTGGTAAGGCCGAGAAGCTAGTTCGAGATATATTGGATCTCTTCTGTGTTCTGTTTAGGATAAGTGCTTTGGTCTACTAGGATTGAATTGCCAGTTTGGAAGACTGGGATTCATTGTGTTTCATGTATCTCTGAGGGAGTACGTGTGTGATCTATCTTTGGTTATGGAACCAACAGTTCTGGAGGATTTGGTTGTTGAGTCAGACTTGTCTGTAGTCTGATATCCTGTTTAGTTTTGTAGATCTAGATGAGCAGGAGCTTTGTAGCTTAGTAGTATTGATTGTTTGGATTCTGTAGAGCGAGTATCCCGATATTTATACTTGGGAAACTCGAGGTAATTCTATCTAGAATTTGTTTGGACAGTTAGATTTGTTTGTTTGTGTGAATTGGTTGATATGGTTGTTAGCATATAGTTGATAATTTATGCTTGTGGTTTGAAATTAAAATCTTTAATGGGTTATTAAACTACCTTTGCTTTTTAAATTTCGGGGACAAAATTCTTTTAAGGGGGGAGGAATGTGATGACCCGGAATTTTAGGCAATATCAATTTAATAATCTGTATTAAAAATTAAATTTATTTGATAATATTTGTTAATAAATTTCATTAATAAAATTTGAGTTGATTTAATAATCTTCTTTTAATAAATATTTAATTGGTGAATTTTATCTTTTAAAAGCTAATAAATTGTTTTCTATTTATAATGCATATATATTTGTATATATATTGTAAATAGATAAGCTTTGTTTTAATTTAACAAATGAAATTATATTTTCTAATTCTAATATTTTTGGAAATTATGATTTGATTTAATATATAACTTTTTAAAGCTATTTAATAAATAACTATATGGTTTTAAATACTTAAAGAAAATGTTTAATTTTTTAAATTTATCTTAGCTTAATTTTAAATTCAAATTAATTAACAAAAAGGTTTGTTTTATTTTCTTTGTAAAACATAGCTTGATAAATACATAATTTACTAATAAAGAGATAATTTACTTTATAAATTATTTTAATTTGATAAATGAGTTATTTAAAAAAAAATGTATTGTTTTTACAAATGGATTTTTAATATTAATAGAATTGTTTTTCAAATCGAATTTGTGTAGTTATATATGTATGTATATAACTTAATTTTTAAATTGAACTTTTGACTTTGATTTGAATTTGAATTTAAAGTTTATAAATTCAAAGTATAAATATTTTAAATTGTTTTGTATTTTAAAATGTTTGTATAAGCTTTTATTTATAAATATAATTGGTTTTATTTCTTTAAAGTTATTTTTATATATATAAATAAGTGTTTGTAAATTTATAAATTAAGTTGAAAACTTTTATTAACATTTAAAATAAAAAGAAATAATACAAGACAAGTGTTAATTTCTTAAGTAACCTAATAACATGTGTTAAGTAATAAATAAAACAAGATGACAAATGTTAATACCTTAGACAAGTGTCCTATTTAATTTTCATTTTCTTTTATTTTAATTAAATCAAAAATTTACTTATATAAACACATTTCTTCTCACCCTCATTCTTGTTTCTATTCTCTTTCAAAACTTAAGAAAACTTCAGCTAAGAAACACCTGAAATCAATACTTCAGCAATACTTCAAACTAGAAATTAAGTTCAATCACCTATAATTCAGTTTTCAAGATCAAAAATCAAAACTTGTTCTTCTCTTAGAAACCTGAAAATTTAAAACCATGTACAAACTCTCTCAAATCAAATCTATAATTCACTACCACAAAACCAGAAAACAAATCTGCAACTCAAACCTGAATTTCAAACTGAATAAAAGTAGGTCAATTGTTTCATCTTAGTCATCATCAATCCAGTAACAAGCATGCAAAGCAAGTTTAAAAAAAAATTAAAAGAAAAACTTGAAGCATCAAGACTGCAGATCATTTTCTTAGAACCTAGAAAACTAAAGCATCTGAGTACAACAAGCCTGCATGCAACTGCAGGTTTGTATATCAAAGCATTTTAAAGCAAGCTTTCAAATCTAAAATTCTCAAACAACAATGGCAATGCAGTTTCCAGTTTAAAAAATTCCAGATTTTTGCTTGAAGTTGTTCACTGGCCTCTGTTCTTCATCATGTCCGGTGAATAACATTTTTGTTAAAATTAATTAAGTATAACATGTTGCATGATGATTCCCATGAAAATTATGATTTGTCTGGATATAGATAAGTAAGTTTTGCATATATATATATATATATATATATATGTTTGTGAATTATCTATGAGTATTTGGATGTAAATGTATGCATGCCTGTATCATTTGAGATATCTCTGTTCTTGTTTTTCCAAGACCCAGATTTCAAACAAAGTCCTTATCTTTTGATCTAATAATTGTTAGAACTTAGAATATAAACAAATGTTGTTTGTTTGATTGTGAACTAAGTTTAAAAAATTTATTTAAGTTAAAACAACTTGGCAATGTCTCTGGAAATCAAGAAAACCGAGCAAACTTTATATAAGTCAAAATACAAACTTCTTTATTTATGAATTCAGGTGTGTAAACTGAATTCTTATCCTTAAACATGATTTTTAAAGCTAAAATCATAATTTTTAGATTAAGGATGGAAGAGCAGTTTGGATTTTCTTAATTTCTTAGTTTTGGTGATCTCTGATGATCCATTGACTTGTAGAGGTTGGGGTCTTTCCTGATAGTAGAGGAATGATCGAAGAATCATGGAAAAATATTGGATTGGTGATCTAAGCTTGGTGGTGACAGTGATGGGCCAGTGAAGTTTGAAAACCTAGTTTATACAGGCTGATTA
The DNA here is from genome assembly GCA_030765085.1 of Allium cepa. Taxonomy (NCBI): domain Eukaryota; kingdom Viridiplantae; phylum Streptophyta; class Magnoliopsida; order Asparagales; family Amaryllidaceae; genus Allium; species Allium cepa. The sequence continues at coordinate 402,945,783 of CM060929.1, read as the reverse complement.
TATTGGGTCGAGGTAATGGCTCTGGTTGATCGAGTGTAACTGGCTTTTGGGAATTGATAGAGTGGTTGTTGTAGAAGATGTGGCCGGAAGCATTGCCACTCTGATGATCGGTGACTTGAGAACGAAGATGTTCCAGGTTTTGGTTCATGTCCTAGTTTTGTGCTTGATGCTCGATTTTAGTTTCGAGTGGATGGTGGAGTTCTGATGGTCGGGGGATGGTTCGTGGATGACCGTCGACTTGCTCGATGATGTGGTGTCGACTGCAGATGGTCGGCGGCACCGTGCATGTGCACGGTGCACTTGTTTTCTGGTGATCTGGAATTTTGTTCGGTTTGGGTGGATGCTGGGCTGTACTCGAGTTTGTCTCGAGTAACTCGAGTATATTACTCGAAGGTTTTAAGTTTTGGACTCGAAGCATTATAGGTCTGGCTCGAGTCAATTATTTTTGGATTACAGGTTTTTTAAAAAACCTGACAGTGTTTAGTTTTTTTTTTAAAAATTTAAACTAAATTTAAAAATGAAAAGCAAGTTTTAATCAAAGTTTTGAAGAAAGTTTTAAAATCTGGATTCAAAATGAATTTGAATCCTAGTTTTTAAATGAATAAGTTTTATACAAATGAAATGTTTTAACAACATTAAATTGTTAAAGTATGTTATAAAATGATTTTAAAATCTGAAAAATAAAGATTTAAACAGGGTTTTAAATCTAAGTTTAAATTTGGATTCAAAATGAATTTGCATCATAGTTTTGAAATGAAAGAAAGTTTTTAAATTTAAAACGTTTTAACAACTTTGATTGTTAAAGTATATATTAAATATGGTTTGAATTTAAAAATGAATTTGGTTTTAAAATTGTTTTAAATTTCTTTTATAAGACAAATATTTCTTTAATATGTAATATAAATGGTTTTTGAATTGTTTTGGAAACTTTATTAAACTTAAAATTGTATTCATTTTAAATCTTAAATTTAAAATGGAATTTGAAAGTAAATTTAAGTAAATTGTCTTTAAATACGTTTTATAATGATAATTTAATCATTAATAAGAATAAAGTTTTATCTTAAAGATAATTAAATTTAATGATTTATGATTCATTAAGTTATTAATAATTAAAATGGATAATTTATTTATTTGATTAATTTATGATTTGGGCTAATTAATTACAGTAATTAAGGTTTTAAATTTATTAATTGAGGATTAATTAAATTGTAATTAAGAATCATTAGTTGATTAAATAGAGAATTTTTAATTAATGACTAGAAATTAATGAATCAAGTATTTAAAGATTAAGTTACAAGTAAGGACTTAATTAATTAAATAATTAGAGATTAATTAATTGGTTAATAAAGATTAATTAATTTGTAATTAATAATAATTAATCTAGGTTTAATTACTTAAGAAAAGTAATTAAGGAATTGATTAATATTTAATGAAGATAATTAACTAGGTATTATTGAATAATTAATTAATGTGATTAATTCTAATTAATTAATTATATTAATTTATTTAAGATAATCATTTGTGGAATTGTTAAGTATAATCACTTAATGAAAGTAATAAAGGAATTAATTACTCAATGTAATTAATTATAGTAATGAGATTAGTTTAAGTTAATTAATTATGTTTAATTTATTTAAAATAATTACTGGATAATTGGTTAAGCATAATTACTTAATGTAATTAATGAAGTGTAATTACTCAGTGAAGTAATTAGTGATGGTAATTACAGGATGTAATTAATTGAAGTATGAAAGAGATTTGGGATTAATTACTTTGTGTAATGAGTATGCAGGATAATTACTTAGTGAAAGTAATTAATAATTAATTACTTAGTGTAATTAATTTAAGAATTGATTGATAATGTTATTTAAAGATAATTAAGTGATGTAATTAATTACTAAATGTGATTTATCAAGTGGTGATTAATAAATAAAATTAATTAAAGATTAATTATTTAATGTAATTAATTAAGGAGTAATAAATTTATTTAATGAAGTAATTAAGGATAATTAATTACTAATTATGATTAATAAGGTGGATTAATGAATAAGATTAATTAAAGATTACTTATTAAATATGATTAATAATTAATTAAAGGAGTAATTAAGGTTCATTAATTAATGTAATCAATGATATAATTAAGGGTTGGTTAATTAAGATTAATCAATCAATAATAAGTGATTATATAGTAATTAATAAATTGTAATTAATTAAGGATTAACGTAATTAATTTTAATTAATTATTAATAAAGTAATTAAAGGTTAATTACTGTAAATGGTTAAGAATAATTAATTTGTGAAATTAATTAAAGGCTAATTACTTGAATGTAATTAAAGGATAATTAATCAAGGGAGATTAATTAAGATGAAAAATTGATAGTGATTAATTAATTGATTGGTAATTAATTAATGGCTATGTAAGCAAGATTTATGTGATGAAAGTAATTCATTTATTTTATTTTAAATTAATTAGAGATGAAGTAATTAATTTAGTTCATTTTAAATTAATTATAGTTTGATTAATTAATCTTTGCTTATGTATGGATGGATGATTTTGATTGCCTTGAATGGTTTGAGATCTCAAATATTAGATAAGTGATGCTGTGTGATATGGATGCTTTGGTTGAAGTGTGATGATAATGTGAATTACTATTTTTGTTGATAATATGAATTATCTATTGTGATGATAATGTAGATTATCTATTGTGAATTATCTATCTATGTGAATATAGATATGAATTGAATTGAACTGTTTTAAAGTTTAAAACAACTTGGACCTAAAAGACGGCGTTTTGGATTTCGACGAGACCAGGATCGGGTTTCCAGATTTGGATATCTGAAAACCACATTGATCCAAATTAACGATAGGTCGTGAATCTCAAGTGAAGATGAACATTCAGAGTGCAAGGGTTATTGTCGTTAACTCTGAGGGTGATTCCAAAATGAGTGTAACGAGATAATGCCTTCAGTTTCGTTCGAACCCGAAACGAACTTATATGGATTGAATGCTTTCAGAACATCGTCAGGTGGACGATGAGCATTCTAAGAGATGTGTTCTCTAAAGGTAATCGTTGCCTCAAGCCTCATCAACCGGGAATGGCTAAAACAGGGGAGGTACAGCAAGGCTAAGTGGGTCATGCCCAAGTAGGATGAGATTTACCCCTGTCTAGAAGTCCCTTTATATTCGGCTGGGGCAGTTGATTGCAACAACTGCCGGGGTTGTCTTGTTCGGGACTGTCCAGTAAGGGATGGTTTCGGCCTTGTGTTGCAGCGGATTTAGGGTGGATCCTCGGTACGGTGATCTAGGCCACGTACTGTGACGGACAGTACCCCAGTAGCCCTGCCATTGTATGGAATCCAATCTTTAATAAGTGCCGTGCGTTTTAGTTGTTCCCAACTATGTTGGAATGTGAGATGTAAGCATTCCAGCTATTTCTGCATTTTACTTGAAAACCCTAGACACTATTATAATATCACCAGATTTCCTGTCAAATGTTTTGGTTAGCGTAAGGTAAAAACTTACCCATGTTTATTTATGGGGAGTCTTACGTGATACCTTTTGATTTCAAAGTTTTTTCAAAGTTAAGAAACTTTAACCTGTTACTCACACCAGACCCATGTCTGACCCGAAGTTTATCTTCTGTTTTCTTAAACTCTTGGGTACTCAAATTTTTATGAGTAGCCAAGGGATTTAGGTTAGCTTTGACGAATTGCGGAGGAGCAATGGAGCAGGAGGCTTCGGCGTTAAATGTATAGTTTTCGATGTGTGTTCTTTGAGTCATTTGTTTGTGTTGTATTGAGTTGTAATAAGTAGGCAGGTGTTTGTAACCATCTAGCATGTGATATATAATCTATGTAAACTCTGATAGATGTTGTATACTATGTAAATACTTATGTGATTAATATAATTTATTCATTCCACTTTTGAGATTCTGATGTTGTTTTCTTTCTTTCTTCTCTATATTTCTCTTTTCTATCCCTTTCTTTCTTCAAGATGATGCGACTTTTTGTGGAGAAAAAGTCGGGTCGTCACAAAGCTGAGGGAATTGATGAAGAAAATATGAAACATGAACTTATCTACATGATTCGTAGGGCCACCATCACACGAAGCTTCTCCCTCGAGCTGCCCCGAAACCTTCAAAGAATTAAAATTGGACGATGATCAAAGGAGATTAATAGAGAAAGCTGTTCCTTGTTGTTACAGGGTATTGACCATTCGTAGTGGTACTCCCCTGTCCCCTAACTCGTCCTCTTCTTGCACTCATACTTCCTATCAGTGAATAGTAAGAGAATTTACCGAGGCATATGAACGGATATCTTAAGGCTACTCATTCTAGGGTAATTGTAACCCTATCTCTAATGAGTCACTTAATGTGTTATACTCCTGAGCTAAATTTCTTACTCAACCTTCAGCTCTGATATCAAATGTGACGACCCTGACTCGACCCTCCAAAATCGGCACTAAATACATCACCCGTGTTCGAATGCCGTAGATTCAAACGTCGAATCTGGTTCATTGGAGCTTATAACACATTAAGTACAACAACACAGCGAAAACAGAAATGAATATAATTTTATTGATATACAATATTTAATACAACACATTGATACAATTGAATGTCAATATCAGAGCTAAGATACAACGACGAAAAGATAACACCAGCAACAGAACAATATCACCATATGGTCTTCCAAAGGATAGAAAGAAAGATAGAATCCAAAACTGCATTCCAATCCAATGCTTCAAAGATCTCCAATCCAATAAGCTCGAACCGCCATCTTGCTAACTTAAACAAGGTCAGTTGAAGTGAATAAATGCTATCTCCAAATTCAAAGGCTGGATGCTATCGAATCTACACCTACTAGCTAATTGTCTGAAAAATATGACTCTAGGTTGCCCGTGTGGGAAATTGTGGGCACCCAAAGTTTAGAAAGGGAACAATAAACTCCAGGTCAGTCATGGGACTGGTGTGAGCAAACAAAAACAGCTGTTTAAACAAACAAACAAAAAGAATTAAAAAAAAGAAATCTGCAATGTTTTTTGGAGAATGAAACTACCATAAGGCCTCCCGCCACACACACAATGCAAGCGCACAATTGGAGGAGATTTCCCCTTATGATAGTCAAACATGCTTGATACGCAAAAATCCTTTTGATATTATTATTAGTGCATAGTGCAGAAAACATTTCAAAAGTATAATATTAACCTTAGCCAGCATACAACCATTGTTGTATACCTACTATAGCTACCATGTTCAATAGCAGATTACCACCACATTCCATGCAGGATATACAACTAAAATCATACATGGCGCGTATTATTTCTTTGGATTTCCAACATATGGCCAGGCTAAGGAACTTCCTGGGCCACATGGGTACCCCTCTGGAGGGATGCCCCGAGAACTTAACCAGCTCTCTGCCAACACAATGCCGGATTACCTCTGTAACTAGGTAACTACTACATGAGTATGCCATCCCCCGGTCGTTATCGACCTTTATCCCAGCGTTCAACACTAACAATCATAAAGCAATAGAATTGTAGCAACCACATAGGTTAAATATCTAGGCTCTATACCATGATACCACCCTTTTCCAAGAAGGAAATGGACATACACTAAAGGGCACGACCCTCATAACCTTGATGCGTTCTTCCTGTTTCGACCATTTCGGGTTGTGAGGTCTGACGAGGTCTCGTCCACAAAGCTACGCTTTTCATAAAAGCCATGCTTCGATCAACTAATGATCAGCAGCACTTCGTATGCCACATTACCAAATTGGGAATGTATCACTAGTATATATCAATGACATAACCTCTGAGTTTGTACGTCTCAGAGAAGGGTGTTAAGCTAAGAGAATAAATTCTCCACCACCAAACAGAAATGTATTTGATAGAAACCAGCTCTACATTTCAAGTGTAACGTCAGACATACATCCATACAAGTCTGTTCCGGGTTCGAACAGAATTGAAGGCACTTCAAAAGAAGCCCTTACAATCCGGATAATTGCTAATCACGTTTGGACTCCCCATCCAAAGGGTGATCAAATCTCTATACCGGGGCCATTCAGTGTAGAGACATTCGACAGGTAATCCTTTCGCTTTCGAAAATACCCGATCTTCACCACCGGTCTTCAAATGCTATCCATTTCATCGTATCATTATTCGAAATGGGTTTTATGACATAAAGTCCTCTCCCGGCTAAACCTAATAATGAGCGCTTAATTTTAAAAGGCATATGGATATAGTGGGATCTTAGTTAAGTCACAACTTATTACCCAAAACCTTTCCTTCAAATGGTCTAAACAAATTACCATTTTTAATCTTTAAAATAAAGATTCACTCTTGAAGATACTCTTCAATTTTACAACAAGATTCACCAAATCTTTCACAAAGATTCATTCATAGCTTTCAAAACTATTTTAATTCCAAATCTTTTATACAAAAGATACTTTTAAGATCCTCTTCAATTTGAAAACAAAGTTCACCAATCTTTAACAAAGATTCTTTTATAACTTTCAAAACAACTTCCATTTCAAAACTTGAATTCTTTTAACAAAATTGGGAATTCTTGTTATATGAAAACCATTATCATTTGAAAATAATGCTTTTCGTTTCAAGAAAATCCGATCAATATATGTAAGTTATATTCTTTAAAGGTATAAACTAGAAAATCAGCGAACTATCGTATTATCGGCAAGTTCTATTTGAATTAAATTCAAATTCCAAAAAATAATTTATTCAGTATACTCCAAATGGTTTAAAATCCATATATATATATATATATACATATATCATAACTTGTATAATCCCTTTTCAAACCATATTTTTCAAAATAATTCCAAACAAAACATAGTATATTCAAGCTAAATTTAGTTTTCAAAACTTTCTTTTCAAAAGCTTTTTATATTCAACTCAATTCCATTTCCAAAACCATTTGGATTCAAAATTCAACTTCAAATCATTTTAAATTCAAAAACCCATTACTTAACCAATTTCCTCGTGCAATCTATATTTATCTGTTTGTGGTGTAGTCCAAGGATTTTACACAATAGTGCAATATCATCAATCATCACAATCCAAACACAGCAATATTGATAAGCGATATAATCCTATAAGGTTTATCTTCATTCACAGATTCACAGCTAAATAATATAAATTCATCATAGATAAATAAATTACATTGATCGCAGCTCAAACCAAACATTTCACAACCCAGAATATCATAGATCAGAGGTAACATCAATACAAGCATTCAATACAATTCAATCATTCATAAGTAAGATCAATTAATTGTTCAATCCTTAATTAACTCTATTTAATTTCCAATTAAATTAATTACTTATGAATTAATCACCCCATCCTGATTAATTAATTTCAAATCATTTAATATTAGTTAATGAAATTAATTAATCATCCTTAATTATCCATATTAATTAATTACCTTTAAATTAATTAATTAACCCTTAATTAATCACATAATATAAATTATCCTTAAGTTAATTACATAATTAACCCTCAATTGTTTACATTAAGCAATTAACACTTTAATTACTTACCATTAATCATCTCATAATCACTTGATTAATTAACCTTTGATCATTAATTAATCCTTTAATTATTAAATAAATTAATCCTTAATTATTAAGTATTAACCTTTAATCACTTAATTAACCTTTAACTTATCACATTAATTAATTAATCATGTTAATTAATTATCCTTTAAGTAATTAAGTAAATAACCCTTTAATCAATTACATTAAGTAATTATTATTTGACTACTTTCATTAAGTAATCAACACTTTAATTATTTTCATTAAGTAATTAATTACATACTTAATTACATCACTTTATTTTCATTTTGAAAACATTCAGATCAAATAATTAACCTAATTTAAAATTTATTGAAACCAAATTTATGAATCTTAAAAAAAATTAACTTTTAAAATTTAACTTTTGAAATAAATTTATTATAAATCCATAAATTAACTTTGACCTTTAAGTTAATTAACAACTTTACTTAACTTCTTAATCAAGCTATTAAATTTTTATTAAAATATGTTTTAAGAATTAATTAATGAAAGTGAGTGAGTGTGTGTGTGTGTATATATTAAAACACTTTGAATTTGATTAATATTGCTTTGGTAAACATATTCATTTTTAAAACACACTTTTAAAATTTAGCTAAATATTTTCTTTTGCTTTAAAACTCGATCAAGTTTTCTCTTTAAAACCTGGTACCTGATTTTTTTTCTTCTAAAATTTTAAAAACTGGAAGAATCTCCTTTTTAAATTTTTAAAACCCAGTTCTTGAAATTATGAACCCGAGAACAAGCTCAAATTCCTCGAGCCATCCACGAACACTCTCCCACTCATCACTTCTTTGAGTCTATCTTCAATTTTCCCAAGCTCATCACTGAGAAATCCACCATCTCCCTAAACCCAGACTTCACACGACACCATTAGTGTGTCGCGCACGTGCACGATCAACTCGATTGCTTCTGACCATCACCACGACCTTCGGCAAGTCGTCGGCGATCCCTTCAAGCCTCGCGACCAGCAAGAAATCTGATTCGAATCTGAAATCAAAATCGAGCTCGAGCACCTCCAACCTAGAACCAAGTTCCGGCCACAAAATCGACTCGCCCGTTCACCGTCGATCGCCTGCAACCACGCCACCGTGTCCAAACATTCGCTAGAGTCCCCTCTTTCTGCTCTCCCAGGTCCGATCGATAATAGACCACCCACGACGACGAATCTGCTTCGCAAAACCCGACGAACAAAACCATCACTAAAACTCTATTTCCCGTCATATCATTATCAACGACGATCAAAAAAATCAAACTCCATTTTTCTCATGATCTACAATCTCCCAGCTACCATCGACGTCAGGCACGACTCCCCAAACTTCGTGTTTTGTCAGAAATTGACGATAACATGTTTTTATTCATCACTAGAAATCTCGACAACCCCAACCAAATTGATGTTAATTAACTTAAAGGTCTTTGTTAATTTATGGATTTATAATAAATTTATTTTAAAGGTTAAAATTTTAAAGTTAATTGTTTTTAAGATACATAAATTTGGTTTTAATAAATTTTATATCAGGTTAGTTATTTGATTTGAATGTTTTCAAAATGAAAATAAAGTGATGTAATTAATTACTTAATGAAAATAATTAAAGTGTTGATTACTTAATGAAAGTTATCAAATAATAATTACTTAATGTAATTGGTTAAAGAGTTAATTACTTAAAGGATAATTAATTAATATCATTAATTAATTAATGTGGTAAATTAAAGTTTAATTAAGTGATTAACGGTTAATTACTTAATAATTAAGGATTAATTTATTAAATTATTAAAGGATTAATTAATGATCAAAGGTTAATTAATCAAGTGATTATGAGATAATTAATGGTAAGTAATTAAAGTGTTAATTACTTAATGTAATTAATTGATGGTTAATTATGTAATTAACTTAAGGATAATTTATATTATGTGATTAATTAAGGGTTAATTAACTAATTTAAAGGTAAATAATTAAGATGGATAATTAAGGTTGATTAATTAATTTCATTAATCTATATTAAATGATTTGAAATTAATTAATCAAGATTGGGTAATTAATTCATAAATAATTAATTTAATTTAAAATTAAATTGAATTAATTAAGGATTGAACAATTAATTGATCTTACTTATGAATGATTGAATTGTATTGAATGCTTGTATTGATGTTACCTTTGATCTATGATATTCTGGTTGTGAATTGTTTGGTTTGAGCCGTGAATTTATTTATCTGTGATGAATTTATATTATTTATCTATGAATCTGTGCATGAAGATAAGCGTTATAGGATTATACCGCTTATCAATATTGCTTTGTTTGGATTGTGATGATTGATGATATTGCACTATTGTGTAAAACCTCTGGACTACACCACACACATACAAATATGGATTGCATGAGGAAATCGGTAAGTCATGGGTTTTTGAATTTAAAATGATTTATAGTTGAATTTTGAATCCAAATGGTTTTGGAAATGGAATTGAGTTGGATATAAAATGCTTTTGAAAAGAAAGTTTTGAAAACTAAATTCAGCTTGAATATACTATGTTTTGTTTGGAATTATTTTGCAAAATATGGTTTGAAAAGGGATATACAAGTTATGATATATGCATATATATGGATTTTAAACCATTTGGAGTATAATGAATAAATTATTTTTGGGAATTTGAATTTAATTCAAATAGAACTTGCAGATAATACGGTAGTTCGCTGATTTTCTGGTTTATACCTTTAATGAATATAACTTATATATATTGATCGGATTTTCCCAAAATGAAAAGCATTGTTTTCAAATGATAATGGCTTTCATATAATGCAAGAACTTCCAATTTTGTTAAAAAGATTTTAAGTTTTGAATGGAAGTTGTTTTGAAAGTTATGAATGAATCTTTATTAAAGATTGGCGAATTTTGTTTTCAAATTGAAGAGGATCTTAAAAGTGTATCTTTTGTGTAAAAGATTTGGAATTAAAATAGCTTGAAAGCTATAAATGAATCTTTGTGAAAGATTTGGTGAATCTTGTTTTAAAATTGAAGAGTATCTTCAAGAGTGAATCTTTTATTTTAAAGATTAAAAATGGTAATTTGTTTAAACCATTTGAAAAAAAGGTTTTGGGTAATAAGTCATGACTTAACTAAGATCCCACTATATCCATATGCTTTTTAAAATTAAGCGCTTATTATTCGGTTTAGCCGGAAGAGGACTTTGTGTCATAAAACCCATTTTGAATAATGATACGATGAAATGGATAGCATTTGAAGATCGGTGGTGAAGACCGGGTATTTTTGAAAGCGAAAGGATTACTTATCGAATGTCTCTGCACCGAATGACCCCGGTATATAGATTTGATCACCCTTTGTGATGGGGAGTCCGGACGTGATTATAAATTATCCGGATTGCAAAGGCTTCTTTTGAAGTGCCTTCGGTTCTGTTCGAACCCGGAATAGACTTGTATGGATGTATGGATATATGTCCGACGTTACACTTTGAGATGTAGATCTGGTTTCTTTCAAATACATTTCTGTTTGGTGGCGGAGAATTTATTCTCTTAGCTTAACACACTTCTCTTAGATGTACAAGCTCGGGGGTTATGTAGTTGATATTTACTAGTGATACATTCCCAATTTGGTAATGTGACATACGAAGTGCTGCTGATCATTTGTTGATCGAAGCATGGCTTTTGTGAAAAGCGTAGCTTTGTGGATGAGACCTCATCGGACCTCATAACCCAAAATGGTCGAAACAGGAAGAATGCAGCAAGGTTATGAGGGTCGTGCCCTTTAGGGTATGTCCATTTCCTTTTGGAAAAGGGTGGTATCATGGTATGGACCCTAGATATTTAAACTATGTGGTTGCTGCAAATCTATTGCTTTGTGGTTGTTGGTGTTGAGCTCTCGGATAAAGGTTGGTAATGATCGGGGGATGGCATACTCGTGTAGTAGTTACCTAGTTACAGAGGTAACCCGGCCTTGGGTTGGCAGAGTGCTGGTTAAGTTCTCAGGACGTCCCTCCGGAGGCGTACCCATGTGGCTCAGAAAGTTCCTTAGCCTCACCATTTGTTGGAAATCCAAAGAAACAATACGTGCCCTGTACGGTTTTAGTTGTATAACCTGCCATGGAATGTGGTGGTAACCTGCTATTGAACATGGTAGCTATAGTGGGTATGCAATAATGGTTGTATGCTGGCTAAAATTAATATTATACTTTCGAAATGTTTTCTGCACTCTGCACTAATAATAATATCAAAATGATTTTCCTGTATCAAGCGTGTTTGACTATCATAAGGAGAAATCTCCTCCAGTTGTGCGCTTGCATTATGTGTGTGGCGGGAGGCCTTCTGGTGGTTTCATCTTTCAAAAAGCATTGCAGATTTCTTTTTTAAATTTCTTTTTGTTTGTTTGTTTAAACAACTATTTTGGTTTGCTCACACCAGTCGCATGACTGATCTGGAGTTTATTGTTCCCTTTCTAAACTCTGCATGCCCATAATTTTCCACATGGGCATCCTAGAGTCATATTTTTCAAATAAGCAGCTAGTAGGTATAGATTCGATAGCATCCAGCCTTTGGATTTGGCGATAGCATTTGTTCACTTCAATTGACCTTGTTTAAGTCAGCATGATGGTGGTTCGAGTTTATAGGATTGGAGATCTTTGGAGCATTGGATTGGAATGTAGTTTTTGATTCTATCTTTTTTTCTATCCTTTGGAAGACCATACGTAACGTCCCGCCTTTTCGCACGCTTTAAATCGACACACGTGCCAATTCCAAACCATACGGAAGGGCGGATTGTTATGGGGTAAATAAGAAAAAAACAGGGAAAGAAAAATAAGATAGAATCTCACAGCGGAAGGATAAAATATAATAATAAATGTACAGTTCACAAACTGCTTACAAACATTTGATTCTTCTTTATACAATAAATATCAGAGTTCACATACCAATCATAATCAATGCAGCGGAATTAAATAGTGTAGTGAAATATAGTTAATAAAAATAGTAGAAATCTCCGTCTTCGTCCTCCAGATCTAAAGTCTTCGATCCTGAAATGCTCGGAATGACCCGAGCGAATTTGAAAAGACAAAAACACTCGAGTCAGAACTAAAAGATCTTATGTGAGTTAAATTAACAGAAATAAATACGAGTGCAGTAACTCAAGAGATGCTATGGGATTTACATCTCCTAAGGATCCGTTAAACTATTTACTATATAGTATATTTTGCTATTATAATAGTGTCTAATTGTAAAATAAACTTACTTTTTAATAGCGTTAAGGGGCTACCCATATAGCCCTTAACACAAATAATGCCAATAGTCTATACAGTGCCCGCATATCTCCTGATCGGGAGACTACGAGAAGACACTCAATAGGTACGACACAAATAGAAACTCATACAAGGAGCGATAGGGTAGGTGACACGGCACAACTAGGAAATGCCAGGGTAGATATACCAATTACGCTTCCGGGTCGGTGGTAACGCGTAGCGCGCAGCTACCGCCTACCTCGAGCCACACCCCCAAATAAAATCAAAAGTGGCCACCGAATCAATCCAAGAGTCAAAGTATAATATCGAAGGGATGTGTCCGATCAAAGGTGCTACCTTATTAACCCGTCAATCGCTCCTGTTTTAGCCACCTTATGCCAACTTACGGGAGTTGGGTCCATGTATTTACCTTACAGGAAACGCCGCCACCAACCTACTTCATTCTGGAATCTCCACCGCGTACACGGTTGTTAAAGTGGTTTTCGGAGTTGGCAGAGAGTATGACAACTTCCGATCCCGGTCTCTTCAACAACCAAACGTTATTATAACACCGCGGTCATTTAAAAATTAATTATACTTTCAAAAACCAGAATATAATTATCCATTTCAAAACCCATAAATATGATATCATTTCCTTTCCAAAACAAACTCATTTGATATTATTTTTATAAAAACCCAAATTAATATAATATCATTTTATTTCAAATATATTTTTATTTTCCGAAATCATATTGTTTTCAAACTTATAATAATCGGAAACCAAATATTTGAATTATAGCTTTCAAAACATAATACTTCGAAATTCATAGCTTTAAAACCATAACTTCTAATACTTAAGTTGTTTGGATATTCAACAGTATATAAAATAAAACAGTTGAATTTAAAATTTCTTTAAAAGTAAATAATTTCCACACCTTCCCTTTTTTTCCACTTTAAATTCAATCTAAACCCATAACTTTTAGATTCACTTTCAGTTTAAATAAAACACTTCGATTTCAATATTTCAAAACTTCGAGAATTTAATGAATTTCAAACTAAGGTTGGAAATTTCAAAACAACAATTCATTTTCCTATTATTTAGTTTGAAAGGTTTATATGATAAATCCATAACCATTTAGAATAAACTAAATTTATTAACATTAAAATTTCCTTTCATTTATTTATACTAGAATTATTTATTAAATCCAGTTATAATATCATACCTTAAAATTTCCAATTTTAATAAGTTTACATCAACGTATGGAGTTAAATTTTCAAATAAGCTCAATTTATATTAAATTTCAAATTTATCTTTCAATCTTTATTGATTTAAAACATTTAACTCTATGTATATATACAAGATCTTAAACCTGTACTTAAACGTATAATACAAATTATCAAATGCCATTTTTCAACTTATTCATTTTTATTTGACAGATTTATGCATAGCTTAAATTCAACAATTTAACTATGTATGTATATATAAAATATATTTATATCATATCCAAATTTAATATTTATTTAACCGTACCATATCCAAACCATAAAATAATTTCAAAAATAATTTTATATATATATACCGCGGTGCCTGTATATAATTTTCTATCCTATGGTCAAGTGATACGGATATTTATCATTTCAATCCGCAATTTAAAAATAAAAATGCGGTTGTATATCATTTCAAACTGCAATACCGAATGAAATGAAAATGCATGATAACTTGCAGTTTATATAAGATAGAACACATCATCCATTCACCCAATATCAATCATCAACCAATTTATTTCAATCAACATTAATTTATTTCAATCAGCGTCAATTTAAACAACAACAATATATAGCATATGCAATATAATAGGAAATAAATGACAGTTATTAACTAACAGTTTATATTCAAAATAAATTTAATAACTGTTTAACTAGCAGTTTTATGCAAGTAAATAAATTTTAACTGTCAAATTTATATGCAATTATAAAATTAATTAACAGTCAAATTAAATAATTGCGATTTAACAGAGATAATGAATAGAACATGCCAAACAGTCATAAATAAATTTCTACTTATATCTAAAGTCAATTTAACAGACATAGGAAATTTTAGAAGTTGTGAGTGGGTTAAAACACGCACCTTTTGAATTTAAATCGAATTTAAATCCTATTTAAACCCAAAATTCGACGGTCTCCAAATCTGCCCAAACCAGCGTCAAAAGATCTGGAATTAAATTACGATCCTAACAAAAAAATCTCGCGTGAAAACGAGGTCGTATGAGAAAGTTAGAGCGATAAAACGATTTGAATTTCAAAACAATTAAATTAAAAAAACAAAACGAACTCACCCTTAAAAAAAATAAGCCACGTCACCGAGCAATGTTCCTTCCCAGCACGCTACTCTCGGCTACAGGAATAAGCTATCTTGCCCTAAGAAAAACGCGCCCAATCTCCAAACTTTGACCGAAAATCACCAATGCCTCGGACCCTTATTCGACGAGCCATCGCCGCCATTCGCCACTCCCTGAAGGCCGCCCCCCATGGCCAATGACCGGCCTCCTATAAGGCCGCCGCCGCCTCTACGAACGTAGGGTTTTCGAACCCTAGAATGGCAAAATTTCGTCGCCATACGTCGAGTAAGCCCACAACACCATCATCAATCAACTCCCCTTGCCGAGTCTTTCAATACCCAGATTTTAATTTTTCCGATTTCGGCTTAAATCAAAAAGCCCCAATTTCATGCTTAGGGCTTCGAAATTCATGTGTTTGACCTAAATTTCTGGTTGACTCGAGCGTCTATTGCAAAAACAGAGACTGCGTGTAGATTCATACCGATGAAAACTACAACATATATTTTTTTGGGATTTTTCTGAGGATTTTAAATTTTAGGCTTTGGATTTGATTTTGAAATTGTATCTGAATCTAGGGTTTTCAGCCATTGGGAAGAGGAGGAGCTGAGGAAATGAACGCACAAACAAATGAGAATAGGTGGAGGCTAGGGTTTATAATTGGGTTTATATAGGTAGGTTAGAGATTTGAATAGATGGATCGGATAAACAAACGTGCTGAACGACAATTGGTCCAAAAAGCCCGTTCTGACCCCGGAACGAAATTGGGTAAATATATCGAAATAGGTATTTTAAAATATTCTGAACGTGATGGGAAAAGTTTCACGTCCAAATTCGATCGTATGAAGAAGTTATGCTGAAATTAGTATTTCCAAATTGATTTCAAATTGATTTTAATTAAATCGATTTCAGGGCGTTTCGAGTCCGTACGATCAAACGACAAGTCTGATCGCTATGAAACTTGAAACCCTACAATAATTCACTGTTACGGATCCGTTGAAACTGGTTTCGTCGAAATCCGAGTCCATGACCAAAATGGCTATTTTTATATTAATTGAATAAATTTAAAATAAATAAAAATCAAATTTTTTATTAGATTCTAAAATTGACCCATTTTTCACTTTTTAAAATTCTTAATCATTTAAAAAAAATCCCAACAAGTTTAGATGTCAAATTAAAGAAGGTAATTTATAAATTTCAATATAAATCCTTAATTTCATTAAATTCCCAAATTATAAATAATATCCTAAAATTCCGTTTAGTTAAATAAAATTAATTAGTATTCCATTCATTCCTGTCAAACAGATGAATTAAATATTGGATTCCAAATTATCACACAAATTTCTCATATTATTCTTATCTCAAAAATGAATTATTTAACTATATTCAATCTCATTTAATTGCAATTAAATTCAATTATTAGACTTTAAGTTTCCATATAAATAAATAAATCCTTATTCCCATTCTTAAATCTACTATTTATCATATTACCATCCTCGGTACCATTTATTTTAATATATATATATCCAGATACTTTAACATTTTCCAATTGTTTATCTCTATTACATAACATTAAATTTATATTTATTGCAATGGTTTCTGATTTAATTGAACGAACTAAGTATATAACTCATAATAATTGTTGTAAAATTCTCAATCCCACATTTATAAGTTTGTTATTTCCACTCAAATATTATAGGTATTTACAGGTATAGGTTTTTATTCAATCATTACTTATTATATATTAATTAGATAAATTCACTATTTAAGTCCGTTTAAATTTATTATCAAATACCCATTTACCTTTCCCATCAAATTTGAATTCCATTCAATTAATATAACAATCACTTTCCCATTCACACCTTATTATCAACCCACAATCATTGCAATTCATTATCTTATATTGATTTTATATAATTACCATTAACTTTACATTCAATTACTATTCAATGCATATTTATTCATCAATCAATTTGATATTTACTTTTCTTTCCTTTTATTTGATAAATAACCTAGTATACATTTTCATACATTCTTTTCATTACATTCATTTATGGGTATTGCATTGAAATTTAATTTATTAGCCAATACCAATATTATTACCATTTATTACAATTGGATTCCCAATTTTATTCAATACCCTGAATAAATAACACATATATTAATCAAATCCTTACATTCGTTTTTCTCATATTCCATTTAAAATCAAATCATAACATTTAAATGATTTTAATGAATTGGAATTTCATTCAAGTCGTAAATTATTAACTTGCAATAACATGAATCCTTAATTTATTCCAATTACCGTTTACACTCTTTTATTGCATTAAATCAATTTAATATTTTCATAAATTCCTCATATTAAATTTTATATCCAGGTAAGAATCCTTTTTATACTTAATTCAATTTGGGTTTTATTCAAATTCTATAAATAGGTTTTAAGTCACCATTTACATAATTTATTTTAGCCTTCATTTTAACATTTATTTATCCCCTTTATTGTTTCTACTAAAATAAATTACAAAAATCCTATTAAATAAACAAATTAAATTGTCGAAATTTACGGGTCGTTACACTCTCCCCCATTCAAAACTTTTCGTCCCCGAAAAGGAAAAGATGGGAAAAGAAGAAATAAGAAAACAATATATCTTTCTTAATTAAATTTATAAACAAATAAGTTTACAAAATAAAATAATTTAACATAAAATATATCAGTTTATACCTATTTAAGTCCTTTATACATAAATTGTTAAAGTTTGTAAACATTTCAACTTTTTTCTAAGTCCAAAATTTACGGAAAATTTTGGCAGAGTCTCCTTTGTACGGAGAGGCTCGGAAAAAATATAATATACATATAACAATATACACAAATATTTTCCAAAATAATATATATATCCCTACACGGGAAAATATATAAAATAGCGCTATAAACCTTAATCCGAAAACGTACCTATTTGTCGGGCAATTTACGCTAAATTTATGGAACCAAAAGCAGTAGCAATTGCTTCCGTAACCTGCATTTTACTTATATAATCCAAAGGGTTAACAATTTATATAAAGTGAAATATTTGAGTGATTTCAATCACTAACAACAAATCAATACAACAACCATCAATTTCACAAACAGCATATACAACAAATACAAAACAACCATTCAACCAAACAAACAAATAGTTGTTCGGGTTCAAAACCTTTATATTGTACGGAATGAAGAATAAACCATCCAGTGCATCATTAACTCAACAGTCTTAGATTAAACACAATGGATTAATCATCCATCCCAACAAAATTAAAGCTTCCTTACCCAACAACCACAAACCATGACAAACAACAATTTCAGCAATAGATTTAGTCTATTCTTATTTATTCCATTCATACATTTGTTGTTTGATTCTTTTCATTCACATAACGGTTTATTCTTTTTATTTAGAAATAACTGCAACCCTTTTCTTAAGTTTACAATTTCTCTTTATTATATTACATCCGTTTATTTTCACTTACTACTTACTATCATTCATTTCCATTAACTCAGGTCATGCCATTAACTACTATAATTATTCATTCATTTATTATTGCATGACCTCATTTATTTACACTTTAATTATTTAAGTTTATAATCATCTATTTGTCATACTTACCTTTAATTATATTCACTTGGTAAAATTTCGATTATAACTTAAGTTCGTAACATTAAATTCTCATTTAATAGCCAACTCATTGGATACTTCATTACCTACTTTCACTTGTACAAATTCCATTGCATTTCTTATTAAACATTTCAACTTTTTATATTTGGTAAGTTATATATGTTAACGAAAATGCAAATGAACTTATACAAGTTTCATCATCCTTTAATTAAATTTAATGTTCAACAATATCACTCTTTGTTTCATATGTTACAAATTTGAAATTTCCTTTAATTTCCAATTATAACTTAGCATTTACATGTCTTATTTTATTTAGGGTTTCAATTATTAATTACCTACTTTCCATTTCACTATAATAATCGAAACAATTTTTTTTTAATGGAAATTTAAGAATTAAATACCGGGTTACATTTTCAATTTTTTTTAAACCAATAGATAAATATATTCTTAAAACTTATATATCTATAATTATATCTACAATAATTCAAAATTTATATTTCCAATCAAAATGAATCTGCAGTAAAACTACTAAAGTGGCCTTCCTCCTTCGAAACTCGAAAATGAAAGTCGATGATGCGGCCGCCATCACCGAAATTATTTTCCAGCGACAGAGAGGAAAGTACAAAACTTATTTTCTCCAAAATCTTCTTGAAAACAACTTCTTCCAAATCATATTAAATATTTATATTAGAAATACTTATAAACAATATTATTATATTCCAAAATTTATTTGAAAATTTTCAAAACCCGGAACTTAAGTTCTAAATTTTCAAATTTCATTTATTTTATTATTCAATCTTATTTCTATTATTATTCATACACTTTAATACCTAACAACCAATCTATTGCAGCCAAATATAGATATCATTTGAAATTTTTTTATTTTATATACAGAAAATATAATAGGCAAAATTATTTCATTCACCTATATAAAACAAATATTATGTCGGTCTGTCCTATTAAGTGTTTAGAAATCCCTATTGATGTCACAGCGTCCCATGCATCAACCAGAACTTATAAATACGAAACGGAACAAATTAACACAATATCAAAACCTTTTTATAGCACAAACAAATACGCTCTCTCATTTATATACACTCAGCGACTCCCATAGGTTATTACTGCCCTATTAGTAAAGAGTCAAACCCCACAAAGCCAAGGTTTGTCGCTAAACCAGAGCTCTGATACCAGATGTAAGGTCCCGCCTTTTTGCACGCTTTAAATCGACACACGTGCCAATTCCAAACCATACGGAAGGGCGGATTGTTATGGGGTAAATAAGAAAAAAAAGGGAAAGAAAAATAAGATAGAATCTCACAGCGAAAGGATAAAATATAATAATAAATGTACAGTTCACAAACTGCTTACAAACATTTGATTCTTCTTTATACAATAAATATCAGAGTTCACATACCAATCATAATCAATGCAGCGGAATTAAATAGTGTAGTGAAATATAGTTAATAAAAATAGTAGAAATCTCCGTCTTCGTCCTCCAGATCTAAAGTCTTCGATCCTGAAGCGCTCGGACCGACCCGAGGGAATTTGAAAAGACAAAAACACTCGGGTCAGAACTAAAAGATCTTATGTGAGTTAAATTAACAGAAATAAATACGAGTGCAGTAACTCAAGAGATGCTATGGGATTTACATCTCCTAAGGATCCGTTAAACTATTTACTATATAGTATATTTTTCTATTATAATAGTGTCTAATTGTAAAATAAACTTACTTTTTAATAGCGTTAAGGGGCTACCCATATAGCCCTTAACACAAATAATGCCAATAGTCTATACAGTGCCTGCATACCTCCTGATCGGGAGACTACGAGAAGACACTCCATAGGGGTAGGTGACACGGCATAACTAGGCAATGCCAGGGTAGATATACCAATTACGCTTCCGGGTCGGTGGTAACGCGTAGCGCGCAGCTACCGCCCACCTCGAGCCACACCCCCAAATAAAATCAAAAGTGGCCACCGAATCAATCCAAGAGTCAAAGTATAATATCGAAGGGATGTGTCCGATCAAAGGTGCTACCTTATTAACTCGTCAATCGCTCCTGTTTTAGCCACCTTATGCTAACTCACGGGAGTTGGGTCCACGTATTTACCTTACAGGAAACGCCGCCACCAACCTACTTCATTCTGGAATCTCCACCGCGTACACGGTTGTTAAAGTGGTTTTCGGAGTTGGCAGAGAGTATGACAACTTCCGATCCCGGTCTCTTCAACAACCAAACGTTATTATAACACAGCGGTCATTTAAAAATTAATTATACTTTCAAAAACAAGAATATAGTTATCCATTTCAAAACCCATAAATAAGATATCATTTCCTGTCCAAAACAAACTCATTTCATATTATTTTTATAAAAACCCAAATTAATATAATATCATTTTATTTCAAATATATTTTTCTTTTCCGAAATCATATTGTTTCAAACTTATAATAATCAGAAACCAAATATTTGAATTATAGATTTCAAAACATAATACTTCGAAATTCATATCTTTAAAACCATAACTTCTAATACTTAAGTGGTTTGGATATTCAACAGTATATAAAATAAAAGAGTTGAATTTAAAGTTTCTTCAAAAGTAAATAATTTCCACACCTTCCCTTTTTTTATTTCACTTTAAATTCAACCTAAACCCATAACTTTTAGATTCACTTTCAATTTAAATAAAACACTTCGATTTCAATATTTCAAAACTTCGAGAATTTAATGAATTTCAAACTAAGGTTGGAAATTTCAAAACAACAATTCATTTTCCTATTATTTAGTTTGAAAGGGTTATATGATAAATCCATAACCATTTAGAATAAACTAAATTTATTAACACTAAAATTTCCTTTCATTTATTTATACTAGAATTATTTATTAAATCCAGTTATAATATCATACCTTAAAATTTCCAATTTTAATAAGTTTACATCAACTTATGGAGTTAAATTTTCAAATAAGCTCAATTTATATTAAATTTCAAATTTATCTTTCAATCTTTATTGATTTAAAACATTTAACTCTATGTATATATACAAGATCTTAAACCTGTACTTAAACGTATAATATAAATTATTAAATTCCATTTTTCAACTTATTCATTTTTATTTGACAGATTTATGCATAGCTTAAATTCAACAATTTAACTATGCATGTATATATAAAATATATTTATATCATATCCAAATTTAATATTTATTTAATCGTATCATATCCAAACCATAAAATAATTTCAAAAATAATTTTATATATATACCGCGGCGCCTGTATATAATTTTCTATCCTATGGTCAAGTGATATGGATATTAATCATTTCAATCCGCAATTTAGAAATAAAAATGCGGTTGTATATCATTTCAAACCGCAATCCCGATGAAATGAAAATGCATGATAACTTGCAGTTTATATAAGATAGAACACATCATCCATTCACCCAATATCAATCATCAACCAATTTATTTCAATCAACATTAATTTATTTCAATCATCGTCAATTTAAACAACAACAATATATAGCATATGCAATATAACAGGAAATAAATGACAGTTATTAACTAACAGTTTATATTCAAAATAAATTTAATAACTGTTTAACTAGCAGTTTTATGCAAGTAAATAAATTTTAACTGTCAAATTTATATGCAATTATAAAATTAATTAACAGTCAAATTAAATAATTGCGATTTAACAGAGATAATGAATAGAACATGCCAAACAGTCATAAATAAATTTCTACTCATATCTAAAGTCAATTTAACAGACATAGGAAATTTTAGAAGTCGTGAGTGGGTTAAAACACTCACATTTTGAATTTAAATCGAATTTAAATCCGATTTAAACCCAAAATTCGACGGTCTCCAAATCTGCCCAACCAGCGTCAAAAGATCTGGAATTAAATTACGATCCTAACAAAAAACATCTCGCGTGAAAACGAGGTCGTATGAGAAAGTTAGAGCGATAAAACGATTTGAATTTCAAAAAAATTAAATTAAAAAAACAAAACAAACTCACCCTTAAAAAAAATAAGCCACGTCACCGAGCAATGTTCCTTCCCAGCACGTTGCTCTCGGCTACAGGAATACGCTACCTTGCCATAAGAAAAACGCGCCCAATCTCCAAACTTTGACCGAAAATCACCAACGCCTGGGACCCTTATTCGACGAGCCGTCGCCGCCATTCGCCACGCCCTGAAGGCCGGCCCCCATGGCCAATGACCGGCCTCCTATAAGGCCGCCGCCTCTGCAAACGTAGGGTTTTCGAACCCTAGAATGGCAAAATTTCGCTGCCATACGTCGAGTAAGCCCACAACACCACCATCAATCAACTCCCCCTGCCGAGTCCTTCAATACCCAGATTTTAATTTTTCCGATTTCGGCTTAAATCGAAAAGCCCCAATTTCATGCTTAGGGCTTCGAAATTCATGTGTTTGACCGAAATTTTTGGTTGACTCAAGCGTTTATTGCAAAAAAAGAGACTGCGTGTAGATTCATATCGATGAAAACTACAACATATATTTTTTTGGGATTTTTCTGAGGATTTTAAATTTTAGGCTTTGGATTTGATTTTGAAATTGTATCTGAATCTAGGGTTTTCAGCCATTGGGAAGAGGAGGAGTTGAGGAAATGAACGCACAAAAAAATGAGAATAGGTGGAGGCTAGGGTTTATAATTGGGTTTATATAGGTAGGTTAGAGATTTGAATAGATGGATCGGATAAACAAATGTGCTGAACGACAATTGGTCCAAAAAGCCGTTCTGACCCCGGAACGAAATTGGGTAAACCCATATATCGAAATAGGTATTTTAAAATATTCTGAACGCGATGGGAAAAGTTTCACGTCCAAATTCGATCGTATGAAGAAGTTATGCTAAAATTAATATTTCCAAATTGATTTCAAATTGATTTCAATTAAATCGATTTCAGGGCGTTTCGAGTCCGTACGATCAAATGACAAGTCTGATCGCTATGAAACTTGAAACCCTACAATAATTCACTGTTATGGATCCGTTGAAACTGGTTTCGTCGAAATCCGAGTCCGTGACCAAAATGGCTATTTTTATATTAATTGAATAAATTTAAAATAAATAAAAAAAAATCAAATTTTTTATTAGATTCTAAAATTGACCCATTTTTCACTTTTTAAAATTCTTAATCATTTAAAAAAAATCCCAACAAGTTTAGATGTCAAATTAAAGAAGGTAATTTATAAAAATATAAATCCTTGATTTCATTAAATTCCCAAATTATAAATAATATCCTAAAATTCCGTTTAGTTAAATAAAATTAATTAGTATTCCATTCATTCCTGGCAAACAGATGGATTAAATATTGGATTCCGAATTACACACAAATTTCCCATATTATTCTTATCTCAAAAATGAATTATTTAACTATATTCAATCTCGTTTAATTGCAATTAAATTCAATTATTAGACTTTAAGTTTCCATATAAATAAATAAATCCTTATTCCCATTCTTAAATCTACTATTTATCATATTACCATCCTCGGTACCATTTATTTTAATATATATATATATATCCATATATTTAACATTTTCCAATTGTTTATCTCTATTGCATAACATTAAATTTATATTTATTGCAATGGTTTCTGATTTAATTGAACGAACTAAGTATATAACTCATAATAATTGTTGTAAAATTCTCAATCCCACATTTATAAGTTTGTTATTTCCACTCAAATATTATAGGTATTTACAGGTATAGGTTTTTATTCAATCATTACTTATTATATATTAATTAGATAAATTCACTATTTAAGTCCGTTTAAATTTATTACCAAATACCCATTTACCTTTCCCATCAAATTTGAATTCCATTCAATTAATATAACAATCACTTTCCCATTCACACCTTATTATCGACCCACAATCATTGCAATTCATTATCTTATATTGATTTTATACAATTACCATTAACTTTACATTCAATTAGTATTCAATGCATATTTATTCATCAATCAATTCGATATTTACTTTTCTTTCCTTTTATTTGATAAATAACCTAGTATACATTTTCATACATTCTTTTCATTACATTCATTTATGGGTATTGCATTGAAATTTAATTTATTAGCTAATACCAACATTATTACCATTTATTACAATTGGATTCCCAATTTTATTCAATACCCTGAATAAATAACACATATATTAATCAAATCCTTACATTTGTTTTTCTCATATTCCATTTAAAATCAAATCATAACATTTAAAATGATTTTAATGAATTGGAATTTCATTCAAGTCGTAAATTATTAACTTGCAATAAGATGATTCCTTAATTTATTCCAATTACCGTTTACACTCTTTTATTGCATTAAATCAATTTAATATTTTCATAAATTCCTCATATTAAATTTTATATTCAGGTAAGAATCCTTTTTCTACTTAATTCAATTTGGGTTTTATTCAAATTCTATAAATAGGTTTTAAGTCACCATTTACATAATTTATTTTAGCCTTCATTTTAACATTTATTTATCCCCTTTATTGTTTCTACTAAAATAAATTACAAAAATCCTATTAAATAAACAAATTAAATT
This sequence comes from Allium cepa, assembly GCA_030765085.1. Classification (NCBI taxonomy): domain Eukaryota; kingdom Viridiplantae; phylum Streptophyta; class Magnoliopsida; order Asparagales; family Amaryllidaceae; genus Allium; species Allium cepa. Next base: position 402,920,424 of record CM060929.1, on the reverse strand, counting down.
GTCGAAATTTACGGGTCGTTACACCATATTGGTGATATTGTTCCGCTGCTGGTGTTATCTTTCCGCTGTATTACCTTAGGTCTGATATTGATATTCAATTGTATCAATGTGTTGCATTAAATACTATATATTAATAAAATTATATTCATTTCTGTTTCCGTTGTGTTGTTGTACTTTATGTGTTATAAGCTCCGACGAACCAGATTCGACGTTTGAATCTACGGCATTCGAATACGAATGATGTGTTTGGTGCGATTTTCGAAGGTCGAGTTAGGGTCATTTCATTTTCTTTTGAATAGTTTAAACAAATTCCTCTTTCAATCTTTTAAACATGAACATATGTTTAAATATGTCGAATTCAAATCATTTTCTTATTAAGTTGTATAAGTATAAATAATGGAAAATGTATAAATATGAACATATGTAAATATAAAATAATTAAGTAATTTATAAAATGAAAAGGGTTAAATATAAAAATTAAATAAAATTTAAGTAATGGTCTAAAACATAAAAACATGTTTCATAAATGAAAATGAGGCAGGGATTTAAACACAATTTACCTAACATATGACATTTGTAAATTTATTAAATCATGTAATAACAAATGTAAACCTTTCTCATAATAATCAAACAAGTGTTAGTCTAATTAACAAGTGACAAACTTGATTATTATCTTCATTCTTAAAAAAATAAAAAAAATCAAACAACCTCAGCTTGAAAAACCTATAAGCTGTAACCAGAGAAAAACAAATCAAATCAAACCTGAATCAAACAGTCAGTTTCAAGCTTCAATTTCATCATAAGGAAAGTCAGGATCAGATTCAAACAACCAAGTTCAAATCCGTTCAAATTAATACAAAGCTTCAGACCAAAGTGATTAGCATTTCCAGTTTCTAGATTTTTGTTTAAAGCCTCTCTATTTTAAAATTGTCAGGTGAGTAAACAAACATCCTCAAATCTTAAATCTGTTTTATATCTGATAATTATGATAAATACTTGAATAAAGTTGTGGGAAGTAATTATATATGCCTGCATGTGATAAAAATTTGAATTGAATTAGTTTGAAGTGAAATTAAAGTTGAATAAGTATGAGATTCAAATGGGAGTTGATTTGAATTTGGGATAGGAATTGAAGTTAATTTAAATTGAATTGAAATTGAATCAATTTAAATAGAATTGGAAATTGTTTGGAAATGTTAGATGTTGTCGTTTCTGTTCTTCTTCTATCTTCTTCTTCTCTCTCTAACAATCTGGAATTTTCGGAATCGAAAATTTCGGGTCGTTATAGAAACCCCAAACTTTGTCGATCATCAGAGAATGCTCGAAACCCAATTTCCGACCAACATGCAACACCTTTTGATTTACAAGCTTAAAATTCCTGATTTCAATTTTAAAAATTCTAGTTTTCGAAAACAAAATTGATTATATACCTCAAACAAACAATTATTAAGATCGAGACTTTGACATGTATTGAAATTCTACTATTCTTCTTCTTATGGTTAAAACTAGTTTCAATTCTTGACTGTAAATATTTTTAGATCAGATATCTTGTTATTACAAACAAGATTTGTTTATATATCTAAGTCTAAAAAGAATTGAGGGAAGAGATATGAATTTTTAACAAAGTTTTATAACCTGAAGCATAAAAACAGGGCAACAACTGACATGCACACCAATATATTCTTATATATATAAATATGATCATATAACATAATCATGCGATCACTTATCACTAATATACTTCAAGATCATTGCATGCAACAAGAATAAAAACCGATTAAAAGCTTGTTTACTCACCTGTAATTGATAAACAAAGAAAGCCTGGAAATATCTTGCTTTGATTTGAACTGTTAAATCAAATCTTCAACTTGCTTTGATTTGTATTTGCTTGATTTCTGAGTTGAATCTTTGTTTTGAAACTGAGTTGAACTTGTCTTAATTCCTTTCAGTTTGATAATTTGAGAAAGTTTGATTTGTTGCTTTGATATTGAAATGGTCTATAGCTTTTAGGTTTTAAATGAATCCAGGTTTGTTTTCTGATTTAGTTGGAAGCTTGCTTAGTTAATTGCCTTGATTAAATTTCTGTTTTGCTGATCTTTTTATTTACAGGTTTTATTTATTTATTTTGATTTTCTCTGGTTTAGTTTCTTTCCAGGTTTTGGTTTGAGTAAAAGTTTTTGAAAAATGAAAGATAGAAGATGTAGGGATGTATTTATAACCATGTTTTAATTTTATTTATTATTTTTTTGAAAAGAAAAAGAAAAAATGACACTTGTTTAATTTACTTCCATTTGTCCCTAGCATGAATTAATTGATTTACATTTGTTAAACTATGGACACTTAAATTACAAGTGTAATTTCCTTGAATTAATGAATTTTTAAATTATTTTTATAAAACTTATATATATATATATATATATATATATATATTTCTATGAAGTAAATACATTATCTTAATTTATATAAATAAATCTTTTAAAGAAAATAAGGTAAAAGTAATTATATAAAATAAATAAAATCATATAGAATATGTTTTTAAATCCAAAATATTTTAAGATGTTTATCTTTTGAATTTCCGATTCAAATTCAAATTCAATTTAAAATCCAATTTAAAATCAACTCAAATATATATATATATATATATATATATATATAAACAAACACAAATTAAATTTGTAAATAATAATTTTATATAAAATCTATTTATATTTATATATATAAACAATCATTATTGTTTGTTTTAAAAGAATAATTCGTCAATTTTAAGTAATTATATTAGGAGATTATCAAATAAATATTTATTATTAGATTTATTTGTTCAACTTATGAATTAGTGTTTTCAATGGTTAAATCAGATAATTATCCAATTACCTGATGCCTACAAATCCGGGTTATCACATTCCTCTCCCCTTTGAATCTTTTCGTCCCTGAAAAGGAACGAAACCAGAATTTATTCAATAACTTAAAATAAGATAAATTATTCTTTGATCATTTTTAAAACACTTTTAAAATCCACATAATATTATAATATAGTTTTTATAACTTTTTATAACTCGATGTCTCTACCAGTCCATCGTTGTTCTCACAGAAATTCGGTCATACGTTGTCAGGCGTAAGATTGAAAATCTATAAGTACTTAGCAGACCCATTTTCAACATCCAGTGAAAATATTTGGAAAACATTTTCGAAACTTTATGAAAATATAGAAAACATTTTTTGAAATAGAAGAAATATCTTTCGTGAAAATGCTTTGGAAATCATCACCCCTTCCAAGGTCATAGTTAACCCGATGGTTACGTTGCCATCCCGACAAAATCCATAGATAACTATAGGCATTCTGCGCCTCTCGATTACGCCATGGAACCCGCCACAGATCACAGTTACATCCTGGATTACGTTGCCATCACGGCAAAAGTCCAAGTAACTGTAGGCATCATCGCCCTCGATTTTCGCTGCCAAATGAAACTTAACCACTCCCACATATGTCGCAGACTACATCGGTCAAGTCCCAATGTATCCTTAGGCTCTCACAGCCTATCAACTTTCGCTATGTCACCATAGGTCGCTGTCTCCGATGTTACGTGGCCAACAAGGCAAAATCAAACGTAGACTGTTAGCTCTCACGACACACACGACTTCTGCTATGGTTCATAGTAGATCGCAGTGACATCGAGTTATACTGTCATCACAGCATAACCCAAATGTCTCTGTAGGCATTAGTGCACTCGACTTTTGCTGCCCACTACACATAATCCTCAAGAACTTCAGTTCGTCCGGACCTCATCCAAGGATTCAATTTAGAGCCTATCCCTTAGGGCTCAAGGCAGACCCACCCCGTGGATCTCCTAATGAAGTTCGTTCTAATGGGAGCGCCTTTTTCGCCCGAGCCAATCTCAAAATACTTTACTATACACTTATAGCATCATTCAAATCATACCCTTTATGATTTACATCAAAATCTCCTTTACACAAAACCGATATCTCAAATCGATAGTTCCAAACTTGGCTTTCCAAACTCCCAAAATTTGATTTTTCCAAAAATTAAAAGCCTTTTCCAAATCCATAGGTTCCAAAACATTTTCCAAAATCATTCTCAAAGCCATTTATAGATATATACAACTTATCCTTTCCAACTTAAATAAATATTTGGATCACTTATATAGATTCCCCCTTTTATACTTCAAATATTTTCAAAAACCCTTCTTCTGGCTACAGATTCAACAAGGGGAGTTTATCATATATAACATATATATACATCTTTATTTATACCAAATCAAATATTCAAAGTTGATTTTCTCTTATAAAGTTATTTACCATATCACTTACTTTTCAAAATTGAATTTCAAAAGATATCTATCTTCCACCTTTGTTCATATACATATTTCTCAAAACATACTTTTCTTTTCAAAAACCATTTTTCATTTCTTCCAAAATTTCCAATATTAATTTCATTTAAGCACTACGATGTACATGTACCATCCGTACACAATTTCAAATTGGATCGCTCACTCGATCACACAATTTCACTTCCGGTAGGGGGTTCTCGCTATTTATGGTGTGGGCTCGGGTTTGTTTTAATCATTTATCTTTGAACAAAACAAACAAAAACAGTTTATCTTTGAACAAAACTTCTGACAGGGTATTCTTGCTATTTATGGCGTGGCCTCTGGTGGCCTAAGGTGGTGAGGCGAATGGGTTTTTGGTGATCAAGTGTTGTTCCAGTTTGGGTTTAATGGTAATGTGACCTTTGTCAAGTAGACGACCATCCCATTGTTCCACGAGACCACCTAAACTTGCTGATTCACCTGCAAATCAAAATCGAACCCAACGACCCAAGCCTGGAACCTACCCCAATCGGAAAACCTCCCCCTGGCCATCGCCTCCGACCTCAGGAACACACGCCGACCAACCTAAAGCCATGCCACGCCACGACGAACTGTTTACCCCACACGCGATCAATCCCGATGCCTTCTCGTCGTCAAGATCACTTTGTCAACTATCTCCACAAAAACTGCTCTCAAAACCCTATATCGCCGTCGCTTGGCCACCACGGCCATTCATAAATTCTTACTTCATTTTTCTTATGATCTTCAACTCTCCAGCTAACTTCAACCACGATCATGTCGACAACCACCATACCGATCGTTGAAAATTTACAAATAGCAACTCATAATCTCTCGACGAATGCAAACTTAAAAATCCAGATTTTAATATGAAAATTCATCATTTTCTATTATGAATTCGATTATATAATCAAAGTATGGAAATTTAACACTCGACTTTTGACTTGATTTGATTTTCTCTGACATTTTTTATATTCCAGTAATCCTATATGTTGATAACACTTAATAATATTTTAAAATTTAGATTGCGATCATTCAAACAAATTTTATTTGAACAACAACGCCTAAAGGGGATTAGGAGATTAAATTTAGAATTTTGAATAGGTTTTAGAACCTATTATGTTTGAACAGAGGCATGCTTTGCTTGTTCCAGACATGTACACAGATATCAACACACATACGTATACATAAATTTGCAGGCATACAATCATACGAGCACATTTCAGATCATAACTTCAAAGATCATCCAAATATATCAGGTTTAATAATTTCTAAAAGCGAGTTTGCGCACCTTAAATGAAGAACAGAGACCAGGTTTTGAAAGATCTGGGAATGTTTTTGAGTTTGATCTTTTACTTGATTTTAGTTTGAAACTGGTTTGAATTAGTTGTTGTTGAATCTGATCTGAAGACTGGTTATTTTATGAGCTGGCCCAGGAAGTTTCTTAGCCTGACCATTTGTTGGAAATCCAAAGAAACAATGTGCGCCCTATACGGTTTTAGTTGTATAACCTACCATGGAATGTGGCGGTAACCATCTATTGAACATGGTAGCTATAGTAGGCATACAATAATGGTTGTACGCTAGCTAAGATTAATATTGTACTTTCAAAATGTTTTCTGCACTATGCACTAATAATAATATCAAAAGGATTTTTGCATGTCAAGCATGTTTGACTATCATAAGGAGAAATCTCCTCCAATTGTGCGTTTCCATTGTGTGTGTGGCGGAAGGCCGTATGGTAGTTTCATTTTCCAAAAAGCATAGAGGATTTCAATTTTAAATGCTTTTGCTAATTTGTTTTCAAATAAACTATTTTCGTTTGCTCACACCAGTCCCATGACTGACCTAGAGTTTATTGTTTCCTTTCTAAACTCTGGGTGCCCATAATTTTCCACATGGGCAGTCTAGAGTTAGGTTTTCAGATAGTCGGATAGTAGATGTAGCTTTTGGCAATCGCATTTGGATCAAGTTTGCTTCACTTCGACATTGATGGTGGATCGAGCTTATTGGACTGGAGTCTTTGAAGTTTTTGGCATTGAGATATCTTTCCGTTACTGATGTTATCTCTTCTTCTGGTGCTATTATATTTCCGCTGTTGTGTATCTCTGATGTATATTGATATCATTTGCATCAATGTGTTGAATCAAATATTGTATAGCAATAAAGTTATTCATTTTTTCTTCCGCTGTGTTGTTATACTTAATGTGTTATAAGCTACGGCGAACCAGATTCGATGTTTGAATCTGCGATATTCGAATACGGGTGATGTATTTGGTGCCGATTTTTGAAGGTCGAGTCAGGGTCGTTACAGCTTTCTTTATTTGATAGCTGTTATCCTTTGAAAACAAATACTTTTCATTTTGGAACAATCTGATCAAATATACACAATCCTTTAAAGTATAAATTTGGATTAAATTCAAATTATTTAAAGAATGCATTTAAAATGGTTTAAAACTCATATAAATACGTTATATAACTTGTTAAACCATAATTTATAAACATATATTTATTGAACTCAACTTCAAATGTTGAATTCAAATTCAAATCAAACTATTTAAATTTCAAAACTTTAACAAGTTATATTATATTCAAAGTAATTTCCAAAACTTTCTTTTCAAAAGTTTTCCTATTTAACCCAATTACATTTTCCAAACCATTTTGGATTCAAAATTCAACTCTAAAACCATTTCATTATTTTGGATAAAATAATATTAAATTCAAATATCTGTGACTTACCCGATTTCCTGTGAAGTCCATATTTATGTGTGTATAGTGTACTCCAGGGGTTTTACACAATAGTGCGACATCATCTATCATTATAAATTCAAACACAACAATATCGATAAGAGATGTAATCTTATAACGTTTATCTTTATTCATAGATTCACAGATAAATAATATAAATTCATCACGGATAAATAAATTACATTCATCACAGCTCAAATCAAAATAATTCATATCACAAAGCGTCACACATTAGGGGTATCAAATAATTCAAAGCGTTCCATAAAATCCAAACATCCATAAGTAAGATCAATTAGTCATCTGATTAAATTAAATCAGATTAATTACTTATGAATAAATTTCTAATCCTGGTTAACTAACGTTAATTAATTACAAACCATTTTGATTTAATAATCCTTTAACCCGTTATTAATTAACCTTCAAAAAATAAATTAATCAACTTTAATTATGAATTAATCAACCTTTGATAATTAGATAATTAACCTTCAATTATATAATTGTCCTTTGTTTTCCTTAATTAATTAACCCCTAATTAATTACCTTAAATAATTACAATAAGTGATTATCCCTAATCACTTTAATTAATTAATATTCAATTAGTTAAATATCCTCAAATTAATTACCTTTATTAATTAATCACACAAATTAATTATCCTTAATTAATTTCAATAATTAATTAATCCTTAATTAGCTAGCATTAACTAATTAATTACCCTTAAATCAATTACAATAAGTAATTATCTCTAATCACCTATTCTAATAAATCACAATTTAATTTCATTGAGTAATTATCTTTTAATTACTTGATTAATTAATCTAAAGTCATTAATTAATTACTTTTAATTAAGTAATTTTCTCAAGCAATTAATTAGCCTTAATTACTTTCATTAATTAATTATCTTTTAATTAGTTAATTATCCTTAATCAAATCTCATAAATCAATTATACTTAATTACTTTTCATTAATCAATTAACTCTTAACAAATTAATTAGCATTTAAATAATCTTTGAAATAAATTCATTATTAACTTAAAATTTTTAAGTTAAATTGAGGATTAATGTAACAACCCGCATATTTGTCGATTTTATATTTAAATATTTTATTTAAATATTTTATCGTTAGTCGGATTTTAGTCCGAAAAGCTACTTTTTGCATACGGTCGAATTAGGGCTCGGGACCACTCCCATTGAGTTTAAAATGCCGTTTGCGACCTTTTTGAGTATAAGCTTCGATATGTTTGGAGAAAGTTGATTTCTGCTACTTTTTACTTTGGGTTTGGTTTTTGGGCTCAACCCTATGTTAACTTATGCTCAAATCTGAGCCACTCTTCCCCACTCACCCTCATTCTCTTCTCATTTCAGTTTTTAGAGTGTTAATGGTGGGAGAGATTGGAAATTAAAATTTCAAAACCCTAGATTCTCTTGCAAATCCATCTCCTTGCTCCAAACTCAAGAAGAACCCCTTGGTAAGCATCTCCTTCTTCTTCTCCAACTCTTTCTCCATTCAATTTCAGAAATTCCTAAATCTAATTTCGGGAATGTTCTTATTTTGAGCTTAGATTCAAGCTCATTTAGGTTGTGATTGAAGAGAGGTTGATTCTCCATTTGCTTTCAAGCTTCTTCTTGTTCGATTTTGTGTAAAGGTGAGATTTTTATCTCACATCTATGACTATAATTATCTTTGGTTGTTGGGTATGAATTCCTAACACTTCTTCATGTGCATTTGCTCTTGATTTGGATTGGTTTTGTGAATATTCCAATTTTTTTGGGTTTTTAAGACAAATTTGTGTAAAATCCTTTTATGGATGTTCGATCATGCTTTTGGTGATGCATCGAGGAGCATATAGGGCCGGGTTGCCGTTTGGCATAAACCCTTAGAGCCAATGTTCGTCCGATTGCATTTTGGAAGAGTTTGCTCTTCATTTGAATAAGGCTGAAAAACAGCCCAGGCATGATTCAGTCGACTGAAATCTCTGTTCAGTCGACTGAACCTGAAACCCGAGAGTTTCCAGGCATGATTCAGTCGACTGAAAAACTCTGCACAGTCGACTGAAACTGGAAACAGAAAGTTTCCTGAACCTGGAAAATTTCCATGTACAGGGTCAGTCGACTGAAATTCTCTGTTCAGTCGACTGAACCTGCTGTTTGAGTCCAATTTGCCTTTTTGGATTGGAATTCCAATTTAAATCGATTCATGATAATCCTATTTGTTGTTATCATCTATTATGATTTTGATGACTCTTTTTAGGGATTTTTGAATATCCATTTCGATGGATTCTTTATCGATTTCTTTGGATTTTATTCACGTCTTCGTATGTGAATTTTTGTGATTGGTTGTTCTTACAATCTTCTTCGTGATTTGTCACTTTAAAAATATAAAGGTTTCCTATACTAGTAGTAAATATCAAAACTCTTTACTCAAACGATTTCAATACTCTTTTAATACCAAATTCGTTTATAAAACCGTTTTCCAATCTATTAGTATATACAAACCTTTACCTCACTCGTATGAGAAATCTAATTAAACGGCTTAGTAAAACAAGTGGTATGAAACGCTTGCGTTTACTTTGTCGGTTAATTCTTGGACTTGTTCGATTGAACCTCTTGTGACAATTTTCTAGTGGAGATTTACAGTTTGTTCGTAAATATTTAAGTTAAGCAAGTGGTTATGGGACATGAAGCTAAACTCATATATTTACTAGCTTAGTGTAATTGACACTTCTCGCTGATCATGACGATCATCTTTGTGATTTAGACTAGCTATGTGCGATGTCTCTTTGTCTGCGAGGGAGACTAAACCCCGTTTTGTGGAGTTTCGACTCAATTTGTGATGGGGTAGCAACCCATGGTCTTCGGGCCGTTTGTGGAGCTTCGGCTCAATTTGTGATGGTTAGCGACCATGGAATTAGCGTTCCGTTTGTGATACACGTGTTGGTGAGCTTTATGCTCCCGTTTGTGATAGGCCTCCCCCCTTTGTGATTTCTGGATTTCTTGTGTAGATTCCTAGAATTTGTGTTTCACCAATTTTCGTGATTTCCATTGATAAGTTTTATCAATATTTGTGCATTGGTGAATTTGTGTGTCATTGACTTTTGTGATTGACGTTGATATTATCGTCAATATTTATGGTATGGTGAACGAAATTAGGAGTATGACGTTTCTTTGATTCTTGTGTAGATTTGGTGACATTGATTAATCTCTTGATGATTATCAACTAAGTATATATTTATATATATATATATATATATCACAGCTTGGCATTGTGATTATTATGTGTTTAGTCATATCTCTTACTCTATATCGTTTCATCTGATATTTATAGTTAGACTGATCCGTTTATTATTTTCTTATTAAATAATACTCGGGTCAGACCGAGATGTTACAGGTGCTTCTGCTTGACTTCTCTCTTGGGATTGATTTCTCTTGCTTTTGGTTAACTACTTAGATTAGTAGTTTTTGTTGTATACATTGAGATATAAACTCCATAATGTATACTTATTCTTTTGTGTAGTTCATGTAACTATTCTTTTGTGATATTGTGGAACTTTTGAGACCACTACTCTGATGTACACTTTCTAGTGTAATATTCATATCTTATTCCGCCTTTGTGATATGAATTGTCTGTGACTGATTTGTGTTATGTTTATTTCTATAATTGTTTCCGAAGGATTTATATAGCCACCGTGTAGTAGCTTTGAGTTTGTGTTGGTATGTCGGATTTCCTCTTAAAATAGAATGCATGCTATATTATCTGACATATCGGTGCTCGTGCAAAGAAATTACACGGATGATCGCTCCTCAACAGCCTTATTCTCCATGCTAGTCGACAGCATTCACCGTAATGTTCTTGGCTAGCGTGGGTATAGAGGTGGGGCGTCACAGCTTGGTATCAGAGCCAAACTTCGGAACAATATGGAATGTTATAACAAGGATCATCGTCCTAAGTCTTCCTTAGGAGTTGTGCTTTAGGATTTTATTCGGGTCTTCGTACCGTTCTATCCTATTTTCTTTATGATTCCTTGTTTTATCTATCAAGATTGCTTGATATTCAATTTGGTGAATAACCTTTTCTTCTTCTTCTTTCTTTCTAAAGGAAGAGAAATGTCTAGACCTGGCCGCCCCAGAGCCATGCCATCTAGCGCTCCGCCCCAGGATGGAGTTTTTATGACTGCTCAACAGCTTCTTGATTTGGTAACAAATGCTCAAGCAGCTGGAGCTAACCCGGAACCTACTCACCCAAAGTTGGGATTTGCAGGCTTATGTAGCGATTACACTAATTTGGGTGGGGGTCCATTCAGAGGTTCCGAAACTGTTATTGAGGTACAGGCTTGGCTAAGGTCATGCGATCAAATCTTTTCTCGCATGAACCTTATTGACCTTCACCGAGTTCAGGTGGCCTCTAGTATGCTCCGAGAAAGAGCATTGGATTGGTACGAGCTTCTTATTTCTGAGATTAGTGAAGCGGATCTCACTTGGGAGAGATTCCGAGAACGCTTCGAGTTGAAATTTATACCGGAAGCTGAAAAAGTGACATTGGCTCGACGATTTATAGACCTTGTTCAAGGTGAGTCCTCCGTGACTGATTACGTCGCCTCCTTCGAGTCGCTTTCCAAATATGGGGTTGAATACATCAACACCTCTCTTAAGAAGAACCAGAGATTCGTTTATGGCTTAAACAAAAGCCTCAAGAAGCCATTACTTTTAAAGTTAGAAGTTTCTTTCGACCAACTCGTTGATATCGCTCTTCGTCTTGAAGTGGCGGATAGAGAGAATGATGTTGAAGTGGTGGGTTCCAAACCAAACTTCAACAACAGAAAGAGGTCAAACAAATTTAAAGGCCCTTATCCCAATAAGAAAGGGAAGCAAGCAACCTCCGTGGCAAAGACTTCTTTCTTTGGTCATGGGGAATGCTATAATTGTGGTTCGAAGGACCATTATGCGAACAAGTGCCCAAAGTCTCTTTCTTGTCGCCGATGCTCTTAGCCGTAAACAACAAGCTGTTGTTTCTATGATGATATCTGAATGGAACGATCTCGAGATTATATCCACTTGCGAAATTCGAGACCGTGTTTCCGATTTATGCTCATCGTTTGTTTTATGTAGCCTTGTGGCTCATCCATCTCTTTTAGACCGCATTCTTGAAGCTCAAGGGCTAGATCCCGACTTGGCTCTTCTTGGCCAAAATATTAAGGATAAAATGGATATTGAAGGTTTGAAAGACTTTGATATCGATTCTCGTGGCGGCATTCGGAAATTTGGTAGACTTGTCGTGCCAAATATTGGTGATCTTCGTAAAGATATTTTAGAAGATTCACATCGTTCTAAATTTACCATTCATCCCGGTAGTAGTAAAATGTACGCGGATATGAAGCGACTTTATTATTGGGAGGGAATGAAACTTGACATCGCTAACTTCGTTAAACGTTGCATGACTTGCCAACTCGTTAAGGCCGAACATCAAAGGCCCGGAGGGTTATTGCAACCTTTAGAAATTCCAGCTTGGAAGTGGGATCAAATTTCCATGGATTTTATAGATGGCCTTCCCCGTTCTCGATCGGGTTATGATAGCTTATGGGTAATTGTTGATAGACTTACTAAATCCGCCCATTTTATTCCCGTTCGGTCTAACCGAACTGTTCCTCTTTTGGCCAAGATATTTATCAAAGAAATTGTTAAATTGCATGGGGTTCCTACTTCAATTGTTAGTGATCGTGATCCATTGTTTACTAGTGGATTTTGGAAGAGTCTTCAAAAAGCTTTGGGAACGAAGCTTAATTTTAGCACCGCTTATCATCCCCAGTCCGATGGACAAACCGAGCGTGTGAATCAAACTCTTGAAGATCTTCTTCGTGCTTGTGTTCTTGATTTTGGTGGAGGTTGGGAAGATCATATTTCACTTGTTGAATTTTCCTATAATAATAGCTTCCAATCTAGTATTGGTATGGCACCTTTCGAGGCACTCTATGGTAGGCCATGCCGATCTCCTTCTTGTTGGCTTGAGGCCGGTGAGAAGCTGGCTTTAGGTCCAGATTTTATTCGTGATTCCACAGAAAAGATTGATCTTATTCGTCATAGGATGAAAGAAGCCCAGAGTAGACAAAAATCCTATGCCGATAACCGGAGAAGGAAGTTAGAATTTTCTGTGGGAGATCTTGTGTTCATTCGTGTTTCACCTATGAAGGGTGTTATACGTTTCAGTCGATCGGGAAAGTTAGCGCCTCGATATATCGGGCCATTTCCTATCACCGAACGTATTGGTTCCATGGCTTATCGCCTTTTATTACCGGCTCAATTTTCTGCTATGCATGACGTGTTTCACGTTTCTCAACTTCGGAAATGTCTTCGAGATTTCGATTCTATTCTTGAGCCCGATGTTGTGGAAGAGATTGAAGTTTCGCCTAATTTAACTTATGAGCAACATCCTATTCGTATCATTGCTTCGGAAGTCAAACGACTTCGAAATAAAGATGTTCCGCTTGTTAAAGTTCAATGGTCTTCAAATCCTAAGGATTGTTCTTGGGAATCTAGAGAGTACATCGAGCGTACACATCCGGACTTACTTTCTCGTGCTCTTTGAGGTGAACTTCTTATTTCAAACTTCTTTTGTGTTGAATATGCTTCTAGGGTTGTTACTATATATCTTCTTCTTGTAATATTGCGAGGACGCAATTTCTTTAAGGAGGGGAGTCTGTAACAACCCGCATATTTGTCGATTTTATATTTAAATATTTTATTTAAATATTTTATCGTTAGTCGGATTTTAGTCCGAAAAGCTACTTTTTGCATACGGTCGAATTAGGGCTCGGGACCACTCCCATTGAGTTTAAAATGCCGTTTGCAACCTTTTTGAGTATAAGCTTCGATATGTTTGGAGAAAGTTGATTTCTGCTACTTTTTACTTTGGGTTTGGTTTTTGGGCTCAACCCTATGTTAACTTATGCTCAAATCTGAGCCACTCTTCCCCACTCACCCTCATTCTCTTCTCATTTCAGTTTTTAGAGTGTTAATGGTGGGAGAGATTGGAAATTAAAATTCCAAAACCCTAGATTCTCTTGCAAATCCATCTCCTTGCTCCAAACTCAAGAAGAACCCCTTGGTAAGCATCTCCTTCTTCTTCTCCAACTCTTTCTCCATTCAATTTCAGAAATTCCTAAACCTAATTTCGGGAATGTTCTTGTTTTGAGCTTAGATTCAAGCTCATTTGGGTTGTGATTGAAGAGAGGTTGATTCTCCATTTGCTTTCAAGCTTCTTCTTGTTCGATTTTGTGAAAAGGTGAGATTTTTATCTCACATCTATGACTATAATTATCTTTGGTTGTTGGGTATGAATTCCTAACACTTCTTCATGTGCATTTGCTCTTGATTTGGATTGGTTTTGTGAATATTCCAATTTTTTTGGGTTTTTAAGACAAATTTGTGTAAAATCCTTTTATGGATGTTTGATCATGCTTTTGGTTGATGCATCGAGGAGCATATAGGGCCGGGTTGCCGTTTGGCATAAACCCTTAGAGCCAATGTTCGTCCGATTGCATTTTGGAAGAGTTTGCTCTTCATTTGAATAAGGCTGAAAAACAGCCCAGGCATGATTCAGTCGACTGAAATCTCTGTTCAGTCGACTGAACCTGAAACCCGAGAGTTTCCAGGCATGATTCAGTCGACTGAAAAACTCCGCACAGTCGACTGAAACTGAAAACAAAAAGTTTCCTGAACCTGGAAAATTTCCATGTACAGGGTCAGTCGACTGAAATTCTCTGTTCAGTCGACTGAACCTGCTGTTTGAGTCCAATTTGCCTTTTTGGATTGGAATTCCAATTTAAATCGATTCGTGATAATCCTATTTGTTGTTATCATCTATTATAATTTTGATGACTCTTTTTAGGGATTTTTGAATATCCATTTCGATGGATTCTTTATCGATTTCTTTGGATTTTATTCACGTCTTCGTATGTGAATTTTTGTGATCGGTTGTTCTTACAATCTTCTTCGTGATTTGTCACTTTAAAAATATAAAGGTTTCCTATACTAGTAGTAAATATCAAAACTCTTTACTCAAACGATTTCAATACTCTTTTAATACCAAATTCGTTTATAAAACCGTTTTCCAATCTATTAGTATATACAAACCTTTACCTCACTCGTATGAGAAATCTAATTAAACGGCTTAGTAAAACAAGTGGTATGAAACGCTTGCGTTTACTTTGTCGGTTAATTCTTGGACTTGTTCGATTGAACCTCTTGTGACAATTTTCTAGTGGAGATTTACAGTTTGTTCGTAAATATTTAAGTTAAGCAAGTGGTTATGGGACATGAAGCTAAACTCATATATTTACTAGCTTAGCGTAATTGACACTTCTCGCTGATCATGACGATCATCTTTGTGATTTAGACTAGCTATGTGCGATGTCTCTTTGTCTGCGAGGGAGACTAAACCCCGTTTTGTGGAGTTTCGACTCAATTTGTGATGGGGTAGCAACCCATGGTCTTCGGGCCGTTTGTGGAGCTTCGGCTCAATTTGTGATGGTTAGCGACCATGGAATTAGCGTTCCGTTTGTGATACACGTGTTGGTGAGCTTTATGCTCCCGTTTGTGATAGGCCTCCCCCTTTGTGATTTCTGGATTTCTTGTGTAGATTCCTAGAATTTGTGTTTCACCAATTTTCGTGATTTCCATTGATAAGTTTTATCAATATTTGTGCATTGGTGAATTTGTGTGTCATTGACTTTTGTGATTGACGTTGATATTATCGTCAATATTTATGGTATGGTGAACGAAATTAGGAGTATGACGTTTCTTTGATTCTTGTGTAGATTTGGTGACATTGATTAATCTCTTGATGATTATCAACTAAGTATATATTTATATATATATATATATATATCACAGCTTGGCATTGTGATTATTATGTGTTTAGTCATATCTCTTACTCTATATCGTTTCATCTGATATTTATAGTTAGACTGATCCGTTTATTATTTTCTTATTAAATAATACTCAGGTCAGACCGAGATGTTACAGGTGCTTCTGCTTGACTTCTCTCTTGGGATTGATTTCTCTTGCTTTTGGTTAACTACTTAGATTAGTAGTTTTTGTTGTATACATTGAGATATAGACTCCATAATGTATACTTATTCTTTTGTGTAGTTCATGTAACTATTCTTTTGTGATATTGTGGAACTTTTGAGACCACTACTCTGATGTACACTTTTTAGTGTAATATTCATATCTTATTCCGCCTTTGTGATATGAATTGTCTGTGACTGATTTGTGTTATGTTTATTTCTATATTTATTTCCGAAGGATTTATATAGCCACCGTGTAGTAGCTTTGAGTTTGTGTTGGTATGTCGGATTTCCTCTTAAAATAGAATGCATGTTATATTATCTGACATATCGGTGCTCGCGCAAAGAAATTACACGGATGGTCGCTCCTCAACAGCCTTATTCTCCATGCTAGTCGACAGCATTCACCGTAATGTTCTTGGCTAGCGTGGGTATAGAGGTGGGGCGTCACAATTAAAACACTTCATCCTTTAATCATTTACTTAATCACAATATTAAGTTTATTTGAAATAAACTTTCAAAAACAAAGGTTATATATATATATATTTATAATTTAAAAACTCTTTTAAACTTATTTAATTTTTAAAAAAAACATTTTAACTAATTTCTAACTTAAATAAAACAAGTTTTATTTTAAAAAGAATTGATTAGGAAATTATTTAAACTTGATTAAATTTAAAATTTTAAACTTGTTATGAAATCAAGATTTAAATACTCGAGCCAAACACTCATTATCAATACATTAATTAACTTAAAATCTTTAAGTTGGATTAAGGATTATAAAACATTTCATCTTCTCAATTATTCACTTAATTACAAAAATTAAGTTTATAAACTTTAAAACAAAAAATATATAGATTAAAACACTTTTAACTTAATAACTTTGAAATAATTTATTTTTTAAACCTTCAAGTAATCTCAACTTAAAAAAATATTGATTATTTAGAAAAGAAAAGTGTTTTAAGAAACTTGTTTGAATAAACTTAATTAATTTTAAAACTTGTTATATAAATTTTTTTTCTTTAAAAACCTGATGAATAGAATACGAACTAGGAACTTGACCTTCGAGCGAGGATTGAGCTCAAGTATGCGATCAGGAACTTTTGTTTTGGGTCGGGTCATTTTGTTTTGTTTCTAGGTTTTTATATAAAAAAATCGTTTTCAGGCTTTCGAATACAACCAAGCTTTTAAAATAAAGAGTATGATAAAGTTTCAAGAATTATAAGTTTTTAAACAATGTAAATGTTTTAATCAAGTTTTTAATAAGCACAAGAAAATGTTAAACAAGTTCAAAGCTAAATGGAAATTTACAAGTTTTCATAAATATGAATTAACTAAGTTTTAAAGGTAAAATAAATATGAATTTAGTTTTCAAAGTAAATTTATTTAAAACAAGTTTTAAACAAGTTTTTAAAGGTTTAAATTTGAAGTTAAATGTTTTCAAAATTGTTTTGGCGTATATAATTAAGTATTGGGTTAATTAGTGAATGTGATTAATCAAAAGATAATTAATCAGTGTAAGGGATTATGGGATAATCGATTTATGTAATAAATTATGGTAAAATAAATTTATAAAAGTAACTAAGGATAATTACTTAAATACGAAAGTGAATAAAAAATAATTTCTTAACGAAAGTAGTTATTGGATAATTAATCAGGATAATTAAAATGTGACGACCCTGACTCATCCTTCGAAAATCGACACCCAAATACATCACCCGTATTCGAATGCCATAGATTCAAGAGTCGAATCTGGTTCGCCGGAGCTTATAACATATTAAGTAAACAACACAGCAGAAGGAAATGAATATCTTTTATTGATATACAACATTTGAGACACATAATTATCAATATCAGAGATACAAGATAACAATGGAAGAACAGCAGCGGAAATATAACACCAAATGGTCTTCCAAAAGAGCACAACAATTGCATCTCCAATTGTCAAAACTCTAAACTTCAAGCTCGAACCACCGTCATGTTGTATTAAGCAACTCCGATCCCAGAGAAAAAAATGCGATTTCCAAATCCAAAGGCCGGATGCTATCGAATCTACACCTACTATTTGATTATCTGAAAATCCCAACTCTAGGCTACCCATGTGGAAAATTATAGGCACCTAGTGTTTAGAAAGGGAACAATAAACTCCAGGTCAGTTATGAGATTGGTGTGAGCAAACAAAAATAATTTTTATTTGAAATAAAACAAAACAAAACAAAACAAAAGAAATTAAAAGAAATCTGTAATGCATTTTGGAAAATGAAGCTATCATAAGGCCTCCCCGCACACACACAATGCAAGCGCACAATTGGAGGAGATTTCTCTTTATGATAGTCAAACATTCTTGATAAGAAAAAACTTTTTGATATTATTATTAGTGCATAGTGCAGAAAAATATTTCGAAATTATAATATTAATCTTAGCCAGCATACACATTTCGTAGTATGTCTACTATAGCTGCCATGTTTAATAGCAGGTTACCACCACATTCCATAGCAGGTTATACAACTAAAACCGTACAGGGCGCATATTGTTTCGTTGGATTTCCAACAAATGGTCAGGCTAAGGAACTTCCTGAGAACCTAACCGGATCTCTGCAAGGCCGGATTACCTCTGTAACTAGGTAACTACAACACGAATATGCGATCCCTTGGTCGTTACCGACCTTTATCCGAGAGCTCAACACCAACAAACACAATGTAATAAATTTGTCGCAACCACATAGGTTAAGTATCTAGGATCCATACCATGATATCACCCTTTTCCAAAAGGGAATGGATATACCCTAAAGGGCGCGATCCTTATAACCTTACTGCATTCTTCCCGTTTTGACCATTTTCGGGTTGTGAGGTCCGATGAGGTCACGTCCACAAAGCCACGCTTTTCACAAAAGCCATGATTTGATCAACAAATGATCAGCAACACTTCGTATGCCACATTACCAAATTGGGAATATATCACTGGCGAATATCAACTACATAACCTCTGAGCTCGTATGTCTCAGAGAAGAGTGTTAAGCTAAGAGAATAAATTCTCCGCCACCAGACAAAAATGTATTTGATAGAAACCAGCTTTACATCTCAAAGTGTAATGTCAGACATACATCCATACAAGTCCGTTCTGGGTTCGAACGGAACCAAAGGCACTTCAAGGAAGCCATTGCACTTCGGGTATTCACAATCCCAATCAGACTCCCCATCACATATGGAGATCTCTATACCGTATCTACTAAGTGCAGAGTCATTCGACGGGTTATCCTTTCATTCTCGAAAATACCCGGTCTTCACCATCGGTCTTCAAACGTTATCCATTTCGTCGTATCACTATTCGGAATGGATTATATGACACAAAGTCCTCTCCCGGCTAAACCGAATAATGAGCGCTTATTTTTAAAAAAACATATAGATATAGTGGGATCTTAGTTAAGTCACAACTTAAAGCCCCAAACCTTTCTTTTAAATGGTTTAAACAAATTTCCACTTTAATCTTTTAAACAAAAGATTCACCTTTTAATCTTTTAAACAAAAGATTTACCTTTAAAATCCACTTCAATTTAAAACAAGGTTCACCAATCTTTCACAAAGATTCATTCATAGCTTTCAAAATAATTTCTATTTAAAACTTGAAATCTTTTCAACAAAAACTGAAAGTTCTTTCGTTATATAGAAGCTATTATCATTTGAAAACAAAAGTCTTTCGTTTCGGAGAAATCTGATCAAATATGCATAAGTTATGTCCTTTAAAGTATAAACTTGGGTTAAATATAAATTCCCAAAATAATACTTTTAAAATACTTTAAAGATGGTTTTAAATTTTATATATATATATATATATATATATTATATAACTTTTATAACATTTCAAACTAGATTTCCAAAACAATTTCAAAACTTAAACAATATATATTATATTCAAACTAAATTTCAATTTCAAACTTCATTTTCAAAAGCTTTTCATATTCAACCCAATTCCATTTCCAAAACCATTTAGATTCAAAATTCATTCTTTCAAAACCATTTAATATTAAATTCAAATATCTGTGACTTAACCAATTTCCTCGTGCAATCCATATTTGTGTGTGCGTGGTGTAGTCTAGGGGTTTTACCCAATAGTGCAACATTATCAATCATCACAATCCATGCACAACAATCTCGATAAGCAGTATAAACCTATAACGCTTATCTTCATTCACAGATAAATAATATAAATTCATCACGGATTAATAATTATATTCATCACAGCTCAAATCAAAATAATTCATATCACAAAGTATCACACAACAGGGATATCAAACAATTCAAAGCATTCCATACAATCCAAACATCCATAAGTAAAATTAATTAGTCATCTGATTAATTAAAACCAGATTAATTACTTATGAAAAAATTACTAATCCTGGTTAATTAATATTAATTAATTATAAACCATTTTAATTAATTATCCTTTAGTCATTTACTAATTAACCTTTAATAATAAATTAACTAACCTTTAATCATTTATTAATTAACCTTTAATTAATTAATTATCCTTTGATTAATTATCCTTAATTAAATCACCTTAATTAATTATACTTTAATTATTAAATAATCAGCCTTTAATTAATCAATCAACCTTTAACCAACTAATTATTCATTAATTAATTTCATTAAGTAATTATCCTTTAACTATTAATTACATACTTACATTAATTAATATTAATTAGTTATCCTTTAATTATTAATTACCCATAATTACTTATACTAATTAATCTTAATTAATTATCCTGTAATGTAATTACACAAAGTAATTACCTCTTAATTGCATTAAGTAATAATATTTTATTAATTAAGTAATTATACTTAATTAATTTCATTAAGTTATCATCCTTTAAATACTCATCATAAAATACTTAACTCATAACAAATTAACTAATCCTTAATTAATACTTAATTAACCTTTAATTAAGTAATTGTCATTAAATTTCAAATTAATGATCCTTTAATTAATTATATTCAATAATTATCCTAATATAATTGCTCAAAACCCAGAATAATTTCAAACATATTGGATAAATTTTATTATTAACTTAATATATAATTATTCCAAAACCATATTAATTTACTTTTTAACAACACTTAATGTGACAACTCGAGTTTTTAGGAAATTGTTAATTGGTAATTAACTAATTTTAACTATTGAGATACAGATTTTATATGGTTAACAAATAGAATTCTGATAATTTAAAGAATATCCGGGTATGTATATAAATGAATTTGAATCTATAATGTTGAACTTACGTAACATCCCAATTTTAAGCCAAATAATAAATTAGTGATGAATAAAAATTTGAATTTTTTTCCAAAGCCAATAAGATAAGTGTTTGATTATATATATATGTACATATATATGTATATATATATGAATAGATTGTAATTTGAATTTGAGTTTGAAATTAAAAAATAAAATGTCTTAAAAATAATTTAGACTTAAAATAATATATATGATTTTCATTAATGTATAATTAATTTCAAATTATTTTCTTTAAAATTGTATCAATATTAATTAATATAAAGAATGGTATTAATAAAGATATAAAGTTATAATTAAAAAATATATATGTATAAATATAAACAAAAGATATTAATATAAAGTAATGTAAAAAAAGATATATACATTATATAATAACAATTCTCATATAAAAAGACATGTGTTAAGATTTTAACACATAAATTAACAAACGTAAATCATTTAACATAGAAATATATAAGTGTAACAATTGTAATATAAATTTGAACAAGTGTCACCCTTTCTTTTTATTTTTTCTTTAATTTTTAAAAATCATAAAATAAGTCTATAAATATATCTACACATTCTCTACTCAATTTTTCTTCTATCCTTATTTTTAAGACGAAGAAGAACAAAACTTGTACATATTTTACAAACCAGAGAAAATAGCCTGTAAACTAAATAAAACCAGAAATTTAATAAGTCAACCAACTACCTGAATCATCAAGCAACTTCAAAACTAGAATCAAACACAAGTTTCAGCTCATAACAATCAAGTAGATCATGGGAAAACTATAGTTTCAACTTCAAGCTTGCAGCTTTAAGATCAAACCAAATTCTAGATTTTCAAAAATATAATCAAGCTCTGTGCAAACAATTTACAGGTGAGAAAACTTTTAATGAAAAAAAGTTTAAGTAAATAAAATCTGTGCTTGTGAATTTCTGGGATGATTGATATCTTGCATGTATATATATATATTAGTGAAATATCTGTACATATGTTTGTATTGAACTGTGCATGGTTGGGTATGTCTGTTCTTCTCTGTTTTCAAGTTTACAGAGTTTAAAAATAAATTAAAATTCAATAACTCTTTATCTAATCACTATTAGGACTTGGGTTTCAAACAAAATCTGTTTGTTTAAACATAGAATAAGGTTTAAAATTATTTAAGTAAATTAAATTAGTAATTTTCTGGAATAATATATGTTAAAATTCATGCATCTTAATTCTTCGATTCAGGTATATGATCTGAATCATTATCAAAAATCATGATTTTTAAAGGTGAAATCACAATTTTTAGTTTTGGATTGAGCGAGCATTACGGGTTTGATCAACAAGTGAGTTTTGAGCTGTTTCTAGTGATCAAGGCGCTCGAGGTGGTCGGGGACTTCACTGGAGGATAAGGGAAGTTCGGCGAGCTTGGGAAAAATGTCAGATGGGTGGATAAACCACCGTGGCATCGACAGTGGGTCGAAATGGGTTTTAAACCCTAAAATAGGTCGAGGTCGAAAATTTGGTCACCGCGGCGCCTCTGGTGAACCGAGTTGCATGGGACTTTGGGAAATGGTGGCGTGGAAGGTCAACAAGGTGCGGCCGGAGTTGCACGATCGTTGGTGGGCGGAGATGTGGGTTCGAGGATGTTTCAGGTGAAGGATTTTGTTTCCAGGTTTTACTGAGTACCTCGATTTTGATCGTGGGCTTGTGCCAGTGATTGGGTGTTCGGGATCTGATGTAGAGGCGATCGTCGATGGGTTGAAGGTTTTGGCGGTAGTCAGTGTCGTTGCGATCATCTGTGCAGGTGCACCAGTATCGGTGATGTCAGTTTTTGGGTAGGGGCGTTATCTCAAAGATATACTTTGGATTGTGTGTTGTTTGCTCGAGTTCATCCTCGGGTTGTTGCGTGAGAGTAACGTGTTACAGGTTTTAACTTAAACTAAGTTTTAAAAAAAATAAAATTTAAGAGAAGGGAAAGTACTCGGGTAGGACTCGGGTAAGTTATTGGGTTGGACCCGAAGCGGGTGTTTAAACAGTTTTAAAAAGTTTTTAGAACAAATTTTTAGAAATTTAAATAAATTTAGTTCAAGCTTTTCTATTATAAATTTCTTTATAAATGTTTTCTTTAACATTTGATTTAAGAAGTTATATAATTGGTCAACTTAAATTTGTTAAGTTAAAATTATTTTTATGTTATTTTAAAACTTAATTTAGTAATATAATCAAGTGTTAGTCAAGATAAGATGTTTTAAAATCTATATGATAATGATAATTAAGGAATTAATGAGATAAATGATTTGTCTTAAATTTAATTAAGTTTTAATGATTTAAGATTTATCTAATTAATAAGATAATTAAGAGTAATTAATTAATTTTAATTGACTAATGATTAAGGATTAATTAATTTATAATTAAGGGTTATAAGTTAATTAATTAGAGGTTAATTAATTTGTAATTAAGGATTATTAATTAGATGATGAGAGATTAATTAATTAAGTAATTAAGTTGTAATTAAGGAATTAATTAAGTAATTAAGATTAATTAATTTATAATTAGAGATTAATTAATTTAGGGATAAATTTGTTAAGGATTAATTAATTTAATTAGTAATCAAAGGTTTAATTAACTAATAATTAAAGGTTAATTAATTGAGGATAATTAACCAATGGATAATTACTTAATGGAAGTAATTATGGGAAATTAATGGGTAATTAAAGGATGATTAGTTGATGATTTGTAATTAATTAATGATTAATTAAGCAGGATTTAAAAGCTGATTGAAGTAATTAATTTAAACTGATTAGAAACGGTGTGGCGAATTAATCTTGCTTATGAATGATTAAATGATATTGTATGCCTTAGATTAGTTGATATCTCTGATATGTGATTGTGATGCCATGTGATATAATATGTTTGGGTTGAACTATGATAATATGATTTGTTTCTCTATGATAAATGGCTATGTAAATATGTAATTCCGGATATAAATGGTATTGTTTAAAACTTAAACATTTTGTTTTAAAATGATATTGGATTCGAAGGGACCGGGTTGGTTATCAGCAAATACCTAAAAACACTTCGATTTGTAATCTAAAATAATTCTTTATTGATTTGACTTTGGAATAAATAGGCTAGAATGGAATAAATGATATAAACATGATCACTTAATCTGAGTAATAATGCTTAGATATGATTGTAAGATGTGTATTTGATCATGGCAAGTTAAGAACTCGTAGTGAAGTACGAGTTACCTTGGGTTTTAAATATGTTTTATGCATTATAATTTCATGTTACATGGGTTTACTCACACTGGTTCCAGCCTGTTCCAGGTGTTACTTTAATGTAGTGCTCGGGTCAGAACGAGTATTACAGCTTTTCGGGTGAGGACATTCTGGAGCCCAGGAGGCAAGCAGGATGGCATGAACGTATAGAGTTTACCGCTGTGTATTTGAGAGTTTTACTGATTGTAGTCTGGAACAGGTTGATATAGCTGTCCAGTTATGTGTATATGGTTGTAACTCTGATGAATTGTATGTAAAGTAACAATTACAGCTTTTCTTTATAAAAATGCTATTATTTGATATTATATTTAATCCGCTGCGAATGTGAGATGTTGTTGTTTTCTGTTCTCCTTCTTTGTTTCTTTTTTTCTTTCCTCTAACAATCTGGAATTTTAGGAGTCGAAAATTTTGGTTCGTTACATTTTGGTATCAGAGCTGAAGGTTAAGTGGGAACCTTGGCTCTGGTGGGATTACTCATTAAGGATAGGGTCAATAGTACCTTAGAATGAGTTGAGTGTAGTATATATGAGGGCGTATTTGTTATTTTCTTATAAAATGATTTTAAAAATGATTTTCATATAAGTTTATCTTTTGATATATAAAGAAATATTTTTTCTTATTATTAAATATATTAAACAAATTGGTTGTTGATTATTGGAATAAAATAAAATAATGAGAATTAAGTGGAAGTAGTAGTACAACCAAATTGAAATTGAATGAAGATAAGTTTGAAATGGATACAAACTGAAGTTAAAATCCTGAATTTGTAGAAGTGTTTTCAGAATAACATAATAATGAATTGGTTTCCACATAGATAATCTTGGTTATTATCATAAATGGTTGTTGTATTTAATAGTGAAATGTGTGTTAATGAATAAGAAAAATGAAATGTTTTAGGGAAGTAAAACTTTTAGGTGAGTATAACTTATAAATCGGGATTGAAGATAATTTAAATTGTGAAGTTTTAAATTTAGGTCCAAAAATTTGAAAATTGTTTCAAAGTGATAAAGAAATAATAAATAATATTATTTAATGTATTTGAATGAAAGGGTCATGTTACAAACAAGAGTTGTTTGAAAATTTAAAGGAATTTGTTTTGAATTAAACCTAAAGATTGTTTAAAATTTAAGGATAACTTGGTGTGCAAAGGAAATAAATATGTATATATGAGGGATATACATAATATCAAAGATGATTTGAAGTAAACTCTAAGTGCTGAGTTTTAAATTTTACTTGGAATGTGATGTGAGAACCCAAAGTGACAAGTTTTTGAACTTATAAATGGGATTGGATATTGATATAAAGTTTAAAATTTGAAATCGGAATTCAAATTGGGTAAAGTTGACTGGATAAAATCGAAGTGAATTTAACTTAAGGAAAGTTAAATAAGTTTAGAACAAACAACCTGAATTGAAAATTTCAAGATGAAATTGAAATTTAACTTGGAAAGTTAAATGATTGATTTAAAATGGGAGTTATGAGTGATCTCAAAATGGGTTTGAGATCTGGAAACTGAAAATGGATGCTGTTAATTGGGGTTTGGATAAATTTGGATGTTTATCTATCCTGATATCATTCTATTGTTATAAATAATCTATGAAACTGAGAATTGGTTTTAAAGTTAAAAATGGATAATAAATAAGAATCTAAAGATTAAATTGTTTTTGAATTCTTATTTGAACTTTGAAATAAGTTAAGTAAAGATAATTTAAAATGGAATTTTGGAATTTGGACTCAGAATTAAATGGTTTAAAGATTTAAGTTGTTAAATTGAAAATAAAGGTTGATTTGATTTAAAAGTAAAGGTTAATTTGATTTAAGGGATTAAATCAACATTAAAATTTAACTCGAATTTATATAACTCGAGATGGTTTAAAGTTGAGATTTAAATTGAATTAGTTCAAATTGAATTTGATTTGAATTAATTGGAAGTATGATTGAAGATGGATAAGTATAAAATTCAAATGGAAATATATTTGAGTTTGGAATAGGAATTGAAGTTAATTTTAATTGAATTGAAATTGAGTCAATTTAAATAGAAGTGGAAATTGGAAATTGTTTGGATATGGAGATTAGGAATTGGACAGTTTGGCTTCGAACTATTTTTTTCATATAAATTGTTTAAATATAACAATTTTTTTAAATCTATTTTTCCTGGCTATTTACTATACAACTTTTCTTTTTTTAAAACCCAAAACTATCTTTTACTACTTTTGGAACTATTTAACTATTTTACAACAATTTTACAACTGTTTTGTAAACCAATTACTATTTTACAACTATTTTACGATTATCTAACTATTTTATAATTATTTAACTACTTTACAACTATCTTAAATTTCTTAACTATTTTACTACTATTTTGCAGCTAATAACTATTTTACAAATACTTATCTATTTTGAAAAATTTCAAGCTATTTTCTTAATACAAGTTGGTTAGAGTGCAAACTGTTTATAATTGAATACAAATTGAGATAAGAATTGAAGTGTTAACCCAAATGGAAATTGGGAGCAATTGTGGATGAGTGAATAGAATCAAAATGAAGGTGAATAGAAAAAAGAATTGATATGGCTGATAATCAATGATGATAAATACGTAGGATGACGTATATTATTCTATTCGCATAGTGATTTGATCCGGATTCGAGCACAGAATTTCGGGATAGATATCGATCCGAGTTGGGATTTTCCACTCGATTTTCGATGGAGAACCTATATATGGACTTTTGATTAGTTCTGGAAATTCTCTATCATAGTTATGGCTATGCAAGGAGAATGACAGTTTCTGATCAAAAAACCAGATCTGAGTCCGCACTAGGAAGTCAGGTGGACAATACTAGTTCGGAAGAGAAATTGTGTGATCGAGTGAGCGATTGGATTGATATTGTGTACGGATGATATGTGTACATCATACGGGTTTGAATGAAATTGATATTGAGAATTTGTGGATAAGAATTGTAAAATGAATTTTGAAATGGAAAGGTATATTTTGAAAATTGAATGATGAAATAAATGGAGGATGGATATTTCTATGATTAGAACTCATTTATAAGAGTAAGTAAGATGGTAAATAACTTTATAAAGAAATCAAACTTGAATATTTGATTTGGCAATAAATAAAGTTATATATTTGGTAAAACTCCCCTTGTTGATTCTATAACCAGAAGAAAAGGGTTTTTGAAAGTATTTGAAGTATAAAAAGGGAATTTATACAAGTATGAAGTACTCCAAGGATTTTTCAAGATTATATCTATATATATATATGGTTTTATGAGAATGATTTTGAAAAAAGGTTTTGGAACCTATGGTTTTTGGAAAGGCTTTTGATTTTGGGAATTTTGAAGCCTAGCTTGAGCATTATCGATTTTGGGAATCGATTTTGTGTAAAGCAGATTTTTGTAAATCATAAAGGTATGATTTGAAAAATACTATAGTATAAAGTGTTTTGAGATTGGCTCTAGAGAAAAAGGCGCTCCCATTGAAATGAACATCATCAGGAGATCCACGGGGTTAGTCTACCTTGAGCCCTAAGGGGAGGCTCTAAAGTTGATCCTGTGAGGAAGTCCGGACAAACTAAAGTTCCTGAGGATTATGTGTAGTGGGTAGCGAAAGTCGAGGGCGCTGATGCCTATAGAGACATTTGGGTTATGTTGTGATGACAATGTAACTTGATGTCACTGTGATCTACTACCGACCATAGCGAAAGTCGTGTGTGCTGCTGAGAGCCAACGGTCTATGTTTGATTTTTCCGCGATGGCAACGTAACATCAATAGACTGCAACCTATAGTGACATAGTGAATTTTGAGAGGCCGTGAGAGCCTAAGGCTACATTGGGACTTGACTGATGTAGTCTGCGACCTATGTGGGAGTGGTGAAGTTTCATTTGGCAGCGAAAATCGAGGGCGCTGATGCCTACAGTTACATGGACTTTTGCTATGATGGCAATGTAACCCAGGATGTAACTGCGATCTGTGGCGGGTTCCATGGCATAATCGAAAGGCACAGAGTGCCTACAGTTATCTACGGATTTTTCCGGGATTGCAACGTAACCATCGAGTTAACTGCAACCATGAAGGGGGTGATGATTTCCAGAGCATTCTCACCAAAGATATTTCCTCTATTTCAAAAATGTTTTCTATATTTTTCGTAAAGTTTTCGAAAATGTTTTCCGAATATTTTCACTAGATGTTGAAAATGTGTCTGCTAAGTGCTTATAGATTTTCAGTCCTACGCCTGATCAACGTATGATCGAATTTCTATAAGAACAAAGATGGACTTGTGGAAACAGTGAGTTATAAAAGTACTTTTATATAGATATTTTGATAATATTGTATAGATTTTAAAATGTTTTAAAAAAAAATTAAATAAAGGATTTATAGTTGAAATGGTCAAAGAGCAATATAAGATGATAATAATCATTTTAATAAATTCTAGCTTCTTTCCTTTTCGAGGACGAAAAGATTCTAAGGGGGAGGAATGTGACAACTTGAGTTTTTGGACAATTGACAATTGGTAATTAACCAATTTTAACTATTGGGATAAATAATTTATTTGGTTAAACAAATAGAATTATGATAATTTAAAGAATATCTGGGTATGTATATAAATGAATTGGAATCTCTAATGTTGAATTTTCGTAACATCCCAATTTTAAGCCAAATATTAAATTAGTGATGAATATAAATTTGAATTTTTTCCAAAGAATATAAGATAAGTGTTCGATTTTATATATATATATATATATATATATATATATATATATAGATAAGAGTAGATTGTAATTTGAATTTGAGTTTGAAATTCAAAAATAAAATGTCTTAAAAATAATTTGGACTTAAAACAATATATATGATTTTCATTAATGTATAATTAGTTTCAAATTATTTTCTTTAAAATTGCATCAATATTAATATAAAGAAAAGTATTAATAAAGATATAAAGTTATAATTAATATATATATGTATGTATATGTATAAATATAAACAAAAGATAATGATATAAAGTAATGTAAAAAAGGATATATACGTTATATAATAACAATTCTCATATAAAAAGACAAGTGTTAAGATTTTAACACACAAATTAATAAATGTAAATCATTTAACATAGAAATAAACAATTGTAATATAAATTTGAACAAGTCTCACCATTTCTTTTTATTTTTTCTTTAATTTTTAAAATCATAAAATAAGTCTATAAATATGCCTACACATTCTCTACTTAATTTTTCTTCTATCCTTGTTTTTAAGACGAAGAAGAACAAAACTTGTACACATTTCACAAACAAGAGAAAATAGCCTGTAAACTAAATAAAACCAAAAATTTAATAAGTCAATCAACTACCTGAATCATCAAGCAACTTCAAAACTAGAATCAAACACAAGTTTCAGCACATAACAATCAAGTAGATCAAGGGAAAACTGCAGTTTCAAATCCAAGCTTACAGCTTCAAGATCAAACCAAATTCCAGATTTTCGAAAATATAATCAAGCTCTGTTCAAACAATTTTACAGGTGAGTAAACTTTTTATGAAAAAAAGTTGAAGTGAATAAAATCTGTGCTTGTGAATTTCTAAGATGAT
Organism: Allium cepa; assembly: GCA_030765085.1. Lineage (NCBI taxonomy): Eukaryota > Viridiplantae > Streptophyta > Magnoliopsida > Asparagales > Amaryllidaceae > Allium > Allium cepa. The sequence goes on along the minus strand of CM060929.1, from coordinate 402,890,151 downwards.
TGATGTCTTGCATGTATATATATATTAGTGAAATCTCTGTATATATGTTCATGTTGAACTGTGCATGTTTGGGTATGTCTGTTCTTCTCTGTTTTCAGGTTACAGAGTTTAAAAATAAATCAAAATTCAATAACTCTTTATCTAATCACTGTTAAGACTTGGGTTTCAAACAAAATCTGTCTATATAAACATAGAATAAGGTTTAAAATTATATTTAAGTAAAATAAATTTGCAATTTTCTGGAAAACCAAGAAGAACAGTGGAAACTTAAGATATGTTATGTAACGACCCGGAAATTTCGATCCCGAAATTTCCAGATAGTTAAGGAACGTAGAAAAAAAGAAAGAAGAAGAAGACAGAAACAAGACACGGAAACCTCATATTCGCAGCGGATCAAAATATAGTATCACATAAATAATAGTTATACAAACGAAAACTGTACTCGTCAAATTACAGTTTAATATATATCAGAGTTACAACATATTTACAAGCACAAGACAGATAAATCAATCTGTTCAGATACTATAATATATCACAGCAGAAACTCTCCATACGTTCCTGCTCTCCAGCTCACCTCCTGAGCTCCAGAACGTCCTTACCTGAAAATCTGTAATACTCGGTCTGACCCGAGCATTACATCAAAGTAATACCCGGGTCAAGCTGGAAACCAGCGTGAGTAAACTCATCTAACATGGAATTTAAAAGCATACAACTAATATAAACCCGGGGTAACTTGTATCAATTTATAACTTCACAAATCGTTATATACATCACTTATATCGCACATCAATTTCTACGTTCCAAACTTAGATTAAATGGTCCAATCCACTTTAATCATTCCATTTCATCCTATTGTTTCCATACATCCAATTATAACGAATCGAAGTGGTTTCGGATATTAAATAATACCCGACTCCGGTCTCTTCGAACCCAGTGCCATCTAAACCTGAATTATCCAATTAAATACAATTCTACTTTAATTGTCGGATAACACTTTTACACAGCAATTCATAATTGACATATAACCACATTTATTACAATCCACTTCAAACATATCATATCTCAAAATATTTCATATCAGAGATATCAACCAATTCAAGACATTTAAACAATATTCAATCATTCATAAGCAAGATTGATCACTCCCAAATTAATTTAATTTATCTCTAATTAAACTAATTACTAATCCTTTGGATTACCTTTAACATTAATTAATTAAAAATCAATCGATTAATCACCTTATAATCATCCATCTTAATTAATCATCATTGATTAATTATTCTTTAATTAACTAATTAATTTTGCAAATTAATTATCCTTCACTCATCACATTAAATAATCCCTTAATTATTCTTATAAAGTAATTAACACTGATTTATTACATTTAACCATACTTAACTTCTCAAATAATTTTTTCTATAATCACTTTCATTGATTAATTATCCTTAACTAATCTCACTCATTAATTATCAAATTTTTAGTTAATTCATTTAATTAATCAATCCTTCAATTAATTATAAAAAGTAATTAGTCCTTATATTTCTTTACTTAAACAATTTAGCTTCAATTATTTTCATCAAGCAACTATTCCATTGGTTAATTACCCTCAGTTAATCAACCCTTAATTATTAATTAATTATCTCTAATCACCTATAATAATTAATCTCTACTTAATTAATAAATTGTAATCACCCAAACCTTGATTAATTAAAAGATAAGTTATTTATCTTGATTTGCTTCCTAATTATTGTAAGAAAAACTTATCAAATAGACCTTGAATCATTATCATTAATCCATGATTTATCAACTAAATAAATCAGACTCTTAAATATAAAACACTTGTTGTTTTAATAAAAGAAAGAAGGTTAAAATCTATTTAACTTATACTCAGACCTCCATATTACCTTGATACGGACCCGAGCTAATCCCCAAAGCAAGCTCATATTTCTCCCGAGCCAATTCTTCCTCTTCTATCTATATTTTTTTTAAACAGTTTCACTAAAAACTCTCACGCACCTGAATCAAAAACCCGAGCCAAAATCCAGTCCACTTCGAGTTCGTCTCGAAGAAACATCATCCACCCCAAAACAAATCCCATCGTAGACACGCTAGTGCACGCATGCACATGCACTGCCCCACTGATCACCGTCGATCGTCGCAGAAGTCATTAGCACATCGCCGATGACCCCTTCCAAGCATCCCATAACCCAGAACCTTTGCATGGCCTCGAAATTGAATTCGAGCCCAAAAGGATTTCACCAGAACCCACTTGATCATCAGAAATCACTTCGATGATGATCATTCCCACCGCCATCGCTCACGCCTTCGCCCTTGAAGATTCGTCATTACATACTCCCTCTTATCCACTTGGTCCGATCCTCTCAATTCAAACAACGACGATAGAATCATCACTCAATACACCATCGCCTAAACTCAATATTAAACCCTACATCGACCAAATTCCGTCGCCACGTTGAACTAGAATAGCTTTAACTATTTTTCCCAAACTTGTCAAACCCCCAGCTTGCTACATCCAAGTCCCAATTCATATCAGTGCCATCGATCACCAGAAAAGGGTTTAAAACCAAAATCCGTTTACCACACGAATTCTCACTCAATTCTAAGTTAAAATTTTGATTTAACTTCTAAAAATCATGGTTTCTACTGGAGATTCGGATTATATAGGTTAATTCAAGAATTATTATACTTAAGTTTTTATCTATTTATAATTTTTCACTGTGTTTTCAATATCTCCAGAATTTTACTAAATTGTTTCACTTAAGAAAATTTTTAATGCTTAGTAAATGTATAAAGAAACATAATTCGTTTGAAATCCTAAGTCTAACAGAGTCTAGATAGGGAGAAATTGGAATTGTTGATCTAAACTTTTAACTCTGTAACTTAAAACAGAAGTGTTACAGATATATTCATACATGTATACAAGTTCCTGCTTTCATATAAACATATTTCCAGATCTACACAACTTACATTCATAATTTTAACATGCATTCTAATTTTTCTTTCAGCATTTACCCTATGAATCCAAATTTAACTTGTTTAAGCATAGATTACTCACAGAATTTGGTTTAAATAGAGTATATGTTTTTTTTCAAACATGCATGCATCATTTTCAGGTATACATATATATTTGCAAGCAACTTTTTACATCCAACTTCGATAATTAATGCATACGATCAAGATACAGATAGATCTGAAGAGTAGTTTACTCACATGTTCTAGAGCTTAAATTTTGAGATCTGGAAATGCTGAAGAAAATGTTTGAAAGCTTGCTTTACTAGAACCTGAACTTTTATTTTCTTCAGGATTTCTTGCTTTGTTTTGATTGAAAACGTTTACAGTTTGATGAAAAACATTTACAGGCTTTAATCTTTGTTAAAGTGTTTACAGGGTTTAGCTATATTTTTTTCCTTCCTGGTTTGAGATTTAAAGGGTTTTGTTTTCTTGAGATAGAAATGAAAAGATAAAAAAAGAACAGAAGCAAGAAGATGTTGTTTATATGGTGTAAATTAAGATTTATTAAAATTAAAGGGAAATGGAAACAAATTATGACACTTGTTCAAATTAATTACATTTGTCAAAATATCATTAAAATCTTATTACACACGTTAACAATGAGCTTCAAAATTTAAACATTTGTATTTATTCATTTTCTTACAATTTCTAAATGATTTTGAAAGCTTTTGTATTTAATGGTTATACATGTAATTAAATGTTTATAATATGATTTTATATTATACTTTTAGTTTGGTTTATACTTAAGCATATACAAATTTAAAAGAGGGTATATTAAACCCTTTTTTTTATAAATCTTAGTTTACATCGATAAATTGTAGATAGAAATTTTAGATTTGAAATTTCAAAAATGAATCTTTAGAAATAGATTGGATTTTTAATACTCAATATTTTGATCAATTTATATTTATATTCATACCTTTCTAGTATTTATACATATATAACTTTCAAAAGAGAAGATTTTAAAATCTTATTTATACACTAATATAATTACCCTTTGAATTTCAAACCTCAAGTTCAAATTCAATTTAAATTGACTCATATACATATTAAACAAACACACATTACATTTGTTTGAAAATTATGATTTTGCAAAATTTAAAATAATTATACTAGAAGATTATGAAATGAATATTTATTCAGATATTTATAGTTTAGCATTTATTAGTTCTAATTTATCTATATACACATCCAAATATATATATATTGTCAGGTTTATTTGTTCAAATTAATAAATCGGTGTTTAATAAATTAAATCCTGTTAATTACAAATTAACAGTTGTCCAAAAATCCAGGTTATCACATGTTAAAATTCAAGCACCTTAATTCTTCGATTCAGGTATATGATCTGAGTCATTATCTAAAATCATGATTTTTAAAAGTGAAATCACAATTTTTAGTTTTGGATTGAGCGAGAATTACGGGTTTGATCAGCAAGTGAGTTTTGAGCTGTTTCTGGTGATCAAGGTGCTCGGGGTGGTCAGGGACTTCACTAGAGGATAAGGGAAGTTCGGCGAGCTTGGGAAAAATGTAAGATGGGTGGATAAACCACCCGACATCGACGGTGGGTCGAAATGGGTTTTAAACCCGAAAATAGGTCGAGGTCGGAAATTTGGTCACTGCGGCGCCTCTGGTGAATCGAGTTGCACGGGACTTTGGGAAATGGTGGCGTGGAAGGTCAACAAGGTGCGGCCAGAGTTGCGCGATCGTTGGTGGGTGGAGACGTGGGTTCGAGGACATTTCAGGCGAAGGAATTTATTTCCAAGTTCGTCTGAGTACCTCGATTTCGATCGTGGGCTTGCGTTAGTGATTGGGTGTTCGGGATCTGATGTAGAGGCGATCGTCGATGGGTTGAAGGTGTCGGCAGTAGTCAGTGTCGTTGCGATCATCTATGCAGGTGCACCAGTATCGGTGATGTCAGTTTTTGGGTAGGAGAGTTATCTCGAAGAGATACTCGGGATTGTGTGTTATTTGCTCGAGTTCATCCTCGGGTTGTTGCGTGAGAGTAACGTGTTATAGGTTTTAAATTAAACTAAGTTTTGAAAAAAATAAAATTTAAGAGAAGGGAAAGTACTCGGGTAGGACTCCGGTGAGTTATCGGGCTGGATGCAAAGCGGGTGTTTAAACAGTTTTAAAACTAAATTTTGAAAATTTAAATAAATTTAGTTTAAACTTTTCTATTATAAATTTCTTTGTAAATGTTTTCTTTAACATTTGATTTAAGAAGCTATATAGTTGGTTAACTTAAATTTGTTAAGTTAAAATTATTTTTATGTTATTTTAAAACTTAATTTAGTAATATAATTAAGTGCTAATTAAGATAAGATGTTTTAAAATCTATATGATAATGATAATTAAGGAATTAATGAGATAAATGATTTATCTTAAAGTTAATTAAGTTTTAATGATTTAAGATTTATTTAATCAATAAGATAATTAAGAGTAATTAATTAATTTTAATTAACTAATGCTTAAGGATTAATTAATTTATAATTAAGGGTTATAAGTTAATTAATTAGAGGTTAATTAATTTGTAATTAAGGATTATTAATTAGATGATTAGAGATTAATTAATTAAGTAATTAGGTTATAATTAAGGAATAATTAATTAAGTAATTAAGATTAATTAATTTACAATTAGAGGTTAATTAATTTAGGAATAAATTTGTTAAGGATTAATTACTTTAATTAGTAATCAAAGGTTAAATTAACTAATAATTAAAGGTTAATTAATTGAGGATAATTAACCAGTGGATAATTACTTAATGGAAGTAATTATGGGAAATTAATGGGTAATTAAAGGATGATTAATTAATGATTTGTAATTAATTAATGATAAATTAAGCATGATTTAAAAGGTGATTGAAGTAATTAATTTAAATTAATTAGAAATGGTGTGGCAAATTAATCTTGCTTATGAATGATTGAATGATATTGTATGCCTTAAACAGTTGATATATCTGATATGTGATTGTGATGCTATGTGATATAATATGTTTGGGTTGAACCGTGATAATATGGTATGTTTCTCTATGATAAATGGCTATGTAAATATGTAATTCTGGATATAAATGGTATTGTTTAAAACTTAAACGGTTTGTTTTAAGATGATATTAGATTCGAAGGGACCGGGTTCGGGTATCAGCAAATACCCGAAACCACTTCGATTTGTAATCTACAATAATTCTTTGTGGATTTGACTTTGGAATAAATAGGCTGGAATTGAATAAATGATATAAACTTGATCACTTAATCTGAGTAATAATGCTTAGATATGATTATAAGATGTGTATTTGACTGTGGCAAGTTAAGAACTCATAGTGAAGTACGACTTACCCCAGGTTTTAAATATGTTTTATGCATTAGAATTTCATGTTAGATGGGTTTACTCACGCTAGCTTCCAGCGTGACCCGGATGTTACTTTGATGTAATGCTCGGGTCAGACCGAGTATTACAGGTTTTCAAGTGAGGACGTTCTGGAGCCCAGGAGGCAAGTAGGATGGCAGGAACGTATGGAGTTTACCGTTGTGTATTTGAGAGTTTTATTGATTGTTGTCTGGAATAGGTTGATATAGCTGTCCAGTTATGTGTATATGGTTGTAACTCTGATGAATTGTATGTAAAGTAATAATTACAACTTTTGTTTATAAAAATGTTGTTATTTGATATTATATTTAATCCGCTACAAATATGAGATGTTGTTGTTTTCTGTTCTCCTTCTTTCTTCTTTCTTTTTTTTCCTTTTCTCTAACAATCTAGAATTTTCGGAGTCAAAAATTTCGGGTCGTTACATTTAATCTTTAAAGTTTTAACATTTGAAAACTCATATTGAAAATAACTTTTGAAATGAATTAACTTAAGACCTCTAGATCGATGAATAATTAAAATCATTTCACCTTCTTTAATTAACTATTTTAATTTCATCATTTTGAACTTATATAAATAACTTAAGAATCAAAATAATAGGTATAAAATAAAATACCTTAAACTTAATTAAGTTAAAACAAATTTATTTTAATCCTTAAACTAATTCCAAAAGTAAAATAAACGTTTATTATTTTAAATGAATTAATCAAGAAAGTGTTTAAACTTGATTCAATTTAAATTTGAAAACTTGTTAAACCTGAAACACTCACGTGAACTCACGAACCCGAGCCAAATCTTGTTGTTCCCGAGCTCAACTTCGAGTTTTCTTCGCGCTTCATTACTTCGAGTAAAAACTTATATTTTCTCATGCTTGAACCCGAGAATTTCCCTTCTTCCTCAAACACCAAAGATCATCAGATACACGCGATACACCTGTGTACGTGTACAACCAAACTAGCCACCTCCCACCAGCACCATAATCATCGACAAATCTACGACGACTTCATCGACCCACCAGACTACCCATCTCCGATGAATTCGACAGGAATCGAAATCGAGCTTTCCATGTACTCACTGGAACCCAACACTTCGTTGAAAAACGCCTCGCTCGACGTTACAGACCACTAGACACCATGCAACTTCGACCATAGCTCCATCGATCGTCCACGCAACACTTCCCACCGGTCCGGTTGCCTCTAATTCATCGTCGATGACGAAATTGTCGCATCTTTTTTGAAAAAAACTGGGTAAGAAACCCTAAATCCACATCGATTAACCACCACGATAATTAATAAATTCAACAACTACTTTTCTGACGATCCTTAGATCTCCAACCATCTCCAATTTCAACCACGACGAACCCTTCGTCGTAAATCATCGAAATTTGATAAAAATATCAATTCTGATCAACTCAAATTTTCTTATCAAAGACAAACTTAAAAATTCTGATGTTTCCATTAAAAATCATCATTTTTGAATACGAATCAAACTATATATGTAAAGCTTGGAATTATGATAGTCGAAATTTCCTAATATTTTTTTTCTTACTGTATGACTTAACTTTTCCAGAGAATTTCTCAATAATTTTATTTGAAATCATTTTTAAAAATGGTATTACATTCATGCAATCAAGTTTCCTTTAAACATCATATCTTATAATTGCTTTAATGAAGAGCATTTGATTTATTTTTTTTGAATTTGTTTTTAACCCTGTAACTTAGAACAGAGACCTGCATATACATATCCAGACATAAATATCATTTTCTACATATATATATACACATTCCGGCAGTATTTTCATTCATGCAAGCATTTTTCACCACTAACTTCAATATTAATCATAATATCAAGTTATATAAGAAAATTCAAGGCTAAAATAAAAGTTTGCCCACCCTTTTATATTGAACAGAGAAACGGGTTTTAAATCTGGAATTGCTCTGATGCTATTTGAGTTGTATCTTGCTTGATTTTGATGTTGAGCTTTAATCTTTGATCTAAATATTAAGCTGACCTTGCATGTCTTTGATCAGGTTTGAGTTTTGTTTGAATTTCTTAAAGCCTGGGTTTGTTTTTCAGGTTTTCTTTTCTTTTTTTTGATTTGGTTTTTGTTTTGCTTTTAGATTTGATTTCTTTTTGGTTTACAGGCTTGTGAAGTTGTGAAAGAGCATTGATGAAGGCTGGTTTCTTCTTTCCTCTAATTTTTTTATTTAATCAATTACCACTTGTATACAGTAAGCTACACACTTGTTAATTAATATTGTTACTTATCTTACATTTGTTATTACATGTTCCCCTTATTTTACAAATCATATGTTATTTAAACTGTGTTTTAAGTTCTTGTTTTAATTAATTTATAACTTTGTTTTAAACCCTTACTTTGCTTTTATTTAGGAAGCATGTTTTATTTTTTTATTAATTAAGTATTATGAGATAGACTTGTTATATATACAAATTATATTTATTTTAAAAGAAATGATCTTTTTATAAATCTTATCTATTTTCAAAAGATATATGTATATTTTAAAACTTTTTATTCATTCTTGTCATATTTTATATTTATACAACTTAATAAGAAAATGATTTAAAATCCAAATTATAAATAACCACATATATATACATATATATGTTAGTTCCTTGGAAATTTGAAGTTAGTAAATCCAATTTTATTTCTATATATTTATTCTTGAATTTCAAATCAAAATTCTTAAAATCCAGATTTACTTTCATAATCTACCTATATATATTTATTCCCCAAATATTCAAATAAGCTCACAATTAATCCCAAAATTTATATTAATTACCAATTTTAAATTTGACTCAAAACCAGGATCGTTATAGATTCCTCCTTATGAAAATTTCGTCCTCGAAATTTGCTAGACGGGGAGATAATAAAGAATAGATGAAAGATAGAGAAATGGTTCATCAGATCAATTCGAAATAACTATTCTACATTTGGCTTACCAAATCAGAATGTCATCAATAGATACAAGATCAAACCTATTCGATACAAGAATGTCATCAAAATTTTAATGGAAATTTAAGAGATAACATAAAAATATCACTTCTGATCAACTCAAATTTTCTCATCAGAGACAAACTTAAAAATTCTGATGTTTCCATCCAAAATCATCATTTTCGAATACGAATCAAGTTACATATGTAAAGCATGGAATTACGATAGTCGAAATTTCCTAATATTTTTGTTCTTGCTGTATGACATAACTTTTCCAGAGAATTTCTCAATAATTTTATTTGAAATCATTTTTAAAAATGGTATTACATTCATGCAATCAAGTTTCCTTTAAACATCATATCTTATAAGTGCCTTAATGAAGAGCAATTGAAAAAAATTTCGAATTTGTTTTTAACCGTGTAACTTAGAACAGGGACCTGTATATACATATCCAGACATACATATCATTTTCTACGTATATATACACACATTCATGCAGTATTTTCATTCATGCAAGCATTTTTCCACCACTTTACTTCAATATTAATCACAATATCAAGTTATATAAGCAAATTCAAGGTTAAAATAAAAGAATTTCTCACCCTTTTATATTAAACAGAGAACGGGTTTTAAATCTGGAATTGCTCTGATGCTATTTGAGTTGTGTCTTGCTTGATTGTTGATGTTGAGCTTTAATCTTTGATCTGAATATTAAGCTGATCTTGCATGTCTTTGATCAAGTTTGAGTTTTGTTTGAATTGCTTGAAGCCTGGGTTGGTATTTTTCTCTAATTTTTTTTATTTAATCAATTGCCACTTGTATACACTAAGCCATACACTTGTTAATTAATATTGTTACTTATCTCACATTTGTTATTACATGTTCCCCTTATTTTAAAAATGTCATATGTTTTTTAAATTTTGTTTAAGCCCTTGTTTTAATTAATTTATAACTTTGTTTTAAACCATTAATTTATTTTTATTTAGGAAACATGTTTTATGTTTTTATTAATTAAGTATTATGTGATAGATTTGTTATATATACGAATTATATTTATTTTAGAAGAAATGATCTTTTTATAAATCTTATCCATTTTCAAAAGATATATGTATATTTTAAAACTTTTTATTCATTCTTGTCATATTTTATATTTATACAACTTAATAAGAAAATGATTTGAAATCCAAATTATAAATAATCACATATATATACAAGTGGCATTTTATTTTCTTTTAAATTGAATTTATGTAAACATGTTTTAAAAAAAGAAGCCTGGTTACTTATTTCAGTTAAAAAAAACTTTCTCTTCATCTTTCATCTTCAAAAACTAAACCTGAAAATAAAAACAAAAACAAAATCAAACCTAGGATTTAAAACAACATTATCAAGCAAACCTGATTAAGTTCTTATGTCTGGAAACAAGCAAGTTCAACCTGAGATTAAGCCAAGATCAACAACCAAACTTTTTAATTCAAGCTGAAGCAACAAAGATTAGATCATCCCATCGGCATCAAAGCAGATCAAAACCCAGTTTTCAAATTGATTGACAAACATGTCCTATGTCTTCATTTCCAAGGTGAGCAAACTAGCCTTGAATCTGTTACGTGTCTTGATGAATGCTTGAATTAATTGTCTTCTCTGATATGTGATATTCTAGAATGTAAATCTGTCTACATGTGTATGTATATTTGTGATGCATGTTTGGAAACAGGGAAAACTTGCCTCTGTTCAAATATTCCAGGTTTTAAAACCTGTTCGAAATTTAAAATCATCCCACCCAAACAATTTTAGGTTATGATTGCTGAATGAAAAGTGTTTATATGAGTACAACATCATTTTTAAAAATAAGTCCAAGTGAAAATATTGAGTAAATGTTTATAAAATGACAATTCATGGTAGAAACCAGATATTAGTTAAAATTCGATGTTCATGAATTCATTTTTTGATTTCATAACTTGATTTGAAATTGAAAATGATGATTTTAGAAAATCATTTCAAGATTTTTATATTTTTAAATCATGGGGTTTCTCGAGTTGATCAATTTGGGTCTTTTCGTTTATTACCGACAATCGGTGATGAGTTAGTCGATGTGATGGTGGCTGGAGGTGGTTGTGGGTCTAGGGATCATTGGAAAAATAATAGTTGAATTTATTAATGATCGAGGTGATGGTACGATGACGGTTTAGTGTTTAAACCCAATTTTTCGTCGATGTTGGAAACGAGAGTGCTGCAGTGTCATCGGTGGTTCGAGTTGGACCAGACCAGGTGGAATCAAGACGTGGGTGAGCGGCAAGGCTATGGTCCGAGTTTCAGACCTTCTGGTGATCGGTGATGGCTACACGAGGCAGAATTAGGTCGATAGGTTGGGTTCCAGAAAGAATCGATTAGCTCGATTTCGATTTCAGATGAAATCGTCGAACTGGGTGATTGATTGGGGTGTGATGATAATTGGAGACTTGAGGGTGGTCACGCCGTCGATGATTGGTGATGATCGGAACAGTGGTGTAGGTGCACAGCGTATCATCGGTATCAGTTTGGGTAAAGCTCGAGGAATAAGGAAGGAGCTCGAAGTCATGCTCGAGTAATTGCGGTAATGGCTCGAAGGAATCTGGGTTGATATGTATATTAGTAACAGTTTTAAAATTTTAAAAATAAAATCAACTTTTAAAATGAAAAGTGGGAGACTCGAGGGGTTGCTCGGGGATTTCGAAAACTAGCTCGGGTGAAGACCCGAAGTGGTCTCGGGTTTGGGTTGAAAGCAGTTTTATTTATTTTAAATAAAATAAGTTTTAAAATTTTAAACTTAATCAAGTTTTGAACATTTTCCTAATTAATAATAAATGTGTTACACCAGTTTTGGAAGTAGTTAAAGTTTTAAAGGAATTATACCAGATTAATTAAGTTTTAAAGTGTTTTATCATATGACGACCCTGACTCGACTTTTGAAAATCGGCACCGAATACATCGCACGTATTCAAAAGCCGTAGATTCAAATGATGAATCTGATTTGCTGGAGCTTGTAACACATTAAGTACAACAACATAGCGGAAAAGAAATGAATAGCTTTATTGATACACAATATATACATCTGATACAAATGAATATCAACATATATCAGAGATACAAGACAACAGCGGAATAATATCACCAATCTGATCTTCCAAAGGATAGAAAGAAAGATAGAATCCAAAACTGCATTCCAATTAACTGCTCCAAAGATCTCCAAGCTATAAGTTCGAACCACCATCATATTGCATCAAGCAAGGTCGGACATCAATACGATCGCCAAGATCCAAAGACTGGAGAAGATTTCCAAATGCTACACCTACTAGCTGACTATCTGAAAATATGACTCTAGGCTGCCTATGTGGAAAATTGTGGGCATCCAGAGTTTAGAAAGGGAACAATAAACTCCAGGACATTCATGAGACTGGCGTGAGCAAACAAAAACAGTTTATTTTAACAAAAACAAACAAAAGAAATTTAAAAGAAATTCACAATGCTTTTTGAAAAATGAAACTACCATAAGGCTCCCGGCACACACACAATGCAAGCGCACAATTGGAGGAAATTTCTCCTTATGATAGTCAAACATGCTTGATATGCGAAAATCCTTTTGATATTATTATTAGTGCATAGTGTAGAAAATTTTTTGAAAGTATAATATTAATCTTATCCAGCATACAACCAATATTGTATACCTACCGTAGCTACCATGTTCAATAGCATGTTATCACCACATTCCATGACAGGTTATACAACTAAAACCGTATAGGGCGCGTATTGTTTCTTTGGATTTCCAACAAATGGTCAGGCTAAGGAACTTCTTGGGCCACATAGGTACGTCTCTGGAGGGACGCCTTGAGCTCTTAACCAGCTGTCTGCCAACACAAGGCCAGGTTACCTCTGTAACTAGGTAACTACTACATGAGTATGCCAACCCACAATTGTTACCGACCTTTATCTGAGGATCCTCAACACCAACAACCACAAAGTAATAAATTTGCAGTAACCACATAGGTCAAATATCTGGGCTCCATATCATGATAGCACCTTTTTCCAGAAGGAAATGGACATACCCTAAAGGGCGTGACCCTCATAACCTTGTTGCATCCTTTCCTGTTTCGACCATTTTCGGGTTGTGAGTTCCGACGAGGTCTCATCCACAAAGCTATGCTTTTTACAAAATCCATGCTTCGATCAACAAATGATCAACAGTACTTCGTATGCCACGTTACCAAATTGGGAATGTATCACTGGTAACCATCAACTACATAACCTCTGAGCTCGTACGTCTCAGAGAAGGGTGTTAAGCTAAGAGAATAAATTCTCCACCACCAAACAGAAATGTATTAGATAGAAACCAGTTTTACATCTCAAAATGTAATGTCAGACATACATCCATACAAGTCTGTCCGGGCTCGAACAGAATCAAAGGAACTTCAAAAGAATCCCTTGCAATCCAGGCATTCACAATCCCGATCGGACTCCCCAATACATATGGAGATCTCTATACCGGCGCGACTCAGTGCAGAGACATTCGACGGGTAATCCTTTCATTCTCGAAAATACCCGGTCTTCCCCATCGGTCTTCAAATGCTATCCATTTTGTCGTACCATTATTCGGAATGGGTTTTATGACATAAAATCCTCTCCTGGCTAAACCGAATAATGAGCGTTTAACTTTAAAAACATATGGATCCATTCGGATCTTAGTTAAGTCACATCGTATTTCACAAAAACCCTTCCCTTGAATGGTTTAAACAAATTTCCACTTTAAATCTTTGAACAAAAGATTTATTTCCAAAAACCCTTCAATGGTTTAAATAATTTCTTCATTTTGATCTTTTACACAAAAGATTCACCTTTAAAACTCTTTTCAATTTGAAACAAATGTTCACCAATCTTTAAAAAAGATTTATTCATAATATTTTCACAAAAGATCCATCTTTAGGATTCACTTTTATTCAAAACAAGATTTACTAAATCTTTAAGAAATATTTATTCATAGCTTTCAAAACTATTCCCCTTTCAGAATCTGATTTACTCATTTAATCTTTAAATCAAAGACTCAATTCATAGTTTTCAAAACCATTTCCAAATATTCATTCATAACTTGGAATACAAAAACTGGAATCCTTTCTTTATACAAAACTGTTATCATTTTGAAAACCAAGGGTTTTACCTTTGGAACAATTCGATTAAATTAACTAAAGTTATAGCCCTTTCAAAAGATACGATCGAGCTTCCTCAAACCATAGTTTCAAAGTATTGTTTATTTCTCAACAATTCATCTTTTTAAAATTTCATTATTTCCAGAAATCAATTTTGACTATATATAAGAATGTTTGGAAGATATTTCAAATCTTTAAACTTATATAGAATTCAACTTTAATACTTTGAAATCATTTCAAATTCAGACTTTGATAAACCATATTATATTCAAAGTAATTTCAAAACTTTCTTTACAAAGTTTTCCATTTTTATCTCATTATACTTCCAAAACCATCTTTTGTTTCAAAATTCAAATTTTAAAATCTTTTCATTATTTTGAAAAACCCGTGACTTAACCAATTTCCTGTGAATTTCATATCTGTGTGTGTGTGTGTGTGTGTGGTCCAAGGGTTTTACACAATAGTGCAATATCATCAATCATCACAGATTCAAGCACAACAATATGGATAAGCGGTATAAGACTATAACGCTTATCTTTTGTTCACAGAGTTATAGATAAATATGTAAATGCATCACAGATAAATAAATTACACACACAACTAAATTCAAACAATTCAAATCACAGAATATTTCAGATCAGAGATAACAATCAATTCAATCATTCAATACAATCAATCATCCACAAGCAAGATTAATTAACTAATTATCTGAGTGTAATGAATTACCTAATCATCTTCAATTAAGTAATTACAGTCATTTTTATTAATTCAAATTAATTAATCATGTAATTACTTTCATTAGTTATCCTTAATTAATGATTAATTATCCTTAATTTTAAATTAATTAATCCTTAATTACAAATTAGTTAATCTGTTATTATTAATTAATCAATCCTTAATTATTCATTAATTAACTTTTAATCAATATTTAATTAACTTTAATTACGAAATAAATTAACCTTAATTCCTTCCTTAATCATTAATTAATTAATTAAACTAATCACCTTGATTAATTATCCTTAAATTAATCACATAAATTAATTAACTCTTAATTAACTATCTTTTAATTAATTACCTTAATTAATTAACCTTTAATTATTCACATAGATAAATTAGTCACCTTGGTTAATTATCCCTTGATTAATCACTTTAATTAATTAACCTTTAATTATCCTTAAATTAATTACCTTAACTAATTTATCATATTAATTAATTACCTTTAATTAATTACAATAAGTGAGTATCCCTAATCACTTAACCAACTTTAACCATTAATTAATTACTTTTAATTAACTAATTATCTTTAAATCAATTACCTTAATCAATCTTCAATTAGTCACATAAATAAATTAATCACCTTGATTAATTTCCTTTAATTAATCACATTAATAAATCTTTAAGTAATTAAATATATAATCTTTTTAATTACATTGGGTAATTATCCTTCTAAATACTTTTATTGACTAAAAATTATCAATTAATTATCTTTTATCATTTAATTATCATTAAAACCTTTATTTAATAAACCTTGGTAATAAACCACCATTAACAAATGAACTAACTTAAGTCATTTAAGTTAATTGATAATTTAAAGCATTTCATTTCCTCAATTACATATTCAATCCAAATATTAAATTTTACCTAAAACAACTTTAAAATAAAGGTTATATATATAATAAAACACATTAAAACTTAATTAATTTGAAATAATTCCTTCAAAACTTTAACTAATTCCAAAACTAGTGTAACACATTTATTTTTAGTTAGGAAAATGTTTAAAACTTTATTAAATTTAAAATTTGAAAACTTATTTTATTTTAAAAAAAATTAAAACTGCTTTCAACCCAAACCCGAGACTACTTCGAGTCTTAACCCGAGCTAGTTTTCAAAATGCCCGAGCAACCCTTCGAGTCTCCCACTTTTCATTTTAAAACTTGATTTTATTTTTAAAATTTTAAAACTGTTACTAATATACATATCAACCCAGATTCCTTCGAGCCATTACCGCAATTACTCAAGCACGACTTCGAGCTACTTCCTTCTTCCTCGAGCTTCACCCAAACTGATACCGGTGATACGCTGTGCACCTATATCACTGTTCTGATCATCTCCAATCGACGCCGTGACCACCCTCAAATCTTCGATGATCATCCCACCCCAAACAATCACCTAGTTCAACGATTTCATTTGAAAATCGAAATCAAGCTAATCGATTCTTCCTGGAACCCAACCTATGGACCTAATTCTGCCTCGTGTAGCCACCATCGATCACCAGAAGGTCTAAAACTCAAACCATAACATCGCAGCTCACCCACCTCTCTATTCCACCCGGTCTTGTCCAACTCGACGCACCGACGACACTGTAGCACTCACATTTCCGACATCGACAAAAAATTGGGTTTAAACCCTAAACCTTCGTCATACCACCACGTCGATCATTAATAAATTCAACTGTTATTTTTTCGGTGATCCCTAGACCCACGAGCACCTCCATCAACCATCATGTCGACTAACTCATCGCCGATTGTCGGCAATAAACGAAAAGACCCAAATTGATCAACTCGAGAAAACCCACGATCAAAAAATCTAAAATTCTTGAAATGATTTTCTAAAATCATCATTTTCAATTTCAAATCGAGTTATGAAATCAAAACATGAATTCATAAACATCGAATTTTAACTTATATCTGGTTTCTACTATTGTCATTTTATAAACATTTACTCAATATTTTCACTTGGATTTATTTTTAAAAATGATGTTGTACTCATATAAACACTTTTCATTCAGCAATCATAACCTAAAATTGTTTGGGTGGGATGATTTTAAATTTCGAACAGGTTTTAAAGCCTGGAATGTATGAACAGAGGCAAGTTTTGCCTATTTTCCAGACATGCATCACATACATACATACATACATATGTAGACAGATTTACATTCCAGAATATCACATGTCAGAGAAGACAATCAATTCAAAATTCATCCAGACCTGTAACAGATTCAAGGCTAGTTTGCTCACCTTGGAAATGAAGACAAAGGACAAGTTTGTTAATCAATTTGAAAACTGGTTTTGATCTACTTTGATGCTGATGAGATGATCTAACCTTTGTTGCTTCAGTTTGAGTTAAAAAGTTTGGTTGTTGATCATGGCTTAATCTAAGGTTGAACTTGCTTGTTTCCAGACTTAATAACTTGATCAGGTTTGCTTGATAATGTTGTTTTAATTCCCAGGTTTGATTCTGTTTTTGTTTTTGTTTTTATTTTCAGGTTTTAGTTTTTGAAGAGTAAAGATGAAGAGAATGTTTTTTTTAACTGAAATAAGTAACCAGGCTTCTTCTTTTAAAACATGTTTATATAAATTCAATTTAAAAGAAAATAAAATGCCACTTGTATTTTGCATGGTTTAAATCTTTTACACTTGTTAAAATAAGTATTTTTATATTTAAATCCCTATTTTAAATTTTATAAATTATATTTTAGACCCTTAGGTTAATAAATTTATGAATCATGTTTTATATTTTCATTAATTAGCTAAATTTATGTAATATGTTTTCTTAAGTTTATGTTTCTAAATTATAAATATATACAAATTTCATTTTTAAACTTACTTAATTATTCTTTATATAACTTTTAAAAGAAGGAATCGTTATACCTTGTATTAATCTTATTTAAAATTAAACTCATGTTGTTATAAGAATATATGATAAACCTTGAATAGTTTTTTGAAAATGGATATTAACCACAAGGGCCTCTTTAGCAAATGGAATTAGTTTCTAAGACACACAACTGAATTAATTACTTTCAAGGACAAACCACAAAATAATTAGTTTCTAGGGCCTAAAAACCTATGAAATTATGTGCTTGAAAGTAATTGGGCTGCTGACTTTGTCCCTGAAAGTAATTATTCTGCTGACTTTGGCCTAATGAGTAATTTCTTTGAATGTGTGTCCTAGAAACTAATTGGACTGCAAAGTTTGTCCTAGTGAAATGCCCCTTTTTGAAAAGCATCATATTGAATTTAAAATATAACTTCCAAATATATGTATATATACACACATACATTGTAACGACCCAACTTCCAAACTCCAGGAAGTCGCATCGCTAAGAAGAAAGAAAGGGATAAAAAAAGAGAAAATAAAGAAGAGAAGAAGAAAACAACACATCAGAATCTCACAGCGGAACGAATAAATTATATTATATCACATAATACTTTACATAGTTTCATATACATCAGAGTTTTACAGCCAATACAATACAAACTAGACAGTTATAAGCATCTGTCTAGCGATTACAATTCAAGAATATCAGAGAAAACAGATACAACTCAAAGACAGCGGAACCACTATATATATATCTACACGCTGAAGCCTCCTGCTCCATTATCTCCTCCAGAACTCGTCAAAGCAATCCTGAATCACTTGACTACTCATACGTAATATGAGTAGCCAAGAGTTTAATAAAACAGAAAATAAACACTCGGGTCAGACAGGGGTCTGGTGTGAGTAAACGGTTTAAAAGTTGCTTAATTTTTTAGAAAATCCTTCGAAAACAAAAGGTATCACGTAAGACTTCCCACACATAAACATGGAAAAGTTTTTACCTTACGCTAAGCAAAGCATTTGATAGGAAATCCAGTGATATTATAATAGTGTCTAGGGTTTTCAAAATAAAATACAGAAATAGCTGGAATGCTTACATCTCACGTTCCAACATAGTTGGGCACAATCAAAACCGTACAGGCACTTATTGGATTTTGGATCCCATCAATGGCAGGGCTACTGGGGTACCGCCCGTCACAGTACGTGGCCTAGATCACCGTACCGAGGAGCCACCCTAACTCCCCTGCAACACAAGGCCGGACCTATTCCATACTGAATAGTTCCGAACAAGACAACCCCGACGGTTGGAGCTTAAAACCGTCCACACAGCCGAAATATAAAGGGACCTCTAAACAGGGGTAAATCTCACTCTCAAGTGGGGGCTACCCACGAAGCCTTGCTGCACCTCCCTTGTTTTAGCCATTCCCGGTTGATGAGGCTTGAGGTTACGATTACCTTTAGAGAACACATTTATCTTAGAATGCTCATCGTCCACCCGACGATGTTCTGAAAGCATTCAATCCATACAAGTTCGTTCCGGGTTCGAACGAAACCGAAGGCATTATCTCGTTACACTCGTACTGGAATCACCCTCAGAGTTAACGACGATAACCCTTGCACTCTAAACCACCATCTCGAATCTATAAGTACTATTCCGTCAAACTCATTACGGAATCACCCACAGAGTTATACTGACGTATAGCCCTTACACCTCGAGTCTTCACTTGCTCCACTTGGATTAACGACCTAACGTTTAATTGGAATCGATGTGGTTTTCGGATATCCAAATATGGAAACCCGATCCCGGTCTCACCGAAACCAAACGTTATCTTAATGTCCAAGTTATACTTAAGGGTTTTAAACAATTAACTCATTTTATTTTTATCTATTACACACAAATAGATAAACTATATTTATCATAACAGATAACCCATAACATTATCACAAAAGATAAACATCACAACAGTCAATCATCACATCCAAAATAGTCCATCATACTATAACTAAGCATCC
This sequence comes from Allium cepa, assembly GCA_030765085.1. Lineage (NCBI taxonomy): Eukaryota > Viridiplantae > Streptophyta > Magnoliopsida > Asparagales > Amaryllidaceae > Allium > Allium cepa. The sequence goes on along the minus strand of CM060929.1, from coordinate 402,870,014 downwards.
ATATCCTATAGATACTACTCATCTCATTTCTGAGATCACAACCACCCAAAAGTATATCAATATCATCCATAAGCAATGATATATTATCCACCATTTATAATTAATTTAAAATGAATTAAATTAATTACTTCTATCCTTAATTAATTTAAAATAAATTAAATTAATTACTCACCTAAAAATCCTACTTATAATTCTATTGATTAATCAACCTAGTTAATTAATCATTCATTAAGTATTTAACTTGATTAAACTTCTATGATTAATCATTCACTAATTACAATAAGTAATTAGTCTTAAATTAATTCCATAAAATTAATTAACCTTAATCGCAAGTAATTATCATTTAATTACTTCATTTATTAATTAACTATAATTAATTATATTTATCCTTAATTAATTACAATTAATTAATCATTTAATTAATTAATTACTTAATTAAACAATTCTTAATTACATCATTAATTTTAATAATTAATGATCTCTAATTAATATTTAAATTAATTACTCAATTAAAAATTAATTACATTTAGAAGTTAATCTAATCATTAATCACCTTGATTTATATTTAAATCCAGTAATTAACTAACCTTAATTACTTATTAATAAATTAATTATCCAATTATTAATTATCTTATTTAATTAATCCTTGATTAATTACAAAAGAAATTATCCAAATTACTTTATTAAAATAAATCACCTTTCCTTAATTACATTCCAGTAATTATCAATTATCACTTCTCTAAGAAATCCTGCTCCATAAATTACATCAAGTAATTATTATCATTAAATTATTAAATTATTTCTTAAATTAATTAAACTAAATTAATTAATTTAACAAAGCACATTATCAAAATTAATTACAATAAGTAATTAACCCTTAATTACTTTTATAAAGTAGTTAAACTTAAATTACAATTGATTGTCTTAAATTAATTAATCTAATTAATTAATCAAAATTAATCACATTAATTAATTATTAATTATTCTTTAGATAATTATCTTATATAATTAACAACATTTCATTAATTCCTCACTTAAGTGAATTATCTTAGATTAATTATCCATTAATCATTTCTAATTATAAATTAATTCAAGTTATTATTTAAAATCAAATAAATAAGTAAATTTTTAATTATTTCCAAAATAATTCATTTACTTATTTATAACTTAATTAATATTCAAAATGTATTTAAATAATACATTTTTAAATCTAATTCAACTTTTATTTAAAAATTTAAGATTTAAAAAAAATATATTTAACCATATAAACATTTTCCAAGTTTTAATAATTTAATAAACCTAAAAGTAAAGGTCTAACATTATCATATAAGAAAAGTTTAAAAATCAATATTACTAAGTTTTGCTAAGAAATCAAACATTTGAAAATAGATAGATTATTTAACTTTTCAATTTAAAGTTAAACATATCATAATTTTATTTCAATACTTAAAAGAAAGGATTCTTTTAAAATTTAAACCTTCATTTGAAATCAGATTCATATTTAAATTCTACTTAATAACATTTCTGTCCAATATTTTCCAAACTGATTTGAATTCAAACAGATTTCAAAACAAAACTGAAATCATATTTAATTTGATTTCAAAACCAAATTTAGATCTGGCTCACAATTTAAAAGTTTCTTTTAAAACTTTGAATTCAAAAGTATTCTTGAATCTAATTCAAACTTACACCTAAACTTGGATCTTTATTTTAAGAATTGAATTCCTTTTAAAAAATTTAAAAAGAAACAAAACTGTTTTAATATAAAAACCTGGATTTAAAGAAACCTGAACTATATTTACACTATTTCCAAATTTGAATTTAAACCTTACTTTAAATTTAAATTTTGTCATTTTAAACTTTTGAATTCATAAGCCTACTTGAGTTTAATTCAAACCTATACTTAAATTTAAATCATTGCTTTTTAAAAAATTGAATTTTTCCAGATTTTAAAAAAAACACAACACTAAGGCCTGCACAACTAAACCCGAGACCATCAACAATTTACTTCGGGTTAAAACCTATCCTACTTCGAGTCACAACTAAAACTGCACGGAAGCATCTTCGAGTCACTCAAACCCTGCACCAGCCAAAGTTCACCAGAGACCCCTATCCACTGTGCACATACACCACTGCTCCGGCGACTTCCAGTTACCTCCACCATCCTTTCCAAGGAGCCATACACCCCTTGACTTGATAACAAACACCAACATAATACTCTGTAGCTTGATAATCAGATTCAAGAAAAATGACATCAACCTGAAAAAGCTTCAAACCCAAACATGCTAAACCTGTCAATCATCATAACAACCTACTCCGGCCATTTCATGACCTTCAACTCCAGCCATTTCTCCACCTATACCCCCTCTTCCCAATCAACATTCAACCTCCAGGTAGAAATCCAGATTTCAAAATTTATTTCATGATTTGATATTATCAAATACCAAATTCTACACAGACCTAAGTTACTAACAACATAGAAGATTTAAAACCTGATGCTTGTTTTATTATTCCTGTTTTTAAACATGTATCAAAGCTTTAAACATGTTTTTGAATAATTTAAAAATGTTTGGTAATTCTACTTTATGAAATTATTGTCTGCTGTTACTGATTTCCAGTTGTAACAGATTTTACTTTCCTAAACTAAAATTTTCAAACCTAAATCTATGCAACACAAACTCAAATTTGATTACATAATAATTCCTAACTAAGATTCATACATAGAGAAGTGGATTTGTATTTAAATCCAAGTAATAGCAGAAGCATGTCTGTAGAAATTCATATTACACTTATCTGCATATTCAAACCTAATCACACACAACAGTCAAACATATATTCAACTCATGCACATATAAAATTTCAAACAATCTATAGAAATTGAGGTTACTTACTAAAGAGAAGAGAACAGAGTAGTTATCAATTGCTACTGTTTAAATTTTCTTATTTAAAAGAGCATTTTGAATTAAACTTTAAAGTTCTGCAAATTTTGTTATCTTGGTTAAAGAAAATGAAACTGTTTTTAAAACAGGAATTTACTCACCTTAAAATGAAAACAGTAAGCATTCCAGATACCAAACATTTCCCTGCAACCTGAATTCCAATGCATTGATTCTGCTTGCATGCTAGTTGATGTTGGTGATAACCTGATGCTTGCAGGCTTTTTGAATCTGCATTTGATGTTGATTTGGTCTGCATGCTTCCCCAGATTCTTGCTTGTGTTGATCTTACAGGTTGAAGACATTTGAATTTGTTTGCAGGTTACAGAATTTCCAGATTTGGGTTTTCATTTGCAGATTTTACAAACTTTGATTTGTAGATCTTACATATTTGAAATTTGCAGAGTATTGATTGAGTTTGGGTGAGGATTTTAGAGTGAAATGGATTTTCAGTTTTCTCAAAACTGAATTTAGATTCATTATAGAAGATAAGGTGTTTGAAAATGAAGAGATTTGTTAAGTTTTATCTAAAATAATAAATTCAAATATGTTTTAGAAATGCCACTTGTTATTTAGATATAAAGATTAATTACAAGTGTCAATTTTAAAAACATGAATGTAACACATGTATGAGTTTAATATAAAATAAATTTCTTTGTTTATAAATGTTTTAATTTAAGATAAAACCATTCTAATTTAAGATGTCTTGTATGTTTATTTACATTTATTCTTTAAATGATTACAAATGAATTATCATTACATATTTAAATGTTTGCTTGAATAATTTTAAAAATTATTTAAAACCATTTTCAAAAGAGAAACTTAAAAAAAAAACAATGTTGAATTCATTTTATTCAAAAGTTTTCAAATTAAAATATTATACTTTAATATAAATAAACTAAATTTATTTCAAAACAATTTAAAGATAAAACAAAATAAACTTTATTATAAAATCCAAATTTTTAACTATTATATACTTATAACAAAATATTTACTCTAATTTCTTTTTGAAAATACAAGATAGATTTATAAATTGACTTATGAAAAAGTCTCAATACTATTTTCAATTTAATTTAATCAATCCATAAATTATATACCTATATATATTATAAAGTTGAAAACATCCTTTATTAAATTTAAATTTAAAATAAAAATCAAAACTCCTATTTACAATGTATACATATATATACATTATAAATAAAATATTTTTAAATCATCTTAGAAAGAAAATTTTATTATTTAAATATTTTTAATATTTTAAAACAATAAGATTCTCAAATTCAATTATTATTATAAATTTTCAAAATAATAACATTTATCAATAAAATAATTATAAATTTTCAAAAGAATTTATGTTTGAATTGGATTGTTAAATCAATGTATCACATTTTAAAATAATTATAAATGAAATTATTAAATAAATATTCCCCAAATTTCCGGGACATCACATTCCTCCCCCCTTAAAAGAATTTCGTCCCCGAAATTTAAAAGCAAAGGTAATTTAATAATCTCATTAAAGATTTTATTTAAAACACAAGCATATATCAAACATATGCTAACAATCAAAACAACCAATTCAACCAATCAAACAAATATAATTATCCAGACAAATTCTGGATAAAATTTCTATCGGTTTTCCCCAAATATATATATATACACACACCGGAATACTCGTTCTAGAGAATCCAAACAATCAATACCTATGAAGCTACAAAACTCCTATACAACTATATCTATAGCACTGGACAAGATATCAGACTGCAGACGAGTCTGATTCAACAACCAAAACTCCAAAACTGCTGTTTCCACAACCAGGGATAGATCATACACGTATTCCCTCAGAGATGCGTGAAACTCATCGAATCCCAGTTATCCAAACTGGCAATCCAATCCTCTAGATTAATCACTTAACCTTGAGAGAAACAGAAGAATCCAATCTCTTATCCACAAATCTTTCCTGTCGATCCTGGGCTGCCTTCATCCTTCTAGATCAATCTAATCCACCACATAAACTCTACTACAGATATCAGAAGACTACAGTCAAACTACACTTATCCAAAAAATAGAACAGATGCCCAAGACATCCAAGTCTCCAGATTAAAGTGAATTTCCCGTAGAAATCCTCTGATCCAAGACAAAACACAAATTCCCAATGAATCGGTGTTGCTTCTATTCTGGAATAGCTTCCACCATGCTTCCACTGCGCAACTCTGATTCGAGAATGCTGTTGATGAACACAGTATAAACTTGATCAACTTACTCCGGAAAACATTGTTCATCAAATTCCATAAAATCTCCAAAAAAACCAAGTCGAAACAGAACTCAATCTCCTGATGCGGATGCAAAACTTAACTCCTTCGAAGACATTCAGAAAATATCAAACCACTTCGATAACTCAAACATCTTATAGAGATGCTTCAATCCAAACAAAAGTTACTCAGGAAACTTCCGGATCATCGCAAGTCACTTTTGCGATTCTACTCAGTTCAGATTCCAAGAAATCGTTCTCTCTTAAATAATCAGAACAGCCAAAGCCTTCAAATCAAAAGGGAAACTAGTGGTCCACCTCTTAACCACTAACATCACTCCCAACTGAGCTTCCAGAAGAAATGGACAAGCTCCACCATCTGCCCGGCCTACCGACAAAAGAATCATAGAGACTTCAGAGCCATCGAAGAAACAGGCCATTCACTGCTGCTACTGCTGCCAAAACTTAATTACCCCAAAGCTCATCGAATCTCAAAGCTACACCAGCCACTTCCACAATAGAGCCTTCAGAAGACAGATATCCCTCAGGGAACTCGACTTCAAACCAAGCACAAAACATTCTGTCAAACTGAGTCTCAAACTCAAATACAAACAGAACTCCTTCCTAAGGTTGCCAAAATACCATTGCTGGCTTTAGTACTCCATACTGATCCAGACTCAAGAAAATCCAGTCACACGAGTGAAATCAAGCTTAAAATCCAAAGACACCTCCGAATCTTGAAAAGATTCTCCTTCAGAGGTCAGAAAAATCCTTCATACCAAACTGCCAAACTACTCAAGATGCCCAATACTGCCCTAACATATCACTTCCAACCTCAAACACTCGGAATTCCAACCATTGGTAGTTGTGTTACATACACCACTACCCTATCTACCTTTATTACTTATATTGGAAAACCTGAACAGGTAACCCAACAGATAGGTAGAATTAAATATATTTATATTTAAAATTAAAAGTACGCTCTCTCAAGGAAGACACCACTACAGAGCCTAGGTATTCAGTCAACCTAATGCTCTGATACCACGTTGTAACGACCCAACTTCCAAACTCCAGGAAGTTGCATCGCTAAGAAGAAAGAAAGGGATAGAAAAAGAGAAAAGAAAGAAGAGAATAAGAAAATAACACATCAGAATCTCACAGCGGAACGAATAAATTATATTATATCACATAATACTTTACATAGTATCATATACATCAGAGTTTTACAGCCAATACAATACAAACTAGACGGCTATAAGCATCTGTCTAGCGATTAGAATTCAAGAATATCAGAGAAAACAGATACAACTCAAAGACAGCGGAACCACTATATATATATCTACACGCTGAAGCCTCCTGCTCCATTATCTCCTCCAGAACTCGTCAAAGCAATCCTGAATCACTTGACTACTCATACGTAATATGAGTACCCAAGAGTTTAATAAAACAGAAAATAAACACTCGGGTCAGACAGGGGTCTGGTGTGAGTAAACGGTTTAAAAGTTGCTTAATTTTTTAGAAAATCCTTTGAAAACAAAAGGTATCACGTAAGACTTCCCACACATAAACATGGAAAAGTTTTTACCTTACGCTAAGCAAAGCATTTGATAGGAAATCCAGTGATATTATAATAGTGTCTAGGGTTTTCAAAATAAAATACAGAAATAGCTGGAATGCTTACATCTCACGTTCCAACATAGTTGGGCACAATCAAAACCGTACAGGCACTTATTGGATTTTGGATTCCATCAATGGGAGGGCTACTGGGGTACCGCCCGTCACAGTACGTGGCCTAGATCACCGTACCGAGGAGCCACCCTAACTCCCCTGCAACACAAGGCCGGACCCATTCCTTACTGAATAGTTCCGAACAAGACAACCCCGACGGTTGGAGCTCAAAACCGTCCACACAGCCGAAATATAAAGGGACCTCTAGACAAGGGTAAATGTCACTCTCAAGTGGGGGCTACCCACGAAGCCTTGCTGCACCTCCCCTGTTTTAGCCATTCCCGGTTGATGAGGCTTGAGGTTACGATTACCTTTAGAGAACACATTTATCTTAGAATGCTCATCGTCCACCTGACGATGTTCTGAAAGCATTCAATCCATACAAGTTCGTTCCGGGTTCGAACGAAACCGAAGGCATTATCTCGTTACACTCGTATTGGAATCACCCTCAGAGTTAACGACGATAACCCTTGCACTCTAAACCATCATCTCGAATCTATAAGTACTATTCCGTCAAACTCATTACGGAATCACCCACAGAGTTATACTGACGTATAGCCCTTACACCTCGAGTCTTCACTTGCTCCACTTGGATTAACGACCTAACGTTTAATTGGAATCGATGTGGTTTTCGGATGTCCAAATATGGAAACCCGATCCCGGTCTCACCGAAACCAAACGCCATCTTAATGTCCAAGTTATACTTAAGGGTTTTAAACAATTAACGCATTTTATTTTTATCTATTACACACAGATAGATAAACTATATTTATCATAACAGATAACCCATAACATTATCACAACAGATAAACATCACAACAGTCAATCATCACATCCAAAATAGTCCATCATACTATAACTAAGCATCTATATCCTATAGATACTACTCATTTCATTTCTGAGATCACAACCATCCAAAAGTATATCAATATCATCCATAAGCAATGATATATTATCCACCATTTATAATTAATTTAAAATGAATTAAATTAATTACTTCTATCCTTAATTAATTTAAAATAAATTAAATTAATTACTCTCCTAAAAATCCTACTTATAATTCTATTGATTAATCAACCTAGTTAATTAATCATTCATTAAGTATTTAACTTGATTAAACATCTATGATTAATCATTCACTAATTACAATAAGTAATTAGTCTTAAATTAATTCCATAAAATTAATTAACTTTAATCACAAGTAATTATCATTTAATTACTTCATTTATTAATTAACTATAATTAATTATATTTATCCTTAATTAATTACAATTAATTAATCACTTAATTAATTAATTACTTAATTAAACAATTCTTAATTACATCATTAATTTTAATAATTAATGATCTCTAATTAATATTTAAATTAATTACTCAATTAAAAATTAATTACATTTAGAAATTAATCTAATCATTAATCACCTTGATTTATATTTAAATCCAGTAATTAACTAACCTTAATTACTTATTAATAAATTAATTATCTAATAATTAATTATCTTATTTAATTAATCCTTGATTAATTACAAAATTAATTATCCAAATTACTTTATTAAAATAAATCACCTTTCCTTAATTACATTCTAGTAATTATCAATTATCACTTCTCTAAGAAATCTTGCTCCATAAATTACATCAAGTAATTATTATCATTAAATTATTAAATTATTTCTTAAATTAATTAAACTAAATTAATTAATTTAACAAAGCACATTATCAAAATTAATTACAATAAGTAATTAACCCTTAATTACTTTTATAAAGTAATTAAACTTAAATTACAATTGATTAACTTAAATTAATTAATCTAATTAATTAATCAAAATTAATCACATTAATTAATTATTAATTATTCTTTAGATAATTATCTTATTTAATTAACAACATTTCATTAATTCCCTACTTAAGTGAATTATCTTAGATTAATTATCCATTAATCATTTCTAATTATAAATTAATTCAAGTTATTATTTAAAATCAAATAAATAAGTAAATTTTTAATTATTTCCAAAATAATTCATTTACTTATTTATAACTTAATTAATATTCAAAATGTATTTAAATAATACATTTTTAAATCTAATTCAACTTTTATTTATAAATTTAAGATTTTAAAAAAAATGTTTAACCATATAAACATTTTCCAAGTTTTAATAATTTAATAAACCTAAAAGTAAAGGTCTAACATTATCATATAAGAAAAGTTTAAAAATCAATATTACTAAGTTTTGCTAAGAAATCAAACATTTGAAAATAGATAGATTATTTAACTTTTCAATTTAAAGTTAAACATATCATAATTTTATTTCAACACTTAAAAGAAAGAATTCTTTTAAAATTTAAACCTTCATTTGAAATCAGATTCATATTTAAATTCTACTTAATAACATTTCTGTCCAATATTTTCCAAACTGATTTGAATTCAAACAGATTTCAAAACAAAACTGAAATCATATTTAATTTGATTTCAAAACCAAATTTAGATCTGTCTCACAATTTAAAAGTTTCTTTTTAAACTTTGAATTCAAAAGTATTCTTGAATCTAATTCAAACTTACACCTAAACTTGGATCTTTATTTTAAGAATTGAATTCCTTTTAAAAAAATTAAAAAGAAACAAAACTGTTTTAATATAAAACCTAGATTTAAAGAAACCTGAACTATATTTACACTGTTTCCAAATTTGAATTTAAACCTTACTTTAAATTTAAATTTTGTCATTTTAAACTTTTGAATTCATAAGCCTACTTGAGTTTAATTCAAACCTATACTTAAATTTAAATCATTGCTTTTTAAAAAATTGAATTTTTCCAGATTTTTAAAAAAACACAACACTCAGGCCTGCACAACTAAACCCGAGACCATCAACAATTTACTTCGGGTTAAAACCTATCCTACTTCGAGTCACAACTAAAACTGCACGGAAGCATCTTCGAGTCACTCAAACCCTGCACCAGCCAAAGTTCACCAGAGACCCCTATCCACTGTGCACATACACCACTGCTCCGGCGACTTCCAGTTACCTCCACCATCCTTTCCAAGGAGCCATCCACCCCTTGACTTGATAAAAAACACCAACATAATACTCTGTAGCTTGATAATCAGATTCAAGAAAAATGACATCAACCTGAAAAAGCTTCAAACCCAAACATGCTAAACCTGTCAATCATCATAACAACCTACTCCGGCCATTTCATGACCTTCAACTCCAGCCATTTCTCCACCTATACCCCCTCTTCCCAATCAACATTCAACCTCCAGGTAGAAATCCAGATTTCAAAATTTATTTCATGATTTGATATTATCAAATACCAAATTCTGCACAGACCTAAGTTACTAACAACACAGAAGATTTAAAACCTGATGCTTGTTTTATTATTCCTGTTTTTAAACATGTATCAAAGCTTTAAACATGTTTTTGAATAATTTAAAAATGTTTGGTAATTCTACTTTATGAAATTATTGTCTGCTGTTATTGATTTCCAGTTGTAACAGATTTAACTTTTCTAAACTAAAATTTTCAAACCTAAATCTATGCAACACAAACTCAAATTTGATTACATAATAATTCCTAACTAAGATTCATACATAGAGAAGTGGATTGTATTTAAATCCAAGTAATAGCAGAAGCATGTCTGCAGAAATTCATATTACACTTATCTGCATATTCAAACCTAATCACACACAACAGTCAAACATATATTCAACTCATGCACATATAAAATTTCAAACAATCTATAGAAATTGAGGTTACTTACTAAAGAGAAGAGAACAGAGTAGTTATGAATTGCTACTGTTTAAATTTTCTTATTTAAAAGAGCATTTTGAATTAAACTTTAAAGTTGTGCAGATTTTGTTATCTTGGTTAAAGAAAATGAAAATGTTTTTAAAACAGGAATTTACTCACCTTAAAATGAAAACAGAAAGCATTCCAGATACCAAACATTTCCCTGCAACCTGAATTCCAATGCATTGATTCTGCTTGCATGCTAGTTGATGTTGGTGATAACCTGATGCTTGCAGGCTTTTTGAATCTGCATTTGATGTTGATTTGGTCTGCATGCTTCCCCATATTCTTGCTTGTGTTGATCTTACAGGTTGAAGACATTTGAATTTGTTTGCAGGTTACAGAATTTCCAGATTTGGGTTTTCATTTGCAGATTTTACAAACTTTGATTTGCAGATCTTACATATTTTAAATTTGCAGAGTATTGATTGAGTTTGGGTGAGGATTTTAGAGTGAAATGGATTTTCGGTTTTCTCAAAACTGAATTTAGATTCATTATAGAAGATAAGGTGTTTGAAAATGAAGAGATTTGTTAAGTTTTATCTAAAATAATAAATTCAAATATGTTTTAGAAATGCCACTTGTTATTTAGATATAAAGATTAATTACAAGTTTCAATTTTAAAAACATGAATGTAACACATGTATGAGTTTAATATAAAATAAATTTCTTTGTTTATAAATGTTTTAATTTAAGATAAAACCATTCTAATTTAAGATGTCTTGTATGTTTATTTACATTTATTCTTTAAATGATTACAAATGAATTATCATTACATATTTAATTGTTTGCTTGAATAATTTTAAAAATTATTTAAAACCATTTTCAAAAGAGAAACTTTAAAAAAAAACAATGTTGAATTCATTTTATTCAAAAGTTTTCAAATTAAAATATTATACTTTAATATAAATAAACTAAATTTATTTCAAAACAATTTAAAGATAAAACAAAATAAACTTTATTATAAAATACAAATTTTTAACTATTATATACTTATAACAAAATATTTACTCTAATTTCTTTTTGAAAATACAAGATAGATTTATAAATTGACTTATGAAAAAGTCTCAATACTATTTTCAATTTAATTTAATCAATCCATAAATTATATACCTATATATATTATAAAGTTGAAAACATCCTTTATTAAATTTAAATTTAAAATAAAAATCAAAACTCCTATTTACAATGTATACATATATATACATTATAAATAAAATATTTTTAAATCATCTTAGAAAGAAAATTTTATCATTTAAATATTTTTAATATTTTAAAACAATAAGATTCTCAAATTCAATTATTATTATAAATTTTCAAAAGAATATCATTTATCAATAAAATAATTATAAATTTTCAAAAGAATTTACGTTTGAATTGGATTATTAAATCAATATATCACATTTTAAAATAATTATAAATGAAATTATTAAATAAATATTGCCCAAATTTCCGGGACATCACATTCCTCCCCCCTTAAAAGAATTTCGTCCCCGAAATTTAAAAGCAAAGGTAATTTAATAATCTCATTAAAGATTTTATTTAAAACACAAGCATATATCAAACATATGCTAACAATCAAAACAACCAATTCAACCAATCAAACAAATATAATTATCCAGACAAATTTTGGATAAAATTTCTATCGTATATATATATATATATATATATATATATGTATATATGTATATATATATATATATATATATATACCGGAATACTCGCTCTAGATACAAGACAATAGTGGAATAATATCACCAATCTTATCTTCCAAAGGATAGAAAGAAAGATAGAATCCAAAACTGCATTCCAACTAAATGCCCCAAAGATCTCCAAGCTATAAGTTTGAACCACCATCATATTGCATTAAGCAAGGTCAGACATCGATACGATTGCCAAGATCCAAAGACTGGAGAAGATTTCCAAATGCTACACCTACTAGCTGACTATCTGAAAATATGACTCTAGGCTGCCATGTGGAAAATTGTGGGCACCCAGAGTTTAGAAAGGGAACAGTAAACTCCAAGTCAGTCATGGAATTGGTGTGAGCAAACAAAAATAGTTTATTTTAACAAAAACAAACAAAAGAAATTTAAAAGAAATCCATTCTTTTTGGAAAATGAAACTACCATAAGGCCCCTCGGACACACACAATGCAAGTGCACAATTGGAGGAGATTTCTCCTTATGATAGTCAAACATGCTTGATATGCGAAAATCCTTTTGATATTATTATTAGTGCATAGTGTAGAAAACAATTCGAAAGTATAATATTAATCTTAGCCAACATACAACCATTATTGTATACCTACTATAGCCACCATGTTCAATAGCAGAATGGCAGGTTATACAACTAAAACCATATAGGGCGTGTATTGTTTCTTTGGAGTTCCAACAAATGATCAGGCTAAGGAACTTCCTGGGCCACATGGGTACGCCTCTGGGGGGACACCCCGATAACTTAACCAGCTCTTTGCCAATACAAGGCTGGATTACCTCTGTAACTAGGTAACTACTACACGAATATGCCATCCCCCGGTCGTTGTCCGAGGAACCTCAACACCAACAACCATAAAGTAATAAATTTGCAGTAACCACATAGGTTAAATATCTGGGCTCCATACTATGATACCACCTTTTTCCAGAAGGAAATGGACATACCCTAAAGGGCACGACCCTCATAACCTTGCTGCATCTTTCCTATTTCGACCATTTTCGGGTTGTGAGGCCGACGAGGTCTCATCCACAAAGCTACACTTTTCACAAAAGTCATGCTTCGATCAACAAATGAACGGCAGCACTTTGTATGCCATATTACCAAATTGGGAATGTATCACTGGTAACCATCAACTACATAACCTCTGAGCTCGTACGCTCAAAGAAGGGTGTTAAGCTAAGAGAATAAATTCTCCGCCACCAAACAGAAATGTATTTGATAGAAACCAGTTTTACATCTCAAAGTGTAATGTCAGACATACATCCATACAAGTCTGTTCCGGGCTCGAACAGAACCAAAGGCACTTCAAAAGAAGCCATTGCAATCCGGGTATTCACAATCCCAAATTTTGGAGTATCTATTAATTGTTAATTAACGGGGTTAATTAATAGAAATACTGAATTAAAGATTTAACAAATGAATCTGATAATAAATAGTTATACGTGGATTGTAATTCAAATATGAATCTGAATTTGGGTTTGAATTTGAAACTTGAATTTAAGATTTAAGTAAATGCCTTAATAAATAATTTAGATTTTTAAAATAATATATATATAGATAATTTATTTAATATATAATTGGTTAATAACATTTTTTGTAAATATTGTGTATAATTATAATTGGGAAATATAATATAAAAAAACTATATAAAGCATAAGTTAACAAGTATTAAATTACATGATTTAAAAACTCTAAAAAGATAAGTATTTATAATAATAAAAAAAGTATGATAGTTAAATGAGGTTTAAATAAAGGATTTTATTTTGATTTGTATTAAGGATATCAACATAGATTAATAAAAACAAATATTTAGCAGTTCAAATCATAATAGCCTAAAATTAGATTTAACAAGGGTTTAAATACATTTTTATATACTTGAAGTTTTTGTACTTTGTGTATATATATATAAAGCAAAGTTAAAAAGAAAAAATATTTTTATTAATATAACTACATACAACACACAAGAGACATTTAAATATAAATTTAAAACACTTGTAAATATCTTATTTTTGCATACCAACACTTGTAAGAAAATGATTATATGTATTGACAAATGTAAGCTTAGTTTTACAAATGGCATTCTCTTTTGATTTGAAATTAGGTAAAAGTAATAAGAAAAAAAAGGGCCAGACTATTTTCTTCAAAACCTCAAATCATAAAAAAAAAAGAGTTTCAACCTGAAGTAAAATTAAAGCAGATCTAAGGCAAGCTTAAAATCAAAAGATTTCCAGTTTTAAATCAAGTGGCTAATCCAAAAGTGCAAGAATCAGATTCATCTCAACTCAGCAATACAAAGATTCAAGTTCAGTTTAAAATGAAAAATAGAGAGTCAACTTGAAATAAAAGCAACTCTACAACTCAAAATCAAATCCAGGTTTCAGAAAAAACAAAAGCAAGATTGTCAAATCAAAAAGAAAAAGGAAAATAGCCTGTCTCTATTAAACAAAACTAGGTGAGTAAGCATTTAAACCCATATGTTATTCTGGTTTGCTTGTGATAAAATTTGATCTAAGTTGTGACATATGTAATATGACTGTGAATTGTGTGTTGTATGTTATATGTATATAGATGACTGTATGTAAGTTACAACCAGGGACAAAAATCAAAGCTTTTAAGCCTGGAAACATTTTAAACCTGAAAAGGAAAAAAAATCCTCTGTTCAAACTGAATATAAGGTGAGTAAATCTTCTCCTGGAAATTAAATTTTAATATGTTATGTTGGTTGCATGTGAAGATCTTAAAAGGATGATATAAACTATTCTTGTGAATATAGGTTCTTGTATGTATATGTATATATATATATATATATATATATATATATACATATATTAAGGTGTGCATGTCTGTTGTGTGCTTATTCAACTCTGTCTTCAAATACAGGGTTATATTTAATTTTAAAACTCAAAATCACCTTAACTAATTATTGTTAGGCCTTGGTGTTCAAACCAAAAATGATTGTTTATATATAAATTAAGGTGTAAAAAAGATTCGAGCTTAATAGATTTGAGAATCTTCTGAAACAAGAAAATACAGTAGATTCTCTTTAAATATGAAATCCCAAACATTTTAATTTGTTGATCCGAGTTCACAACTTGAACCGTCACGCAAAAACTTGATTTTTAAGATGTGGATCACGAATTTTGGATTTGTAAATTGGGTGATATTGCATATTGATCGAAATTGGGTTCTCGAGCGATTTTCGATGATCGAGAAATTTTGGGGACGCGAGAGTTCGGGTAAAGTAGGTCTGGAGGTTGATGTTATCGGCAAAAATGGTTGGAGTAATTCTCGAGTGTTGTGGTGGCGTAGAAATGGCGTTATAGGGTTTGGGTTTTATTTTGGGTTGATGTCAGGAATTTGGATGCTGCGACATCGACAGAGCTCTGAGCTCGATTGCGATAGGGGGATTTGGGGCTTGGGCCTATGGTGAGGTGATGGTCGGAGTGTCGATGGTTGAGGTGGTCAGAAGTGGTGGCACGTGGAGGCTTTCAGGCGAGGTTTTGTTCCAGTTTTGGCCAAGGGAAGCTCAAATTCAATTTGGACCTTGTGATAATGAATCGATGGTAGGAATCGATTGTAGGGTCGAATGTCGACATGAGGGAGGTATTGGAGATGGTCGGAGGTTGGTGGGCTGGTCATGCACGTACATGTGAACGCTTTGTGTCTGGTCCCGTTTAATGGCATTTGGGAAGAAGCAGTAGCTCGATGTAGGGTTCGAGAAAATAAGGCTTGATCTCGAGTTTGTCTTCGGGATGTATCGTGTGTAGCAGCTATTCTTTTATGAGAAAATGGCGGGCTCGGGATTTTGTTAAGTATCAGTTTAAAAAAAAAATTCAAGTTACTTGTGTTATCAATTTGAAATATAAATTTAGTTTCCTTTTAAAACTTTAAATTATGGTTGTTTTAAGGGTTTGGTTGAAGAAAGGTTGAATAATTTATCAACTTAAAATTATCAAGTTAATTTTTATGATGATAAAATGTTTTAATCATTTTGTTAAGTAACAAATTATTGAACAAGTTTCCAAAATGTATGTATGAACAAGTTCAAGAAATTTTCAAAGGGCAAAATTTTAAAATGATAAATTTTTAATTTTGTTGATTGAAATAAATTTAAAATTTGATTTAAATCTATCACGACCCAACTTCCAAACTCCAGAAAGTCGCATCGTTAATAAGAAAGAATGGGATAGAAAAGAGAAAGAAAGAGAAGAAGAAGAAACAACACGTCAGAATCTAAACAGCGGAACGAATAAATTATATTAATAACATAAAAATATTACATAGTTTACAGCCACTATCAGAGTACACATATATACAACACATACTAGACAGTTATAAACACCTGTCCAGTATTTACAACATAATACAATCTCAGAGACATTCACAGAACACACAGCGGAATACTAATATCTAACGCAGGAGCCTCCTGCTCCATTTGCTCCTCCATAATTCGTCAAAGCTAACCTGAATCCTAACCTGAATCCCTTGGCTACTCGTAAACATTTGAGTACCCAAGAGTTTATGAAAAACAAAAATAAACTCCGGGTCATACATGGGTCTGGTGTGAGTAACAGGTTAAAGTTGCTTAACTTTTGAAAAACCTTTGAAAAGAAAGGTATCACGTAAGACTTCCCACACATAAACATGGAAAAGTTTTTACCTTACGCTAACCAAAACATTTGATAGGAAATCCGATGATATTATAATAGTGTCTAGGGTTTTCAAATAAATATGAAATAGCCGAAATTGTTACATGATTAAATTCCAGCTACTAGCCACAAAAGTGGGTAATACAATCAAAATCGTTGGCACTTATTGGATTTTGGATTCCATACAATGGCAGGGCTACTGGGGTACCGCCCGTCACAGTACGTGGCCTAGATCACGGTACCGAGGAGTACTCCCACTCCCCTGCAACACAAGGCCGGACCCGTTCCTTACTGAACAGTTCTGAACAAGACAACCCCGGCAGTTGTCGCGATTCAACCGCCCACACAGCCGAAATAAAAAGGGACCTCTAGACAGGGGTAAATCTTGCTCTCAAGTGGGGGCTACCCACGAAGCCTTGCTGCACCTCTCCTGTTTTAGCCATTCCCGGTTGATGAGGCTTGAGGCTACGATTACCTTTATAGGACATCAAATCTTAGAATGCTCATCGTCCGCCTGACGATGTGCTGAAAGCATTCAATCCATACAAGTTCGTTCCGGGTTCGAACGAAACCGAAGGCACTATCTCGTTGCACTCATTATTGGAATCACCCTCAGAGTCAACGACCATAGCCCTTGCACTCTAATTCACCATCTCGAACCAATAAGCACTATTCCGTCAAACTCATTACGGAATCACCCACAGAGTTATACTGCCGTATAGCCCTTACACCTCGAGTCTTCACTTGCTCCACTTGGATTAACGACCTAACGTTTAATTGGAATCGATGTGGTTTTCGGATTCCAAATATGGAAACCCGATCCCGGTCTCATCGAAATCCAAAGTGTGTCTTTTAGGTCCAAGTTGTTTTAAGTTTAAAACAATTCAATCTAATTATCCATATACACACAGATAGATAATTCATATCATCATAATAGATAATCAATATTATCATAAACATGTAATCATCACAAATTGATAATCTATATTATCATCATCAATAGATACTTATATCATCATCACAATGCAACCAATGCATCCATAACACACAACACTATTTATCTCATGTCTGAGATTCAAACCATTCAAGGTAAACCATATCATCCATTCATAAGCAAAGATCTATAATCACACCATCTATAATTAATTTAAAATGAATTAAATTAATTACTTCTATCTCTAATTAATTTAAAGTGAATTAAATTAATTACTTATCTTTAATTAATTTAAAATGAATTAAATTAATTACTTCACCATTTAAAACTTGCTTACTTAACCCTTAATTGATTTCAAATCAATTAAATAATTATCCTCAAATTAATCATCTTAATTAATCACTCCGGATTAATTATCCTTTAATTAAATTCAAGTAATTATCCTTTAATTAATTTTACAAATTAATTATCCTTAACCAAAAATCAGTAATTAACCTTTAATTACTTCATTAATTAATTACATTAGTCCTTAATTACATTAATTAATTACTTCCTTAATCACTTATCATTGATTAATTAATCCTAATTAATTAATCCTTAATTACATCATTAATCATATTAATTAATGATCCTTAATTAAATTTAAATTAATTACTTTATTATTATTATTAATTACATTAAGTAATTAACCTTAATTAAACCACAATTATTAATCATTCTTGATTAATCACATTTAGTAATTAACTACTCTTAATTACTTCTTTAATTACTTCTAAATTAATTACATTTAATAATTAATTATATTTATTAATCATCCTTGATTAATCTCATTAGTAATTAATTACTCTTAATTAATTACATTACTCAATTATTTCAAATAACTTAATCGACAAATGCTTAAATTAATTACATTAAGTAATTAATTATTAATCACTTCATAAAGAAATTATCTTCACATAAATTACACAAAGTAATTAATCCCAAAATACCATACCTCAATTAATTACTTCCAGTAATTTATTTATCTTAACTACTTCTCTAAGTAATTATTCCTCATTGATTACTTATCACCCCATCTAAAGACTATTCTAAATCAATTAAACTTAATTAATTAATTTAAACTTATCCAATTAATAAATTAATTACAAAGAGTAATTAATATCTTTAATTATTTCCATAAAGTAATCATACTTAATTAAATTTCATAATTGATTATTTAAATTAATTAATCCAATTAATTATCAAATTAATTACATTAATTAATTAATAAATAATCACAAGTTAATAACCTTTATTAACTCTTCATCAAATCTTTAATTTCCTTTTCTAAGTAATTAACTTAAATTAATTAATATTAATTACAAATTTAATTAACCTTAATTAATTTATTTCAAATCTTTAATTAATTAAACAAATTAATTAATTAAATTATTTAAATTACTAATTTTAATGAAACAAAGATCATTAAATCTTTAATTTACTTTAAAAATAAAACATTTCTTATTCATGATTACTTTATCATAAATAAAGTAACTTAAAACCATTTAACTTAAAATTGTTTTCAAATTACATTTTAAATTTTAAAATTTAAAATGAAATCAAACTTAACTTTATCAAAGTTTTAAAAACATTCTAAAAACCTTTAAACGTATACTAAATAATTCCTTATTTATAAAAGAAATTTACACCCATATTAAATTTTAAGATTCAAATCATAATTAAAACATTTTAAAATTTTCAAAATTTTAAAAACTACTTTTATTTTCAAAAACATGATTCAAATCTGAATCATACTTCCAGATTTAAACTTGTTTTTAAATCTTCTAATTTAATTCAATGCTTTATGTTAAATTTCAGATATTTAAACCCTTTGATAGATGTTTAAAACATTTTAATTTAAAGGGATTAAATTAAATTTTCAAACCTGGAATTCAAACCTCGTTTTGAGTTAAATTTAGATTTAAATTCTGTCTAAACCTTCATTCGGATTTTTAAAACAATTTGAATTGAATTATACAGGTTTTCTGAAACCTGTAACTACAGAAGAAAGAACACCCGAGCCACTCTTCAGTTTACTTCGAGTAAACCCCAGGTTATCTTCGAGCAAAACTCGAGTTAACTCGAGTATAACCCGAGGAAAACAAACACAGCAACCCAAAAAAAAACTTTCTCCTGATACCTCCTCTTCACCGTGCATATGCACGGTGGCTGTAGCCACCTCCGGCCACCACCCAGCTAACGTGCAAGTCGCTGTCCATCCTTGAATCACTTCGCGACCATCAAAACCCCTAAATCCACTCGAAATCAAATTCGAGTATCTCTAAACCCAAAACCTGTCAACAGTTTAAACTTCAAACCCCAAACCTGGAAATCGCCCATCCTCTCTCCTCCGGCCATCGTAAGCTTAGCACCGCCGTCCAACACCTCTTCGACACCCAAGCAGTCATCACCCCAAAAATCTCAACACTCGGTCCAATGTGGTCTTCCCACAGATCAAATTAAAACAATGCCTAGGTTTACAACTTTTCCCCCTTTCATTTCCCAGAAGAAAACATCAATGCACATAATTTCAACATTAAAAATTGAAATTTGGTTTTTAAAAATCATAATTTAGTTTAAAGTTTTGATTCAAACATCTGGAACTAAGAAATAATCATCATGCTTTGGTTAGATTCCAGTTTACTTTGCCATTACCTGTTTCCAGAAACTACAGGTATATTTTTTTCCTCTTTTTTTTTTCCTTTTCTGAACAAATTTTAATTTTAATTTATTCATACAATATAAGTATACATTATTTAGATATCATGTATTATTACAGATTGATTCAAAAGAAATTGAATCATTTACTAAATCATGAACCTGAAGGAAACTGTAGGTCATAACAGTCATCAATATTCATATTCCATTCATACATTCAAACATTCATTTACATATATACAACACTGCATTTAAAATCATACACAAGCATACTACTCAACATGAAATCAGCTAATCATATTCAGAGCGTACTTATTTAAGCAACAAAATTATACTTATTATTTTAAAAAGAATTGTTACTCACCTGTCTTGAGCATGCAGAATAGAGTTCTTAAGTTTGGAAAAGCTTTTTGAACTTTAAAACTGAAAGGCCTTTGCTTCTTGAAAACTCTAAACTTGTATTGCTGAATGGCTTATGATTTTAAAACCAGAGGTGCTTGATTTAACTTGCAAGTTTGCTGTTGCTTTGCACATAAATTTGCATGCAGACAATACTTGATTCCCAGATTCAAAGAAAATGAATTTCAGGTTTGATTTTTGAAAACAGATTGTAGGGTGTGGATTTGGTTAGAGAGGTGTTCAAATGTGAGACAAAAGGTGTATAGGGTTTTTAAGAAATGCAGGTATAAGCTTTTGATTTCCAGATTTTGATTTTTAAGAGTTTGAAAGCAAATTTTGTTTCAGCTGGAAAAATTTTCTTATCTTTTGAAAAAAAATGAGCATTAGAAAAAAAAAGAGTGTGAAGAAACATGTTTTATAAGTGTATAAGTGATTTATTTTAAAAATTAAAAGAAAATTAAAATGAAAAGGACACTTGCTAAAAAGAACTAACACTTGTCAAATTAATCACCTAGAATATTAACACTTGTTCTATGCATATGTTACTTATAATTTTTAATTTAAAGATAAATAAAAATCCTCTTTTCTTTATTAAATACATATATAGTAGTTTCATAAATAAATGTATATGTATTTCTTTTTAATGAAAATGAAATAAAACAATTTATATAAAGATGAAAGCTTACTTATAAGATTTATATATGTTAATTCATTTGAATTCAAAATAAATTTAAATTCAAATTCTATTCATACATTAAAAATCCAATTTTAAAACTAATTTATATTAACATATTTAATTTGACAATAAAAATTTTGTCTTTTAAAACATATCTACATTTATACATTTATTATTAGAAAATAACATATTTATTAATTTTAAATAATTTATAAAAGAAATTATAAATTACTTTTCTTATTTAACTTAATTAATGACATTAATGTTTTAATGTTTAAATGGTATTTTAAATTTTTAAATAATTCCAAATTATAATTATTAAGCTATATTCAAAAAGGAATAAAATAAACTTTTGTTTATCAAATTTAAACTATGTTTAAAATACAATTATACAATTTAAAACAATTTCTTTAAGTGTTTTAAACCAATTAGTCATTTATTAAATAAAATAAAAATATTCAAATTATTAAAATGAATATTAGAATTTTAAAACTAAGATTTCATTTGTTCATTTAACTTCACCTCAAAACTTACCTATTCACAATATATATATATATATATATATATATATATATATATATATATACATACATACATTATAAATAGGAAAACAATTATTAGCTTTTAAAAGATAAAATTCATCAATAACATATTTATTAAGAAATCAAGTAAATTTTTATTAACAAAATTTTATCAAATCAATTTAATTTTAAATACAGATTATTAAATTGATATTGCTAAAATTTCCGGGATATCATATTCCTCCCCCCTTAAAAGAATTTCGTCCCCGAAATTTAAAAGCAAAGGTAATTTAATAACCCATTTAAAATTCTAGATTTTAAATCACAAGCGTACATCCATCATATGCTAACAACCATAGCAACCAATCTATTTAACCAAACAAATTAATTATCCAGATAAAATTCTGGACAAAATTTCCTCGAGTTTCCCCAAGTGTATATATATATATACCATGATAGTCGCCCTATATAACCCAAACAATCTAAACTACAAAGCTACAGAGCTTCTACTCATCTAGATCTATAGAACTAGACAAGATATCAGACTACAGACGAGTCTGACTCAACCATTAAACCTTCTTGAACAGCTGGATCCATTTCCAGAGATAACTCATACACGTACTCCCTCAGAGATACGTGAAACTCATAAATCCTAGTTATCCAAACTGGAAATTCAATTCTTGAAAACCAACCACTAATCCAACCAAATCACAGAAGAGATCCAAAACAAATCTCCGACTCCGGAATCCAAATTCCTTCGTCTCTTATCTTCAAAACTCTTCTGACGATCCTGGGCTGTCTACATCCAAACTGATCAGCTCAACTCTTGCTGATTCCTCTAGAAACAATCAAGACCAAAAACAATCCAACACAACGATCTCCTCAAGATCAACCAAGACTAAGATCACCAACTCTACTCTTCAAACATCAGAAGAACAACCACACTTCTTCCATCCAGAAAAGACAAAACAGAAGCATTCCCAAACTGCTTCCGTTGCACAACTCTGATCTGGCACAGAAGACACTGCTGATGAAGAATATGAGCACTGTCCAGAAATATGGCTCAACATATCCAAGAAAACTAAGATGTTTCACCAATCCTGAGCTGCCTCACCAAACCTATCTCGAGAAACCATCCTTCTACTAGCTGATCCACCGGTAGCACTCCTGGAATCCGGACGATAAGAAAACTCGATCTCCAGATGCAGAAAAACCTCTGTCTTCTCAGAAGACAACTAAAAATTCTTCAATACCTCAAAAGAACACTCAAACTATCGCAAATCACTTTTGCGATCAATAGAGACCAATTCCCAAAACAAAACTGTTCTCTCTTTACCAAACAGAACAGCTTACTCTTAATTAGCCAATCCAATAAAGTATTGGGTCCACTCTGCTGCTTCTGAACTCCTTCTTCAGAAACTACTTAGCCAGTCAACTTCTGCCAATAAAGACACTCCGAGTTGCACTGCTGACACCAATGCCAAAACTTCCTTATCTGAAGTCCTTCGAGGAACTTGGATCTCAAAGCCAACCACCATATCCCTGAACCCAACCACAACACCGAAGTAGACACACTTTCTAACTCGTCCCAAAGAAAACATCTTCGTAAATATCCATATTTACTGCATCTCATCACGCAGCTACCACTTCCTGAGGTATCAAAATACCATCACACACTTCTGCCAACCAACAGATCCAAACTCAACTCATCCATCTTCAAAGATGAACTCTGAACCTCTACAGGTTTCCTTCAGAGATCGATGAAATCTCCCACGAAGCCTTGCTGCACCTCCCCTGTTTTAGCCATTCCCGGTTGATGAGGCTTGAGGCTAGATTACCTTTATAGGACATCAAATCTTAGAATGCTCATCGTCCGCCTGACGATGTGCTGAAAGCATTCAATCCATACAAGTTCGTTCCAGGTTCGAACGAAACCGAAGGCACTATCTCGTTGCACTCATTATTGGAATCACCCTCAGAGTCAACGACCATAGCCCTTGCACTCTGATTCACCATTTCGAATCTATAAGCACTATTCCGTCAAACTCATTACGGAATCACCCACAGAGTTATACTGACGTATAGCCCTTACACCTCGAGTCTTCACTTGCTCCACTTGGATTAACGACCTAACGTTTAATTGGAATCGATGTGGTTTTCGAATTCCAAATATTGAAACCCGATCCCGGTCTCATCGAAATCCAAAGCGTGTCTTTTAGGTCCAAGTTGTTTTAAGTTTAAAACAATTCAATCTAATTATCCATATACACACAGATAGTAATTCATATCATCATAATAGATAATCAATATTATCATAAACAGGTAATCATCGCAAATTGATAATCTATATTATCATCATCAATAGATACTTATATCATCATCACAATGCAACCAATGCATCCATAACACACAACACTATTTATCTCATGTCCGAGATTCAAACCATTCAGGGTAAACCATATCATCCATTCATAAGCAAAGATCTATAATCATACCATCTATAATTAATTTAAAATGAATTAAATTAATTACTTCTATCTCTAATTAATTTAAAGTGAATTAAATTAATTACTTATCTTTAATTAATTTAAAATGAATTAAATTAATTACTTCACCATTTAAAACTTGCTTACTTAACCCTTAATTGATTTCCAATCAATTAAATAATTATCCTCAAATTAATCATCTTAATTAATCACTCCTGATCAATTATCCTTTAATTACATTCAAGTAATTATCCTTTAATTAATATTACAAATTAATTATCCTTAACCAAAAATCAGTAATTAACCTTTAATTACTTCATTAATTAATTAATTATAATTAATTACATTAGTCCTTAATTACATTAATTAATTACTTCCTTAATCACTTGTCATTGATTAATTAATCCTTAATTACATCATTAATCATATTAATTAATGATCCTTAATTAAATTTAAATTAATTACTTTTTATTATTATTAATTACATTAAGTAATTAACCTTAATTAAACCACAATTATTAATCATTCTTGATTAATCACATTTAGTAATTAACTACTCTTAATTACTTCTTTAATTACTTCTAAATTAATTACATTTAATAATTAATTATATTTATTAATCATCCTTGATTAATCTCATTAGTAATTAATTACTCTTAATTAATTACATTACTCAATTATTTCAAATAACTTAATCGATAAATGCTTAAATTAATTACATTAAGTAATTAATTATTAATCACTTCATAAAGAAATTATCTTCACATAAATTACACAAAGTAATTAATCCCAAAATACCATACCTCAATTAATTACTTCCAGTAATTTATTTATCTTAACTACTTCTCTAAGTAATTATTCCTCATTGATTACTTATCAACCCATCTAAAGACTATTCTAAATCAATTAAACTTAATTAATTAATTTAAACTAATCCAATTAATAAATTAATTACAAAGAGTAATTAATATCTTTAATTATTTCCATAAATTAATCATACTTAATTAAATTTCATAATTGATTATTTAAATTAATTAATCCAATTAATTATCAAATTAATTACATTAATTAATTAATAAATAATCACAAGTTAATAACCTTTATTAACTCTTCATCAAATCTTTAATTTCCTTTTCTAAGTAATTAACTTAAATTAATTAATATTAATTACAAATTTAATTAACCTTAATTAATTTATTTCAAATCTTTAATTAATTAAACAAATTAATTAATTAAATTACTAATTTTAATGAAACAAAGATTATTAAATCTTTAATTTACTTTAAAAATAAAACATTTCTTATTCATGATTACTTTATCATAAATAAAGTAACTTAAAACCATTTAACTTAAAATTGTTTTCAAATTACATTTTAAAATTTAAAATTTAAAATAAAATCAAACTTAACTTTATCAAAGTTTTAAAAACATTCTAAAAACCTTTAAACTTATACTAAATAATTCCTTATTTATAAAAGAAATTTACACCCATATTAAATTTTAAGATTCAAATCATAATTAGAATATGTTTCAACAATTAAAACATTTTAAACATTTCAAAATTTTAAAAACTACTTTTATTTTCAAAAACATGATTCAAATCTGAATCATACTTCCAGATTTAAACTTGTTTTTAAATCTTCTAATTTAATTCAATGCTTTATTTTAAATTTCAGATATTTAAACCCTTTGATAGATGTTTTAAACATTTTAATTTAAATGGATTAAATTAAATTTTCAAACCTGGAATTCAAACCTCTTTTTGAGTTAAATTTAGATTTAAATTCTGTCTAAACCTTCATTCGGATTTTTAAAACAATTTGAATTGAATTATACAGGTTTTCTGAAACCTGTAACTACAGAAGAAAGAATACCCGTGCCACTCTTCAGTTTACTTCGAGTAAACCCCAGGTTACCTTCGAGCAAAACTCGAGTTAACTCGAGTATAACCCGAGTAAAACAAACACAGCAACCCAAAAAAAAAACTTTCTCCTGATACCTCCTCTTCACCGTGCATATGCACGATGGCTGTAGCCACCTTCGGCCACCACCCAGCTAACGTGCAAGTCGCTGTCCATCCTTGAATCACTTCGCGACCATCAAAACCCCTAAATCCACTCGAAATCAAATTCGAGTATCTCTAAACCCAAAACCTGTCAACAGTTTAAACTTCAAACCCCAAACCTGGAAATCGCCCATCCTCTCTCCTCCGGCCATCGTAAGCTTAGCACCACCGTCCAACACCTCTTCATCACCCCAAAAATCTCAGCACTCGGTCCACTGTGGTCTTCCCACAGATCAAACAAAACAGTGCCTAGGTTTACAACTTTTCCCCCTTTCATTTCCCAGAAGAATACATCAATGCACTTAATTACAACATTAAAAATTGAAATTTGGTTTTTAAAAATCATAATTTAGTTTAAAGTTTTGATTCAAACATCTGGAACTAAGAAATAATCATCATGCTTTGGTTAGATTCCAGTTTACTTTGCCATTACCTGTTTCCAGAAACTACAGGTATATTTTTTTCCTCTTTTTTTTTCTTTTCTGAACAAATTTTAATTATAATTTATTCATACAATATAAGTATACATTATTTAGATATCATGTATTATTACAGATTGATTCAAAAGAAATTGAATCATTTACTAAATCATGAACCTGAAGGAAACTGTAGGTCATGACAGTCATCAATATTCATAATCCATTCATACATTCAAACATTCATTTACATATATACAGCACTGCATTTAAAATCATACACAAGCATACTACTCAACATGAAATCAGCTAATCATATTCAGAGCGTACTTATTTAAGCAACAAATTTATACTTATTATTTTAAAAAGAATTGTTACTCACCTGTCTTGAGCATGCAGAACAGAGTTCTTAAGTTTGGAAAAGCTTTTTGAACTTTAAAACTGAAAGGCCTTTGCTTCTTGAAAACTCTAAACTTGTATTGCTGAATGTCTTATGCTTTTAAAACCAGAGCTGCTTGATTTAACTTGCAAGTTTGCTGTTGCTTTGCATATAAATTTGCATGCAGACAATACTTGATTCCCAGATTCAAAGAAAATGAATTTCAGCTTTGATTTTTGAAAACAGATTGTAGGATGTGGATTTGGTTAGAGAGGTGTTCAAATGTGAGACAAAAGGTGTACAGGGTTTTTAAGAAATGCAGGTATAAGCTTTTGATTTCCAGATTTTGATTTTTAAGAGTTTGAAAGCAAATTTTGTTTCAGCTGGAAAAATTTTCTTATCTTTTGAAAAAAATGAGCATTAGAAAAAAAAGAGTGTGAAGAAACATGTTTTATAAGAGCATAAGTGATTTATTTTAAAAATTAAAAGAAAATTAAAATGAAAAGGACACTTGTTAAAAAGAACTAACACTTGTCAAATTAATCACCTAGAATATTAACACTTGTTCTATGCATATGTTACTTATAATTTTTAATTTAAAGATAAATAAAAATCCTCTTTTCTTTATTAAATACATATATAGTAGTTTCATTAATAAATGTATATGTATTTCTTTTTAATGAAAATGAAATAAAACAATTTATATAAAGATGAAAGCTTACTTATAAGATTTATATATGTTAATTCATTTGAATTCAAAATAAATTTAAATTCAAATTCTATTCATACATTAAAAATCCAATTTTAAAACTAATTTATATTAACATATTTAATTTGACAATAAAAATTTTATGTTTTAAAACATATCTACATTTATACATTTATTATTAGAAAATAACATATTTATTAATTTTAAATAATTTATATAAGAAATTATAAATTACTTTTCTTATTTAACTTAATTAATTAAATTAATGTTTTAATGTTTAAATGGTATTTTAAATTTTTAAATAATTCCAAATTATAATTATTAAGCTATATTCAAAAAGAAATAAAATAAACTTTTGTTTATCTTATAAAAATTTAAACTATGTTTAAAATACAATTATACAATTTAAAACAATTTCTTTAAGTATTTTAAACCAATTAGTCATTTATTAAATAAAATAAAAATCTCCAAATTATTAAAATGAATATTAGAATTTTAAAAACAAGATTTCATTTGTTCATTTAACTTCACCTCAAAACTTACCTATTCACAATATATATATATATATATATATATATATATATATATATATATATATATATGCATACATACATTATAAATAGGAAAAAAATTATTAGCTTTTAAAAGATAATATTCATCAATTGTATTATTAAATCAAGTAAATTTTTATTAACAAAATTTTATCAAATCAATTTAATTTTAAATACAGATTATTAAATTGATATTGCTAAAATTTCCGGGATATCACAAAATCCCTGAGTGTTTCAGATATGGTTTGATAAATAATTAAGATAATGGTTTGTCTAAATTTATTATGGAATAATCATTTACTTAATGATTAAGGGACAATTACTTAATATAATTAATTTAAAGGTGATTTAATTAATGAAGTAATTAATGTATGATTACTTAATGAAGTTAATACTTAATATAATTAAAGGGTAATTACTTTATGTAATTACATTAAAAGATAATCGATTTATGTGATGAAGTAATTAAAGGTAATTAATTACTTAAAGATAAATAAGCAATTAAAATTAATTAATTAAGGTTAAAGTAGATTAAGTGATTAAGGATAATCACTTTTTGTAACTAATTAAGGATAATTAATTAATGGTAATTAATGAAGGGTTAATTAATTGAGGATAATTTACAATAAGATAATTACTTGATGAAAGTAATTAAAGATTGATTACTTAAGGGAAGTAATTAAGGGATAATTACTTGGTGTTATTAATTAAAGGATTATTTAATTAAAGAAATTAATTAAAGGTTAGTTAATTAACGTGTGTGATTAATTAAAAGATAATTAGTCAAGGGTGATTAATTAAGATGGATAATTAAAGTATGCTTAATTGGTGTGTAATTAATTAGTGTTAAGTAAAGGTAATCTAAGTGATTAAAATTAGTAATTAATTTAATTAGAGATAAATTAAATTAATTTTGGGGGTGATCAACCTAAATTATAAATGATTGAATGATGTTAAATGCCTTGAAATGGTTGATATTTCTGATATGAAATGATTGTGATATGATATGTTTGTTTGAAAGTGATTGTGTGGTTATCCGTCGTTGATGAATTGCTGTGTAAAAAGAGACATCTTGAGATTAAAGGTTGAATTGTGTTTCGCTTGAATAACGTGGGTTGAGATGGTATTGAATTCGAAGAGACCGGAGTCGGCTATTAGTAAATACCCTAAACCACTTCGATTTGTAATCTAATAATTATGTACAGATTTGATATGTGAAATCAATAGACTGGAATGGAATGATTTTAGTGAATTGAACCATTTAATCTAAGTTTGGTACTTAAAAATTAATGGGTGTAATAAGTGTTGTCTATACCAAACTTATGAATTTGTAAAATTGATACGAGTTACCCCGGGTTTTATGTAAGTTTTATGCAGTTGTATTCCATGTCAGATTGGTTTACTCACGCTGGTTTCCAGCCTGACCCGGGTATTACTTTGATGTAATGCTCAGGTCAGACCGAGTATTATAGATTTTCAGGTAAGGACGTTCCGGAGCTCAGGAGGCAAGCTGGATGGCAGGAACATATGACTGTATACTACTGTGATATATTGTTATTTTTCTAGGACAAGTTATCTTAACCGTCCAAGTGATTGTGTAAATATTGTACACTGATGAATTAAAAGTGTAATTGACTGATACAGTTTTCCTTTGTAAACTGTTATTTTATGTGATATTATATGTTGATCCGCTGCGAATGTGAGGATTCTGTGACTTGTTCTGCTTCTTCTTCTTTTCCTAACTATTTGGAATTTTCTGGATTGAAAATCCCGGGTCGTTACATTTGGTATCAGGGCCAGGTTAAGCGAGAACCTTGGCTCTGTTGGGTTTACTCATTAAGGATAGGGTCAATGGTATCCTAGAATGAGTTGAGTGTGTGTGTGTGTGTATGAGAGCGTACTTGTTATTTTCTTATATAAAGATTTTAAATGATTTTATATAAGAATATATTTTGATATATAAAGCAATATTTCTTTCTAATAAATATTAAGGTAATTGGTTGTTAAATTATTGGAATTAAATTAAATGGTAATAGAAATACAACCAAATTGAAATTAGATAAAGATAAGTTTGAAACGGATTCAAACTGAAATTAAAATCTTGAATTTGGGAAAGAATTTCAGAATAAAATAATAATGGATTGGTTTCCTTGGTTATTATCATTGTTGTGTTTAATAATAAAATGTGTATTAATGAGTAAGCAAAATGAAATGTTTTAGGGAAGTAAAACATTTAGGCAAGTATGACTTATAAATTGGAATTGAAGATGATCTCAGTTGTGAAGTTTTAAATCTAGGCCAGAATTTGAAAATTTGTTTCAAAGTGATAAAGAAATAATAAATAATATTGTTTAATATTATTTGAGTGAAAGGGTCCTATTTCAAACAAGAGTTGTTTGAAAATTTAAAGGAATTTGTTTTGAATTAAAAACCAAAGGTGTTTTAAAATTTAAGGATAACTTGGTGTGTAAAGGAAATATTATGTATGAGGAATATACATAATATTAAGGATGGTTTGAAATAAACTCTAAATGTTGAGTTTTAAATTTGGAATGGGATGTGATACTCAAAGTGATAAGTTTTTGAACTTATATGCGGGAAGATTATTAATGTGAAGTTTAAAATTAGAAAATGGAAATTCGAATTGGGTAAGGTTGGCTGGATTAAGTAAACTGAATTTAACTTTGGAAAAGTTAAATAATTTAACAAGCAACCTGAACTGGAAATTTCAAAATAAAATTGGGATTTAACTTGGAATGTTAAATGGTTAATTTAAATTGGGAGTTTGTGTGATCTCAAAACGGGTTTGGGATTTGCAAATTGGAAGTGGATGATGCTTAAATAATTTAGATAATATCATCCTGTTGTTATTAATAATCTTTAAGCTGAAATTGGATTTATTAAATAAATGAAGAAATGTGGTGTGGTAATATATTCATTATTAAGACAAAATGGAATCATTTTTGGACTTAAAATTTGAATGTTTAAGATAAAAATTCAAAGTTTTGGTTTCAAAATTAAAATTTGGTGATAAATTGAATTTCAAAGATTTAGTTGTTCAAAAAGGATTTGAATTATTATTTGAACTTTGAAATAGGTTAAAAATGGAATTTGGATTCAGAATTAAATGGTTTAAAGATATAAGTTGATTTGATTTAAATGATTAAATCCACATTTAAAAATTTAACTCGAATTTATATAATTCGAGTTGGTTTAAATTTAAAATTTGAATTGAATTAATTCAAATTGAATTTGATTTGAATTAATTGGAATTATGATTGAATATGTATAAGTTTAAAAAATTCAAATGGAAAAATTAAAGTGGATTCAATTTGAAATTAGTTCAAATTGATTACAATAATTTGGAATTGTAATTAAAGTTGAATAGGTTTGAAATCAAATGGAATTTGATTTAAATTTGCAAAGAAATTGAGGTTAATTCACCTTGAATTAGGGTTAAATCAATTTCAATGGAAATTGAAGTTATTTAAATTGGAATTGAGTCAATTTAAATGGAAGTAGAAATTTAAATTGAATTGATTGGAAATGGAGGTTGGGAATTGAACAGTTTGACTCTCGACTATTTTCAAAATAAATTATTTTAATATAAATCTATTTTTCCAAAACTAATTACCGTACAACTTTTTTTTAAACCTAAAACTATCTTTTACTTGTTTTACAATTATTTTTGGAACTATTTAACTATTTTACAACTGTTTTATAACTAATTACTATTTTTCAACTACATTATAATTAATTACTATTTTACAACTATTTTGCAATTATTTAAAATTTCTATAACTATTTGACTATTTTCTAACTATTTTACAATTACTTAACAATTTTACAGCTATTTTACAAACTAATAATTATTTTTCAACTACTTATCTATTTTTAAACTTTTCAAGCTATTTTCTAAATTTAAGCTGCACAGAATTTAAACTGTTTATGATTAAATATCTATTTAAGATAAGAATTGAGGTGACAATCCAAATAAGGATTTAAGCAATTGTAAGTAAGTGAATGGAAATCAAAGTGAAGGTGAATAGAAAGAGAATTGTTTTGGTTAATAAACAATAAATATAAATACGTAGGATGTACGTATATTATTCTATTCGCATAGTGATTTGATCCAGATTCGAGCACAGAATTTCTGGATTGTTTATTGATCCGAGTTGGGATTTTCTTCACTCGATTTTTGACGGCGGACCTGGATATAGGTTGTTGATTGATTCTGGATATTCTCTATCATAGTTATGGCTATGCAAGGTGAATGACAGTTTCTGATCAAGAAATCAGATCCAAGTCCGCACTAGAAAGTTGAGTGGACGATACTAGTTCGAAAGTGAAATAGTGTGATCGAGTGAGCGATCAGATTGGTATAGCATACAGATGATATGTGTAATTCGTGCGGGTTTGAATGAAATTGGTACTGGAAATTTATGGATAAGAAATGTGAAATGGTTTTTGAAAGGAAATGTATATTTTGTGAAATATATGTTGAAGTGAAGTGGAAATTGGATATTTCTAAGATAAAAATTTACTTTATGGAAGTAAGTAATTTGGTAAGTGACTTTATAGAGTAATCAAATTTGAATACTTGATTTAGAATAAACAAAATCATATATCTTTGTTATATAAGATAAATCTTCCCTTGTTGAATCTATTGCTGGAAGGAAAGATTTTTGGAAGTGTTTGAAGTATAAAAGGGAATTTATACAAGTTTGAGGTGATCCAAAGATTTGTAAAGTTATATATCTATATATATATATATATATGTAGATATGTGTAAAGGATCTTATGAGAATGATTTTGAGGAAAGATTTTGGAACCTTTGGATTTGGAAAGGCTTTTTGATTTTTGGGTAAAATCAATATTGGAATTTGGAAAGCCTAGTGGGAGAATTATCGATTTTGGGATAATCGATTTTGTGAAAAGGAGATTTATATGAGATTCATACTAGGTGTATGATTTGGAAGAAACTATATGTGTATAGTATAAAGTGTTTTGAAAATGACTCTGGAGAAAAAGGCGCTCCCTTGAATGAACTTCTCAGGAGTACCATAGGTTGGTACTGCCTTGAGCCTCATAGAGGGGGAGGCTCTAAAGTTGATCCTGTGAGGAGTCTGGACAAAACTAGTTCCTGAAGATTTTGTGTAGTGTGTAGCGAAAGTCGAGGGCGCTGATGCCTACAGAGGCATTTGAGTTATGTTGTGACGACAGTTTAACTCAATGTCACTGCGATCTATTGTAGACCATAGCGAAAGTCGTGTGTGCTGCTGAGAGCCAACAGTCTACATTTGATTTTACATCGGTAGACTACGACCTATGGTGACATAGCGAAAGTCGTGTGTGCCGCTGAGAGCCAACATTCTACGTTTGCATCAGTAGACTACAACCTATGTGGGAGTGGAGAAGTTTCATTCTTTTGGCAGCGAAATTCGAAGGCGCCGAGGCTTACAGTTACTGTGATTGGTAGCGGGTTCCATGGCTTAATCGAGGGGCGCGGAGGCCTACAGTTATCTGTAGATTTTACCGGGACGACAACGTAACCATCAGGTTAACTGCGACCATGGATGGGGGTGATGATTTCCATAGCATTCTCACCAAAAAATGTTTCCTCTATTTTGAAACTGTTTTCTATATTTTCAATAAAATTATTTTCCAAATATTTTCACTGGATGTTGAAAATAGGTCTGCTAAGTACTTATAGATTTTCAGTCCTGCGCCTGATCAAAGTATGACCGAATTTCTATGAGAAAAAGGATGGACTGGTTGAAACATCGAGTTATAAAATGATATTTTTAAAAAACTATAGATTTTAAAGTATTTGTAAGTTTTGAAATAAAAGAAGTTCATAGTTAAAAATGTTTAAAGGATAATTTTAAATTCTGGCTTTGTTCCTTTTCGAGGACGAAAAGATTCAAAGGGGGGAGGAATGTGATAACCCAAATTTTGGAGTATCTGTTAATTGTTAATTAACAGGGTTAATTAATAGAAATACTGAATTATAGATTTAAGCAATAAATCTGATAATAAATAGTTATACCTGGATTGTAATTCAAATATGAATCTGAATTTGAGTTTGAATTTGAAACTTGGATTTAAGATTTAAGTGAATGCCTTAGTAAATAATTTGGATTTTTAAAATAATATATATAGATAATTTATTTAATGTATAATTGGTTAATAACATTTTCTATAAATATTGTGTATAATTATAATTGGGAAATATAATATAAAAAAACTATATAAAACATAAGTTAACAAGTGTTAAATTATATGATTTAAAAACTCTAAAAAGACAAGTATTTATAATAATAAAAAAGTATGATAGTTAAATGAGGTTTAAATAAAGGAGTTTATTTTGATTTGTATTAAGGATATCAACATAGATTAATAAAAATATTTAGTAGTTCAAATTATAATAGCCTAAAATAAGATCTAACAAGGGTTTAAACACATTTTTATATACTTGATATTTTTGTACTTTGTATATATATAAAGAAAAGTTTAAAAGAAAAAAAATAATATTAATCAATATAAATACATACAAGACACAAGGGACATTTAAATATAAATTTAAAACACTTGTAAATATCTCATTTTTGCATACCAACACTTGTAAGAAAATGATTATATGTATTGACAAATGTAAGCTTAGTTTTACAAATGGCATTCTCTTTTGATTTGAAATTAGGTAAAGGTAATAAGAAAAAAAAGGGCCAGACAATTTTCTTCAAAACCTGAAATCATAAAAAAAAAGAGTTTCAACTTGAAGTAAAATTAAAGCAGATCTAAGGCAAGCTTAAAATCAAAAGATTTCCAATTTTAAATCAAGTGGCTAATCCAAAAGTTCAAGAATCAGATTCATCTCAACTCAGCAATACAAAGGTTTAAGTTCAGTTTAAAATGAAAAACAGAGAGTCAACTTGAAATAAAAGCAACTCTACAACTCAAAATCAAATCCAGGTTTCAGAAATAACAAAATCAAAATTGTCAGATCAAAAAGAAAAAGAAAAATAGCCTGTCTCTGTTAAACAAAACTAGGTGAGTAAGCATTTAAATCTACATGTTATTCTGGTTTGATTGTGATAAAATTTGATATAAGTTGTGAAATATGTTTTATGACTGCGAATTGTGTGTTGTATGTTATATGTATATAAATGAGCGTATGTAAGTTACAATCAGGGACAAAAATCAAAGCTTTTAAGCCTGGAAACATACTAAGCCTGAAAAAGGACAAAAAATCCTCTGTTCAAACTGAATATAAGGTGAGTAGATCTTCTTCTGGAAATGAAATTTTAATATGTTAGTTGGTTGCGTGTGAAGATCTTAAAAGGATGATATAAACTATGCTTGTGAATATAGGTTCTTGTACATATATACATATATTAAGGCGTGCATGTCTGTTGTGTGCTTATTCAACTTTGTCTTCAAATACAGGGTAAGATTTAATTTTAAAATTCAAAATCACCATAACTAATTATTGTTAGGCCTTGGTTTTCAAACCAAAAATGTTTGTTTATATATAAATTAAGGTGTAAAAATAGACTCGATCTTAATAGATTTGAGAATCTACTAAAACAAGAAAATACAGTAGATTCTCTTTAAATATGAAAAACCCACACATTTTAATTTGTTGGTTTGAGTTCACAACTTGAACCGTTACTCAAAAACTTGATTTTTAAGATGAAGATCATGAATTTTAGAT
This sequence comes from Allium cepa, assembly GCA_030765085.1. Taxonomy (NCBI): domain Eukaryota; kingdom Viridiplantae; phylum Streptophyta; class Magnoliopsida; order Asparagales; family Amaryllidaceae; genus Allium; species Allium cepa. Next base: position 402,833,404 of record CM060929.1, on the reverse strand, counting down.
TTGTAAATTGGGTGATATCGCATGTTGATCGGAATTGGATTCTCGAGTGATTTCCGATGATCGAGAAACTTTGGGGACGCGAGAGTTTGGGTAGAGTAGGTCTAGTGGTTGGTGTTATCGGCAAAAATTGTCGGAGTAATTCTCAAGTGTTGTGATGGCGTAGAGATTGCGTTATAGGGTTTGGGTTTTATTTTGGGTCGATGTCAGGAATTTGGATGCTACGACGTTGACAGAGCTCCGAGCTCGATCACGATGGGGGGATTTGGGGAGTGAGCCTATGGTGAGGTGATGGTCGGAGTGTCGATGGTTCAGGTGTTCAGAGGTGGTGGCATATGGAGGTTTTCAGGCAAGGTTCTGTTTCAGTTTTGGCCAAGGGAAGCTCAAATTCAATTTGGACCTTGTGATAATGAATTGATTGTAGGGTCGAACGTCGACATAAGGGAGGTATTGGAGATGGTCGGAGGTTGGTGGGACGGTCGTGCACGTACACGCGACCGCTTTGTGTCTAGTCCTGTTTAATGGCATCTGGGAAGAAGTATTAGCTCGAAGTAGAGTTCGAAAAAATAAGGCTTGATCTCGAGTTTGTCTTCGGGACGTATCGTGTGTAACAGCTGTTCTTTTACGAGAAAATGCTGGGCTCGGGATTTTGTTAAGTATCAGTTTAAAAAAAAATCAAGTTACTTGTGTTATCAATTTGAAATATAAATTTAATTTCCTTTTAAAACGTTAAATTATGGTTGTTTTAAAGGTTTGGCTAAAGAAAGGTTGAATAATTTATCAACTTAAAATTATCGAATTAATTTTTATGATGATAAAATGTTTTATTCATTTTGTTAAGTAACAAATTATTGAACAAGTTCAAGAAATTTTCAAATGGCAAAATTTTAAAATGATAAAGTTTTTAATTTTGTTGATTAAAATAAATTTAAAATTTGATTTAAATCCCTGAGTGTTTCAGTTATGGTTTGATAAATAATTAAGATAAATGGTTTATTTAAATTTATTATGGAATAATCATTTACTTAACGATTAAGGGACAATCACTTAATATAATTAATTTAAAGGTGATTTGGTTAATGAAGTAATTAATGTATGATTACTTAATGAAGTTAATACTTAATATAATTAAAGGGTAATTACTCTATGTAATTACATTAAAAGATAATCAATTTATGTGATGAAGTAATTAAAGGTAATTAATTACTTAAAGATAAATAATCCATTAAAATTAATTAATTAATGGTTAAGGTTGATTAAGTGATTGAGGATAATCACTTTTTGTAACTAACTAAGGATAATTAATTAATGGCAATTAATCAAGGGTTAATTAATTGAGGATAATTGACAATGAGATAATTACTTGATGAAAGTAATTAAAGATTGACTACTTAAGGGAAGTAATTAAAGGATAATTGCTTGGTGTTATTAATTAAAGGATTATTTAATTAAAGAAATTAATTAAAGGTTAGTTAATTGATGTGTGTGATTAATTAAAGGATAATTAGTCAAAGGTGATTAATTAAGATGGATAATTAAAGTATGATTAATTAACCGGTGTGTAATTAATTAGTATTAAGTAAAGGTAATCTAAGTGATTAAAATTAGTAATTAATTTAATTAGAGATAAATTAAATAGATTTTGAGGGTGATCAACCTAGATTATAAATGATTAAATGATGTTAAATGCCTTGAAATGGTTGATATTTCTGATATGAAATGATTGTGATATGATATGTTTGTTTGAACAGTGATTGTGTGGTTATCTGTCGCTGATGAATTGCTGCGTAAAAAGCGACATCTTGAGATTAAAGGTTGAATTGCGTTTCACTTGAATAACATGAGTTGAGATGGTATTGAATTCGAAGAGACCGGAGTCGGCTATTAGTAAATACCCGAAACCACTTCGATTTGTAATCTAATAATTATGTACAGATTTGATATGTGAAATCAATAGACTGGAATGGAATGATTTTAGTGAATTGGATCATTTAATCTAAGTTTGGTACTTAAAAATTTATGGGTGTAATAAGTGTTGTCTATACCAAACTTGTGAATTTGTAAAATTGATACGAGTTACCCCGAGTTTTATGTAAGTTTTATGTTGTTGTATTCCATGTTAGATGGGTTTACTCATGCTGGTTTCCAACCTGACCCGGGTGTTACTTTGATGTAATGCTCGGGTTAGACCGAGTATTATAGATTTTCAGGTAAGGACGTTCTGAAGCTCAGGAGGCGAGCTGGATGGCAGGAACGTATGGAGTGTATACTACTGTGATATATTGTTATTTTTCTGGGACAAGTTATCTTAACTGTCCAAGTGATTGTGTAAATGTTGTACTCTGATGAATTAAAAATGTAATTGACTGATACAGTTTTCCTTCATAAACTGTTATTTTATGTGATATTAAATGTTTATTCGCTGCGAATGTGAGGTTTCTGTGACTTGTTCTGTTTCTTCTTTTTTCTCTTTTCTTCTTTTCCTAACTATCTGGAATTTTATGGATTGAAAATCCTGAGTCGTTACATTTCCATTTTTATTTCATTATACTTCCAAAACCATCTAGGATTCAAAATTCAATTTTCAAAATCTTTTCATTATTTTGAAAAACCCGTGACTTAACAAATTTCATGTGAATTCCATATTTGTGTGTGTGAGTGTGGTCCAGGGGTTTTACACAATAGTGCAATATCATCAATCATCACATATTCAGGCACAACAACATTGATAAGCGGTATAAACTTATAATGCTTATCTTTCATTCACAGAGTTACAGATAAATATGTAAATGCATTACAGATAAATAAATTACACACACAGCTAAATTCAAACAATTCACATCACAGAATATTTCATATCAGAGATAACAATCAATTCAATCATTCAATACAATCAATCATCCACAAGCAAGATTAATTAACTAATTATCTGACTGCAATGAATTACCTAATCCTATTTAATTAAGTAATTACTGTCATTTTTATTAATTTAAATTAATTAATCACATAATTACTTTCACTAATTATCCTTAATTAATGATTAATTATCCTTAATTATAAATTAATTAATCCTTAATTACAAATTAGTTAATCTTAATTATTAATTAATCAATCCTTAATTATTCAATCCTTAATTATTCATTTATTAACTTTTAATCAATATTTAATTAATTTTAATTATGAAATAAATTAACCTTAATTCGTTCCTTAATTGTTAATTAATTAATCTGAATTGTTAATTAATTAAATTAATCACCTTGATTAACTACCCTTAAATTAATCAGATAAGTTAATTAACTCTTAATTAACTATCTTTTAATTAATTACCTTAATTAATTAACCTTTAATTAATCACATAGATAACCTTGATTAATTATCCCTTGATTAATCACTTTAATTAATTAACATTTAATTATCCTCAAATTAATTACCTTAAATAATTTATCACATTAATTAATTACGTTTAATTAATTACAATAAGTGATTATCCCTAATCACTTAATCAACTTTAACCATTAATTAATTACTTTTAATTAAGTAATTATCTTTAAATTAATTACCTTAATTAATCTTTAGTTAATCACATAAATAAATTAATCACCTTGATTAATTTTCCTTTAATTAATCACATTAATAAATCTTTAAGTAATTAAATATTTAATCTTTTTAATTACATTGGGAAATTATCCTTCTAAATTACTTTTATTAACTAATAAATTATCAACTGATTATCTTTTATCATTTAATTATCATTAAAACCTTTATTTAATAAACCTTGGTAATAAACCACCATTAGCAAATGAATTAACTTAAGTCATTTAAGTTAATTGATAATTTAAAGCATTTCATTTCCTCAATTACATATTTAATCCAAATATTAAATTTTACCTAAAAAAACTTTAAAATAAAGGTTATATATATATATATATATATATATATATATATATATAATAAAACACTTTAAATCTTAATTAATTTGAAATAATTCTTTAAAACTTTAACTAATTCCAAAACTAGTGTAACAAATTTATTATTAATTAGGAAAATGTTTAAAACTTGATAAAATTTAAAATTTGAGAACTTATTTTATTTAAAAAAAAAATTAAAACTTCTTTCAACCCAAACTCGAGACCACTCCAGGTCTTTACCCGAGCTAGTTTTCAAAATCCCCAAGCTACCCTTCGAGTCTCCTACTTTTCATTTTAAAACTTGATTTTATTTTTAAAATTTTAAAACTGTTACTAATATACATATCAACCCAGATTCCTTCGAGCCATTACCGCAATTACTTGAGCACGACTTCGAGCTCCTTCCTTCTTCCTTGAGCTTCACCCAAACTGATACTGGTGATACGTTGTGCACCTATACCACTGGTCCAATCATCTCCAATCGATGTCGCGACCACCCTCAAGTCTCCGATGATCATCTCACCCCAAACAATCACCCAGTTCGACGATTTCATCTAAGAATCGAAATCGAGCTAATCGATTCTTCGTGGAACCCAACCTACCGACCTAATTCTGCCTTGTGTAGCCACCACCGACCACCAGAAGGTCTGAAACTCAGACCACAACATCGTCGCTCACCCCGTCTCTATTCCGCCCGGCCTGGTCCAACTCGATGCACCGACGACACTGCAGCACTCACATTTTCGACATCGACAAAAAATTGGGTTTAAATCCTAAACCTTCGCCGTACCATCACCTCGATCATTAATAAATTCAACTGTTATTTTTCTGGTGATCCCTAGACCCACGACCACCTCCAACAACCATCATGTCGACTAACTCATCGCCGATTGCTGACAATAAACAAAAAGACCCAAATTGATTAACTCGAGAAACCCCACGATTTAAAAATCTAAAAATCTTGAAATGATTCTCTAAAATCATCATTTTCAATTTCAAATCGAGTTATGAAATCAAAATATGAATTCATGAACATCGAATTTTAACTTATATCTGGTTTCTACTATGAATTGTCATTTTATAAACATTTACTCAATATTTTCACTTGGATATATTTTTTCAAATGATGTTGTACTCATATAAACACTTTTCATTCAACAATCATAGCCTAAAATTGTTTAGGTGGGATGATTTTAAATTTCGAACAGATTTTAAAACCTAGAATGTATGAACAGAGGCAAGTTTTGCCTGTTTTCCAAACATGCATCACATATATACATACACATGTAGACAGATTAATATTCCAGAATATCACATATAAGAGAAGACAATCAATTCAAGCATTCATCAAGACATGTAACAGAGTCAAGGCTAGTTTGCTCACCATAGAAATGAAGACAAAGGACATTTTTGTTAATCAATTTGAAAAATGGGTTTTGATCTGCTTTGATGCAGATGAGATAATCTAATCTTTGTTGCTTCTATTTGAATTGAAAAGTTTGGTTGTTGATTTGGCTTAATCTTAGGTTGAACTTGCTTGTTTCCAGACTTAAGAACTTGATCAGGTTTGCTTGATAATGTTGTTTTAATTCCCAGGTTTGGTTCTGTTTTTGTTTTTATTTTCAGGTTTTTGTTTTTGAAGATGAAAGATGAAGAGAAAGTTTTTTTTAACTGAAATATGTAAACAGGATTCTTTAAAACATGTTTATATAAATTCAATTTAAAAGAAAATAAAATTCCACTTGTATTCTTAAACTAACACTTGTATTTTGCATGGTTTAAATCTTTTACACTTGTTAAAATAGGTATTTTTATGTTTAAATCCCTATTTTAAATTTTATAAATTATATTTTAGACCCTTAGGTTAATAAATTTATGAATCAAGTTTTATATTTTCATTAATTTGCTAAATTTATGTTATATGTTTTCTTATGTTTATGTTTCTAAATTATAAATATGTACAAATTTCATTTTTAAACTTAAGTGATTATTCTTTATATAACTTTTAAAAGAAGGAATCGTTATACCTTGTATTAATCTTATTTAAAATTAAACTCAAGTTATTATAAAAATATATGATTAACCTTGAATAGATTTTTAAAAGCATCATATTGAATTTAAAATATAACTTCCAAATATATATATATGCATGCATACATATGTATTGATTAGAAAACAAACTTTTATTACTTTTAAATATAGAGTTTTTAAATCCAATTTTATTTTCAAAATATTTATTCTTGAATTTCAAATCCAAATTTAAATTAATTCAATATATATAAACAAACAAATATCTTATTTTATTTGGAAAACTACAAATTAATTTGCAATCTAATCCACAATTAGTCCCAAAAATTAAATTAATTATCAAATTTAAATCTGGCTAAAATCCGAGAATGTTACAGCGTGTTAAATTTTTTGTCTAAAACCAATCCAGAAATGAACCATGTATCAAAATGTATAATCATTTTGAAGTTCAGCAAGAGCAATATAGAAAAGATAAACGTAATCGACGAAGTGGTACATGTACCCGTTGATGTGAAATGTATTTGTTCTTCTAAGTTTATCGACCCTAAATTGGTATTTCTCATCGAGGAGGATTACAAAAACAAAAATAAAGAAAAGAAACAAAGCTTATATATTTGGATCATGACGCCATATTTATTGTCATGTGAAAATTTCACTTCAGACTTTCGATAAATGAAGGTGTTACTTCTTTCCTTGTCTTCTCCTTGTTCGGACACTCATTCTTCTAGTGAACGAGCTTCTTACAAGTAAAGCACTTGCTGTTTCTTTCTTTTGTCTTTCCTTTCCGATCGAACTTCCTAGATTTAGAATGCCTACAGTTTCCTTTCTTCTCATATCTCTTTTTCTCCCAAAGAAACCATGATCATTACTAGGACAATTACTTCCATTATTCAACTCCTTCATTTGATCATGCAACTCCTCACTAAGAAACCCTTTTTGACATCATTAAGTGTCAAAATATCCCAGTTATAGATCAAACTATTTGAGAAACCCATATAACGGTCCAGCAATGAACACAACAATGTCATCATCTTTTGCTCTTCCCCAATCTTCAAATCTACCACCTTCATCTTCATTAGAAAATCATCAAAGATGTTCAAGTATGCCTTAAGCGAAGTACCCTCCTTCATCTTATATGTGAAGAACGTTCACAGTAAGATCAAACGATTAGTTGATGACTTCTTCATATAAATAAGATTTTTCCCTTAGATAAGATATGGGATATTTAACACAGGTTTAAATTGGTTAAATTAAATAAGAAGGTTTTGATAAACATTGTTTTTATTTAAACCATATAATTGCTTAAAAACATTTTAGTAGTTTAAACTATTTGTTGATTGGGTCAATCCATAAATATTATTCATTTTAACACTCTAAGTAAAAAGGTTAATAGGTTGACTCGGTCTTAAGAAAACCATAATTTAATCTTATCCCCAACTGGATCTTTGAAAAAGTTAAAATAAATTTTGTATGTACTCTTAGGATATAGAATAGCATTATACAATCAAATAAAGTGGAATAAGTTATTATTTGATGTTTGATAAAGAAATGACTTTATAAAATATTTTAAAACTTGGGTGAGAATTTATGAAATAATTCATAAATAATTTTAGTAATTGATAAAATACTAATAAAAAATAAAAAAAATTTATAAAAAAAATTAATACAATTAAGAAAAAATAAAATTTAGAATACAGCTTTCCATTTTGTTCGAGTAAGTTCGGATAATCTTCTAAGCAATAGCCAAAGGCCAATGAGGAAAAAGGTATGCTTAGATAATTATCTATATTTTTAGACAACTAATAAAATTTTGAACCTAAGCTAAAATTTGTTTGTTAGTCATTTGACATTTCAAAACAATGTTAAAGTTTTCACTTATAGAATTTGATTAACTTTTAGTGCTAGTTTATTCTTTCACGAAATTTGATTAATTTGATTTAATTTAGTTAAATCGATTGATTGTGCGGTTTCATATATCATTGTCTATAAAGTTTAAATTTATAGACAAATGATTTTAAATTGTTGTCATTAAAATCTAAATCCCGATGATTTTAAAAAGGTGATTTTTGAAGATTTTGGGAAAGGAATGATACTGTACACTCTAGTTAATGTTTTTGGAGGATCTAGAATACCACTGGACACTCCATGTTGTTTTGAGTCTAGAATTTGGTGTAAAAACATGGTTAAAAAAATAAGGTTTTTACAATGTTTTCAAATAAAATGTTGTAAAAACAAGCTTTATTTAACGTTTTTAGTAAAATCATTGTAAAAATGAGGGATTTTACTATGGTTTCTTTGAAAACATTGTAAAACAAGTATTTTACAACATTTTCGAAACAAAGGTGGTAAAAAAATGTTGAAATAGATGCTTTTTGTTGTAGAGTCCCTTATCCAAAAGCTCTATATGCAAAGGTAAATGTGTATTTGACGCCTTTGCATTCTCCATGCTAAACCAGCAAAGCGCTTTTTCTATATACTCCTTTTGAGTCAATTTTAACTCAAATCACTTTAGATCCTTTTCTATTTCCAAGCCTACTATCCTCTTTGCTTCTCCAAGATCCTTCATTTCGAATTCCAGTTTTAAACTCAATTTTAAATTGCTGATTTCATTCTTATCTTTTGAAGCAATAAGCATGTCATCCACATATAAGAGTAAATACATCCAACAATCATTTTTCAAACTCTTGAAATATATGCAAGCATCCTTGATGCTTCTATTAAAAACAATTTCAAGCATAAAATGATCAAATCATTTGTACCATTGTCTAGATGATTGCTTTAAACAATATAACGGTTTTTTTAACTTGCAAACTAAATTTGACTTACCATCTATAACAAAACCTTCTGATTTCTCCTTATGGATGTCTTCATCCAAGTCACCATGCAAGAAGGTGGTTTTCACATCAAGTCGCTCCAACTCCAAGTTATGAATGGCGATCATAGCAAGTAATATCTGGATGGAATAATAACGCACAACCGATACGAAAATCTCATCATACTCCTTTCCCTTCCTTTATGAAAACTACTTAACCACTAATCTAGCTTTATATCTCCCATCATCCTTCACCTCATATATCCATTTGCACCTAATGGCATGGTTTTCTTTAGAAAGTGGAACCAAAACCCAAGTTCGATTCTTCATCAGCAGTTGCATCTCTTCCACCATGGCATAAATCCACTTCGAGCTATCACTTGACTCAATGACATCACTAAGGTTTATCGGCTCATCTTGGACTACATGAAGAGCATAGTCCAAATTATCACAAAATCTAAGATAGTTCCAATCATTAGATCTATCGGGCGGCCTAACAGCACGACGACCCTCCGGAGTAGTAATACTATCACCCAACCTCCTTTAGGCTCCACCTTGAACCTAATCCTCTCTAGATTCATGTACATCACCAACACTACTAGAGGAACCATATGGACTATGTGATGTATCATCGAGCACTTCCTCGTCATAAGTATCTTCAACTAATCTACTCCACTCCTTAGATAAAAGGTGGTAATAACTTCCTTCTCCTTTGATTCACCATGAACCAAATCTGAAATATCCGATAAGCTCTCATACTACTTGAACAAAGCCAACTCATCAAAAGTAACATGACAAGAATTTACAACCTTATTCGTTTTCGGATTCCAAATCTGAGAGCCTTTCACTCTATCCGTATAGCCGAGCAAGACCCCTTTGAAAGTTCTGAACTAAAACTTGTCATTTCTTAGATCATACACATATACCAAACTACCAAAATATGAAGATAACTCAAGTCAATGCTCTTTCCCTTCCATGCTTCCTCCGAAATTTTGTTACTAATAGCTTAGTATGGAATTTGATTAATGATATGCACCGTGTTTGACAACGCTTCAGCCCAAAATCCCTTAGAAAAACACTGTGTCAATCTTAAGCTTTCTCAAATAAAGTATAGTTCATCCTCCCCGCAACTCCATTCGATTACGGGTCTCTCGGTGTATTAAATGCCTTCGAATACCATAATTCTTGTAAAACTCCAAGGAATCTCCTAAAACATACGCTCTACCATTGTCGAACTTTAGAACCTTCAAAAACTTACCGCTCTCATTCTCAAAAAGAGCCTTCCATGCTTTGAACCTTGTAAATGCCTCTAACTTGGCCTTCATTACATATGCCCATACCTTTCAAGAAAAGCCATCAATGAAAAAATAATAATATCTTGCTCCTTCCAAAGAAGCTGCCGTAGCTGGTCCCCAAACATAAGTGTGATCATACTCAGGAATGCTTCTCGAATTATGTTTTCCCTCACCGAATGATGCTTTTGTTGTCTTGCCCATGACACATTCCTCGCAAAACTCTAGTTTGTCGAAACTCTCTCCATCGTTAATCTCCCTCTTTCAAAGAATATCCAAACTCCTCTCCGAGATATGATCTAACCTCAAATGTCATAACCTATTCGCATCCAAACCACGAGAACTATCAACACCCATACAAGTTTCACCTTCAGTAGTTACTCCTTGAAGCAAATAAGCACCATGAGTCCTAGCAACTTTCATCATCACAAGCGTACCCTTCAAAACCCGCAAGCAATCAATCTTAATAGTGATCTAACAACCTAAAGAATCCAATTATTTCTAAGGAAATAAGAGACTTTCGAAGTCCCAAAACATAGCATACATTAGTGAGAGTACGAACCACTCCATCTAATATCCGAATTTGCATGGAAACAATGCCCTTCGACTTACAAATAGCATAATTACCCAAAACAATCTTTATCGATATAAGAAGAAAAACAATTCTTATTCGCTGTCATATGATAAGATGCCCCCAGATCGAGCACCCATTCACTACCCGAAACATCTGATGCTACCGTCGTTAATACATCTACGTCTCCCTCGACAAGTCCATCGCTACGGATGAAGATGTTACTTTCTTATTTGTCTTCTCCTTTTTCGGACACCCATTATTCCAATGATCGGGATTCTTACAAATAAAGCACTTGTCATTTCTTTCCTTTGTCTTTCCTCTCTAACCGGGCTTCCTAGATTTAGAACACCCACAGTTTCCTTTCTTCTCATATCTCTCCTCCAAAAATAATTCGTGACCACCATTAGCACTACTACTTCCATCATCCAACTCCTTCATTTGATTGTGCAACTCCTCACTAAGAAGACCCCTTTTGACATCATCAAGCATCAAAGTATCCGAGCTATAAATTAAACTATTTGAGAAACTCATATAACAGTCCGGCAATGAACACAAAAATCATCACCTTTTGCTCTTTCTCAATATTCAAATCTACCGCCTTCATCTTCATTAGCAAATCAACAAAGACATTTAAGTTCTCCTTAAGTCAACTCCTTCATCTTATAGGTGAAGAACGTTTACAGCAAGATCAAACAATTAGTTAGTGACTTCTTTCATATACAACTCCTTTAACTTGTCCCATACACCCTTAGCGGTACTCTCATCGGTAATTTCGGAGATAACATTCTCCTTCATAGTAAGTTGATGTGTAGTGGAAACCCACTCTTCCATTTCCTCTTTATCAACATCTGAGATGTCTTTTGGCAACAAATGTGCATCAAACACTACCCGATGCACATGATTTCATCGAAGAACCGCTCTCATCTTCCATTGCCACTTTTCAAAATCATTATCGTCATTTTACTTGTCTACAACCAATTGTGATCTCGAAGCCGCATATAATCCTCATACATATGGTTTTACACCACTTGGACTAGCTATTTGAGGGACTACCTGAGGAACTATCCGAATTAGGCATTTTTACAACCACCTACTAATACGAAAGCTATGATACCAAATGTTATGTTAATTCTAACAGGAGACCACTCGAATCAAAACCTTAAAACACAGCAGAAAATGGATTGTGATAAGAAGTACGAAAATAACCTATCAATATCTCAATCTAATCCAAAACCAATCATAATCACCAAACAAGAAATAGAGAAAAAAGAATTAACGATAAAAATAGATCACACATTAATTTATAGTGTTCCACCAACGTCTTGTTAGTATACATCCACTTTGAGAGAGAACATTTATTAATACCAATGAGAAGAGTACAAGAGATTGACTACAGCAATCAGTATTCAAATAGAATAGGTTTTTCAAGAAGAGAATTAAAGAAAACCGGGTTTTGATAAACCCTTTTTAATTGGGGATAAACCTTGATAAAAACCCTTGGAGTTCTCTTTGCTTTGAATCCTGAAAATAGCTCATATAGTGAACCGTCCTTTCTTGATAAATACTCGATTTGCCCCTTGAAGCCCTATAAGAAAATACACATATTCTGGAGTGAAAAATAAAAATGCAGCGCGTCAAACGTTCATCAAAACCCCTTAGATATCTATCCCAACTTTGGGCTGTAGATTTCCTACCGTCAGACGTCTGACAGATTCTCTCAAACATCTGACAGAATTGTACGTTATAGTAAGCCTACTGTTAGACGTCTAAGGATTCCTGTCTGACGTTTGACGACTTTTATCAAACGCCAGACACAACTTTTAACTTATGTATCTTCAAATCATGATAACTTGAGCATCCGAGCTCCGATTTACGTGTCTTTTTTTACCGTTTCCAGACTATTCTCAACCTCTTCAATTCTTTATATAGTACCGCCAAAATTCAAAACTTTGTGCATACCAAAGATGGTTGTGTTGAAAAATCAGTTGAGGAGGTTGACATTCTAAAATATAAAAATTGAGAAACCTATAAAAGATAACGTGGTAAAGAGTAGTAAAATAAACCTAGTTAAAAGAAAACTTATCTCAATTTGTTGTTGGCAGAAGGTAAAATGGGTTTGTTGCTTTCGAATTTGGTATAGTGGAGGAAAAGAATGGGGTAAGGATGTTTATGAAGGTGGAGAAACTACGATTGGAATTGGGTAGTTGGGTCTTGACGAGTAAGACCCAGTGGTCCAATTCGAAGCACAACAATGGTACCTCGTGTCCGTCTCAATTTTCGACATGTCAAAAATTGTAACTGGTACTGAAAGGTTGCAAGCACCCCTTTGAGAAAAAGGTAGAGTAATTTGAAATGGTGGGGACAGAATCAATTTCTAGTATGTTTAAAAAAAGGGTGGAACACGAATTGTTGCATTCTAAAATGTAGGAAATAGCAACGCCACATAAGCCTTCTTTTGATTTAAGTAATCTATATATTCCAATATTTTATAATGTAGTCTAATTCGTATATCTTGAATCTATTTAAAATGTCAATATCTTATTAACTATTTGTGAATAGCCAATTTAACCAAAACGATAGAACTTGGTTAGGCTATGGAATGATTATAATATTGAAATCATAATCAACAAACTAAATAAAATATTCCCTCGTAAAAGAGTTTTTAAATGAAACTAATAGTGAAAATTTTCTCAATGAACTTAATAGCAAACGCACTAATGCCGCGTGTTAAAAATTCTGTAGTCTAAAACCAATCGAAAAATGAATCATGTATCTAAATATATAATCATTTCGGATTTCAGCAAGAACAACATAGAAAAGATAAACGTAATTGATGAAGTGGTACATGTATTAGTTGATCTAAATTGGATTTGTTCTTCTAGGTTTATCGACCCTAAATCGGTATTTCTAATTGAGGAGGACTATAAAAACAAAAATAAAGAAAAGAAACAAAGATTGTATATTTGGGGCATGACGCCATATTTATTCTCGTGTGAAAATTTCACTTCAGACTTTAGATAAATTGAAAATTCATTTTGGCATATATGCACCTTAATGATTTATTCTTTAAAATATCTTAAGGAAATAAGAAACTTTCAGAGTTCCGAAACATAGCATACATTAGGGACAATATAAACAACTTTATCAAACATTTGAATTTGCACGTAACTAATGCCCTTCGACTTACAAATAGCACCATTACCCATAACAACTTCCCTCTTTGTCGACAAAAGAAGAAAAACAATTATTCTTCGATGTCATATGATAAGACGCCCTCGAATCGAGGACCCATTCACTACGGGAAACATATGATTTTACCACCATCAATACATCTATATCTCCCTCACCAACTCCACTCTCCACCGCTATGGATGAAGATGCTACTTGTTTCTTTGTCTTCTCCTTGTCCGAAACTCATTCTTCGAATAACCGAGCTTCTTAAAAATAAAGCACTTGCCATTTCTTTCCTTTGTCTTTCATCTCCAAACGGGCTTTCTAGATTTAGAATGCCCACGGTTTCCTCCTTCTTCCAAATAAACCGTGACCACTACTAGCACAATTACTTCCATCATCCAACTCCTTCATTTAACCATGCAACTCCTCTCTAAGAAGACCCTTTTTGACATTATCAATTTTCAAAGTATCCTAGCTATTGATCAAACTATTTGAGAAACTTGTATAACGGTCCGACAATAAACACAACAATATCATCGCCTTTTTCTCTTCCCCGATCTACAAATCTACCGCCTTTATTTTCATTAGCAAATCATCAAAGACATTTAAGTGTGCCTTAAGCGAGGTGCCTTGCTTTATCTTATAAGTGAAGAACGTTCACAGCAGGATCAAATGGTTAGTTAGTGGCTTCTTCATATACAACCCCTCCAACTTGTCCCATATACCGTTAGCGGTAGTCTCACCACTTCGGGAACAACATTCTCTTCTATAGCAAGTTGAAGCATAGTGAATGTTCACTCTTTTATTTCCCCTTTCTCAACATGCGAGATGTCCATCGGCAACAAATGTGTATCAAACACTACCAAATACACACAATTCCGTCTAAGAATAGCTTTCATCTTCCATTCCCACTTTTCAAAATCATTATCGTCACTCTACTTGGCCATAACCAATTGTGATCCCGAAGCCACATAAGATTCACATACATATGGCGCTACACCTCTTGAACTAACCACTGTGGGACTACCCAAGGTATTATCTGATTTCAGCATTTCAACAAATACCTACCAACACCAAAGCTCTGATACCAAATGTTATGGAATTCTAACTCGAGACTACTTAAATCAAAGATCAGCCTCTTTTAAAAAAAAGGGTGGAACACGAATTGTTGAATTTTGAAATGTAGGAAATAGCAATGCCAGATCAGCCTCCTTTTTCAAAGAAATATCTATATTCAAATATTATACAATGTAATCTAAATTCATACATCTTAAATCTATTTAAAAAATCAATATCTTATTAACTAGTTGTGAATAACCAATTCAGCCAAAATGACAAAACTTGGTTAGATTATGGAATGATTATAATATTGAAATCAAAATCAACAAACTAAATGAAATATTCTCTGATAAAAAATGTTTCTCAATGAAATTAATAGTGAAAAGTATCTCAATGAAAATAAATAGCGAACGCTCTAATACCATGTGTTAAAAATTCTGTAGTCTAAAACTAATCGAAAAATGAACCATGGATCTAAACATATAATCATTTTGGATTTCATCAAGAACGGTATAAAAAAGATAAACATTCGATGTGGTACATGTACCCATCGATATGAATTGGATTTGTCCTCCCAAGTTTATCGACCCTAAAGTGGTATTTCTAATTGAGGAGGATAGTAAAAACAAAAACAAAGAAAAGAAACAAAGCTTATATATCTGGATGAAGACGCCATATTTATTGTCGTGTGAAAATTTCACTTCAGATTTTCGATGAACTGAAAATTCATTTTGATGATTATGCAACTGAATGATTTATTCTTCAAATTACTCGTTTTAGATGGCTTTAGGCTTTTAGCCAAAGAATATTATCACAAATATAAATCCATAAGTATGGTCACACATGTTGAATTATTCTCACGTCGTTATATCTTCCATTAATTTTTTATTTTTTGTAATTTTATGATATCGATATTTAATTTCTGCATACATGCGTCTGAGAAGGGCAATTGTCTAGTTGGAAGTAAAGCCGCATCTTTCAATCTAAAACCAAAAGGTCTTTTCTTGAGAGAAACGGTAACATTTCTCAAAACGTTTGAATTTTCGATGGTGATCATAATGCATTTTAATGTTAGGAATTCCACTCATTCCAAGTTTATATCACATGCGTTATAATCAAACCGACGTTAGGAGGTCTGTTTACTTCTACTAGCCAAAATAAAATACTCTGAAGCCAAAATATTGCTCCTTGTTTCTCTCGTCTATTGAGTATTTTTCTTGTTTACTTTTCCTCTCACTTTCTTCTCCATGATTTCTTTAATTCATATAAATATTTTTCTTGTTTACTTTTCCTTCCACTTTCTTCTCCATGATTTCTGCAGTTCTATTAATCCTAACTTATTCTCAGTAAGCTATAGATTTAAACGAAAAAATAAATCCCCCAATTTATCAATCAGCTTTACCCAAATCTAGTTCGATTAAGACCATATTTCTTCATTTTTAGTTAATTAATTGGTCCAACAAGCCTCGTTCAAATATAGGCATCCACATGTTGTACATAAAGTAGGTGAGAAAAGGAGTAGAAGAAGGAGAAAGAAGGCAAAGGCAGAAGAGGGAGAAAGCAAGAAAAGAAAGCTAAGCGATGAACAAGTAAAGTTCCTAGAGATCAATTTCGGTAAAAGGAGAAAATTGGAATCAGGTAGAAAGATGAGCTTGGCTTGTGAACTTGGACTGTACCCCTAACAAGTAGCTGTTTGGTTTCAGAACTGAAGAGCAAGGTGGAAGATCAAGCAACTTGAAGAGGAGTACGCTCAAATCAAGTCTCGACTTGATGCTGCTTTAATGGAAAAATGTCATTTTGAAAACGAGGTATTCAATTCTTCCATTACTTTCATCAGAGTTAATAGCTTAATGTTCAACTTTTGCAGTTTTTTCATGTAATTTTTGTGTCTCGGCTATTTCAGCGACTAACATGTGAATCTTGTAAAGTATGTTATATACTGTACCACTTATAATTTTTTATTTGGTGAGCGCCATGTAACTCTACACTGTAATTATGAATTGCTATTGTTTGGCTATGTATCATTCCAAGTACTCCTTCCTGTATGAATGTTATGTGTTCTCATTATTGATGTCAACTTGTAATCTGGTCGTACCATCTTTGCCAATATGTATGACTTCATCACTTGTTATCATACTAGCATCAGATTTTTGTACCATATCTGTGTTAGTGTCAGTAACTGTGCGGCTCTGTCTATTTTTCACTTTCTAATATATATATATATATATATATATATATATATATATATATATATTTAAGATATACGTATGCAGCAGTTTTAAATGTTTTTAATTGTAAAGACAGTTCAAAATTTAATTATTTGTTTAATTGAATCTAAGGTATCTTTGTCACTAAAAATAATTTATAAAAGGAAATTTAGTTTAAATTTAATAATTAGTTAATTCAATCTATTATGTTCAATAGTTCAAATAATAATAAATCCTATAATATTTGTTACAAGGTCTAGAAATCATGGAATCAAGCCAAAATGGAAATGCATTGCAAAATAAAAAGGGCAAAGGTAAGATCTTCTCACTCAATCAAATTTTCTGATTTAAATTTTAAATAGTTAAATTTAAAATTGATTGACTGTGTGCTTGGATGATTGGTTTATTATTAGTTATATTAGTTTAGACCCTATGCGCCACATAATAGTGGATGATATTATATTAAACCCATATACCGCGATATTCCACCTCGAAGTGGAATTGGTATTATACATGTATTTGGAGTTGTTGATTTCCCGCATTATATAGCGGATGAGACCCTATGCGCCGCATAATAGCGGATGATATTATATAAATCCCGTATACTGTGATATTCCACCTTGAAGTGGAATTGGTATTTAATTGTTGTGCTAACGTCTGTGGATGCAGGGAAACAGGTTGGAGGGATCCAACTGGATTCCTCAAAACGTTTTGATTTGTTTCCAAAATTGTGTGTTGATTATTTATAATCTATGTGTGATTATTTGTGATTGAAATCCTTGAAGGCTAAAATGTAGCCGAATATATTTTCGGTATCGTAGGATACCACTAAATAAAATTTGATTTTTGAAATTTAATAGAAAATTTATAGTAAATTACTTTAAGAAAATTGAATAAATTAAAAGAAGAAATTTGTTTCAAAAGATAATAAATTTGGTGTTGAAATAAATTTAGAAATCAATTTTGGAAATTGATTTGGTATTTGAAAATAAATTTGGAAATCCATTTAGAATTTAATTCAGTGCTGAAAATGAATATTTGAAAATCGTATATCAATCGATATTTAGAAATTTAAATTCACAATGGGAATTTATAAAGGAAAGGGAAATTTGTTCTAAAATTAAACATTTGGTTATTTTTAAAAGTGTGAAAGGAATTTACGGATTCAGAACGTAAATTTAAAATAAATCAAGAAAGATTTATTAATTGATTTGAATGAACCATTTTGAAATGGAAAATGTATTTTCCCTAGAAAGCTGAGTGTGATTTCGAAGTAGCCTATAAATATAAACTGAAAATTTTTATGGATGGTTTTAGAAAGGATACTTTGAATAAATTATTTTCTTAACTGGTTTCAAATCTTTAAAGTATGGATTTATTTAATTACTTATAGAAGGGATTATTTTAAAGAATAAAATCGATATTTGTTTTAGGAAACGATTATTTAAATAGTTATGCCTTATCTACTAATTTTATTTTAAAATTAGTTGGGACTTAAAAATCTTATATGTGATAATTAGTATAATGTTTTCATAACCAATATTTTAAGTAGTTATTTAAGATGGTTTAATTTTAAATGTTTCCAAGTATATTTTGGATAAGTTATTTGAATTAGTTTAACTCGACAGATTTCCAGTGGAAATGAATGAATATTTGGAAATATATTCCGCGTAAGGAAAATGCTTTGAAATTTGTTTTCAAATGATTGAAATGTTAATAGTGATTTGAAATTTGTTTTCAAATATTAAAGTGATAAAAGCGTTTTGCCCAATGAATAGTTGGAACCAATGGCATATCTTGCGAAGAAATTTTGGAAATAAATGATTTGGGAAAATTATTTGAAATCCAGTGATAGCTATGAATGATAATTGATAGTTAAATAACCGACTATCAATATTGGTCTTTTCAAACGACATTTGAATTTCTATGCGACCGGGGATCGGATTCCAAATGGATATTCGAAACCCACATCGAACCTTTATGATTGTGATGGATCTCTTGTTTAAAAGATCAAAGTGGAAATTTGTTGTGATTTGTTGAAATATGAATGTAACACTTATTTTTAAAAATAAGCGCTCGTTATTCGGATTAGCCGGGAGAGGACTTTTGTCATAAAACCCATTCCGAATAACGATACGACGAAATATGATTGTATTTGAAGACGGTGTTGAAGACCGGGTACTTTCGAAAATAAAAGAATTACCTGTCGAATGTATCTGCACCGGGTTGCTCCGGTATAGAGATTTTATCACCCTTTGAGATGGGGATTCCGGACGTGATTAGTGAATACCCGGATTTGCAAGGGCATCTTTTCAAGTGCCTTCGATTCCGTTCGATCCCGGAACGGACTTGTAGTGATGTGTGTCT
The DNA here is from genome assembly GCA_030765085.1 of Allium cepa. Classification (NCBI taxonomy): domain Eukaryota; kingdom Viridiplantae; phylum Streptophyta; class Magnoliopsida; order Asparagales; family Amaryllidaceae; genus Allium; species Allium cepa. Next base: position 402,813,986 of record CM060929.1, on the reverse strand, counting down.
GACATTACACTTTGAGATATAAAGCTGATTTCTATCAAATACATTTCTGTTGGTGGCGGAGAATTTATTCTCTTAGCTTAACACCCTTCTCTGAGACGTACAAGCTCAGAGGTTATGTAGTTGATGGTTGTTAGTGATATACTACCAATTTGGTAATATCGCATACGAAGTGTTGCTGATCATTTGTTGATCAAAGCATGACTTTGTGAAAAGTGTAGCTTTGTGGACTAGACTTCGCCGGACCTCACACCCCGAAAATGGTCGAAACAGGAAGATGTGGCAAGGTTATGAGGGTCGCGCCCTTTAGGCTATGTCATTTCCTTTTGGAAAAGAGTGGTATGATGGTATGAAGCTCAGATACTTAACCTATGTTGTTGCTGCAAATCTATTACTCTTTTTGGTTGTTGCTTTATGGTTGAGGATCCTCGGATAAAGGTCGCAAACGACCGGGGGATGGCATACTCGAGTAGTAGTTACCTAGTTACATAGGTAACCCGGCTTTATGTTAGCAGAGATCCGGGTAGGTTCTCGGGACGTCCCTCCAAAAGCGTACATGTGGCAGTAGGAAGTTCCTTAGTATGACATTTGTTGAAAATCCAAAGAAACAATACGCGCTCTGTACAGTTTTAGTTGATAACCTGCCATGGAATGTGGCGGTAACATGCTATTGAACATGGTAGCTATAGTAGGCATACAGTAATGGTTGTATGCTGGCTAAGATTAATATTATACTTTCGAAATATTTTCTGCACGATGCACTAATGATAATATAAAAAAGATTTTGCGTATTAAGCATGTTTGACTATCATAAGGAGAAATCTCCTTCAATTCTGTGTTTGCATTGTGTGTGTGGCGGGAGGCCTTATGGTAATTTCATTTTCCAAAATCATAGCGGATTTCTTTTTATTTTCTTTGTGAAAATAACTGTTTTTAAGATCTCACACCAGTCCCACAATTGACCTGGAGTTTATTGTTCCCTTTCTAAACTCTGGGTACCCATAATATTCCACACGGGCAGCCTAAAGTTAGGTTATCATTATTCGGGAGCAAAATCAGAAAAGAAGTTGCTGTGGAGATCTGGAGCTCAAGCTAAATGGCGAAGCGTATCATTTATACTATGTAGTATCCGTTGCGTATGGTTTGTTGCGAAGTTCAGTTTCATATAGTCAAGTTAAAATGATTGTCGGTGTTGTATCGATTGTTGTGAACTCTGATGATGTATGTAAAACTGATATAGATGTTGTTTTTAAAGATTATCCATTTATCTATTATATTTGTTCCGCTGCGAAATATGAGATTCTGTTGTTGTTTTCTCTTCTTCTTCTACCTCTTTCTTCTTTAACCCTAATAGTTCGGTTTTTCGGCATTCGGCTGTGCGGCATTTGATACAATGAACGTATTGATGTTGACTTTCGAGCGTCGAAAAATTAGGTCGTTACATTTTGGAATCAGAGCATTTGGTTAAGCGATAACCTTGGCTCTGGTGGGTGTTACTCATTAGAGGTAGAGTCTGTAGTACTCTAGAATAAGTTTGAGTGTAATAATAGATATGAGCGTGTATTTGTTAGTGAATATAAAATTGTTTTATATTGTGATGATTGGTTTGTTGAGTGGTATATGGATTCTGATCGACATAATCTGTACAACTCTATCGATAGGGATCTCTAAACACTCGTACAGAACAATCCGACACGATACTGTTTTAAAATAGGGTGAACGAAATAATTTTACCCAAAACCATTTTCGTAGATAAAGGAAATAATCTTTGTAGATTATTATAATATATGGTTGCTTGATTGTTAGGAAGTGATAATATTATTATCATTTGAGTAGGAAATTGAAATCGTAACTCCAAAGTTAAGAAATAAATTCACATACAAATGGAATTTGAGAATATAAATTGTAAATTTGATTTATAATTTGAAACGGAATTCCAAAGAAGTATTTGGAAATGTTTTGAAAAGAATTTGAAAATTTTGGAGATTTGGAAAGTTTAAATCCCTTTTGATTTTGAAGATGATTTTCAAAGGTTTTCGAAAGTGTTTTGAAGGGATGAAAGCCCTAAACTCTTTTCGGTCACTAGAAAATACTTTGGTGATGACTGCAGCATCATCGATGTTCATTTTCGGGTTTCTAGGAGAGGAATTGCTACCAAATTATTTTAAATGGAAGTCGTTTGCAAACTGGGTTTGGTTTTGGGAATCCAAAAGATAATTCGAATTGATTTCAAAAATGATTTTGAAAGGTTGAAAAGACTCTGGAATCCTATTAAAAATAGATATATATGGAATAAAATTTATTAAGGTGGAAAATAAAATTTTGAATGAATAAATAAATTTACAATTGCTAGTAAATGAAAGGGAAATTGAACGTTGAAATTTATTTTGAATTTGTAAGTAAATAGAACTGGAATTGGAATTGAATTTGATTTGTAAAGCAAAGTATTAAAATAAAAGTAGTAAGTGAAATTAATTGAAGAAATGACCAAATAGATATGGTCTGGAATGAATTGAATTCAATATTTCTAAATGAAAGGTGAATCAAATTCATATGGTAATCTAGTTTAAATACAAGTGGTTGTAAACCAAAATGGTGAATTGAAATTTAATTGTGTTTGGGCATGAACAAAGATTAAAACTGGAATTAGAACTGAATATTGAAAACCAATTTGAATTGTGTGAAATAAAATGAAGTTGTAAAATTAGTTCGGAGAGAACTAAAGGTAATAAAGGTGGAAATAAAAAATGGCTTGAGATAAAATGAATTGGAATTTGAAATGGATTAGTAAATGAAACTAATTTAAAATAGTGATATGAATCAATTGTGAATGAAAGATAATTGATAAATTCAATATTCGGAAGGAAAAATTGAATCCAATAGAATTCAAGTGTAAATTGAATTCAAATGAAATTGAAATGTAAGATTGAAATAAAATGGATGTATAACTTCAATAGTGAAGTAAAGATGGTATAAGAAGTATATATTGAAAATTTGGTAAAGGAATGCGTAGAATAAATTTGAATGTTGTTATTGGATATTATGGCTAGCAGGATATGCAGGTGTGTTAAAGACAAAGGATAAACTGGATTTTGATTTTGAAGATAAAAATTGAATTGCTCGACAAAAAGATATGTATTTAAATTTCAATATGAAATTTGGTGATTTTCTTGTCCAGCCACTTGGCTTTCGTTTTCTTTTTGAATCTGGGGACCTGTGGTGCCATTTTGTAGTCGTACCGAGCTAGCAGCGCAAAGGAGACGCTGGCAAAAATTTTCGAAAATTTAGGGAGATAGAAAAATTTTGAAATTTTGAAATTTAAATTTGAATTTGAATTGTGAAATAAATGAAGTTGTCTAGAAACTATGAAGATTTTGCAAAGCTAGTTGAAATGATAATGGGGCTCTAATAAAAATATTTGTTTAGTAAGTTGATAAAACTGTTTAGTTTTGGAAAGATAGAAAATGGGTTAAGGATCATTCTTCTTAACTAGTAATTTCGAGATGAAATTCTTTTGAGGGGGGAAGGATGTGACGACCCGGAAATTTTTAACATTTGAAATGGAATATTTAATTGATTTTAAATATTTGGATGTTGGTTCAACTTGAATTTCGAATATAAATATGAATTTGGCAATTAAATTATTGAATTTGATTTATTAATGATGGGTAGAAATTTGAATTTTCAATTTTTGGCTTGTTAAAATAATTTGATGGCTTACAAAATTTATATTGTTAATACTGGGGTTAATGGAAGCTTCGGATTCAGTTTTGAAATCATATTGTTTAAATCGATATTTAAAAATAGCCTTCCGAGGCACAGTCTTGGATTTCAACGAAACCGGTTCTGTTGGATCGGTAATATTGTATTATTATCGGATTTCAATTTTCGTAGTGTTTGGAGTGATTGTTTGGCCATACGATAAGCAAACGCGCTGAAAATTAGAACGAAATTTAATTTAATATCTGGGTCCAAAAAGCTATCTTTTCTGTACGATCGAATTAGGACTCGAAACCTTTTCCATTGCGTTCGGAATATGGGTATAACATTATTAACGCATGGCGGCATGCCTCAATTGGAGATCAGGATTTTAAGTTATATATATAACAAGAAATTTTGGGAATTTTTTGAGAAAAATGTGTGATCCTCTACGCATAGAGGAGAGCACACATGAGAATATATATGAAATTTTGGGAATTTTTGAATATAATAAAATTTGAAACTCAAACGTATTATCCATCCTCGAGATGCTTCCACTATAAGTTGCATATTCATCTTCCTTGTAAAGCTATCCTCGCTCAGATTAAAATCGTGACCTACTTATCTTTGTTGATTTTGACTTCAAAACGGAGATAATAAAAGGAAATCCAAAAAAAAATCAATACCTAATTCCATGTCTTCCTCAGTAAAATCAATGGCCGATTGAATCACTATCTCAATTCGATTTCATATAAAAAAAATAAGCAATTCAAAAATCATGCTCGCATTCGAAATCAATCGAGGCCGAAGTCTCTTTAAATTTTAAATTAAATTAAAACCAGGGCCGATCGAATCATTCCCAAATCGAGCAGAGATGGCGAGTGTAGTCGAGGCGGCGCGCGAGGTTGAGAGGCATAGAGCTCGCGAGGTTCATGGCGGCAGTGACTCGTGATCACGATGGTGGAATTGGGTCTTCGGTGATGGGTTTTAGGTCGCCTTCAAGAAGCTGTAGTCGAGGTCAAAGCGCGTAGCAGTGGAAGGTCGATTTGGGGATGTGGGCTTCGAGAGTTTGAGCTCAGCTTGGACAGGGCTTGCTTGTCGCGACAAAAAGGTGGAGATGGCGACTTCGATGGGGTTGAGCGCACGCGAATTTGCGTCGTTTGATGGTCGCAAATTTCTGCAGTAAGGTAATTTGAATTTTTAAAGATATTTTAAATTTAACGACACTTAATTTAAACATGAACTGGAACTTGCTGTCTGGTTTCAAAATATAAGTATATATGTGCATGTAGGAAATTTTTATAGTAAGTTTTAAAAAAAATTCCAGTGAGATTTAATTACAGATTTATATGCATGCAGAAGATTTTATACTTTTTTATCATGTTTAAAAACGAAATATATATATATACATAAGATGTACGTGTGCAACAGTTTTAAATGTTTTGAATTGTAAAGACAGTTTAAAATTTAATTATTTGTTTAATTGAATCTAAGGTATCTTCGTCACTAAAAATAATTTATAAAAGGAAATTTAGTTTAAATTTAATGATTAGTTAATTCAATCTATTAAAAGGGAATTAATTGTTCAATAGTTCAAATAATAATAGATCCTATAATATTAGTTACAGGGTCTAGAAATCATGGAATTAAGCCACAATGGAAATGGATTGCAAATTAAAAAGGGCAAAGGTGAGATCTTCTCGCTTAATCAAATTTTCTGATTTAAATTTTAAATAGTTAAATTTAAAATTGATTGACTGTGTGCTTGGATGATTGGTTTATTATTAGTTATATTAGTTTAGACCCTATGCGTCGAATAATAGCGGATGATATTATATTAAACCCATATACCATGATATTCCACCTCGAAGTGGAATTGGTATTATACATGTATTTGGAGTTGTTGATTTTCCGCATTATATAGCGGATGAGACCCTAAGTGCTGCATAATAGCAAATGATATTATATAAATCCCATATACCACGATATTCCACCTAGAAGTGGAATTGGTATTTGATTGTTGTGCTAACGTCTGTGGATGCAGGGAAACAGGTTGGAGGGATCCAACTGGATTCCTCAAAACGTTTTGATTTGTTTTCAAAATTATGTGTTGATTATTTATAATCTGTGTGTGATTATGTGTGATTGAAACCCTTGAAGGCTAAAATTTAGCTGAATATATTTTTGGTATCGTAGGATACCAGAAATAAATAAAATTTGATTTTTGAAATTTAATAGAAAATTTATAGTATATTAATTTTATAAAATTGAATAAATTAAAAGAAGAAATTTGTTTCAAAAGATAATAAATTTGGTGTTGAAATAAATTTAGAAATCAATTTTGGAAATTGATTTGGTATTTGAAAATAATTTTGGAAATCAATTTAGAATTTAATTCGGTGCTGAAAATGAATATTTGGAAATCGATTTGAAAATCGTATACCAATCGATATTTAGAAGTTTAAATTCACAATGGAAATTCATAAAGGAAAGGGAAATTTGTTCTAAAAATAAACATTTGGTTATTTTAAAAGTGTGAAAGGAATTTACGGATTCGGAACGTAAATTTAAAATAAATCAAGAAAGATTTATTAATTGATTTGAATGAATCATTTCGAAATGGAAAATGTATTTTCCCTGGAAAGCTGAGTATGATTTCGAAGTAGCCTATAAATATAAACTGAAATTTTTTAAGGATGGTTTTAGAAAGGATGCTTTGAATAATTATCTTAACTGGTTTCAAATCTTTAAAGTAAGGATTTATTTAATTACTTATAGAAGAGATTATTTTAAAGATTAAAATTGATATTTGTTTTAGGAAACGATTATTTAAATAGTTAAACCTTATCTACTAATTTTATTTTACAATTAGTTGGGACTTAAAAATCTTATATGTGATAATTAGTATAATGTTTTCGTAACCAATATTTTATGTAAGTATTTAAGATGGTTTTATTTTAAATGTTTCCAAGTATATTTTGGATAAATGATTTGAATTATTTTAACTCAGCAGATTTCCAGTGGAAACGAATAAATATTTGGAAATATATTCCGCGTAAGGAAAATCCATTGAATTTTTTTTTCAAAGGATTGAAATGTGAATAGTGATTTGAAATTTGTTTTTAAATATTAAAGTGATAAAAGTATATCTTGTGAAGATATTTTGGAAATAAATGATTTGAGAAAATTATTTGAAATCCAATGATGGCTGTGAATGATAATTGATAGTTAAATAACCAACTATCAATATTAGTCTTTTCAAACGACATTTGAATATCAATGTGACCGGGGGTCGATTCCAAATGGATATTTGAAACCACATCGAACCCTTGTGATTGTGATGGATCTCTTGTTTAAATGATTAAAGTGGAAATTTGTTGTGATTTGTTGAAATCTGAATGTAACACTTATTTTTAAAAATAAGCGCTCGTTATTCGGATTAGCCGGGTGAGGACTTTGTGTCATAATACCCATTGCGAATAACGATACGATGAAATGGGATTGCATTTGAAGACGGTGTTGAAGACCGGGTATTTTCGAAAATGAAAGGATTACCTATCGAATGTCTCTGCACCGGGTTGCTTCGGTATAGAGATTTTATCACCCTTTGTGATGGGGATTCCGGACGTGATTAGTGAATACCTGAATTTGCAAGGGCATCTTTTGAAGTGCCTTCGGTTCCGTTCGATCTCCACACGGACTTGTAGGGATGTGTGTCTGACATTACACTTTGAGATATAAAGCTGATTTCTATCAAATACATTTCTATTGGTGGTGGAGAATTTATTCTCTTAGCTTAACACCCTTCTCTGAGACGTACAAGCTCAAAGGTTATGTAGTTGATGGTTATTAGTGATATACTCCCAATTTGGTAATGTGGCATACGAAATGCTGCTGATCATTTGTTGATCAAAGCATGACTTTGTGAAAAGTGTAGCTTTGTGGACAAGACTTCATCGGACCTCACATCCTGGAAATGGTCGAAACAGGAAAGATGCGACAAGGTTATGAGGGTCGCGCCCTTTAGGGTATGTCATTTCCTTCTGGAAAAGAATGGTATCATGGTATGGAGCACAGATACTTAATATATGCTGTTGCTGCAAATCTATTACTCTTTGTGGTTGTTGCTTTGTGGTTGAGGATCCTCGGATAAAGGTCGCAAATGATGGGGGGATGGCATACTTGAGTAGTAGTTACCTAGTTACAGAGGTAACCCGGCCTTGTGTTGGCAGAGATCCGGCTAGGTTCTCGGGACGTCCCTCCAAAGGCGTACCCATGTGGCAGTAGAAAGTTCCTTAGCCTGACCATTTGTTGAAAATCCAAAGAAACAATACGCGCTCTGTACGGTTTTAGCTGTATAACCTGCCATGGAATGTGGCGGTAACCTGCTATTGAACATGGTAGCTATAGTAGGCATACAATAATGGTTGTATGCTGGCTAAGATTAATATTATACTTCGAAATGTTTTCTGCACTATGAACTAATGATAATATTAAAAATATTTTGCGTATTAAGTATATTTGACTATCATAAGGAGAAATCTCCTCTAATTCTGCGTTTGCTTTGTGTGTGTGTGGCGGGAGGCCTTATGGTAGTTTCATTTTCCAAAAGCATAATGGATTTCTTTTTATTTTCTTTGTGAAAATAACTGTTTTTAAGATCTCACCAGTCCCACGATTGAACTAGAGTTTATCGTTCCCTTTCTAAACTCTGGGTGTCCATAATTTTCCACACGGCAGCCTAGAGTCAGGTTATCATTATTCGGGAGCAAAATCAGAAAAGAAGTTGCTGTGGAGATTTGGAGCTCAAGCTGGATGGCGAAGCGTATCATTTATACTATGTAGTATCCGTTGCGTATGGTTTGTTGCAAAGTTCAGTTTCATGTAGTCAAGTTATAATGACTGTCGGTGTTGTATTGATTGTTGTGAACTCTGATGATGTATGTAAAACTGATATAGATGTTGTTTTTAAAGATTATTCATTTATCTATTATATTTGTTCCGCTGCGAAATGTGAGATTCTGTTGTTGTTTTCTCTTCTTCTTCTACCTCTTTCTTCTTTAACCCTAACGGTTCGGTTTTCCGGCATTCGGCTATACGACATTTGATACAATGGGCGTATTGATGTCGATTTCGGACGTCGAAAAATTGGGTCGTTACAGGTAATTATGAAACTTAATGATTTATACTTTAAATTACTCATTTTAGATGGTATTAGGCTTTTAGCCAAGGAATATTATCACAAATATAAATCAATAAGTATAGTCACACGTGTTGAATTATTCCCACGTCATTATATCTTCCATTAATTATTTTTTTTTGTTATTTTATGCTATCGATATTTAATTTTTACATGCATGTGGCTGAGAAGGGCGATTGTCTAGTTGGAACGTAAAGCCACATCTTTCAATCTAAAACCAAAACATCTTTTCTTGAGAGAAATAGTAACATTTCACAAAACATTTGAATTTCTGATAGTGATCATAATGCATTTTAATGTTCGAAATTCCAGCCATTCCAAGTTTATATCACATGCATTATAATAGTATGCAAGGTATGTATTTATTCTTTATTTGTGGTTTATATTACACGCATTTAATAGATGATAAGTGCTCAAAACTATCTATTATCATTATGCTAGTAACAATATTTGGAAGTGTGAATCTAAGAGAAACTTAAATCATAAAAGCTACACAAGACAACAAACTACAAACTAATGTAAATTGTATACTCCTTGTACTTGTTTGTAGAACTCAGAATTCCATTTCGATCAAACCATTTAGGACGGACAACTTTCACCCAATAAATAGGACCAAGTGTAAAAATTGGTCAATTGGCAGTGAGAACCTTACCAGAGCAGCTAAACTGCCAATCTAGAGGTTAATTTTTAAACCACTCTCAATATAATAAGGAGCATGGGAGTCTTGTTATTTTTCTTAAAGTCCATCATAGATGCATGCATGATGCGCAAAGGAAAAACCTAACTGATGCAATTTGTAAGTAATTACTTATTGCACAACGGAAGGGGAAGCATGAAAATGATATTAGCAAAGTTAACAGGTGATGAAGGCAAGAAGTGGATCTTGAAAGCTTGCACGGCTCCTTGAGGAGGTCCTCAACTGGAACCTCGACAATGATCAAAAGATACATGAAACTCTTCCACCATGGACACATTCTACCTATAAATGCATATGAACTACTAGTTACTATCGCCTAGGTTACGTGATGCAATATGCCATCAATAAGTGACCAATACTTCTATAAACAATTTAAATTTATCTACGAATGCCCAAGATTGCAGGAACACTTGGCTGATCAAGTGCAAACTACACTTGAGACTCGTGGTCATGTATATCCAATGAATTGCGATGAGGACTCCTCTGTCCAACGAATGCCCTATCAATGGCAGTTTGCGTTAATGGAGCTGGAATAGGATTATCCATTAAGTCAACCCATTACTTTAGTTAGGGTCATGATCCTGCCATCAAAAAATATAGAGTTATCTCTGTAGCATGTAGTATAGTAAACAGAATTCATATAGTTGACAGATGCAGCATCAGGATCAATAGTTATTTTCTTTCCTCTCTGGACTGTCTTGGTTCTATGCCTCTTCTCATCTCTCACATCAATGCGAACTGGTTTCCTTACTATGGTCAAGTCTGTTTCTACTACTAAATCATCTAGCATTGTCGGTGCAACAACAGTTTCGGGTTTCTAAGACACTTCCTGATATGAGAAAAATGAAAAACATCGCGGATACCTTCTAAACTACTCGTTAACTCAGCTCAATACACGAGCTACCTGATCCTCTTAAGAATAGAAAAATGTCCAATGAACGTAGAAGATAACTTCCCCCTTATCCCAAATCTAATCGCACCCTTCATCGGTGACACTTTGATGAAAACCTAGTCCCCAATTGAGAACTGCAAATCTTTCCGTCTCTTATCTACATAACTTTTCTACCTAGATCGAGCCTCCTTCATTCTAGTTCGAATTACCTCAATCTTTTCTGCAACCTCTCTAACTAGATCTGGGTCAAGAATCAACCTATCCTCGGTTTCCAACCAACACACGAGAGATTTGCATGGCCTTCCATACAAAGCTTCAAACTGTGCCATCCCAATACTACTCTAACAATTGCTGTTATACCAAAACTCGACTAGATGCAGATGGTTCTCCCATGTACCCTCAAATCCAAAACACAAGCTTTTAAGAAATCTTCCAAGATCACATTAAAACTTTCCGTTTGCCCATCTGTTTGCGGATGATAAGCGTACTCATCTTAAGCTTGGTACATATATCCTTGACATGAATCGGATTTTTTTCTTCCAATTTTATCGACCCTAAATCGGTATTTCTAATTGAGGAGGATTAGAAACACAAAATCAAAGAAAAGAAACAAAGCTTATATATTTGGATCATGGTGCTATATTTATTGTCGTGTGAAAATTTCACTTCAGGCTTTTGATAAATTGAAAATTCATTTTGGTATTTATGCACCTTAATGATTTATTCTTTAAATTATCTTAAGGAAATAAGAGACATTTGAAGTTCTGGAACATAGCGTACATTAGTGAAAGTACTAACCACTCCATCAAACATCCGAATTTGCACGGAACTAATGCCCTTTGGCTTAGAAATAGCACCATTACTCATAACCATTGAAATTCCCTATTTGTCAATATAAGAAGAAAAACAAGTCTTCTTCGACGTCGTATGATAAGGCACCCTCGAGTCGAGCACCCATTCGCTACCGGAAACATCCGATGCTACCGCCGTTAAAACATCTACGTCTCCCTTATCAGCTCCACTCTCCAACGCTATGCATGAAGACATTACTTCTTTCTTTGACTTCTCCTTGTCCGTAACTCATTCTTCCAATGACCGAACTTCTTAAAATAAAGCATTTGCCATTTCTCTCCTTTTGATTTTCCTCTCCAACCGAGATTTCTAGATTTAGAACGCCCATGGTTTCCTTCTTCTCATATCTCTTTTTCTCCCAAATAAACTATGACCACTACTAGCACAATTACTTCCATCATTCAACTCTTTTATTTGATCGTGCAACTCCTCACTAAGAACCCTTTTTGATATAATCAATTTTCAAAGTATCCCAGCTATAGATCAAACTATTTGAGAAACCAGTATAACGGTCAAGCAATGAAAACAACAATATCATCGCCTTTTGCACTTTCCAAATCTTCAAATCTACCACCTTCATCTTCATTAGAAAATCATTAAAGACATTCAAGTGTGCCTTTAGAAAAGTACCTTCCTTCATCTTATAGGTGAAGAATGTTCACAGTAAGATCAAACGGTTAGTTAGTGACTTCTTCATATACAACTCCTCTAACTTGTCCCATATACCCTTAGTGGTAGTCTCATCACTTCGAGGATAACATTCTCCCCCATAGCAAGTCAAAGTGTAGTGAATGTCCACTCTTTCATTTCCTCTTTCTCAACATCCAAGATGTCCGCCGACAACAAATGTATATCAAACACTACATGATACACACAATTTTGTCTAAGAATAGCTTTCATCTTCCATTGCCACTTTTCAAAATTATTATCGTCATTCTACTTGTCCATAACCAATTGTAATCCCGAAGCCGCATAAGATCCACGTACATATGGCGCTACACCACTTGGACTAACCACTGAGGGACTACCTATGTATTATCTGATTTCAGCATTTCTACAGCCATCTACCAACACCAAAGATCTGATGCCAAATGTTATAGGAATTCTAACTCGAGACTACTTAAATCAAAACCCCAAAGTATAGTAAAAAAAATGATATAATGGTAAGAAGTGCAAAAACAACTAATCAATATCTTAATCCATATCTTAATCCAATCCATCCATTCATTATCACCAAACAAGCAATAGAGAAACAAAGCAATAATAATAAAAATAGATCACATACCGATTTATAGTGGTTCCACCAATGGCTTGTCAGTGTACATCCACTTTAAGAGAGAACCTTTATTAATACAAATGAGAAGAATATAATAGATCGACTATAGTGATCAATATTCAAATGGAATAGATTTCTGGAGAAGAGAATTGAAGAAAACTGGATTTTGATAAACCCTATTTAATTGTGGATAAAACTTGATAAAAACCCTTGGAGTTGTCTTTGCTTTGAATCCTAAAAATAGCTTATAGTGAACCATCCTTCCTTGACAAATACCTGAATTGCCCCTTGAAGCCCTATAAGAAAATACACATATTCTTGATCCAAAACCAAAAATGCAGCACGTCAGACGTCCGTCAAAGCCCGTTAGACATCTATCGCAACTTTCAAGCTACATATTTCCTACTGTCAAACATCTAACTGATTCTCTCGGACGTCTGACAGAACTGTAGGTCACAGTAAACTTTCTGTCAGACGTTTGAGCATTCCTGTCAGACGTTAGACATAACTTTTAACATGTGTATCTTTAAATCACGAAAACTTGAGTATCCGAGCTCCAATGTGCATGCCTTTTTTTACCGTTATCAAGCTATTCACGACCTCTTCAACTCTTCATATAATACCACCAAAATTCAACAATCTGTGTAGTTCAAAGATGGTTGTGTTGAAAAATCAGTTGAGGAGGTCAGCATTCTAAAATAAAAAAAACTGAGAAACCGATAAAAGATAATGTTGTAAAGAGTAGTGAAATAAACATAGTTGAAAGAAAATTTATCTTAATTTGTTGTTGAGATAAGCTAAAATAGGTTTTTTGCTTTCGAATTTGGTATAGCGGAGGAAAAGAATGGGGTTAGGATGTATGTAGGTAGAGAAACTACGATTGGAATTAGGTAGTTAGGTCTTGACGGGTATAACCCAATGGTCCGATTCGAAACACAACAATGGTAACTCATGTCCATCTCAATTTTCGATGTGTCGAAAATTGTAACTAGTACAGAAAGGTTGCAAGTGCCTCCTTAAGAAAAAGGTAGACTAATTTGAAATGGTGAGGACGGAATCAATTTCTAGCATGTTTAAAAAAACGGTGGAATACGGATTTTTGCATTCTGAAATGTAGGAAATAACAATGCCACATCAGCCTCCTTTTGGATTTAAGTAATTTATATATTCCAATATTTTATAATGTAGACTAAATTCATATATCTTGAATCTATTTAAAATGGCAATATCTTATTAACTATTTATGAATAGCCAATTCAACCAAAACGATAAAACTTGGTTATGATTGTAATATTGAACATAATCAATAAACTAAATAAAATATTCCCTGATAAAAAAGTTTCTCAATGAAATTAATAATGAAAAGTTTCTCGATGAAATTAATAGAGAACGCTCTAATACCACGTGTTAAAAATTCTATAGTCTAAAACCAATTGAAAATTTAACCATGTTTCTAAATCATTTTGGATTTCAGCAAGAACAATATAGAAAAGATAAACATAATTGACGAAGTGGTACATGTATCAGTTGATAAGAATCAAATTTGTTCTTCCAAGTTTACTAACCCTAAATCGGTATTTCTAATTGAGGAGGATTATAAAAACAAAAACAAAGAAGAGAAATAAGGCTTACATATTTGGATCATGATGCCATATTTATTGTTGTGTGAAAATTTCACTTCATACATTCGATAAATTGAAAATTAATCTTGGTATATATGCACCTTAATGATTTATTCTTTAAATGATCTTAAGGAAATAAGAAACTTTCGAAGTTCCGGAACATAGCGTACACTAGTGAGAGTACGAACCACTCCAACAAGCATCTGAATTTGCACAGAACTAATGCCCTTCGACTTACAAATAACACCATTATCCATAACAATTGAACTTCAATCTTTGTTGACATAAGAAGAAAAATAGTTCTTCTTTGACATCATATGATAAGACCCCCCTCCCCCGAATCGAGCATCCATTCACTATGGGAAACATATGATGCTACAGCCGTCAAAATGTCTACGTCTTCCTCACCAACTCCACACTCCACCGCTATGGATGAAAACAATAATTCTTTCTTTGTTTTCTCCTTGTCCGGAAATCATTATTCCAATGGTCGGGCTTCTTAAAAATAAACCACTTGCCATTTCTTTCCTTTGTCTTTCCTCTCCAACCAGGCTTCCTAGATTTAGAACACCCATGGCTCCCTTCTTCTTCCAAATAAACCGTGACCACTACTAGCACAATTACTTCCATCATCCAACCCCTTCATCTGATCGTGCAACTCCTCACTAAGAAAACCCTTTTGACATCATCAATTGTCAAAGTATCCCAGCGACAGATAAAACTATTTGAGAAACCCATATAATAGTCTGGCAATGAACACATTAATATCATTGCCTTCTGCTCTTCACTAATCTTCAAATATACCGCCTTCATTTTCATTAGCTAATCATCAAAGACATTCAAGTGCGCCTTAAGTGAAGTACCCTCCATTTTATAGGTGAAGAACATTCGCAGCAAGATGAAACGATTAATTAGCGACTTCTTCATATATAACTCCTCCAACTTGTCCCACATACCCTTAAGGTAGTCTCACCACTTTAAAGACATCATTTTCCCTCATAGTAAGTTGAAGTGTAGTGAATGTACACTCTTTCATTTCCTCTTCCTCAACATTCGAGATGTATGTCGGCAACAAATGTATATCAAACATTACCCGATGCATATAATTCCATCTAAGAATAGCTTTCATCTTCCATTTTCACTTTTCAAAATCGTTATCATCATTCTACTTAGCCATAATCAATTATGATCCCAAAGCTACATAAGATCTGCGTACATATAGCGCTACTTCACTTGAACTAACCACTGAGGAACTACCCGAGGTATTATTTGATTTTGGACTTTCTATAATTACCTACCAACACCAAAGCTCTAATATCAAATGTTATGGGAATTCTAACTCGAGACTACTTAAATCAAAACCCCAAAGCATAGTGCAAAATGAGATTGTGATAAGAAGTGCGAAAAAAACCACTCGATACCTCAATCCAATCCAAAATCAATCACAATCACCAAACAAACAATAAAGAAACAAAGCATTGACGATAAAAATAGATCACATATGATTTATAGTTGTTCCACCAACGTCTTTTTAATGTACATCCACTTTGAGAGAGAACCTTTATTCATACAAATAACAAGAGTTCAAGAGATTGACTGCATATGATAAGACTGAGAAACCTATAAAAATAATGTTGTAAAGAGTAGTAAAATAAACATAGTTAAAAGAAAATTTATCTCAATTTGTTGTTGGAAGAAGCTAAAATGGGTTTATTGCTTTCGAATTTGGTATAGTAGAGGAAAAGAATGAGGTTAGGGTGTTAATGTAAGTGGAGAAATTACGATTGGAATTGGGTAGTTGGGTCTTGACGGGTGATACCCAATGGTCCAATTCGAAACACAACAATGGTACCTTACGTCCATATGAATTTTCGATGTGTCAAAAATTGTAACTAGTACAGAAAAGTTGCAAGTGCCTCCTTAAGAAAAAGGTAGACTAATTTGAAATATTGGGGACGAAATCAATTTCTAGCATGTTTAAAAAAAAGGTGGAACACGAATTGTTGCATTCTGAAATGTAGGAAATAGTAATGCCACATCAACCTCCTTTTGGATTTAAGTATCCTATATATTCCAATATTATATAATGTAGTCTAAATTCATATATCTTGAATCTATTTAAAATATTAATATCTTATTAACTATTTGTGCATAACCAATTCAACCAAAACAATAGAACTTATTTAGGATATGGAACGATTATAATATTGAAATCATAATCAACAAAGTAAATAAAATGTTCCCTGATAAGAAAAAGTTTCTCAATGAAATTAATAGTGAAAAGTTCCTTAATGAAATTAATAGCAACGCTCTAATACCACGTGTTAAAAATTCTGTAGTGTAAAACCAATCGAAAAATGAACCATGTATCTAAATATATAATCATTTTGGATTTCAGCAAGAACAACATAAAAAAGGTAAATGTAACTGACGAAGTAGTACATGTATCAGTTGACATGAATCAGATTTGCCCTTCCACGTTTGCCAACCCTAAATCGGTATTTCTAATTAAGGAGGATTATAAAAAAACAATGAAGAGAAAGAGAGCTTATATATTTGGATCATGACACCATATGTATTGTCGTGCAAAAATTTCACTTCAGACTTTCGATAAATTGAAAATTCATTTGGTATATATGCACCTTAATGATTTATTCTTTAAATTTTCTTAAGGTAATAAGAAACTTTCGAAGTTCCGGAACATAGCGTACATTACTAGAGTACGAACCACTCCATCAAGCATCCGAATTTGCACGGAACCAATGCCCTTCGACTTACAAATAACACCATTACCCATAACAATTGAACTTCCCTCTTTGTCGACATAAGAAGAAAAACAGTTCTTCTTCGATGTCATATGATAAGACTCCCATGAATTGAGCATCCATTCACTAAGGAAAACATCCGATGCTACCGCCGTCAAAACATCTACATCTCCCTCACCAACTCCACACTCCACCACTATAGATGAAGACGCTGCTTCTTTCTTTGTCTTCTCCTTGTCCGGGACTCATTCTTCCAATGCCCAGGCTTCTTAAAAATAAAGCACTTTCCATTTCTTTCCTTTGTCTTTCCTCTCCAACCGTGCTTCCTAGATATAGAATGCCTACGGTTTTCTTCTTCTTTTGAATAAACCGTCATCACTACTAGAACAATTACTTCTAACATCCGATTCCTTCATTTAATCGTGCAACTCCTCGCTAAGAAGGCCCTTTTTGACATCATCAATTGTCAAAGTATCCCAGCTATAGATCAAACTATTTGAGAAACCCGTATAACAGT
Organism: Allium cepa; assembly: GCA_030765085.1. Lineage (NCBI taxonomy): Eukaryota > Viridiplantae > Streptophyta > Magnoliopsida > Asparagales > Amaryllidaceae > Allium > Allium cepa. The sequence continues at coordinate 402,796,469 of CM060929.1, read as the reverse complement.
CTTGCAATGAACACAATAATATCATTTTCTTATGCTCTTCCCCAATCTTCAAATCTACCATCTTCATCTTCATTAGCTAATCATCAAAGACATTCAAGCGTGCTTTAAGCGAAGTACCCTCCTTCATCTTATAGGTAAAGAGCATTCGCAGCAAGATCAAATGATTAATTAGTGACTTATTCATATACAACTCCTCCAACTTGTCCCACATACCCTTAGCGATAGTCTCATCACTTCAGGGACAACATTCTCCCCCATAGCAAGTTGAAGTGTAGTGAAGTCCACTCTTTTATTTCCTTTTTCTCAACATCCGAGATGTCCACCGGCAACAAATGTATATCAATCACTACCCCATGCACATAATTCCGTTTAAGAATAGCTTTCATCTTCCATTTTCACTTTTCAAAATCATTATCATCATTCTACTCGGCTATAATCAATTATGATACCAAAGCCACATAAGATCTATGTACATATAACGCTACACCACTTGAACTAACCACTGGGAGACTACACAAGGTATTATCCGATTTTGGCGTTTCTACAACCACCTACTAACACCAAAGCTCTGATACCAAATGTTATGAGAATTCTAACTCGAGACCACTTAAATGAAAACCTCAAAGCACAGTACAAAATGAGGTTGTGGTAAGAAGTGCGAAAACAACCAATCAATATCTCAATCCAATCTAAAACCAATCACAATCATCAAATAAGCAATAGAGAAACAAAGCATTGACGATAAAAATAGTTCATATATGATTTATAGTAGTTCCACCAACGTTTTTTAGTGTACATCGACTTTGAGAGAGAACCTTTATTCATACAAATGAGAAGAGTTCAAGAAATTGACTGCAGTGATCAATATTCAAACAGAAAAGATTTGTGGAGAAGAGAGTTGAAGAAACCATGGATTTTGATAAACTCTATTTAGTTGTGGATAAACATTGATAAAAACCCTTGGAGTTCTCTACACATAGTGCCACCAAAATTCAATACTCCATGCATTCCAAAGATGGTCGTGTTGAAAAGTCAGTTGAGGAGGTTGACATTCTAAAATAAAAATAGAAAACAGAGAAACCTATAAAAGATAATGCTGTAAAGAGTAGTAAAATAAACGTAGTTAAAAGAAAATTTATCTCAATTTGTTGTTGGAAGAAGCTAAAATGGGTATGTTGCTTTCCAATTTTGTATAGTGGAGGAAAAGAATGGGGTTCGGATGTTTATGTGGGTGGAAAAACAATGATTGGAATTGGATAGTTGAATCTTGATGAGCAAAACCAAACGGTTCAATTCGAAGCACAACAATGTAATCTCATGTCCATTTCAATTTTCGAGGTGTCGAAAATTGGGTACGGAAAGGCTGTAAGGGCGCCCTTAGAAAAATGGTATACTGTTTTGGAACGGTGGAAGCGAAATCAGTTTTCAGTATGTCTAAAAAAAGGGTGGAACACGAATTGTTGCATTTTGAAATGTAGGAAATAGCAATGCCGGATCAGCTCCTTTTTTTGAAGAAATCTCTATATTCCAATATTATACAGTGTAATCTAAATTCATACATCTTGAAACTGTTTAAAATATCAATATCTTATTAACTAGTTGTGAATAACCAATTCAGCCAAAATGACAAAACTTGGTTAGGCTATGGAATGATTATAATATTGAAATCATAATCAACACACTAAATGATATATTCTCTAATAAAAAAAAAGGTTTCTAAATGAAATTAATAGTGAAAAGTATCTCAATGAAAATAAATAGTGAACGCTCTAATACCGTGTGTTAAAAATTCTGTAGTCTAAAACCAATCGAAAAATGAACCATGGATCTAAACATATAATCATTTTGGATTTCATCAAGAACGGTATAAAAAAGATAAACATAATTGACGATGTGGTACATGTACCCATCGATATGAATTGGATTTGTCCTCCCAAGTTTATCGACCCTAAAGTGGTATTTCTAATTGAGGAGGATAGTAAAAACAAAAACAAAGGAAAGAAACAAAGCTTATATATCTGGATCAAGACGCCATATTTATTGTCGTGTGAAAATTTCACTTCAGATTTTTGATGAACTGAAAATTCATTTTGATGATTATGCAACTGAATGATTTATTCTTTAAATTACTCATTTTAGATGGCTTTAGGCTTTTAGCCAAAGAATATTATCACAAATATAAATCCATAAGTATGGTCACACATGTTGAATTATTCTCACGTCGTTATATCTTCCATTAATTTTTTATTTTTTGTAATTTTATGATATCGATATTTAATTTTTGCATACATGCGTCTGAGAAGGGCGATTGTCTAGTTGAAAGTAAAGCCGCATCTTTCAATCTAAAACCAAAAGGTCTTTTCTTTAGAGAAATGGTAACATTTCTCAAAACGTTTGAATTTCCGATGGTGATCATAATGCATTTTAATGTTAGGAATTCCACCCATTCCAAGTTTATATCACATATATTATAATCAAACCGACCGTTAGGAGGTCTGTTTACTTCTACTAGTCAAAATAAAATACTCTGAAGCCAAAATAATGCTCCTCGTTTCTCTCGTCTGTTGAATATTTTTCTTGTTTACTTTTCCTCTCATTTTCTTCTTCATGATTTCTGCAGTTCATATAAATATTTTTCTTGTTTACTTTTCCTCCCACTTTCTTCTCCATGATTTCTGCAGTTCTATTAATCCTAACTTATTCTCAATAAGCTATAGATTTAAACGAAAAAATAAATTCCCCAATTTATCAATCAGCTTTACCCAAATCCAGTTCGATTAAGACCATATTTCTTCATTTTTAGTTAATTAATTGGTCCAACAAGCCTCGTTCAAATATAGGCATCCACATGTTGTACACAAAGTAGGTGAGAAAAGGAGCAGAAGAAGGAGAAAGAAGGCAAAGGCAGAAGAGGGAGAAAGCAAGAAAAGAAAGCTAAGCGATGAACAAGTAAAGTTCTTGGAGATCAATTTCGGTAAAGAGAGAAAATTGAAATCAGGTAGAAAGATGAGCTTGGCTTGTGAACTTGGACTAGACCCCTAACAAGTAGCTGTTTGGTTTCAGAACTGAAGAGCAAGGTGGAAGATCAAGCAACTTGAAGAGGAGTACGCTCAAATCAAGTCTCGACTTGATGCTGCTTTAATGGAAAAATGTCATTTTGAAAACGAGGTATTCAATTCTTCCATTACTTTCATCAGAGTTAATAGCTTAATGTTCAACTTTTGCAGTTTTTTCATGTAATTTTTGTGTCTCGGCTATTTCAGCGACTAACATGTGAATCTTGTAAAGTATGTTATATACTGTACCACTTATAATTTTTTATTTGGTGAGCGCCATGTAACTCTACACTGTAATTCTGAATTGCTATTGTTTGGCTATGTATCATTCCAACTACTCCTTCCTGTATGAATGTTATGTGTTCTCATTATTGATGTCAACTTGTAATCTGGTCGTATCATCTTTGTCAATATGTATGAGTTCATCACCTGTTATCATACTAGCATCAGATTTTTGTACCATATCTATGTTAGTGTCAGTAACTGTGCGGCTGTATCTATTTTTCACTTTCTAAAATGAAAAAAATACTTTTACTCAACATACTGTAATTATATTTTATTAATTGAAATCAAGGACAATTGTATAAAAGTTTCTTTTTTTCAAATTATACAACAAACGGTACGTTTTTCAACCATTGTATGATTGTACTACTATTTTAAAACTTAACAGTTGGTTTTTCCATCGTTGTGCGATTATACTAGTAATATGCAATGTATTTATTTATTATTTATTTATAGTTTATGTTACACGCATTTTAATAGACGATAAGTGCTCAAAACTAACTATTACCATTGCGCTAGTAACAATATTTGGAAGTGCGAATCCAAGAGAAACGTAAATCATAATAGCACAAAATGAAAGCTCCTGCCCAAATGAAAAAAAGGTAAAATAAAGGCAGTATAGACTGCATATATATCCTGAAATAAAAATCTATACTATAAAGCAAAACCATGGTCAAAGCGGTCAAAGCGAAGCATTTTTTGGCAATTCCGAAAATACCCCGATTTTAATTAGACTGTACAGTTATTTTGCTTTGCTTTTCAGCCATTTCATGTTTAACCAACCACGTCTGCAAAGCTTGAAAACAAAACTGCCTCCATTTCTCTCCTCACGTCAGAGAAATTATACAAAGCAATAAAACAAACACAAAGGTGCGCATCATCTTTCACTTCAAGCCAACGTCATCCACCAATTGCGATCTCACTACGCCGACGGGCCACCACTTCATCCACACCCTCGACGTCCTTTCGGTATTTTGATATGAGGTTTGTCATTTATATCTTCCATGTTCTAATGCACATGTCCAATAACTTTATATGAGCTTTCCACGATTCAATTGCTTTCAATACCGCACAACTTTACTCTTCTTCTTCTCACATGTCCATTATTTTCCTCCAGATCTTGCAAATAAACTTTCTTTAATAAAATAGAAAAGAAAACCGGGGCAAGGTGAAAAGATGGATATTGATTTTTAGTAATTCAGGTAGTTTGAAATCATCACCTCTGATTAAGATTTGCAAACATAATTCGGAAATCATTTTTCACGTTCTTGCCTTAATCCCCTAATTCAGTTCACATCTTCTTTTTAACTATCTTATTAATTCACTTCCTATTATTTCATTCACCCAAAACTGAATATTCTTAAGGATAATTATACCAGTACCATTGATTACTCTAATACATGTTATATGATTAGCTCTGGGTTATATGTATTTGCAATGTCATATGTTAGTAGGAGCGTTGATTAATCTTCCATAATGCTCGACCAAAAATTTAGAAAACTGATAATTATAATTATGTTGTGATACTATGTTAAATTATTATATCTAGCTGCAATAAAGAATATGCAGTATGCTAATGTAGAAATTAAAATAATGGGAATTGATTTCAACCATTTGACATGCCGACTTAATTTACAAAAAATGTTTGCTAAAGATCATAGGTCAATAAACTAATGCAATTTACAACTTGAGGGGTATATTTCTGTAATATGTTGTCTTTTTTCGATTACAATGACAGATTGGTGCAAAATTTAGTAGTTTAGAGTAGTTCAGTTGCTTAACTCCAAATGCCAGACAACCACCAACTGCATCCAAAGTCTATGTTGCGTGTGAACGGAAACAGGTACAAATGTTGTAAAACATGTACAAGTATAATTTACTAATGGACAATGAGACATTTTGCATACATCACGTAAGTGCATAATTCCTTATCAAGTTTCTATTGCTGAAGTATTTCGTTCAGTGAAGAATTTTTGATAACTATCATAGTGTAGTTTATTGTTCCCCACTTAGTTCCCAAACTTTTATAAAGGGCGTATCTTCAATAGGAATACTTTTAATTTATGAATAAGGTTAGTTGTAGATGTAAAATATATGTGTAAATATTAAGGCGCCAGGTGACCAAATTCTAACTTGAGATTTGTGCGTGCCATGTTTCTTTCATGCATGTATTCGATTTTTCACCTCCATACACGGTGCATTTCCTTAATGAATTGACAGATTTCCTTTTTCACTTCCCTATTTTGGCTCACATCACGTTGCTGATATATGATATTTGTTCTTCCAACTACGGATTTTGGGTACAGCAAGTCATTCATGTGGCAGATTAGGTGCAGCTGTAAAGGAAAATGCAAACAAAATACTTTGATGCGCACCTCTGCTGAAAAGGTATTTTATGGACATAATCATTGTCGTAGACAAGTACAAATGTAAAAGTTGCAGAAGTTATGTTTGCTCTATTATTAACTATACATTTTTCTTTATTTTTAAACAATTTTCGTATATAGTGACGTAGTGGGCCAAGCCCTAATACTCATTTTTCGTGAACCTCTGCTGAAAAGATTAAACTGTGTAGCAACAAACTAAAGACATACTCAATGAAAAAATTATTTTCAACTTCATCACATTAAACTATGCACACACGTCCACGGGACGTGCATGTGTACTGGTAAACGAAAAAAAGGCAGTAAAAACTGCGTATATATCCTGAAATAAAGGAACTTTTGACTGTTAAATTCAAAGTAAAATATAATATCGTATCTGCGTATATAAACAGTCGCATCTCAATCATAAACTCCAGACTGATCCGAGTATTGGGTTCTTCTTCGTGCTTGTTTTACGTGATGAATTTGGCATTTGCAGCAGCGACGGTTTTATTCCTTGTTTCTTTTCTTGTTAAACGGACGATGATTCCTCTTCCAAAAGCTCCACGGTGAGTTTCCCTTTTCTATTCTTGCAAGTTTCTAAAGGCCGAAGCTCTCTCTCCCTTTTTTTTTTTTTTTTTTTTTTTTTTTTTTTTTTTTTTCTTTTTCTGGCCCCCTCCCTGCAAGTAAATTCACAGCCGAAAGTTACATTACAAGACATGTCATAGAGTATTATAGGTGTGTATACAGTGGCTTCTCATTTGTAAACATTAAAGCGATTAAGCATGGGAAAACAAACCATTATTGTAATTTTGTATACAAGCCCTATATACTTTGTACACTTATGTACTTCAAATCCCTGTATTTATGTTGTAATTAAAACATATACGCTTGTATGCGTGCGTGTCCATATGTATATGGATATCAATTAACCTGATAAATAATGAAATGTATATGGTATATACGTAGTGTTGTTTTCAATAACTTAGCAAACAAGGGAAAAAGTAACAAGTGAATTGACAGGAAGCATACTGGCCAAAGCTTGGCTGAAGATTCGACCGTCATAGATGATGAGAAGGAATCAAAAAGGCTTCGAATGATGAAAAATAAAAAGAAACAAAGGTTAATAGTATGCAAGCCAAGGAGTCAAGAGGTAAGGTTTAAACCCAACTTCAAAAAGAAGCAGTCAGAAAAAGAACCGAAGCTGGTTTACATGGGATACATCGACGAGTCTTCCACTCTTGTTTTATTTAGCGATCCATATCATACATTCAAAAGAAAAACTCACCAAGTTGCTGCTGCTGCTGCTGCTATACCTACGCGGTTGTTTGGCATGAAACTTCCTCAAGAAAAAGAAAGAAAATGCGTCGACACTCCTCTATACTGCAAAGGTTTGTTTGTACTGCCAACTGCAAACAATATTTTAGTATGCAATCCTGCGACAAAAGAAGTAATAAGCCTACCTCAAAGCACCAACAAACACACTCCTCGTGCCTCTCTGTTAGAAAACGAAGGGTTGAACTTAAGAGTCGGTTTCGGATTCGTTCCTTCCACTCAAGCTTACAAAGTAACCCAATTTTTTTACAGGTCATTCGATTTGAAAAGGAAAAGGTACAGCATGGGATTTGAAGTGTTCACTTTAGGAACAAGTAAATCTTGGAGAGTGCTTGCTCACGACCCTCCTTATCCAATATACTCCAGTTGTTTTTACTTCACGGGCAAATGTATTTATTTTCGTATATGGCATCTTCTTGACCCCGATGCACCTAATGCCTTCCTTTGTTTCAACCTTACAAAAGACCAGTTTTCCGTATTGTATCCACCATATTCTTTGAAGCATGTTGATGTTGCTGACATGAAGCTGACGAATCTGCAAGGCAAACTCTGTCTTTATGTTCTTTCTATGAATCGAACAAAGCTCACTTTGTTCACTAGTAAACAGGGCAACAACCTTGATTGGATGCATACGTTTTCCTTCAATGTGCTGCCTCCCTCGACATTTTTCTCAGTTAGGCCTCTTATGGAGTATGCAGGTCAACTTTTGATTCATTTTCGTGATTCAGAAAAGCATAGCTTGCTGATTTACCATACCGATAATGATGGCTCCATCGAGGAAGTGAATGGTGAATTAGAGGATGTAAACATGCAAAAGATGGGGTTTAGCCTCATTCGCAACAAGCCCTGGTTCTATGTTTCTCCTTATAAGGAAAGCCTGTTTAAGCTTCAGTTCTAATGTAGAAGAAGAATCTGATCATCTGACCATGCTTTCTCACCAATTTTTATACAAGTTTCACGTTCAAGTTCAATGCTGCAAAACCACATTTTTCCATACAATGTTCAAGTTTTATGTTGAAGCTCAATGTTTCTTATAGAGACTATATAAGTTCAATGAGATTAATTAGCTGTTGTAAGTAAAGGCATTTACCATCTTGTTTGGTTTAGTTCACAAGATACCACAATTCTATAGTTCAGTAAATTGATTTAACCACTTCGATAATAGAAGATTCGAAAGTTTAATAATTTTATATATCGATATATAAACACCCAAAAATAAAAAAATAAAAATAAAAAAATCAATTTATATATCAATATATACAAAAATCGAGAAAATTGTTAGGTGGTTATGTAGATGTGCAGATTGAAAGTGTGAATGTTGCTAGTGACATAACCTATTTTATCTAACTTGGTTGTAGCGTTCTGACAATGGATAAATGTATATTTTATCAGTGAAGTACCAATATATATAGAAAGAAAGTATGTAACTGATGCTGATAACCATGCATGATGTAAACTCTATGGCACATTAGCATATTGATTGTGATGGTTAACCATTATTCTTTAGTTTAACGTTTGTACTGAGCTGGAGACAACGGTAAGGCAAACATCTCTATTGCCTTACAATAGAGAATGGATAGAATCCAACGCTATACAGTCGATGTCTCAGCAAGTCCAACCGATCATATGCAAAATAACACATGGAGAGCAAAATGTTGAACATGCACCGAGTCATGTTCTATCAATCAATTGGCTACGATCAAGCATATTTTGAGGCCAATGACCATAATCCATTGATTAGTCAGAAAGAGCACAGCTGCTGTTATTCATAACTCAAATTAAATTAAGGAGCTGCATATTATTATACAACTAACTGAAGACCTACAATTTTGAGGGTTTGATTAAAAATCGTAACTTGTATATTAATTTAATTTTAAAACTGAAATTCTCGACTTGGAAACTACAGACTAATGTAAATGGTATACTCCTTGTACTTGTTTGTAGAACTCGGAATTCCATTTCGATCAAACCATTTAGGACGGACAAGTTCCACCCAGTGAGTAGGACCAAGTGTAAAAATTGGTCAATTGGCAGTGAGGATCTTATCAGAGCAGCTAAACTGCCAATCTGGAGGTTAATTTTTAAACCAATCTCGGATTAACACAATCTAATAAGGAGCATGGGAGTCTTGTTATTTTTCTTAAAGTCCATCATAGATGCATGCATGATGTGCAAAGGAAAAACCTAACTGATGCAATTTGTAGGTAAATACTTATTGCACAATGGAAGGGGAAGCAAGAAATTGATATTAGCAAAGTTAACAGGTGATGAAGGCAAGAAGTAGATCTTGAAAGCTTGCACGGCTCCTTGAGGAGGTCCTCAACTGGAACTGGGACAATGATCAAAAAATACATGAATCTCTTCCACCATGGGCACGTTCTACCTATAAATGCACATGAACTACTAGTTACTATCGCCTAGGTTAAGCGATGCAATTTGCCATCAATAAGTGACCAAAACTTCTATAAACAACTTAAATTTATTTACGGATGCCCAAGATTTCAGGAACACCTGGCTGATCAAGTGCAAACTGCACTTGAGACTCGTGGTCATGTATATCCAATGAATTGCGATGAGGACTCCTCTGTCCAACGAATGCCCTATCAATGGCAGTTTGCATTAATGCAGCTGGAATAGGATTGTCCATTAAGTCAACTCATTACTTTAGTTAGGGTCATGGTCCTGCCATCAGAAAATACAGAGTTGTCTCCGTAGTATGAAGTGCAGTAAACAGAAGTTAACAGATGCAGCATCACGGCCAACAGTTATTTTCTTTCATCTCTGAACTGATGCAGCCGCCTGCCATTGGTATTGTTGTTGTTGTTGTTAAAAAAGAATGCGTGCGTGTGTGTTTATTATTAAAAAGGGTATGTGTTAAATTTTGGTGATACAAAATCACAAATAGAAGGAAACAAATATGCAAAGGGGAAAGTAATCACGTTTATTTATTATGGAAATGAATAAATAATTGGATTGCATTTGAATGAGATGGCAAGGAAATATATGCATGCGCATGTTATGGAATAATATATATGCAAAAAGATATGCATATTATTTCTTTCTTCGTAATCGCATTACTTTGGAATTATTTTCTTCCATCTTTGAAACGAGTGAATTACTTGCTATGTTTGCGCGATTTGTTACCAATGTAATTTGCCTCCATTATCTTCTTACCATATTTTGGTAATTTGATTGATGATTCACATGAATTTATGTAGGCTATATATTGAGGGTAGACTTCATTGTAAATCCATTCTGGTATTCAGCCAGCGATCTCTAAATAGAGTGTCTCTTCTTGTTATCACTAATTTGGGGCTTTGGTATGTAAACTCTTATCTTGTAATCTCTTGTAGTTCTCTCAAGTTAATAAAATCTCTCTCCTTTGGACTGGACGTACACTATCTAGATAATAGTGGAACCAATATAAATATTGTGTGTCTCTTTTCTTTCTTTTTTATAGTTATTTTCTATTGATTTGGAGTAATGGAATAATTGCTGCTAGATTGAGTGATGTTCAAATAGGCAAATCTAGATCCTGTTTATTGTCTTTCCGCATTTGTGCAATTTTTGCACAACAGATTGGTATCAGAGCCAGACGATTTGTTCAAATTTGTGCATCAATGGCTTCTAGAAAGAGCGGTAGATCCGGTGGTAATTATGCTATTACTCATTTGGACGGAAAAAGAGATTTTGTGCAATATAGAGTGGTGGAGATTATGTTGAGAGAGAAGAGCGTTCCAATCTTGGAAATTTGGTGATAATGAGTTTACTGTGTTGAAGGGACAGCTGGATTTGAGAACCTATATCTGCTTCATGGCTCGATGTTGATGTGAGAGTCTTATGTTAATTTCCATAGGAAATTTGTGGTTTGGCAGATAAGGTATGTGGAAGGAGAGAGATCTGTCATGTATACAGAGATTTGGATTAGACTTGTTATGTCTATTGGCTTTTTTGGCTCTGTATTTGGATTGGTGATTGAGAGAATTTTTTGGTCTTAGGTGGCTTTGAGATTATTTTGGTATCTACCTTCTTTTGATTTTGGATATTTGCAACATTTTGTTGGCGAGCGGGGACATAGTCTGAGCTCGTTAGCAAGGTGTAATGGGGGGTGGCCTTGCCGGAACCCATTGGGTAAATATTCATTTTTGGTCTGTATCTCGCTAAGAGATTTTGGTTGAAGGTGGAGTTTGATTTGAAGAGTTTTACGTTGGAAAGAGAACTTGAGTCGATGTTGGGTGTTGGAGATATGTGATTTTGCATCAAGGTGGAGTGTTAAATTTTGGTGATACAAAATCACAAATAGAAGGAAACAAATATGCAAAAGGAAAAGTAATCATGTTTATTTATTATGGAAATGCATGAATAATTGGATTGCATTTGAATGAGATGGCAAGGAAATATATGCATGCGCATGTTGTGGAATAATATATATGCAAAAAGATATGCATATTATTTCTTTCTTCAAGACCGCATTGCTTTGGAATTATTTTCTTCCATCTTTGAAACGAGTGAATTACTTGCTATGTTTGCGCGATTTGTTACCATTGTAATTTACCTCCATTATCTTCTTACCATATTTTGGTAATTTGATTGATTATTCACATGAATTTATGTTGGCTATATATTGAGGGTAGACTTCATTGTAAACCAATCATGGTATTCAGCCAGCGATCTCCAAATAGAGTGTCTCTTCTTGTTATCCCTAATTTGGGGCTTTGGTATGTAAACTCTTATCTTGTAATCTCTTGTAATTCTCTCAAGTGTAATAAAATCTCTCTCCTTTGGACTGGACGTACACTATCTAGATAATAGTGGAACCAGTATAAATATTGTGTCTCTTTTCTTTCTTTTTTGTAGTTATTTGCTATTGATTTGGAGTAATGGAATAATTGCTGCTAGATTGAGTGATGTTCAAATTGACAAATCTAGATCCTGTTTATCGTCTTTCCGCATTTATGCAATTTTTGCACAACAGTATGAGTGTGCATGTGTATAACAAGGCATTCTAAGTTTCTCCCCTTTGACAAACGGCTTAAGCAAACTAGCCTCGCCAGACTCTATCAAGAACAATAAATAATCTGTATCCCGATTTGAGTCCATATATAAGCTAACCCCAAACCTTTCAACTTCTAAGACCCTCTCCTTAAGGCATTTTACTTCAAATTTTCAACTCTAAAACCGATCTTTCATCTTTCACACATGGGGAACTCCAAAGCTATCAGGGAGAAAGCTCAAAAGCATGGAGCCCGAAACAGGGCCAAACAAATACCCAAATCACCTCTGACAATCGAGGCCAAGCCTGGCCAAAAAATATCTGATGCCTTCGACAACTTGGAGCCGGAAAGCATTGATGAGGAGGCGGAAGTTTATACAAGGCTCCCTCGAAAAATGACCGTGAACGATGCAATTTTAAAGAAATGTGAAGCGAAGCGCGATGAACATGCCGCTGTTGCTGAAGCAAAGGAGGTAAGGAGCGAGCCCAATGCCGAAGAAATACCCCAACGAAACCCTAACGGGGATTACCAGAATGCGACATCAAGCGCTACATGTGACGACGACAACGCCCAAAATGGCTCGATCTCAAGAGGCAGTAGGACCGAATCCCTCATTGAAATGACTGATGGTTCAGCGGCTTCAGGAGGCAGCAGCATTAGTTCATCATCTAATTCGACCGATACAGCCAAAACGGAGAAGCATCAGGTGGCTGATTGATTTAGATGAAGTATAAATTCCATATGCTCAGAGTGGACGACAATGATTTAGGGGTTCGTACATTTCTTGTATGGCCTTTTCTTGGGACAATTCGATTAATTTCTTGCATTTTTTTCGGGGCTTTTTCTTGAACATAATTTCTGTTTCTTGTATTTCTTTTGGGCCTTTTTCTTAGCCAGATGTGAAGTGGTGCCAGTTTTATCCGATTAGGGGGGCTTGTCTGATGCAAATAAAAACTGCTTTGTTGCAAACTGGATAATATTGGACTTTTTTTACTTCTTTACCAACCATATGTTTACACTTTTTGTTACCGAATTTGTGTAATAATGTCTTTTGGTCAGTGTTTTTCTCTTCGCAAATATAACATTAGCATTTATTTTTCCATTTACTCGTATGCAAGAAAAGTTTTAATTTCCCACTTTGAACCCATGATTTGGGTTTGTTTTGAAAGACATGGGAAACCCCTATGAGTTTCGCCAACATCAATCCGTTATTTTCTCTTTTGAACAAAAAATAAGTAAAGTTTCTCACCATTTTCATAATCGCAAACTATTTTTCTTTTCTTTTTTAATCTCATTTTCGTAAAATCTTACGTGTATCATTATCTTCTTTTTAATATTTAAACGTTACAATTTCTTTATGGAAACTATTGAGCATTCAAACAAGTCTATTAATGATTTTACTCCTTTACACGCGAACAATTGAAATTAGTCGATTTGTGTACATTGAAATAAAATGTAGGATTTCAAAATTAATTTATTGAATTCGTCTTTTACATTCGAACATATGCCACCAAATCAATGCAAATCCTACAATTTCAAGCAAATGGTGCAGCGATCCTGGTTGAGATATGTCCGAATACTTATTTTTGAAATATTAATACGAATAATGAATTAACTTTTAGGAGGAAAATGTTAGAAAATGAATAATATTATACTTTTAAAAAGGTTATAAAAAAAATCGAATTTTATAAAATAAATTTATGAAAACTATGGATTTAGAATTCTATTTTGTTTGATTCTTATTGGATGGAAATTTTATTTACTTTAAAATGGGAATTTGATAATATTATAATTTTGTAAATGATAAAATTTGAATAAATAAAAGGATATTAAGTGAAAAATAACATTAAACTTATAAAGTGGAATTTTGTGATATAACATTGTATATTGTATTTTATATAATATTAAAAAGTAAAGTTAGAAAAAGCAGTTATGATTTAAGATGCAAAGAATATTGTTTTTCCTTTTAACAGGGAAATTCACTTTTAAAATTAAAGGTAATGAAAGGATTATATAATAAAAAAGTTATAATTAGTTGAAACAATTATTTTTATATAAGAAAAGGATACTTCAATTTTTTGTTGAAATATACAGTTTTGTATAGCTTTAAGTATTGTTTTAAATTAAAAGACAAGGAGAAATGATTTTTATTTAATTTAGTTAGGGGTTTAGTTTTAAATTGGAACCCATCTTGGCCCATCCGAAAATAAGAGAAATCTCATTCTCCTTCGACCATTTTTTACTTTAGAACCAAAACACTTTCTTCTTTTCCTTTTCCAAAACTGTGATGCCCCACTTCTATACCCATACTACAAAAGAGTATTACAGAGTAATGTTGTCTGATAATACAAAGAATGAGGCTTATTAGAAGTGTTGCATGTGAATATTCCATTGAGTTAACACCAATACGTTCTCTTACCTCGTATAATATATGAATATACGTGTTTGGTATTGACATAAAGCAATAAACATGTGGATTTTCCATATCGAAAAAATACCCAATATAATTAGAGAACATAAAGTCAAAGAACGCGATAAAAATATATATAATATCACAACCAAAATAGAAATAATTTCATATTGCTTTTATAATATTAATCCAATACTATATATAATAACATAAAATTACCGTATAGTTATTTTAGTATATGTATAAGATCAAATATGAATTTTTTTTTTTTAATTTTAGGACCGGAAGTTTATTTTAGCATTATTAACTATAATACATATATATATGTGTGTGTGTGTGTGTGTGTGTAGTTTTTCCTATTAATTAATTATTAAAATTAAATTGATTTTGAAATTAATTTTATATATGCAAGTATGCAACATTACCAAATATATTTAAAGAACACACACACACACATATACATACATACATACATGTGTGTGTGATCATGTATACATGTATATAATTGAATATATACATACATCGAACAAATGTATCATAAAAAAGAAATGTAGTCTCATGGAAGCTAGGGCTTTCTCTTCAACCTTCATCTTTTCATTTTCATTCTTCCTCTACCTTCTCGTCTAGATCGGCTTCCTTAACCTCTTGCCAAATTCACTCTCGTTCTACTGTCATGTCCTACTGCTTGATTCTTCACACGATTTAGCTAGCGTCGATCCGACCCTTTCGACCTATTCTTTTCATATCCAATGCCACTTCGTCCTTGTTGTTTCAGATCTAGTTTGCTGAAGCCTTCTGCTGTGCTTTTTCGCGTTCTCGGCACCACCTCAGGGCCAGATGTCTAGCAAGAGCTGGAATAATCATCAGTGATTATCTTACTTTACCTGCCTCCGTGAACTTGCTTTCTAGTAAGATTGGAAGATTTTGAGACTGGTCTTTCTTTCTTTCTATCTATGTCTCTGCCTTGAATTAGTTGGATATAGTTTACTGCATTGATGTCGTCCTTATCTGAATATGCAGTTTTGCAAGTAGAATTTGGGTTTGGGTTTTTGATTTGGTTGTTGTCTCTGAAGTGGCCATCTATCTCTGTTCCTAGTTATGGTGTAGTGCTGGTTTGTTGCAGAGTTTATGCTGATAGCCTTTGGTTCGATGCTTGGCCAGAGCAATGTCGACCTCTTCTTCTATCTTTTAACACCTTATCTTTAAAGAGCACCATGGAGATTGCTTTGCAACAGATGCATTGTTTGGTTGAAGATAAGTTTTTAGTTTTAATGTTTGGAGGAAAGGTTAATCAAAGTGATGATTTGCGATTTGTGAAAATGTTGCATCTTTAGTCATAATTTCTAAATTTTATTTAAATAACTTCTTTTATTTTATTTAAATTGATATAATTTAATTACATTTACATTGTGATACACACACACACGTGTGCGCACATCACATACACACACACACACACACACACACACACATATATATATGCGTGTATGTGTAATATATCAAATCGTGCAAGGTATATTATCCAAATATTTGTATGTATAAATATATAATATTATTTATATGTATATATTTTTATATATAATTATATGAATAAAGTATTAATATTGTATATACATCTCTACTACTAATAAAGAAAATTCGCTAAAATAATTTACTCGGTGTCTTTTTGAAATTCCAAAAATGCCCTTGCTTTCTGTTTACATATTTACGCTCAAACAAAATAGTGTGCAAAGCACGAGGCCATACTAGTATATATAATAGAGTTATTTAATATAAAGAAATTATTTATAAATGTTTATAAAAAAATTATATTAAAAAACATGTGTAGTACACATTATATATATATATATATATATTAATAATTTTTTTATGTTAAACACACACACACATATTTATGATCCGCAGCCTCCCTATTTAGCCCCTAACCAAGCCCCCTATTTTCATCCGCTCATTCCAATTTAAATAATAATATGGTATGAAAAGAGGGAGAATGTATTATTATTTAAATTGGAATGAGTGGCTAAAATCAAGAGGCTAGGTTTGGGGGCTAAATAGAAGGGGCTGCGGATCCTAGCTCTCTCTCTCACACACACACATATAAATACACACACTTATAAATATTTTTGATAAATATAATAAACTAAGTCTTGCGTGCGGCTCTGTAAATACAATTTTTATTTTATTTTAATACATATATTTATTTAAATATCCATGCAAAAAATATTGTAACCTTAATTATAGATAAATTTCAAACTTTTATTTTGAATTTTAAATTTTCAGTAAACCCTAAATGATATTTTATGCTTTGAAAATTTTTGTCCCAATATTTTGGTTCAAACTTAATGTTAAAGTGATTTTCGATTTTCGACTATAATATGAAAGATAATCTAAAATTTTTTAAAAAAAATTATTTTTTGAGACTTTCTTTACTTGTAAAATTATTTTATAAAATAAAAAATATAATTTTCATAATATATTTGAATTAATACAATTGATTTATGTAATAAATTGATTTAAATAATATATATATTATAATTGTTGAAAGTTATTACAACCCTAATACTTTAATATAAAATCATATGATCACATTTGACTAAAGTATGATGTCGTAATTAATTATAAACTGTATATATATATTTCTAGTTAAATATTATATATTAATTTAATAAAATAAAAAATGTTTTTCAATTGCGAAGCTATGTTGACATAAGACATATCAGAGAACAAGAAAATATATCTTTTAGTTTATATATACATATAACGAAACAACTTTATGGCAATATCAATGCATATAAGAATCGTCACCAAATTAACAATGTAAAATACATGTATATAATGAAACAAAATAATTAAATTATAATCAGAAATGTACCTCACTCCCAATGCCTTGACGTACACCTTGAAATGACAATATCCACCCCTTGAAATAATTTTTGATTCAATAGAGTGATAATCCTGGAACCGTTGACCACCAGCTATTGAATGGAGCCTGATTTGATTTGATTTGAACCTGAATTAATGGAGGATATAGGAGGCTGGTTTCAGACCGAAATGACAAGGTTTGGAGCTAAAAAAATACCTAATAGGTGTGGGTTGAGTTGTTTATATATGGGAGAAAGGGAGATAATTTAGGATCTAGACTTTTTACCTATTCTCCCTGCCTTATCTGTATCAATCTAACCCACTAAACAAGCCATCATACGGCCGCACCTAACTATCCCTATCATAGTCGAACCAACCAGCCAACACATTGGTCTCAATCCCATTTAAAGCCCAAAAAATTATTTTGCATTTAAATTCAATTTAAACAACTTTCGATATTACATGTCGATTAATATATTTATAATTATTATAAATATATTTAATAATATTTATTCATCATATCAAAATCAAATTTTATATTTAATATTTAATTAATATTAATTAATTTAATTAAGTTATAGCAATTATAAATTAACCACTACGTTTGGCCGAAGGGAAATTCGTCGTTTCGGTTGTGTGACTCGTAGGTGTTAATTTGGTCAGTGATTAATATCGAATTATTCCAATATTAATGTTCACACATCACTTACCGGTGATGTGATTTTTTGGCCAAATTTATCGCTTGCTTGATTTCAGTAAAATCCAATTTTACTTTAGTAAGCGATAACCATTTGTGCCTTTTATTTCACTAATTATCTTGATCAAAACTAGATCACTTTGGACTTATGGAATTTGGTAATGGTCAAAATTTGAATATCACGTATATTCAACTATATATTCCAAACACAAAGTCTTTGGTTCAATAATAACAGTTATTATTAATTGAACTGCTCTGACCAAAGACTTTGACTTTAAGTTGACTTGAGTTGATCCTGATACTAAACCAATATATCTAAGAAGACAAATCCTCTCTTGAATAGTGTTTCACTTCCAATACATCCACTCGACCCAATGAATGGACGCCGTGCCATGTTTTGATTATAATGAAAGTAGAACTTTCATACCGAAGATCGACGGTATTCTCAAATCAAGAGAACCGTGTAAATCAGTCACTCTGTTTGACCATATTTACATTAAGCAATAGAAAACTATCGAGTGAGTCGTTTCATAGTTATCGAACAACTATATGTATGTAATCCCAAGATGCCGTCGACTTTTATGAATAATACACTGCCCAACATTTGGAGAGCATTACTTACTCTAGTCTCAATCGATGCATCAATATCGAGTCTCAATGCAACTTAACAAAAATTTAAAATGGTATATCTGTTTACTATGATAAATTACTCACGATCAAAATAGTTTATAACTACCATAACAAAACATAACATTTATGGATTTTTCATTAAATATACTTTTAGTTAAATTAATAAATTAACGTAACACATTATATCAAGTATAATGGAAAGAAAACACCTTTTATTTCGAATAAGATTGGTTAGAGTTAGATATGTATAACAAATTACATAATTGCCCATAGGGCATGTTAGAATTGGGTCAGCCCGTGGAGGAAGTCGTGAGTGAATTTTAAAAAAAATTCACTTATTGGATTTATATTGGGCGTATGAAATCTAGTTCATTTAGAACATCTATAAATATTATTTAAATAAAATCTTTTATTTTATTTAAATTAGTAAATGACATACAATTTTATTTAATCTATACATTACACTATATGTATGTATGTATTATATACGTATATGTGTGTGTACATGTGTAACATATTAACCCGTGCAAGGTATAACATGCACGTGTATAGTTGTTAGGATTTACATCACAATGGACAAGTTAGCTCATCCGATATGCAAATATATGGTGTCCAAATATATGTATTGTAACATCCCGCCTTTTTGAACGCTTTAAATCGATGATAAACCACACACGTCAGACTTAAACCATACAGAAGGGCAGAATGTTATGGGGTAAATAAGAAAAAGCAGAGAAAGAAAAACAAAATAGAATCTTGCAGCGGAACGATAAAATATAATAATTAAATAAACAGTTCATGAAGCTGTTTACAAAACATTTGACTATACTAATACACTATAAAATCAGAGTTACACATATAGAGAATAATAATTACAATGAAGCGGAACCATATGAATGCAGCGGAATAATATAATAAATAATAGTAATAAAATCTTCGTCTTCGTCCTCCAGAAATAAAGTCTTCATATCCTATAATGCTCAGACTGACCCGAGCGAATTGAAAAGACAAAACATTCGAGTCAGAACTAAAATATCTTATGTAAGTTAAATCAATTGAAATAAATATGAGTGGAACGGCATCAGAGATGTTTACGGGGTTTGACATCTCCTATCCAGTGTCAAACATGAGTGCAGTAACTTAAAAGATGCTCGGGATTCACATCTCCTAAGGATCCTTTAAACTATTTACTATGTAGTAATATTTCGCTATTATAATAATGTCTATAGTAAAATAAACATAGCGTTAAGGAGTGACCCAATATTCCCCTTAACATGTAATAGTCCCAGTAGTCCATCCAGTATCAACGCATCTCCAGATCGGGAGACTACCGTAAATACTCCACGGACTACGGCAGAAAACCAACCTCGTACAAGGTGCGCTATGGTAGGTGACACGGCACAACTAGGCAATGCCAGGGTAGATATACCAATTACACTTCCGGGCCGGTGGTAACGCGTAGCAGCTACTACCGCCCTACCTCGACCCACACCCTCAAATCAAAAGAATCGAAAGTGGCCACCGAATCAATCTCAAAGTCAGAATATAATATCGAAGGAGTGTGTCCGATCAGAGGAATGACCTCATTAACCCGTCAATTGCTCCTGTTTTAGCCACCTTATGCCAACTCACGGGAATCAAGTCCACGTTCATACCTCAAAGGAACGCCGCCACCATCCTACTTCATTCTGGAATCTCCTCCACGTACACGGCTGTTAAAGTGGTTTTCGGAGTTAGCAGAGAGTATGAAAATTTCTGATCCCAGTCTCTTTAACAACCAAACGTTATTATAACACCGTGGTCTTTTCAAAATAGTTTATATTTTTAAAACCAGAATATAATATCCATTTCAAACCCATATAAATATAATGACATTTCCGTTTTAAAGCCCAAATCAATATGATATCGTTTTTATAAAACCCAAATCAATATAATATCATTTTTATTCAAATATATCCTCTTTCCCAAAACCATAGCACCTTCAATGTTATAACACTTCGAAACCAAACACTTGAAATTATAACAATTTCGAATCGTAATACTTTGAAATTCGTAACTTTGAAACATAACTTTCATCCCTTAAATGGCTCAAATGCTAAAATACTTTATTTAATAAATAGCTTTTTCAATTTCGCAAATCAATTCCAAAACAACTCGAATTTCCAAAAGTTTATATTTAAACCAAATCCTAAATCAATAAATTTCAATACAATTCAGTTTTCAAATAAACTATTCCAAATTATATTGATTTCACAACCGATTGATCCACAAAATAAACCCTTTCAAATTCAATATATTTCAAGCCTTAAGTATTCAACAATTTCAAAACTAAGTTTGATAATTACAATTCAGCAATTCAATTTTCTATTTTAATTTTGAAATATTTTACTTAATAAGTCCATTATAATTTAAATATAATCCAAATTTCAAATAACTGAACATTTCCTTAAATTTAATTGTACTTAGAATATTCATTTAAATCACTCTAAACCAAAATCAAGTTATAAGAATCATACCTTTTAAAATTTCAAATTTAATAAATTTTACATCAACTTATTGAGTTTAATTCTTAAATAAGCTCAATTTCAAATAAATTTCCAATTTACCTTCCAACCTTAATTTATTTAAATCAATATTGCTGGGAGCGAACTCCAGGCTAATATGAAGCGCACGGATCTTGGAAAAGAAACTTTTTTTCCTATGGACTTATAACCTCTATATTAAAGTATGATTTAAATACTTAACCATATTTTATTTTAATAAAATCAAACTCCATTATTAAACTTATTTTTATTAAACAAATTTATACATAGCTTAAATTCAAGAATTTAACTATATATAAAATAATATATATATAATACAAAAAAATCAATATTTATTAAACCGTATATTTCTATCCAAAACCAAAGAAATCATTTTCAAAATATTTATATATAGACCGACGGTGTCTGTATATAATTTTCTATCCTATGGTCAAGTGATACGGATATTTATCATTTCAATCCGTAATTTAAAATAAAAAATACGGTTATATATCATTTCAAACCGCAATCCCGAATGAAATAAAAATGCATAACAACTTGGAGTTTATAACAATATAAAATACAACATCCATTTATCCAATATCAATCATCAACCATTTATCACAATCATTTTCCAATTCGAACAATAACATCAATATAGAGCAGATAATAAATAACAGGTAATTATTGGCAGTTTATGTTCAATAATAAATTAAATAACAATTTAACTAGCAGTTTATACGCAATAATAAATTAAATAACAATTTAATTCAATAAATTCAATTTAACTGGAATGATGATAAAAATATACCAAACAGCAATAAATAAATTTCTAATCACATCAGAAATTAATTTAACTCACATAAGAAATTTTAGAAGTTGTGAGTGGGTTAAAACACTCACCTTTTGAATTTAAATTGAATTTAAATCCAATTTAAACCCAAAATTTTCATAGTCTCAGAATTCGTTTAAACCCATGCCAAAATGTCCGGAATTTCATTACGATCCCAGCAGAGAAAACCGTGTGAAATTTCGACCTCGTATGCAAAAGTTATTTCGACTAGAACGAATGAAATTTAAATTAAAATTAAAAAACAAGGCAACACTAACCCATCCCCTAGTGCCACGTCACCTGATTACATCGCGCCTTCATCTTCCAAACTTTTGAACGGAACCCTAGCGGTTTCGCTCGTGCACGGCATTGAACGCCGCCCATACGCTCGCCGCCACGCTCCATCCCCATGCCTACAGTCTCGCACCGGCCTCCTACCCCATGCCGACCACTGTGAGCCACTACCGGCACCTCCAAAGCCCCAGCCGCCGCCTAAACCTAACCCTTTTGTCGAATTATTTCTGACGATCCAACCGTTAACTCACCACGAATCCTACATGGATGCGATCCCCTCGGTCCTCTCTACAAAACCCGTAAATTGATTTGACGATCGGACGAGTTTGCTCGACGCGCGATGAACGGCCATTATTTGATCATCAATTTCTGGCCACATCTAGACCCAGATTGAAAAACGAATCACATATCTGACTTGCGCTCGTCGAGAGCTTCAAATCCGTATATAATTCGATATAGTTTGGGCAGTTTGAATTTTGAAGTTGTATTTTGAATTAAAATTGAAATTAGGGATTATGGTTTGTCTGCCATTGAGGAAGAAGAGAGACGGCTGAATTGTACGTACAGAAATGAGGAATAAGAAAGGTTGCTAGGGTTTATAATGAGGTATATATAGGTAGGTCAGAATTGGAGATGAATGGACAAGATTGGTTTATACGCTGAACGATAAATGGCCCGAAAAAGCCCGTTCTAACTCTGTAACGAAATTGGGGCAACCCATATATCAAAATAAATGTTTTTAAATATTTTAAACTCAATGGAACAAGCTTCAAGTCCAAATTCCATCGTATGAAGAAGTTATGCTAAAATCAAGTTATTTCAAATTGATTTCAATTGATTTCCATTAAATTGATTTTTAGGCGTTTCGAGTCCGTACGATCAAACGACAAGTACGATCGCTATGAAAATTGAAATCATACAATAATTCACCATTACAGATCCGATGAAACTGGTTCCATCAAAATCCCAGTCAGTGACCAAAATAGCTATTTTTACATTAATTAAATAAATTAAAATTTAATTAATTAAATCAAACTTTCAATTTCAATTCTATAATTGACAATTCTTATCATTTTAATTTCTTAAACAATTACAGTAATTTAAACAAATTCAGATGTCAATTTAACGTTGATTCATTCATCAATTTCAGTGTTAAATTTCAATTCCATTTAAATTCAGAAATTATAAATTAAAATTCCAAAATCCATTTTATTTGACCTTTCCTCCTATTATTTAATCTATCATTATCAAACGGATAAAATCAACATTGGTTCATGATTTATTACATAATATTCTCAATTTTTAACTTAATTTCGATTAACGTGATATTTTAAATATTAAATTTCAATTATTTGCAATTAATCCAATTATTAAATTCAAATCCCATTAAATTGATAAATCTTTATTCCATTCTTTTAAATTCGACAAATTGTCCTATTATGGATAATATTAATATTATTTTCAAATATTACCCTAATTAACATTAACGTAATAATTTATTTAGATTTATTGCAATTGATTCCAATTCAATTTAATGGATTAAAATATACTGGTAACTTATAATAATTGTTGCCACTAACTCTTAATCATACTTATATAAGTTATCATTTCCAAACACTATCATAATTACTTACAGGACATTGATTTTATTCAATTACTATTTATTATTATTAATTCAATATTTACGTTTGTTTTCTTATATTCAATTTATAGCCTAGTATAATAATTTACATTACTTCAATTAATCGTAATTTCATTTCAATTGTTAATACTTAGCTTTAATTTCCATGGTTGCATTTCATTTTAGCATTCAATTCATTATTAAATTACAAATTTTTTGTTTCGTCTTAATTTATTTACCAAAATCTAAATAAACTAACTAATTTAAATTTATCGAAATTTACGGGTCGCTACATGTATGTACATAAACTATTACCTATATATAAATGTAATAAATACGTACATACAAACATATGTGTACATATTTAGTTTGTTTAAATAATTTTATGTAAATGCATATAATATTTAAATATTATATGTATATATAAAATATTAATAAAATATTAATAATCTATATAACTATAAATGCATATCATTATAATATATATATATATATATATATATATATATAAATGTAAACGAGTTATCTAAATATTAAATAAATAATAACATTTTTTTCATTTTTATATAACTGTGAATAAAATATATACAAGTATATACTAATAATAAAATAATATATTATATATACCTTAATATATATACATAAATAAATATATTTATAATATATAAATATATCCATTAATTAGTAAAAAAAATTAAATTTTAGATCATGTGCACAGCACAAAAAAATTTGTAATTATATTTATTAGTTCAAAATATATTTTAATTGAATATTCATTTGAAATTACATAAAACATTAATAAAAAAATTAATTTCAGAACCTATTTCCAAATTATAAATTTATAATAAATCAGAAATGATATGTTGAAGTTTGAGAAAGAATTTCATAACTTTTTTAGCCAGATTTATTTTTAGTCGATTTATTAATTTTAGGCCGATTTGAATAATAACTTTTAAAAATAGGAAAAAATGATTTTTATTTTATTTTCTGATGGAGAGCTTATGTGATGTTAAGATAATTCTACAAATTTCATAACATATTTCATTTTATATGACTTATACTCGTAGTATAATGATTTAAATAATATTAAATAATTATAAAAATATTTTTTTCATCCAACATTACTCTTACCATGAATTTATGTATATAGAATCATATGATCGATTTTAATCGTAGTATAGTGTTGTAATTAAATAAATATAAATCTAATTAAAAATACATAAATAATTTAATTATATATATATGTATATATATTATATTTTTGTATTGATCAGATATGTGAAAAATTGATTTTTATATCTTTTATAAGTATATAAATACATATGACCAAACCAATTTATGGCAACATTAATTCATATCAATATAGTAATACATACACACATAATAGAACATTATTCAGAGAATCCCAAATTATACTTTGATAAAAAGAAACCTAAGAACCAAAGCCTTAAAGCACGCCTTGAAAGGATGAACTCTCCTATTTAAAACCTTTTCTGATTCGGCAGATTGCAATCCTTGAACCATTGACCTTTGACTATCAGATAGTGATCGACTTTGAGTTGATTTGAACTTATATAATATAGAACTAATGAGTAATTTTGGCCAGCAAGATATGATGAAGATGGCAGCCAAAAGTTCTAATCAAAGTAGTTTAGGTGTACTTATATAATGGATAGAAAGGAGGAAAAAGTAGATCTCATCCCATACTAATTCTCCCTTGATCTGAGCCATCAAAAGTCTAGCATCTAAACAGTAATTTAAGCTGCCCCATGTCATATGCTACCAAAAATTTCACCAATCATGATGAGCCAAAAATCCATTTAAGCCCAAAGAAAATATTGTTTAATTAAATCCAATTTAATCGCTTATCGATATCGTATATCGTTTAATATATCTATAGATATTATAAATATTTTTAATAAGTTTTATCCCTCAAATCATAATCAAAATTTTATAATTAATATTCCATAAATATTTATCAGTTTAATTAATTTATAACAATTATAAACTAATTAAATCATTTAGTTAATGGAGAATCCATTTTTTCGGTTGTGTGGCTCGTCTGGTGTAAATTTGGTTAACAATTAATATCGAATTATTCAAATATTAACGTTCAAACGTCACTTAGCAAATGGTGTGACATTTTGGTCGAATTTATCACTTAGTTTCGGTGAAATCCAATTTCACTTTGTTAACCATTACCCGGTTGTAACTTGTATTTACACCAATTCTCTTCGTCAAAACTATATCACTTTGAGCTTACGGAATTTGGTAATGGTCAAAATTCATATATCGTCCATATTCACTCTTTAGTCCAAACACAAAGTCTTTGGTTCAATAATAAAAATTATTATTAACCAAAATGTTCTGGCTAGAGACTTTGACTTTGAGTTTACTTGAGTTAACCATAACACTAACCCCATATAACTGAGGAGATGAATCCTCTCTTGAATAGCGCTTCATTTCTAATTCTTCCACTTGACCCAACTACAGTCAGTCGATGGACGCAGTGCCATGATTTGACTATGATCGAAGTAGATATTTTATATCTGAGATTGAAGGTATTCTCAAGTCGAGAGAAACGTCTAAATTGTTAATACCTCATTTATTGACTTTAATGATAACAACCTTGGTAACAACCATATACAATCATATGAAATATTGATACTAATGTCTTAACAAGTTATATAGTATATGGAGTAGAATATTACATCGGCGTTGAATCGAAGCTTATATAATATAAAGACTTAAGAGATAGACATGAAGACTCATGAGTTCAAAGACCAAGATACGAAGATCTCAAGATTATAATTTAGTGTATAGAGTCATATATTATATTGTTAAAATCCTTGATAACAATATTTTATCTCTATCTTCTATTTTCTATTTTTTATATTTTAAATATATATATATATATATTATAAATGTTTTTCAAAGTTCTAAATGTTTATAAACTGTGTTCAAACTATTTCATAAAGTATCAAATTATTTTACAAAGTTAGGATTTTCAAAACATTTTAAAAGAAATAAAATTTCAAAATATAAATGCATATGTCGACATATATGCATAAGGTATGTTGACATACATGCTGCCGAGTGGTTTTTCAAATTTGTAAAAGAACTGTCTATTTGTCGCAACTCTTCACGAATGGACACATCTGTTGATCTAGTATATAAAGAGAGTATAAACGAATTTTTTGATAACTAATTACTTACTTTCTTCCCTGCACTCAGTCTACTGAAAATTCCATTGAAAAATATATTCAAATCTATTCAAAATAATATAGAATCAATTCATACTTTTTCGTGTTCATTCACTACTACTTTCTTACTATTTCGGAAACATCTTTCTTAATTCAGAGATCAAAGGGTTCTCTAAGAGGATTTAAGATCCATTGGCTACAAAGTTTAAGAAATTTTCTTTAGAAAAACTATCAACTATATTTGTATTTGCTTAGGTGTGCTTGTAGCTCATTCAAATCAGTATATGCTTAGTAGTTTGGAAATCTAATGGGTGTGCTTATAGCCCGTTTAAATTTAGTGAGTCTGCACCAAGCTCGGAAATTCAGGAGGGCGTGTCTCGTAGACTCGAAATTGAGATTGTATTTGATTTTTCCTTCTGCCCGATTAAAGATTGGCATTGGAAAATAAATCTATAGAAGAAATTATACGAGACTGGATGTAGAAGAAATCCGAATTAGTATAAATTTTCTGGTGTCATCTCTCAACCGCTCTACTTTATTTTATTGCTTTTATCTTTACCCGTGATTGGATCTATGATCGATTTTTGATATAATTCTATGTTAATAATTAGTCATTTAATATTAATCTTGAAATAAATTTAAAATATTTACATAAGTTAGAAAACATAATTCACCCCCTCTAGTGTTTAGTTAGACTTGAGGTCCACAATTCTGCAACCCACATTTGGTGTTAGTGCAACAGAATTTCAAAAAATCATAATTTGATTTTTGAAAAGTTTTAATGGCTGATAACACTGTTAATAAATTTATTTGCACTTTTTTTGAAGGACAATCTTCCGCTACACCCTTACTTTTTAATGGATGTAATTGCACTTAATGATCATGTAGGATGAAGATTTATTTACAGTTTAATGGTTTAGATTTTTGGAATATTACACAGAATGAGTACACAAAACCCCAGACTAACTTTTCTTAATTGAGTGCTCCAAAAGGAATTTACACAAAATAATTCTAAAGCCATATATATTTTATTTTGTTCACTAAATAAAAATAATTTCACTAGAGTCTCTATTTGTAAGTCTGCAAATGAAATCTGGAGAACACTACAAGTTACCCACGATGGCATTATTAAAGTTAAATAGACTAAAATTTCCATGTTAACTAACCAGTTTCATTAATTTAAAATGAATCCAAATGAGTCTATTTTTGACATCTATTGTAGATTTCAAAATATAGTGCATTCTATAGTTGCATAAGGTAAAAAAAATTCTAAAGAGGATCAAGTTAGAAAAATCATCGGTTCTCTCTCTTCGGAGTGGGATCAAAAGATACTAGCAATAAAGGAGGATAATGATATTAGTACTCTAAAAATTAAAGAGCTAGCAAGCAATTTAATTTCATAATAGGCAATTTAGTGTCCTATGAAGCACAATTTTGTGCATAAGAGAAAGCAAAGCAACATAAAGGAAATCCATCATTTTCAATGCAACAACTGACGATTAGGATTCATGCGATGACAATTATGAGGAGATTGATTTCATGACAAGGAATTTCAAAAAACTTCTAAAGTATTGAAAGGTGAACAACTTTTGAAGACCTGAAAATAAGACTCCTAGAACTGAAACTACGATTAGATGTTTCAACTGTGATGAACTTGGTCACATACAAAGTGACTGTCCGCATCAGAGTAAATCGAAGATCTTGTTAGTTACCGATTTATACATAAAAAGGAAAGGGCTTACATGGTAACATTGCATGATTCATATGCCTCCTCAAGCGACAATTAACCAGACGCTGAGGATGCAAATATGTGTTTCACGACGATAGTAGATTAATCAGAATAGATCAAAGGTAAGGAACAAAAAGGAGTACATTTTACATTTATTTTACATTTCCTTTTTTAGGACTAATATATAGATTAATAATAATAATGGATGAAAATGAGTATATATAGAATATTTTATTCTATTTTTAGTTTTGAAATTTATGGCCCATATGTCGTAACATCTCGTATCGAGAGGCCAAAAGATAAGCGCTGCGGATGCGGCATTCATCCTTAATATTAACTTCTGATGACAAAATATGGTAATGCTAATGGTATTCATAATATCAGAAGCATTTGAATGTGAACAAAATCATAGATTTCAAAAAACAATAATTACCGTGATAATATTTCAAATAAAATCTTATCCAAGTTACAAAATCCCCAAAACGTATTCCCAAGCAATGATCAAATTTAAATTTACAATAATATGCCAAGCGCGACATATGAAGATGCACCTTTGGATGATCAAAGTAATATAGTCATAAATGACTTAATACACAACGGAAATAAAATAAAATGAACAGAATTCCTAATCTAGCTATCTGTTAGCCACCTGCTCGTCTTCAGAAGCTTTATTTGCCAAAACTGCTAAAACCTAAACCCTCGGCCTACTCAAATCAAAATTTGAGCACCCATGAGTTTAAGGGGAAACAAAAACTTCGAGTCAGACATGAAGCCTGGTGTGAATAGTTCTGTTATATTTCTGTTTACTAATATTAAGTGAGACTACGCCGCTTAGCAGAAAGGGTTTCCACCCACTAATATCCTTTTTCAAAACATATATTTTGCAACTTCTTTCCTGCAACCAAACTGGTTAATCGACTTATAATAATAATAATAATATAGCAAGATCCATTATGCTAAAAAAATAGGAAATAAATGGACTAGTTGTCCGAAATATGGGCTAACTGCCTTCAACTGGACTAACTATCTTAAAACTGATTATACCAAAATAGCAATATCCTTTATGCTAATAAATGGACTATCTATCCATAAAATAGGTAACAAGTGGACTACTTGTCCTTAAGATGTAGCAAGGTCCGTTATGCTTACAAATGAACTAATTGTTCATAAACTGGGCTAACTGTCCTCTGGGCAGACTTCCCTCAAAATGGACTAACTGTCCGAATTTAAATGAGCTAACTACCTGAAATTTTCTCACGGTTAACTACTCTTTTAATTTTCCTTCGAAACCTTTACAAAATGATTTAGTCCATCAAATCATATATATATAAGGAAAATATATCTTTAGCTTTACTCTAAGCTATTTTTCCATGTTATATATACTTTATTCAAAATAATGTTGATGATGTTCAATAAGGATTATCTATCCTTTTAAAATAAGTTAAAGTCCTTTATAACTTAAAAACACTTAGGCTATTCTGCCTATTTAACTTTTCGAAACCTTTGTTTAAAACATTTAAACAACCCCTTCGAAACCATTGAAGGTAACCCCTTCGAAACCATTGAAGGTAAAAGTAACTCTTTCGAAACTAATAAAAGCCTTTCGCTTAAAAGCTTTAAAATATAAGATAGACATCCTCCTTTAAAACCTTTTAAACCTTGTCTTTCAAAATCATAGGAAAGCCCTTCCTTTTCATCTTTATCAAAACCCTAAGGAACCACCCCTTTCAAAACCATTCATAAAACCATTCAAAAGCATCAAAACTAAACTCTTTCAAAAGCACTTTGGGTTCAACTTAAAACAATTGGACACCTTTTGAAACCATTCGAATTTATCTACTTCGAAACCCTCTAAAAAATTTCGACCAAAACATTTTGATTATGCCTTCAAGTAGAGCAAAAGGATCATAAAAACATTAGAGACCAAAGCATCAGTTTGAAACCATTTGAAAGTAACTCTTTTAAAACTATTTCTTAAACGATGAAGTGATGGTGTCAGAACCATCCCTTCGAAAAACAATAGAGAGGTAGCCAAATTTAAAAAACAAAAGGTCCCCTTCAAAACCATTTGGATTGAAAGGTAGGAAGCAACAGCCTAGGCTTCGACACTGTCGAAAGCACTTATTTAAAACAAAAAAGAAACCCAATCGAAACCATCATTTTAAAACCATTTGACTTAATCGAAAGCATTTAGGTCGAAAGCACTCTTATTCGAGAGCAAGCATGTGTATGTTCCTTATGACCAAAATAAAGCTTCACCTCTTTCAGAACCCCATGGTTTCGACTCTATACCTTTTGCCCTCTTCCAATTCACTAAATACTAGTTGTCTGATACCATGTGCATTGGTTTCGACTATGTCGAAATGGGAGGAACAGAGGCGAAACCTAGTGTCGAAGGAGACGAAACAGTTAAAACCCTGTTTATTTGTACTTTAAAATTGTCCTTTTGTACCTAACCTGCCTTGTCTCTCTAAATATGATTGGTTGCCTGGTTTTTCTTTTCAAAAGTGCGGCCATCTTTCCATATTTGGAAATTTAACATTTTAGAAAAAAGCCCCTTCTCCTCTATAATTATATAAAACATTTAAGTACCATACCCTAAATAATTTTATATAACCACTAAAACACCTTGAAAAAATCTGGAAAAGTTCCAGAAAATCACTTTATATATATTTCCCAACGTATAAAATTTCGTACCCGAATAATTAATTATTCACCCATAAATAATTTTATAATCCAAAATACCATTTCTTTACTAGAAAATTCATATTAAATCCCAAAAAAATATGAAAATTGAAACTATCTCTAAAATATCATTTTAGATCTTTATAAAATTCGCAAGGCAATAGGATGTCATTAATAGGGTTTTCAACTCAAAACATGTCATAAAATCCATATGAACATATGTAAAACATGAACAAGTATATATAATCATTCTAACATTCAAAAACATGGCAAATCAATGAAAAATATTCGAATTAGATCTTAAAACCGAAACTAATAAAAATTAGATATGTAAATATTATTCACCTTTGCTTTAGAGATTAAAGGAGCTTGAGATTTGAATTGATTTGATTTGAATTAGCTTCTCCTTCAGCTTTTCTAAGTTTCTTCTTCCCCCTTCCCTGTTAATGGTGGCTGGCCTTGTTTATAAAAATATGAAATGAAAATGAACATGTAAATTATACACGGCTATAGAAAGTAGATATAGGAATGGCATCTTTTCCATATTACACCTCCTCTAATTCATTTTAAACCCTTCTTTAATTCATTTATTTTAAATGGCACAGCTACCTTAATTAAAATCAAATCTCAAACCCCTAATTAACACATTATTTTATTTATTTTAACTATAATTAGTGTTACCAAAAATCTAGGATGCTATAGACTCCCCTTCTTAAAGAATTTCGTCCTTGAAATTACAATAAGGCAAATGATAAATCAAACAAGAAGGTAAAACATACCATCAAACAAGTCAGGATAAGTATCTCTAATCCTGCTCTCAACCTCCCAAGTACAGTCCCTGTCATCATCACTCCATTGGACTTTGACTAATTTGACCAACTTGGTTCTAAGCCTCTTCTCATCTCTCACAACAATACGAACTGGCTTCCTTACTATGGTCAAGTACGGTTCTACCACTAAATCATCTAACACTGTCGGTGCAATAGCAGTCTCCGGGTCTCTAACACACTTTTTGATATGGAAACATGAAAAACATCTTGGACACTTGCCAAACTGCTAGTAACTCAACTCTATACACGAGCTTCTTGATCCTCTCAAGAATAGGAAAAGGTCCAATGAACCTAGGAGATAACTTCCATGATTTCCCAAATCTAATCATACCCTTCATCGGTGACACTTCGACGAAGACCTAGTCCTCAACTAAGAAATCCAAACCTTTCTGTCTCTTATCTGCATAACTTTTCTGCCTAGACCGAGCCTCCTTCATTCTAGCCCGAATGACCTCAATCTTTACTGCAGTCTCTTAAACTAAATTTGACCAAGAATCAACCTATCCTCGGTCTCCAACCAACATACGGGAAATTTGCATGGCCATCCATACAAAGCTACAAAGGTGCCATCCCAATACTAGTCTGGTAACTGTTGTTATATGAAAACTTGACTAGATGCAGATGGTCCTCTTATGATCCCCGAAATCCAGAACACAAGCTCTTAACAAATCTTCTAAGATCTTTTTAACTCTTTCCATTTTCCCATCTGTCTACGGATGGTAAGAGATACTCATCTTAAGCTTGGTTCCCATAATTTCCTGCAGACTCTTCCAAAAATCACTAGTGAAAAAGGGATCTCTATCACTAACAATACTGCTAGGAACTCCATGCAGTCTAACCACATTCTTCATGGATAACCTTGCTAAAACAGGCGCTGTCCTGTTGACCTAAATGGAATGAAATGGGCACTTTTGGTCAGTATGTCCACTATAACCCATATACTTTCATTACCTCCGTTCGACCTTAGCAACCCGTCAATGATGTCTATAGAAATAGAATCCCATTTCCATACTGGAATATCTAACGGCTAAAGCAAAGCACTTGGCTTCTGGTGTTTGGCCTTTGCCTGTTGGTAATTCGAGCACTGGTTTACACACAAGCCAATATTCTGCTTCATACCTTCTAGAAAGAAATCCCATCTTCATATCCTGATACATCTTGGTACCTCCAGGATGTATAGTGAACTTCGGATGATGGCATTCCTCCAAGACTTCCTTCCTTGTGTTTCCTATACTCGAAACACATAATCTTCCTTTCTTCCTCAACCACTAGTTCTGGTCAAGACTGAAATCTTTCAAGTCATCGCTCTTGGTTTCTTCCTTTAGCTTCCTGATCCATTCAACTAACATTGGATCTTCCATCTATTTAGTAGCAAACCGTTCGATCAACAGTGGTCAAACTTCGAAACAAGATAATGCAACTGCATCCCTACTAGACCCAGCCTTGGATCTCCACTACACTCTGCAATCCACCAGCGCCTCCAAATCTTCCCATTTGGCAATCATTGCTAACACTGCATTCTGATATTTCCTACTAAGTGTATCTGCGACCTTGTTGCCTTACTTATGTGTACTCAATCCCAAAATCATAATCGGCTATAAACTCAAACCATCTCTACTGTTTCATGTTCAGCTCCTTCTGAGAGAATGAATACTTTTATGACTTATGATCTGTAGATAGCTCAAACCTCTCTCCTAAAAGGTAATGTCTCCATACCTTCAAATAAAAAATCACTACAGTCAATTCCAAATCATGCGTCGGATATCTGACCTCATGTGGTCTAAGCTGCCTAGAAGTATAGGCAATCACTTTACCTCTCTGCATCAGCACAGCTCCTAATTATGTTCCGCACACATTGGTATAAACTACCAAATTTTGATTCCCTTCTGGAACAATTAATACAGGTGCATGGATCAATAAGTGTTTCAAACTCTACAATGCTTCCTCACACTTATCGTTCCACAAAAACTTCACATCCTACCTCGTTATCTTGGTCATTGGTGCTGCTTTCCACGAGAAATCCTTAATAAACCTCCGATAATGACCAGCTAACCCAAAGAAACTCTTTATCTCGGTTAATGTCTCGGGTCTCTTCCAACTATTCACTGCCTTGACCTTAGTCGGATCCACTGACAACCCTTCCTCTGAGACAACATGACCAAGAAAATTCACATCTTTCTTCCATTAGTGACACTTCAAAAACTTCACCTTCAGGTGATGCTTCCTCAGCTCTCAAGCACCACTCTAAGATAAAATTCATGCTCCCTTTCACCCATAGAGTAAATCAAATGTCATCTATGAAAACCAATACGAACCTATCCAAGTGCTCTTGGAAAATCCAGCTCAATAAATCCATAAAGAAAGTCGGCGCATTCATCAGTCTGAACGACATAATTAACCATTTGTATGACCCATATCTGGTCTTGAACGCCATCAAAGATATACTATCCTCTGCTACCCTGAGATGATGGAAACCTGTTTCCAAATCCAATTGGGAAAATACCTTTGATCCACTCAACTGGTCTAACTAATCATCAATTCTGGGCAATGGATATCGATTCTTTAGCGTCCTCTCATTCAACTTAAAATTATCGATACATAGCCTCAGCGATCCGTCCGACTTCTTAGCAAACACTGCTGCTGCATCCCACGCTATACTACTCTGCTTGATAAAAATCTTGCCCTCTAAATCCACCAACTGCACCTTTAACTCCCTTATCTCTGAAGGGGTCATCCTGCTCGGCGGCCTACCCACTGGTTCTGCTCCAAGAACCAAATCTATCCGAAATTCAATGGCTCGTTTCGGCGGCAGTCCAACTATAGGCTCAAAAACATCTGTGAATTCTCTAACCATGAAAACTTGGCTCAACTCATTATTTAAATCCAATGCACCCAACAAATAAAACACAGCACCGCCGGAACCTTCTATGATATAAATAATCCGGTCGCTACTATCAGGGTGTCTAAGGGATATCTTCGTATCCTGGCAAAATATCCAATATCCTAGCATCATAATCACTTAACCAATCCATCACAAGGATAATCCCAGGCCCCACAAAAATCAAACACATGCAAACTACAAACAAAAGTATGACCTAATAGGTCAAACTCAAACTAGTCACACATCAACCCTAGAGTTGCATACCCTCCTATTGGATTCGCGACCCATAAGGAAGTAACTAAATATGTAGTGTTAAAGTTAAGCTTATTTATTATACATCTAGATATAAAACAATGTAATGCACCAGTATTAAATAAAACGCTAACAGACATACCATGAGTCTAAAGCGTACCTCTCAAAACCGCCTTTCCCTTCTCTTAGGCTATTGGTTTAGAAGCTACAGGCTCCAATGCATACACCTTTACCTTACCATCTCTAACGGGCTCCTTGAACGGGTTCTTGTAGTGGACTATCTGGTCACAATTGAAGCACCTGATGTTCTTCCCCCTTAGCCACATCCTTTACCTTCCTAGCACGACACTCATTGGCAAAGTTCCCCTTCTTATCGCACTTATAGCAGAAAATCTCAGATTTCCCTTTTTTAGCTGCTCCACCCTTTCAAGCACCTTTTTTGGGAAAGAACTTCCTCTTCTGGCCCTGCCCAACCCGGACCTCATTGGTCTTGCTCTTCTCTAGAGACTCAAGAACTTCCTCCTACCTCATGGCTATCTCCAAAACAATATCAGAAGGATCCCTAATGTGAGATAACGTAGCACTAGCCAACTCAGGCTTCAATCCTCTGATGAACTTCTCATTCCACTTCATCACTATATCACTGAAGCATACCCATACCTGGCCAACTCTTCGAACTTCCTGGCATACTCTACAACTGACATCTCACCTTGCACCAACTCTGCAAACTGCCTGATAAGAGTTGCCTATGCCATAACAAACACGAATCTCTCCTGGAACCTTCTCTTAAAATCCTCCTAGGTCATTGCTTACTCAACAACCGTCACAATCACACTGTTCCATCCAATGCAGCTCCCTGAAGCTGTCTAGATGCTAACATCCTCTTCTGCTCATCATTGAGCCCTAAATCTGCAAAAATCCTTTCGCAGTGCAACGGCCAATACTCCACTTCAATGGCACCCTCAGTTCCCATAAACGGCTTTCCACCCAGCTTAACATAATCACCACTCATCTTAGCAAAATGTTAATTACCAAAACTTTTGGAACCCCTGCTCTTGTAGCATTTCCTCCTAACACTCCGGCTGCAACTCTTGCCTGCATCATATTCCTAAAAAACTGATACGTGGCTTCCATTCTAATCTGCAGCACATCAACACCTACATTCCTGCTTGTGCCTGACCCTGGTTCCTCCTGGCATTAGGTATGGAATTCCCTTTGGTGCTTCCCCTTCTTCGGTTAACTCTGTTTCTTCTACCATCCATGTCTGAATTCAAACCTCATGAGATACAAAAACAAAACCTAAGTAAAGATAAGGGACTAGAGATTAAGCGCATACTTGTATATAGCAAATACAAGTACGTTACTATTATGTTATCCCAACATAAATCATACACTAGTTCCTTTGGATTTTTTTATTTCAAAACCACTTTTAGTTAAAAAAAATTCATAAATCTATGCTCTGATACCAAGTTGTAACATACCGTATCTACAGGCCAAAAGCTAACCTCTACGGATGCTGCAATCATCCATAGTATTAACTTCCGTTGACAAAATACGATAATGAAAATGGTATCCATAATATCAGAAGCACTTGAATATGAAAAAATCATAGATTTTATAAAAATAATAATTACCATGATTATATTCAAATAAAATCATACCCAAGTTGCAAAATCCACAAAACGTATTCCCAGGCAATAATCAAATATAAATTTACAATAATAGCCAAGAGCGACATATGAAGATGCCCCATTAGATGATCAAAGAAATATAGTCATAATTGACTTAATACATAGTGGAAACAAAAAAAATGAGCAGAATTCCTAATTTATCTACCCATCAGCCACGTACTTGTCTTTAGAAGCTTTATTCGCCAAGACCGCTAAAACCTAAAAACCTAAACTCTCGGCCTACTCAAATCAAATTTTGAGCAACCGAGAGTTTAAGGGGAAACAAAAACTTCGAGTCAAACATCAAGCCTGGTATGAATAATTCTAGCACATCTCTAATTATTGGTATTAAGTGAGACCACGTCGCTTAGTGGGACAGGTTTTCCCTCACTAATATCCTTTTTCAAACCATATATTTTGCAAATCCTTTCCTGCAACAGAACTGGTTAATCAGAATAATAGAGCAAGATCCATTATGCTAGAAAAATAGGAAATAAATGGACTAATTATCCGAAATCTAGGCTAACTGCCCTCAACTGGACTGACTGTCCTAAAAGTGATTATACAAAAGTAGCAATATCCTTTATGATAATAAATGGACTATCTTTCCATAAAACTGGTAAAAAGTGGACTAACCATCCTTAAGAAGTAGCAAGGTCGGTTATGCTAACAAATGAACTAACTATTTATAAACTGGGCTAACCGCTCTTACCTAAGACTAACTATCCTTTAGGTTGACTGCCCTCAAAATGGACTAACTATCCGAATTTAAGTGAGCTAACTGCCCAAAATTTTCTTTAGATTAACTACCCTTTAAATTTTACTTGAAAACCTTTTTTAAATGATTTGATTCGTCAAGTCGTACATATACAAGGAAAATATACCTTTAGCTTTACTCTAAGCTATTTTGCCATGTTACATATACTTTACTCAAAATAATGTTGATGATGTTCAGT
The DNA here is from genome assembly GCA_030765085.1 of Allium cepa. Classification (NCBI taxonomy): domain Eukaryota; kingdom Viridiplantae; phylum Streptophyta; class Magnoliopsida; order Asparagales; family Amaryllidaceae; genus Allium; species Allium cepa. The sequence goes on along the minus strand of CM060929.1, from coordinate 402,758,365 downwards.
AAGGATTATTTATCCTTTTAAAACAAGTTAAAGTCCTTTATAACTTAAAAACACTTAGGCTATCCTTCCTATTTAACTTGTTCGTACCTTTGTTTAAACCTTTAAAAACCCTTTCGAAACCATCAAAGGTAACCCCTTTGAAACCATTTAAATTACGGAAGGTAATTCCTTCGAAACCCATGAAAGTAACTCTTTCAAAACCAATAAAAGACATTCCCTTAAAATATTTAAAATATAAGACATCCTCCTTTAAAACCTTTTAAACTTTGTCTTTCAAAATCATAGGAAAAACCTTCCTTTTCATCTTTATCGAAACCCAAGGAATCACCCCTTTCAAAACCATTCATAAAACCTTTCGAAAGCATCAAACCTAAAATCTTTCGAAAGCACTTTGGGTTCAATTTAAAACAAGTGGGAACCTTTCGAAACCATTCAAAGTTATCTTCTTTGAAACCCTTTAAAACGTTTCGACCAAAACATTTGGATTTTGCCTTCAAGTAGAGCAAAAGGATCAGAAAAACATTAGATTTGAAAGCATCTATTTCGAAACCATTTGAAAATAACTCTTTCAAAACCATTTTTTAAATGATAAAGTGATGGTGTCAAAACCATCCCTTCGAAAACAATGGAGAGGGGGCCAAATTTTAGAAAACAAAAGGTCCCCTTCGAAACCATCTAGATCAAAAGGTAGGAAGCAACAGCCATAGGCTTCGACATTGGCGAAAGCACTTACTTAAAACAAAAGAGAAACCTAAGAGAAACCATCATTTTTAAACCATTTGACTTAATCAAAAGCATTTAGGTTGAAAGCAATCTTATTCGAAAGCAACCAGGCATATTTTCCTCATAACTAAAACAAAGCTTCAACTCTTTTGGAAGCCCATGGTTTTGACCCTATACCAGTTGTTTGATACCATGTGCATCGATCTTGACTATGTCGGAAGGGGGAACAGAGGCGAAATCTGGTGCCGAAGGAGACGAAATAGTTAAAAGCCTGTATATTTGTACTTTAAAATAGTCCTTTTTTACCTAACATGCCTTGTCTGTCTAAATTTGATTGTTTGCCTGGTTTTTCCTTATCAAACATGCTGCCATCTTTCCATATTTGGAAATTTAAACATTTTAGAAAAAAGCCCCTTCCCCTCTAAATTATATAAAACATTTAAGTCTCATACCTTAAATAATTTTATATAACCTTAAAACACCTTGGAAAAATCTGGAGAAATTCCAAATAATCACTTTATATATGTTTTCCAACATATAAAATTTTCGGACTCAAATAATTATTATTCACCCGTAAATAATTTTATAATCCAAGTACCATTTTATTTACTAAAAAGTTCATATTAAATCCATAAATATTAAGAAAAATCTAAAAACTGAAGCCTATATCTAAAATATCATTTTAGATCTTCATAAAAATTCATAATAGGATGTCATTTAATAGGATTTTCATCTCAAAACATGTCATAAAATCTATACATAAATCATCAACAAGTATATATAATCATTCTATCATTTAAAGACATGGCAAATCAATGCAAAATATTCGGATTTAATCTTAAAACCAAAACCAATAAAAATTAAAGATGTAAACATTATTTTCCTTTGGTTTAGAGATTAAAGGATCCTAAGATTTGAATGGTTTTGGTTTGAATTAGCTTTTTATATAGCTTTTCTTAGTTTCTTCTTCCCCTTTCCTTATGGTGGTTAGCCTTGTTTATAAAAATTTAAAGTGAAAATGAACGTGTAAATTATACACCGCTATGGGAAGTAGATATAGGAATGACCTCTTTTCCATATTACCCCTCCTCTAATTCATTTTAAACCCTTCTTTAATTCATTTATTTTAAATGGCACGGCTACTTTAATTAAAATCAAATCTCAATTCCCTAATCAACACATTATTTTATATAGTTTAACTAACTAAGTATCCTAAATAATTTTACCAAAAATTTTGGATTTACATATGTCGACATACATAGAGCATATTTGTCGATATACTAGCACAAATTTGGAATTTCATTTTAAAGTAAAAATTTGAATTTTCCCTTTCTTTTGTATTTATTCCATGGTTTGAAAAAGAATGTTTTTGATCAGAGAATATGACTCTTGACTTTCGATTAATTAAATCCAACTTTATCCATTCATTCACTCACTTTTATTCAAATTCAAAAATCCATTGATTCTCTTATCTCTTCAAAAACTCAAAAATGGCCTCCTTAAGACAAATTCCAAAATCTCTTAGACTCTTAAAGAGAACCAAAGGCTTTCTTTCCAATGACTAAGAAGCCATTGGAACTTATATAGAGTATGTTACTTTCAGAAAAGTTCTTCCCAAAAGATATGCTAAGTTTGATGATTTTTCCTTTTATGGTCTTCAAGAACTTTGCTTTTAAAATGAAATTCCTGGTTTAGTCGACTCATCTCAAAATGATTTTGTGTGCTATCCAGATTTGGTTAAAATGTTCTATGCAAATTTGAATGGAATATTTTTTCAAGGAGAAGAGGGACAATTTTGGAGTGGTGTAAATGGCACTCATTGTTTTAAACTGTGAACTTTTGCTTCACATACTTGGTTACAAATCTAGTGGAACTGACCTCTCCACTTTTCAAATTGATGAATAAAATCATGAAGTTTTTCATGACATTTTTTAAAGTGATGAAGAATTTGGTTTTAAATATAAAAATCTTAGACCAAAATCGAAACCTATGAGTCTCATTTTACAGCAAAATATCACTTCGAGGACGGATAATTAGAGTAACCCTACTCAAAAAGCTTTTAAAGCTATTTTCACCATCTATGGAAACTACTACATCAATAGGGAGCATGTCACCTTAGATTACTTTGTTAAAAATAATAATTCTAGATATGAGAACACATTATACCATGACATGTATCTTACTAGAATTTTCATATATTTGGTGTTGATTTAAAAGGAGAACAAACTCTCCCTCGAAAAGTTTCAACGAGGCCAACATTTCTCTTATGCATATTCCTCCCTATTTTGACTCTACGAAACTCTTAACAAAAAAGAGGAAAGATCGATGTGGGAAGAGGGGTAAGAAATTCAACATAAGGAAGAAGAAGGAGATGAAATGGAAATGGAAGAAGAAGATAATCAAGAAGAAGAGGAGGTGGAAATGGATAGTTCTTTGGAAAGCTTCAACAATACACCCCACCCTTCCAATATAGAGATACTAAAGAACCAATAGAACCTTCTTAAAAACCAAAAGAAGCTCAAATGTTCCTTTAGTAAAAAGTTCACTTCCCTCTCCAACAAAATGGATAAATACTTAGGGAAAATCGTTCACAAACTTGGTTGAAATTCTTCATCATCATCTACATCTTTTTTGGTTTATTTAGTTATTTTTAGCCTACACTTCATTATGTTGTTATAGTTTAACTCACTGCATCTTTATGCATTTCACCTGTATGGTATGTATCATCTTTCCATATCAATGAAAATTTATTCTTGTTGTATTGTTCTTATAGTCTCCAGAAGTCATTAAAATAGAGTGGAAATGAATATAAAAACTATAACAAAACTTAAAACATTGCATTTTCAGGTATACGTGAACATACATATAAGTTATATGTCGACGTATCCTAGCCGTTTAGCAAAATTAAAATTTAAAAATAAAATAACTAGCATCTAAAATTCACTTATCATTTTATTCTCTATTCTTTTTCCATTAGCAAATATTTTTTAACAAAATGACTTCTCCATACCAAAAAATGTGTGAAATTTTTTAAACAAACACTTCAATCTTTCAAGGATATATCACCTTTATATTAAGAATTCAAAAGCATTTCAAATTAAGTTAAATGCAAACGATTAGGGAGAAAGAAAAGAATTTTGATGCCCTTCAATAGTTGATTTCTTCCTTAATCATAGATGATCAAACCAACAATCTAGAATGCTCTATTAAAAAGGATAATGAAGACTGGGATGCCATCAAAGAAAATTCAATCTTTGGATCAGCTCGTTGGGTTGAAGTTTAAAGGAATATCTAGTTATTCAATATGTAAATTGTAAATATGTATATAAATAACTTATTATTAATACGTGTAAATTAATACTCTTAGGTTTTGATTTTTCTGGATTGATATTTGGATTTGTTTTTTTTCTCGTTTGAATGAAAAATTGGATGGGCATAAATTAATAAATATAGCTTGTGTTATTTATCATTATGTCTAGTTTTAATTATCGTATTTATATCATAATCATCAGATATCATAATCACATCATATTGCGTCATCATATATACTTTAAGTATTTAGTACCAAATAGTATTGATTTTTACTTCATATCCTATAAAAGTATCTCATTTAGGAGGAGTTTTACTTTTCATCCATTTATGTTGATGACAAAGGAGGGGGGAAATATAAAATATACATGTGCATATATTCAAGGAGTTATCTTACTTAAATGGAGTTATATTATATTTTATATACATGAATATATAATGGTTGTTTTCATCAAAAAGAGGGAGACCATTAATACCTCAATTATTGATTTTTATGATAACAACTTGATAACAACTATATACAGTCATATAAAATAGATACCAATGTTTTGCCAAAGTTATAGAGTATACAGTGTAGAATATTACACAGGTGTTTAGTCAAAGACTGTACAGTATAAAGACTCCAGCGATTAACATAAAGATTCATGTGTTAAAAGACCAAGATATAAAGATATCAAAATTATAATTTAGTGTAGAGAGAAGTGGATTATATTATTAAAGTTGTGGGTTGCAAAACTATGGATCTTGGGACTAACTAACCACTAGAGGGGGTGAAGAGTATTTTTCTAACTTTTGCAGTCATTTTAAATTTCTTTCAAGTTTAATATTAAATCATAGATTTTCAATGCATATTCGTATCAACATCAATCACAGATGCAATGACATAAGAAAGTAAAAGCAATGCAGTAAAGTGGAGAGTTAGAGAGATGAAACAAGATATTTTGTACTGGTTCAGTCCCATACAATTTCTTGTACGAATTTCTTTTCAAATGTTAATCTTTGAACGGGAAGAAGTCAAAGACAATCACAATCTTGATTTCGAGGCTACGAGACACACCCACCTAAGTTTTTGGGCTTAGGTTGCACCTACTTGATTTGGACAGGCTACAAGCATACCCACTTAGATTTTCTTGCTACCAAGCACATCCACTTAATTTGAACGGGCTACAAGCACACTCAAGCAAATAAAATAGAGTTTAATGGTTTTTCCAAAGAAAATTTCTTGAACTTTAGATACCATAGATCATATAACCTCTTGGATCACACTTTGATCTTTGATTTAAGAGAGATGATTCCAAAACAATAAGAAAGTAATATTGAATCAGTATATAGAAGTATGAATTGACTCTAAGTGATTTTGAAGAGAATTTAGAATGTTTTTAATGGAGTTTTTAAGAGAGTAAGAGGAGGAAAGAAAATAATCAATAACTACCAAAAAATTCTTTTAAAATCCCTTTTATATTGCGTATAAATATATGTGTTCGTTCCCAAACAATTACGATGAATAGTCACTTCTTTTCAAAATTTAAAAATCCATTTGGCAGTATGTATGCTGACATACAATCTAGGTATATGTTGACATATGCCTGTAAATTTTGAAAACTTATTTCTCCTTAAAAATGTTTTGAAAACCCTATACTTTGTGACATAATTTATACTTTGTAAAACATTTTAAACATAATTTATAAATATTTTGAACTTTGAAAAACTTTTATGAAATATTATTAATATGTTTTGAAAAATTTATTTTGATTTAAAAATACAAAAGATAGAAAAATAAAAGACATAGATCAAAGATTACTACCAGGGACTTTAACAATATTTTATGACTCTATACACTATATTATAGCTATTAGATCTTCGTATCTTGGTATTTATACTCATGAGCTTTCATGTCCATTTCTTGAGTTTTTTATACTGTAGTGTAACGACCCAGAATTTCTGTCATTTGAAATTCAGATATTTAATTGATTTTAAATATCAACAAATAAAATTTGTAAGTCGAATGAATTATATTTTGAATATTTAGATTTAATTGGATAATTAAATCGATAATTTAATATTTGGAATTACGTAAATAATTGGGCATTGAGTTTAATGTGATTAAAAATGATTTATAAAGTTATATTAAATCATATTGGAGTTAGAACAATGTTTGTGAACTTTTAAAATTGAATTAAAAGTTAATTTGTGAAAATTGAATATTTTAATATTTAATCGACTAGTGAAAATAGTCATTTTTCAAACCAGTCTCAGATTTCGACGAAACCAGTTTCATCGGATCCGTAATGTTATATTATTGTAAGATTTTAAATTTCTTGTCAATCGGACTTACGGTTATCCGGGGCAAGCCAAAACGCATAAAAATTTGTTTAATCGATTTAATTTAAATTTGATCGCTTATTTCCATAACTCGCACATACGATCGAATTGGCTCTCAATACCTATTCCGTTGTGTCCGGAATGCGGGATAAACCCTAGAAACGCCGGTCACCGTGCGAGATTTGGAGTTCGAAAAACTACGGATGAATAGTGCGTTGAAAATTTTCTATAAAAGGACCTTAAAACTTCCATTTGCAAACCCTAATCAGTACAATGCCCTAGCCACCAGTTTTGGAAATAATGGCCGACGTTTTTCCATTTTCTTTCTTTGATTTCTTCCAATCCACAAACAATTAGTTGAATCTCTCAACTACAACATTGTAGAGCACGACGAGTTCTATAAAATCAACGGTTGTGATCGGAAATAGTGGCTCGACGTGGCGGCAAATCAAGTTTGAATGGCCGATGTTCGTATGCAATTTTCAACGCATTAGAGAGGCTGGGTCCAACCGGGGTCGCGGCGGTGATGCGTGGTGCCTGGAACTTTGAATTTATGGTGTTGGATCGGCGTGAAGATGAACGTGGGGTTTGCGAAAATTGGTGGCAAGTGGCGGCGTTGGGTTGTGTTCGAACCCTGAGTATTGCGCGTGAAGGGGAGAAGGAAGAAATATCGGTGCGGCTGAGATTGCAGGAAGGAGATCGAATGGCTCTGATTATCTGGGTATAAAAATTTAAAAAGAAATTGAAATTAATTTATATTATAATGTGTTCGAACTTTAAAAAATTGATAACTTTGTCATACAAGGTCGGAATTGGACGAAACGAATTGCGTTGGGTTCGTATGGACGAGCTCTACGCAATGGAGCTAGTTTGGAGTCGTTTGGAGTCGTTTGGAGCTAGTGATAATTTCGAGTAAAATTAAACGCGTGTTTAATTTTATTCGAAATAAAACGCTACAACTATTATCGGAAACTCAAGGTGAGAACTTCTCACTCAATCGAATTGTTTCGATTTAAATTTTAAATAGTTAGATTTAAAATTGCTTGATTGTATGCTTGGATGATAAATTATTATCTATTGCTTTGAAATAGACCCTATACGCCGTATATTAAGCGGATGTTATTTATTAAACACATATACCGCGATAATTCCAAGTTGATGTGGAATTGGTATTATATATGTACTTGGAGTTGATTTCCCGCATTATATAGCGGATGAGACCCTATTGCGCCGCATAATAGCGGATAATATTTTATAAATCCCATACCGCGATATTTCACCTCGAATTGGAATTGGTATTGTGCTAACATCTTTGGATGTAGGGAAACAGGTTGGAGGGATCCAACTGGATTCCTCAAACATTTGAGTTTATTTCATATATTATGTGTTGGTTGATTTATAATCCGTGTGATTATCTTTGTGATTGAGATTGTTGAAGGCATAGGTTAGCCGAATATATTTTTGGTATCGTTGGATACCGAAAATAGATGAAAATTGGATTTTTGAAATTTCAAGTCGAAAGTTTATAGTAAAATTTATTTTTGAGAATTCGATAAGTTAAAAAGGAGTTTTAAAAAGACAAAGTTATTTTTGAACCATATTGAATAAAATTCCAAATTACGGGAAAAAGGGCTAAGTAAATGGATTTCAATTAATATTTTTATAAGTTGAAGAAATTATTTTAAAAAATAGAAAATTTGGATTTTTAAATGGATTTGAAGAGATAAAGAAATTTATTAAAAAAAGAAATGATTTTGTAAATTCATTGGAAATTTATTTAGCATAAATTAATTGGTTTTGATAATTAATTAAGAATAATTAATCAAGTATTAACTATTAATTAAGAGTTAATTAATGATCAATGAAAGGATAATTTATTAAATGTTTTAATTAATTGGTTATTAATTTACCATAACTAGAAAAAATTTATTCATAGAAATTTATTTGATTTAAATTAATCAGATGATTAAATTTATCCTACGTATGGATGTTTGAATTATATTGGATGTTGAATTGTTTGATATCTTTGATATGTGATTCTTTGTGATATATCCTGATTTGTGTTGTGATCTGTAATTTGTTTATCTGCGATATATATATATATATATATATATCTGTGATCTGTGAATGAAAGGTAAGCGTTATAGTTTATACCGCTTATCAAATATATTGTTATATTTTGATCTGTGACGGTTGAATGTGGTTGCACTATTGTGTTAAACCCTTGGACTACACAATACACAAACAAAATGTAGATTTCACGTGGAAATCAGTTAAGTCACAGATTTTTGACAATTCTAAAGATTGAATTTTTGAATCCAAATTAGTTTTGGAATTGGCATTGATATTTTTTGAAAATGAATTTCAAAAATAAGAGTTATTTTAAATAACTTAATATAAAAATTGGAATTTAAATCATTTGATTTAAATTTTGAATTCAATATTTGAAATTGAATTCAATGATTTGGGAACTATGGTCTAAAAGATTGTACAAGTTATAAAAGGTGTTTATATGGGTTTTTAACCATTTAAAATATAGTTTTGGAAATTTTAAATTTAAATCCAAGTTTATACTTGAGTGGCTTTAACTCATGAAAATTGTAATCAGTTTTCCCGAAACGAAAACTATATGTTTTCAAACAATAATAGCTTTCACATAAGGAAAGAAATTCCCATTTGTGTTAAAATAATGTAAATTTGAAATTAAACTGTTTTGAAGGCTATGAATTAATCTTTGTGAAAGGTTGTTGAACTTGACTTGAAATAAAAGAGCATTTCAAGTGGTGTATCTTTTATATTATAAAAGACTTGAATTGTGAACAGTTTTGAAAGCTATAAGTTAAATCTTGATTTAAAGATTTAATGAGTTAATCCAATTGAAATGGAAATTTATCTGGGAATCTGGGAATAAATCTTTGTGAAACTGGGTAAACTTTGTGAAGTAAATCTTTTTGTTTAAAGATTTAAAATGGTAATTTTTTTAAACCATTTGAAACAAAGGGCATGGGTAATAAATTATGACTTAATTGAAATCCCAATATCCATGTCTTTTAAAAATATTGCGTTCAATATTCGGATTAGCCGGGAGAGGACCTTTTTGTCATATAACCCATTCCGAATAAGTGATACGATGTAATGGATAACATTGAAGACCGGTGTTGAGGACCGGGTATTTGTGAAAATGATAGGATGACCTATCGATTGTCTCTGCACTGTTAGCTATGGTATGGAGATTTCCTTTGTGATGGGAAATTCGATCGATATTGTGAATACCCGGATTGCAAGGGCTTCTTTTGAAGTGCTTTCGGTTCTGTTCGAACCCGGAACAGACTTGTATGGTTACGTGTCTGACATTACATTTTGAGATATAATGCAGATTTCTTTCAAATACATCTCTGTTGGTGGCGGAGAATTTATTCTCTTAGCTTAATACCCTTCTCTGAGACGTACGAGCTCAGAGGTTTTGTAGCTGAAGGTTATCAGCGATATACTCCCAATTTGGTAATGTGGCATGCTGAGTGTTGTTGTGTGATGATTATTTATTGATCATTTGCTGATCAAAGCATGGCTTTGTGCCTAGCTTTGTGGACGAGACTTCGTCAGACCTCACACCCCAGAAATGGACAAAACAGGAATATGCGGCAAGGTTATGAGGGTCGCTCCCTATAGGGTATGTCATTTCCTTCTGGAAAGGGTCGTGTCAGGTATGGAGCCCTGATGCTTAACCTATGTGGTTGCTCCAATCTCAGTTTCTGTGTGGTTGTTACTTTGTGATAGAGGGCCCTCGGATAAAGGTCCCAAAAAACCTGGGAGTAGCATACTCGAGTAATAGTTACCTAGTTACAGAGGTAACCCGGCCTTGTGTAGGTAGAGATCCGGTTAGGTTCTCAGGACGTCCCGCCAGAGGCGTACCCATGTGGCAGTAGGAAGTTCCTTAGCCTGACCATTTGTTGGAAATCCACTTCCCAATACGAACCCAGTACGGTTTTAGTTGTATAACCTGCCATTTACTTATGGTGGTCACCACTGTTTAGATGGTAGCTATAGTAGGCATAGTTCGAAATGTCTATGTTGGCTAAGATTTATATTCTATTTTCGAAATGCTTTCATCACTATGCACTAATGATAATATCAAAAAAACGATTTGTTTTGCGTAGTAAGCATCTTTGACTATCATAAGGAGAAATCTCCTCCAATTCTGCGTTTGCATTGTGTGTGTGGCGGGAGGCCTTATGGTAGTTTCATTTTCCATAAAGCATTGCGGATATTTTTCACTTCCCTTGTTGTTGTTTTAAAGATAAATAACTTCTTTAGTTCTCACTCCAGTCCCATGACTGACCTGGAGTTTATTGTTCCCTTCCTAAACTCTAGGTGCCCACCAATTTCCACACGGGCAGCCTAGAGTCAAGTTATCAGGTTATTCTGGATTTAGGAGTGCTATGGAGCTCAAGTGGCGAGCTGGATGGCGATACGTATTACTTATATATGATATTATCTTTTCCGTTGTAAATTCACTTGTAAGGACATGTTTGTATAACTGTCCATTGTTTTGTTGTGTTCTATATTGTTGTTGTACACTCTGATGATAATGTAATGTAATAACTGATATAGTTCTTTGTTTTAAAGATTATTCATTTATCTATTATTTGTTGTACCGCTGTGATTGTGAGATTCTGATACTATTTCTGTTGTTCTTCTTTCGTTCTATTTTCTTCTTCTTCTACTTTTTTTCTTCTTCTTAAACCCTAAGGGTTCGGTTTTCCGGCATTCGATTGTTCGGCAGTCGATACAGTGGACGTATTGATGTCGATTTTCGGAAGTCGAAGAATCGGGTGTTTACAACGTGGTATCAAAGCATTTGGTTAAGCGACAACCTTGGCTCTGTTGGGGATTACTCATTAGAGATAGAGTCAGCAGTACTCTAGAATGAGTTGAGTGTAATAATAGATATGAGAGCGTATTTGTTAGTGAATATGAAATTGTTTTTTATTGTGTTGACTTATCAGTTGATTGTTTATAGATTCTAGTCGGTGCAGTCCAGCTAACTGTATCGATAGGGGTTTCTAAACTCTTAAATGAGATAAACCGACATAGTATTGTTTTAAATTGGGTAAATGAAATAATTTTACCTCGATTATATTTTATATATAAAGGAATAATTTTTCAGAATTATTAAAGTGTATATAGAATTAATTGTTTGATTGTTGAAAATGTAAGAAAATATATAAGTTAATAAAAGTTGTTTGAATAATCTAAAAAAAACAACAATTGTGAAAGAATAAATTATATAAAAGCAACAATTGTATAAGTATAGAATTATAATTGAAATGATTTACAATTGTGGAATAATCTTGTATAAGTAAAGGGAAATAGTGAAATTATATAAGCAAGATTTATAAATGTGATTTATACATAAAAGAAAATTTTGAAAGAATTTAAAGCAATGGATTCATTACTTTTGCTGGGGAATAATAAGGGTGATGACTGCAGCATCATCAGTATCATTTTCGAGTTTCTGTGTGATGGATTTGCTACTATAGTAAATTGAAAATTGAAGTTTTGTTGTGATAAACAGATTTGAAACTAAAATCCAAGTTGTAATTGATAAATAAAAGTGAAATGAGTTTTGAATTTATAATATGAGATAATAAATTTTAGCTTTGGTAAAGTTGAAATGAAATTTGAGTTAGCATAATAAATGTATGATTTGAAATTTAACTAAAGAAAAGTTTAAAAATTTTGAATTGGATTTTAACTGGATTAGATATGTTGTTGAAATGGAAATTTAAGTTAAGTTAAATAGATGATGTTTAAAAGGAATATAAATTAAGTAATGTTGAATAAAGTTGATTTTGGTATCAAAATGAATTAATGAAATGAAGTCATTAAATGAATATGAACTTGAGTTATATAAAGGATATTCAACTTTATTTGTAAAATAAATTAGTAATTGAACTAATGAATTGAATACTAATCAATCGAATGTAATGAATTGATATAGAATAATGGATATAAGTGTAAATTCATTTAAGGCTAATTGAATGTTAAACAAAATTGAAGGTAAACAAAGTGAATATGAATGTTGAATGTAAAGTGAATAAATTCGGTTGTATTGTATATACATTGGTTGTTAGATTACTGTTAATTGATTGAATAGAAATTCATATGCAATTGAATGAATAAAATTCAAAGCTAAAGCAATTAAATTCAAATTGGAAGTTAAGTAAATTTAAATTGAATGGAAATTGATTTGAATTGAAAGTGAACAAATGTAAATGTAAATTAGTGAATGTAAACTAATTGAAAATGAATAATTGAATGTCGTTGTATATGAATTGGTTGTAAACAATTACAAGTAATGTCGAAATCATATAAGTTGCTTATAAACCTTGTTTAGTATGCATTTCTTTTAATATGCATGTGTTGTAGTTGTTTAAAAGGGTAAAATGTTAATAATTTCTTATATATGTCACTTACACATTTAAATTGAGTAAGTACAGGTACCGGGGCTAATGTTTGGCTAGTTTTGGTTGCGCAAAATGCTAAATAAATAACTGCTTTGGTTAAAAATGCTAAAAAGGAACGCCTACGCAATAAAAAAAATGAACTGTTTTTCTGTTTTCCGACCGTGTGGGTCGATTTATATATATTTATATCTATTGTGATATTGTAAAAGCTCCTCCGTACAAAGGAGATTATGGCAAAATTTTCTGAAAATCTAAGGCGTTAGAAAATTTTCGGGAAATTTTGAATTTTTTTTGTGAAAACTAAGTTTTGATTTGAAGTTAAAGGTTAAACGATATAGTTGGTTTTGAAAAGATAACTATATATGGATTTGAAAATATTAGTGAAGTTTTGTAAATGTTTTAACTATGGATTTTGGAAAAGTTAAACATTTAAATGAATTTGAAACTTAATTTGAACGAATTGTTTTGAAATTTTTTTAATGAATTTGGGGCATTTTTCTTACTTGGTAATTTTGAGGACGAAATTCTTTTAAGGGGGGAAGATTGTAACGACCCAGAATTTCTGTCTTTTGAAATTCAGATATTTAATTGATTTTAAATATCAACAAGTAAAATTTTTAAGTCGAATGAATCATATTTTGAATATTTAGATTTAATTGGATAATTAAATCGATAATTTAATATTTGGAATTGCGTCAATAATTGGGAATTGGGTTTAATATGATTAAAAATTATTTATAAAGTTATATTAAATCATATTGGAGTTAAAACAATGTTTATGAACTTTTAAAATTGAATTAAAAGTTAATTTGTGAAAATTGAATATTTTAATATTTAATCGACTAGTGAAAATTGTCATTTTTCAAACAGTCTCGGATTTCGACGAAACTAGTTTCATCGGATCCGTAATGTTATATTATTGTAAGATTTCAAATTTCGTGTCAATCGGACTTACGGTTTGTCCGTGGCAAGCCAAAAAGCATAGAAATTTGTTTAATCGATTTAATTTAAATTTGATCGTTTATTTCCGTAACTCGCACGTACGATCGAATTGGCTCTCTATACCTATTCCATTGTGTCCGAAACGTGGGATAAACCCTAGAAACGCTAGTCACTGCGCGAGATTTGGAGTTCTGAAAATTACGGATGAATAGTGCATTGAAAAATTTCTATAAAAGGACCTTAATACTTCCATTTGCAAACCTTAATCAATACAATTCCCTAGCCGCCAGTTATGGAAACAATGGCCGATGTTTTCCCATTTTCTTTCTTTGACTTCTTCCAATCCATAAAAAATTAGCTGAATCTCTCAACTACAACATTGTAGAGCACGACGAGTTCTATAAAATCAACGGTTGTGATCGGAAATAGTGGCTCGACGTGGCGGCAAATCAAGTTTGAATGGCCGATGTTCGTATGCAATTTTCAACGCATTAGAGAGGCCTTGTCCAACCGGGTTCGGGGCGGTGATGCGTGGCGCCTGGAGCTTCGAATTTATGGTGTTGGATCGGCGTGAAGATGAACGTGGGGTTTGCGAAAATTGGTGGCAAGCGGCGGCGTTGGGCTGTGTTCGAACCCTGAGTATTGCACGTGAAGGGAAGAAGGAAGAAATATAGGTGCGGCCGAGATTGCAGGAAGGAGATCGAACGGCTCTGATTATCTGGGTATAAAAATTTAAAAAGAAATTGAAATTAATTTATGTTATAATGTGTACGAACTTTAAAAAATTGATAACTTTGTCATACGAGGTCGGAATTGGACGAAACGAATTGCGTTGGGTTCATATGGACGAGCAATACGCAATGGAGCTGGTTTGGAGTCGTTTGGAGCTAGTGATAATTTCGGGTAAAATTAAACACGTGTTTAATCTTATTCGAAACAAAACGCTACAACTATTATCGGAAACTCAAGGTGAGAACTTCTTACTCAATCGAATTATTTCGATTTAAAATTTAAATAGTTAGATTAAAAATTGCTTGATTGTATGCTTGGATGATAAATTATTATCTATTGTTTTAAAACAGACCCTGTACGCCGTATATTAAGCGGATGTTATTTATTAAACACATATACCGCGATAATTCCAAGTTGATGTGGAATTGGTGTTATATATGTACTTGGAGTTGATTTCCCGCATTATATAGCGGATGAGACCTATTGCGCCGCATAATAGCGGATAATATTTTATAAATCCCATGTACCGCGATATTTCACCTCGAAGTGGAATTGGTATTGTGCTAACATCTTTGGATGCAGGGAAACAGGTTGGAGGGATCCAACTGGATTCCTCAAACATTTGAATTTATTTCATATGTTGTGTGTTGGTTGATTTATAATCCGTGTGATTATCTTTGTGATTGAGATTGTTGAAGGCTATAAGTCAGCCGAATATATTTTTGGTATCGTTGGATACCGAAAATAGATAAAAATTGGATTTTTGAAATTTCAAGTTGAAAGTTTATAGTAAAATTTATTTTTGAGAATTGGATAAGTTAAAAAGGAGTTTTAAAAAAACAAAGTTATTTTTGAACCATATTGAATAAAATTCCAAATTGTGGGAAAAAGGGCTAAGTAAACGGATTTCAATTAATATTTTTATAAGTGGAAGAAATTATTTAAAAAAAAAAGAAAATTTGGATTTTTAAATGGATTTGAAGAGATAAAGAAATTTATTAAAAAATGAAATGATTTTGTAAATTCGTTGGAAATTTATTTAGCAGAAGTTAATTGGTTTTGATAATTAATTAAGAATAATCAATCAGGTATTGACTATTAATTAAGAGTTAATTAATGATCAATGAAAGGATAACTTATTAAATGTTTTTATAATTAATTGGTTATTAATTTACCATAACTAGCAAAAATTTATTCATAGAAATTTATTTGATTTAAATTAATCAGATGATTAAATTTATCCTACTTATGGATGTTTGAATTTTATTGGATGTTGAATTGTTTGATATCTTTGATATGTGATGCTTTGTGATATATTCCGTTTTGTGTTGTGATCTGTAATTTGTTTATTTGTGATATATATATATATATATATATATATATATATATATATATATATATCTGTGATCTGTGAATGAAAGGTAAGCGTTATAGTTTATACCGCTTATCAAATATATTGTTATATTTTGATCTGTGATGGTTGAATGTGGTTGCACTATTGTGTTAAACCCTTGGACTACACAATACACACACAAAATGTGGATTTCACGTGGAAATCAGTTAAGTCACAGATTTTTGACAATTCTAAAGATTGAATTTTTGAATCCAAATTAGTTTCGGAATTGGAATTGAAAGTTTTTGAAAATGAATTTCAAAAATAAGAGTTATTTTAAATAACATAATATAAAAATTGGAATTTAAATCATTTGATTTAAATTTTGAATTCAATATTTGAAATTGAATTCAATGATTTGGGAACTATGGTCTAAAAGATTGTACAAGTTATGAAAGGTGTTTATATGGGTTTTTAACCATTTAAAATATAGTTTTGGAAATTTTAAATTTAAATCCAAGTTTATACTTGAGTGGCTTTAACTCATGAAAATTGTAATCAGTTTTCCCAAAATGAAAACTATCCGTTTTCAAATAATAATAGCTTTCACATAAGGAAAGAAATTCCCATTTGCGTTAAAAGAATGTAAATTTGAAATTAAACTATTTTGAAGGCTATGAATTAATCTTTGTGAAAGGTTGTTTAACTTGACTTGAAATAAAAGAGTATTTCAAATGGTGTATCTTTTATATTATAAAAGACTTGAATTGTGAATAGTTTTGAAAGCTATAAGTTAAATCTTTATTTAAAGATTTAATGAGTTAATCCGATTGAAATGGAAATTTATTTGGGAATCTGTAAATCTTTGTGAAACTGGGTAAACTTTGTGAAGTAAATCTTTTTGTTTAAAGATTTAAAATGGTAATTTGTTTAAACCATTTGAAAGAAAGGGTATGGGTAATAAGTTATGACTTAATTGAAATCCCAATATCCATGTGTTTTAAAAATTTTGCGTTCACTATTCGGATTAGCCGGGAGAGGACCTTTGTGTCATATACCCCATTCCGAATAAGTGATACGACGTAATGGATATCATTGAAGACCGGTGTTGAAGACCGGGTATTTGTGAAAACGATAGGATGACCTATCGATTGTCTCTGCACCGTTAGCTATGGTATGGAGATTTCCTTTGTGATGGGAAATTCGATCAGGATTGTGAATACCCGAACTGCAAGGGCTTCTTTTGAAGTGCCTTCGGTTCTGTTCGAACCCGAAACAGACTTGTATGGTTATGTGTTTGACATTACATTTTGAGATATAAAGAAGATTTCTTTCAAATACATCTCTGTTGGTGGCGGAGAATTTATTATCTTAGCTTAACACCCTTCTCTGAGACGTACGAGCTCAGAGGTTTTGTAGTTGAAGGTTATCAGCGATATACTCCCAATTTGGTAATGTGGCATGCTGAGTGTTGCTGTGTGATGATTATTTATTGATCATTTGTTGATCAAAGCATGGCTTTGTGCCAGCTTTGTGGATGAGACTTCGTCAGACCTCACACCCCCGAAATGGACAAAACAGGAATAGGCGGCAAGGTTATGAGGGTCGCTCCCTTTAGGGTATGTCATTTCCTTCTGGAAAAGGGTGGTGTCAGGTATGGAGCCCTGATGCTTAACTTATGTAGTTGCTCCAATCTCATTTTCTGTGTTGTTGTTGCTTTGTGATAGTCGGTCCTCGGATAAAGGTCCCAAAGGACCGGGGAGTGGCATACTCAAGTAGTAGTTACCTAGTTACAGAGGTAACCCGGCCTTGTGTCGGCAGAGATCCGGTTAGGATCTTGGGACGTCCCGCCAGAGGGGTACCCATGTGGCAGTAGGAAGTTCCTTAGCCTGACCATTTTTTGGAAATCCAATTCCCAATACGAACCCAGTACGGTTTTAGTTGTATAACCTGCCATTTACTTATGGTGGTCACCACTGTTTAGATGGTAGCTATAGTAGGCATAGTTCGAAATGTCTATGTTGGCTAAGATTTATATTCTATTTTCGAAATGCTTTCATCACTATGAACTAATAATAATATATAAAAAAATGATTTGTTTTGCTTAGTAAGCATCTTTGACTATCATAAGGAGAAATCTCCTCCAATTCTGCGTCTGCATTGTGTGTGTGGCGGGAGGCCTTATGGTAGTTTCATTTTCCAAAAAGCATTGCGGATATTTTTCACTTCCCATGTTGTTGTTGTTTTAAAGATAAATAGCTTCTTTAGTTCTCACACCAGTCCCATGACTGACCTGGAGTTTATTGTTCCCTTCCTAAACTCTGGGTTCCCACCAATTTCCACACGGACAGCCTAGGGTCAGGTTATCAGGTTATTCTGGATTTAGGAGTGCTATGGAGCTCAAGTGGCGAGCTGGATGGCGAGACGTATTACTTATATATGATATTATCTTTTCCGCTGTAAATTCACTTGTAAGGACATGTTTGTATAACTGTCTATTGTTTTGTTGTGTTCTATATTGTTGTTGTACACTCTGATGATAATGTGATGTAATAACTGATATAGTTCTTTGTTTTAAAGATTATTTATTTATCTATTATATGTTGTACCGTTGCGATTGTGAGATTCTGATATTGTTTCTGTTGTTCTTCTTTCGTTCTATTTTCTTCTTCTTCTACTTGTTTTCTTCTTCTTAAACCCTAAGGGTTTGGTTTTCCGGCATTCGATTGTTCGGCATTCGATACAATGGACGTATTGATGTCGATTTTCGGAAGTCGAAGAATCGAGTCTTTACATTATAGTCTTCGATTCGATACTTGTAATGGCCCATTTTTTCGTATCCTTTGAATCGACAATAAACTACTCATGTCTAACTCAAATTGCACCAAAAGACGGATCATTAAGAGTAGAAAGAAAAAAAAGACAGAACAGAATCTCGCACAAATGGAATCACATATATTATTTCAATAATAATCTTTACAGCGGAAAATTTTAAAATACAATATCAGGGTCTGACCTAGATTCAGCCTGGACAGTTATAAACACCCATCCTCACAATTGCTGACAAACATCAAACTAAAACTAACAAACCACAGTGGATAATAGAATAAGTCCATACGATGATGAAGATCTCCAACTCTCCTCTGGAAAACCCAACCGTCTTCAACTAAACCTGAAACTACTTGGATCTGACTCGAGTTTTAAAAAATACCCAGATCAAGCTTGATAAACCAGCGTGAGATACTCAAAATTTAAAATGTATAGATCATGATGTTGTTATCAAAATCTTTGGAAAGAAGGGCATCTCATAAGACCACGCCCACACATAAACACAGACGGGTTTTTACCTTATGATAACCAAAACACTTCATATCAAAATACACCTGATATTATTTTTAATGACATTCTTTTGAAAACACTTTTCAAATAAACTTATTCAAATAAGGTATCCATACCCGGACCAAGTCTAAGACAATTTATCTGGACTGGGTCAATGGATTATGCCGAATGGAATATATGATACCAAAAAGTGGTAGCTGAAATGTTTGCAAGTCATTACAGCTATTTTGGGAATGCAATCAAAACCTTAAATCTCGTATTGAGATTGGATTTCCAACATGATAGGGCACCAGTGGCCTTTTCTCCGATCCACGCATAACAAACGTAGTTCCCACGGTGCCTTAATCGCTTTTCTCAAACTAGTCACTTGGAACTATACGTGCTACACTACAACTGATAACCGGTAGTTCCATGCTTTTCTCAAGCTAACCACTTTATCCACATGGGGCAATAAATGCCTTGAGGGATGTATCCCCCAGATGGCACAACGTATTGGACACCACCATACACACTCATTTATTCCGAATTTGCATCTGTCGGACCACATAGTTTCCCATATCATCTTCCGGGATGTGAGGTCAGTGAGGCTATGCACATTTCTTCAAAGCCACGCTTTTCATACAAAACCACGCTTTGATCATAACAGACTCCACTTTAAATGCCACAATGTCATTGCTTTGATCACTATTTGACTTCCACAAGGATACAACCTCTAAGCTTATATGTCTCAGAGAAGGCTGTTAAGCTAAGAGAAGTTGACTTCTCCGCAACCAAGCAGATGTACATTTGTAAAAGTCAAACGTTGTATCTCAGAAATGGAAAGTCAGACATTCGTCCATACAAGTTCGTCCTGGGACTGGATGAAATCGAAGGCATTTTCCTCGGCCATTACTAGACAAGAAGCCCTTGCAATCCAAAAAATCTCCACAACGAGGAGACCATTGCTATAAATAACTCTATAATGGGAGCTACCCAGAGCATGTTTAACAAGTCGTCCTCACGCTATGAAGATCCACGGTCTTCAATAATCAGCAACTTCAATATGTCTTCACTTTCGAACGTATACATTGGTTCGAAGTGGTTTTCGGATAGTAATCACCCAAATCCGACTCCGGTTCCTTCGAAGCCAATCATCGCTTTAAAAAATGTTAAATTCATATGTGGATATCAATCATCAATCAATTACTTCATCTTTTATTTAAATCAAATACCTTTCTTAGATATATTCTTTTCAATTTATTCCATTTTTTCAAGAGTATATGGAATCATTAAGCCTCATTTATCAAATCATTTAATTTATTAAAACCTTTCTTAAATCTTGAAATAATTCCAAATCATTTCTCTTTTACTTAGGAAAACCTTTCCAAATCATTAATTTACTCTTAATCAATGATTTCTTATATTCAAATTATAACTTTTAACTTAGGAAAATATTCCTAAATCATTCATTAAATCTTAATCAAAGATTTCTTTCTGTTATCCCGCCTTTTGGCAAGGCCGAGATATCAAGGAACTGATCGAAAACTAAGGATCGTTCTTCCCGGATATCGAATACGCACTGGTTCGTTATGGATATCGATGAATTTTGTCCGAGTCCGGATCAGGCTATAATTGATAGGATACGACAAACGAAGCCATACAAGACAGCATTCCAAATTTCAGGTTAATCCGAGTTTGTATGCTCAAAATATGATCGATGCAAGTTGAAGGGAATAACCCCGTTTTCGTATCCATTATCGAGCTCCGGTTCGAATCCATCACCTTCGTATCGATCAGAGCGGCAGTGCCTTCGTATACGTCAAGAATCGCCGAATCGCATCGATCATGTTCGTATCAATGAAGGGGCCTCGGTTCGCACCGATCAAGTTCGTGTCCATCAACAGAGCGTGCATTTCGTATCGATCGGCTAGATCCTATTTTGTATCCATCTAGTTCGAAACCGTCGATAAGCGGTTACTCGAATCCATCAGGCAACTGCTTTTCGCATCCGTCAGATTATCTTACTTCATATCCATCGGACAACGATTGCTTCGTACCCATTAGAGGCTTTCGTTCGAATACATATATGATGACTTGTTTGTATCCATCGAGTCAAAGGAGCTTGGATTGACACGATGACTTTCGATGCGAACACGGCGAAATCTCTGGAGCGACTCGATCAACGCGGCGAAAGGAGTGGATCGGCACAAAGAACGCGCGCCACGTCAATTTGCCAGCACGTGCCGTCATCGATTTGAAGCGATCGATTCGAATTGATGGATTCGAACCAAATAGCCACCGAGAAACTCGAACTCGTATCGATCATAATTCAATATTCACCGATCCAAATGCTATGAATTTTCATAGGAGAATACGTACAAGCCAAAGATTGCACCCACCAAGTTTCATCTCCATTGGACACGATCTTGATCGATCGCGTGGGCCCATTCACATGCCAGAAGGAGTCTGCCGAAGTTTGAGCGAAATATCAGCCTCCTACGCCTATAAATAGAGCCTCAGAACCTACAAAAAAGGGATCTTTTTATTCTCAAGCGCCCAGACTCTGCCGGATCGAGATCTGCATCCTAATCTTGATGTTGTATTCGAATTCCAAGCTGTAGTTTACTGTTGCTCGCTATAATCAAGTGTAATCGTTGAAAGCGAATCAATAAAGTCATAAAAACTTCATAGTGGACGTAGGCAACGGCCAAACCACTCTAAATTTCTTATCTGTGCATTTAAGTTACTATTTGTCGGAGTTTTTGTTAGATAATCTTCATTTTAAATTTATATTCTTCACTTTTATCTCTTCATAAACTTCCAAAGGTGTTGTGCCCATTTTTGGTACAAACATTTTGGTGCTTTCACTGAGAGTTCAACCCAGATATTCTCCTGCTCTTTGGATCTATCGTCGATACCGGATTGCATAAATCTAAGAGGCATGTCCAGATCTCTAACCCGGATTCCTTCCATCCTATTCAGATTTGTGTAAAGTCTAGGAAAGGAGTTCACCCCACAAGATGGTTAGCACAAGAACCACCTCCCATTCCGTCGATCAAGAAGGCTGGGATAGACAAAATCCCGCGCAGCTACCTCCATCCAACCAAGATGCTGCCGGACCCTCAGATCCATCGGGCCCGGTTACCGGGCAAGAGTTCCAGTTGTTGCTATAGGAATTGACACAAAGTCGTCAACAGCTAACAGAACAGCTGCGCGCAAATGCGGAGCTGACCAACCAGCTAAACCGCTAGAAGCGTAGAAGATCTAGAAGAGATTAAGCATCTCAGTCCTCCACAGAAAGCTCTGCCTTATCAGGATACAACCATAGATCCATTCGTCCTCGACCGGACGAAGGCTACGCACAGGCCGTCGGACATCATCCTACATTGACTGTTGGGCAGCTGAGAGTTGGCCCATCGGCCAACTTCCATACTGTACCCTCTTCCCGGGAAGGAACTATTCTTCAATACACCGCGGATAACCGTGCCACCGCCGCCGCGGTTGAAACAGGGATTGATGCCCGAAATCAGCATGGACGTGCTCCTGAGCCTTACGTCCCAGAAGATGTTGAGCCAAGGAGGCGAGACGTGGACCGTCGATAGCGCCCGGTCCAACCTTGCAATGTGGAACCCGACCACACCTTGGCTCCATATATGTAGAATGTTCAAATGCCAGACCTTCTAGCTATGATACGTCAAATGATCTGTGAAAGTCAGGGTCTTACTAACGACGACTGGGGAATCTCCCGTAGTCACACCCCTTTACGGATGATATACTCTATGCCGAACCTCCTCGGCGGTTCAAAATGCCCACTTTACCGGTTTATGAAGGGTCAGACCCAAACCATCACATCCTGAAGTATGAGTGGTTGATGAACGCTGCAAGAGCGGATGACGCGGTAAAGTGTCATAGCTTTCCTATCTCTTTAGAGGGCATTGCCACCATGTGGTTTACGCGATTGCCGCCCCGATCTATTTTTTTTTGATCAAATGGCCACGAAGTTTGTAGAACAGTTTCGTATGCACATTGCTAGGCCTAAGGATGTTAAGGCTTTATCTAGCGTCACTCAAGCTCCTGGGAGATGCTTAGACGCTACTTGGAGAGGGTCCATGCTGCATGTGCAGAAATAAGTAACCCCAATGACAATTCGATCTTAATGGCACTGGCTAAGGGAATTGACCCCGACCCCGAGTGTGGAAATTGGTTAGCTAGGAAGCCTCCCGCGTCATTGGACCGTTTCTACTCCAAAGTCGTCCAATTCTTAAGGCGAGAGGACGCGAAACAGTCTGGGAAGCAGGACGACGTAGGGCCCAGTAGTGAAGGTATTCAAAGCAATGTGGCAGTTAAATAGTCATGTGAAAGTTCTGGGAAAGTACAGCTGAATATACAGAACAAGCAATCTCAGCCGAGAAGCAGTGATAATCAGAATAAGAAACAGGATCAGAACCGTGGCCCGCGACGTAGGGCACCAATGTTTGACAATTACACCCCCTGAATACGTCGCTGGAGAACGTGTATTTACAAACCTGCAATTCCATGCAGTATAAGAAGCCTGCTCCGAAGCCATCATCGAAGAGGCAGATTCAGACGGGAAAGTTTTGTAGGTCCCATGAGAGTTATGGCCACAACACCAATGAGTGTAGACATTTACAGACCTCATTGAGAAATTGATCAGGGAGAGAAAGTTAGATCAGTTTGTGTGGGCGCCGCAATTTGGAGGTGCGGGCCCATCAAACCAAAGTCGTGCTCAAAATCAGGAAAGACGGGAGGAACCCACTCGTACGGGTGGGAGGTTCGTAATAAATACAGTCAGTGGTGGTCCCCATCCAGCAGACCGAAGCTGGAGGGAAATTGAGTCGTATGCAAGCTCTATCAGGCATGTGGACTTCGAGTGTTGCAGTAGTTTTGATGAAGGGGCTTCGGCCAAACAGCAATGGACAATGGCTGATGACATCGTGTTCAGAAGCCGGGATGCTGACAGGGTCGAAGCCCCCACTATTGACCCACTGGTCATATCTGCCCAGGTTGGTCCTGCTTGGATGAAGAGGATCCTGGTTGACAGTGGGAGTTCAGTAAATATTTTGTTTAAGAGAGCTTACGATCTGATGAAAATGGAAGCCAAGGATTTAAAATCTTGCCAATCTAGAATTCATGGCTTCGATGGAAGTGCCAATATACCCACTGGATTAGTGGAGCTGCCAGTGGAGCTGGGAGTTGGGGAGTGTCGGAGAGTCCGAATGTTTCAATTTGTTGTGTTAGACATTCACTCCCCTTATAACGCTTTTTTGGGCCGACCAGCCCTTGCTGAATTCAGGGCAACAATTTCCCCATGCTATTTAACTCAGAAATTCCCCACCGATCATGTGATCGGAGTCATTCAAGGAGATCAGGCTGCTGGGAGAGCCTGTTATGTTTCTAAGCTGTGCGAGGCGCAGCGAAGAGAGAAGGGAAAGGGCGTAGAGGAATCTCTCTGCGTCCGTTTCGCCAACAATTGACAATTAGTGCCTG
Source organism: Allium cepa (assembly GCA_030765085.1). Classification (NCBI taxonomy): domain Eukaryota; kingdom Viridiplantae; phylum Streptophyta; class Magnoliopsida; order Asparagales; family Amaryllidaceae; genus Allium; species Allium cepa. The sequence goes on along the minus strand of CM060929.1, from coordinate 402,733,711 downwards.
GGCCCGAGCCCGGGCACCCAAACCAATTCCTGAGGGATCCTGATCCGAGAGACCCTAACTGTAGAGGTGAACCCGTAGAAAATCAAGCTTCCTCGGCCGAACTGACGATCGATGTTCCAATCGATGACGTTGATGAGTCAAGGATGTTAAAGATTGGGTCTCAGTTAAGCCAACAGATACAACAGGAATTGGTGGAATTTCTCCGGACGAATCTCAACGTATTCGCCTGGACACACTCTGATATGTGTGGAATCTCGTCACACATCGCGAGCCACACTCTAAATGTTGGCCTGTGATGTATCCCGATCAAACATAAAAGGCGAGGTATGGATCCAGAGAGATCTTACGCCCTTAAAGAAGAAGTTGATAAGCTGAAAACGAACGGGTTCATTCGAGATGCTCTATACTCAGAGTTGGTATCCAATCCCGTACTTGTTCGAAAGCCGAATGGGAAATGGAGGACTTGTGTTGATTATTCTGATTTAAACAAAGCTTGCCTGAAGGACAGTTTTCCACTTCCTCGGATTAACCAACTTGTAGATTCAATGGCTGGACATGAGTTGCTATCTTTTATGGATGCTTATTCTGGTTACAATCAAATACCCATGCATTTACCTGACCAATAACACACTTGTTCGTGACCGATCTAGGACTCTACTGCTACAGAGTCATGCCTTTTGGGCTCAAGAATGCCAGAGCAACGTATCAGTGCCTAGTCAACGGATATTCGCCAACCAGATCGGGAAGGCCATGGAAGTATACGTAGACGACATGCTGGTGAAATCGCGATTCTCCATTGATCACTTCAGAGACCCGGAGTCAATGTTCAACATTCTCCGAGAATTCAAGATGAAGCTTAATCCAATGAAGTGTCATTTTGGAGTCGCATCTGGAAAGTTCCTTGGGTTTATTGTCAACGCTCGAAGAATAGAAGCAAACCCCGAAAAGATCTGGGCAATCAGAAATTTACAAACTCCAAGAACAATAAAGAAGGTCCAGAGTCTCAACGGGAAGGTAGCAGCCCAGAGTAGGTTCATCTCAAAGTCCACCGACAAATGCATCCCTTTTTTCGATCTGATCCGAAAAGGAAAGCGGAACCTTGAATGGACCATTGAATGTGAAGATGCACTCAAAGCACTGGTTCAACATCTCTCCAAGCCACCAATTTTGTCAAAGCCCATTGACCGCGAGTAGTTATATCTTTACCTGGTGGTATCAGAGAACGCAGTCAGTGCTGCCTTAGTTCGGAAGGAAGACCGAGTGCAGAAACCGGTTTACTATGTTAGCAAACGGCTAACCGGAGCTGAGAGAAACTATCTGAAGCTAGAGAAATTGGCCTACTGCCTAGTCATTGCCTCGAGGAAGCTCTGTCCATATTTCCAAGCTCGTCCTGTTACCGTGTACACCGATCAGACGTTACGACGGGTCCTTACGCGGCCTGAGACGTCTGGTAGGTTACTTAAGTGGAACATCGAACTGAGTCAGTTCGATATCACCTAAACCCCAAGAAGAGCCATTCAAGGTCAAGTCCTAGCAGATTTTATAGCCGAATTCAACATCCCAGAGGACTTTCCCGAGACCAGTAAATCTCCCGAATACATCTGGAAGTTGCATACCGATGGTGCATCCAACGATCGGTGCTCGGGTGCTGGGCTAGTACTTGAAACCCCCGAGGGCCGATCCATATGCTATGCTGTAAAATATGAGTTTCGTGCGACCAATAATGAAGCTGAGTATGTAGCTTTACTTGCTGGGTTGAAGCTAGCCCATGGTTTGAGAATTATTGCCGTGGAAGCATACTGTGACTCTCAGTTGGTTGTATGCCAGGTTCGGGGTGAATATCAGGCTAAGGATCGAAGACTAGTTGCTTATCTAGCTCGTGTCAGGAAATACTTGATCAATCTGATTATTATGCCATTTTTTTACATACCCCGTGAGCACAACCAGAAGGCTGATTCATTGGCCAAGTTAGCAAGTACGGGCGAAGCACAACAGATGGGACTTGTTCCTGTTGAAACTCTATCTTCTCCCAGCATTGATCAGATGGAAACATATTTTATATTTGAAATCGCTCCCGATAAGGAGTCGTGGATGACCCCATATCGAAACTATATCGAGCATGAAACGCTGCCTGAGCACAGGAGTGAGAGAAGGCAGATTCTTCGAAAAGTCTTGCGGTTTACCATTCAGAATGGAGTCATGTATAGAAGAGGATATTCCGTCCCTCTCCTCCGATGTATTGCACATGATGAAATCAAACGAGTGTTACGTGATGTAAATGAGGGAGAATGTGGCGATCACACCAGGGGGCAAACTCTCGCCAAGAAAGTACTCCGATATGGATATTACTGGCCGACTGTGAACTGTGATGCATCAGACTATGCAAGGAAATGTGACAAATCCCTAAAACATGCTCGAATTCCGATAGCCCCACCTACTGAGATAATCCAAATGGTCAGTTCCTGGCCATTTACAGTATGGGGCATTGATATCGTTGGTGCTCTACCTCTTGCCAAAGGTGGAGCGAAGTATTCCATCGTCGCAGTTGATTACTTTACTAAATGGGCTGAAGCCGAACCTCTTGCGACAATCACGATGAAGAAAGTAATCAACTTCGTAGTTCGCAGTATTATCTGCCGATTTGGTCTCCCGCATACCATTATCATTGATAACGGAGCCCAATTCGACGGTATCGAATTCAAGAATTTCTGCCAATGATTCCATATCCACAAGAAATTCTCTGCGGTTGCACAGCCTCAGGCGAATGGCCAAGTTGAAACTGTTAATAAGGTTATCAAATCTATTTTGAAGAAGCGATTGGAAAAGGCCGGGGGCAAGTGGGTTGATGAACTACCTATGGCTTTATGGGCTTACCGAACGACCCACAAGTCCGCTACCGGACACACTCTATTTTCTCTATCTTATGGCTCAGAGGTCGTTATTCGAGTCGAGATGGAAGTGTCGTCTCATCGTGTGACATACTATGATTCGAAAAAAATTCCATATTGCTTGCTGAATCTTTGGATCTATTGGATGAGAAGCGGGAAGAGGCTGATTTAAGGGCAGCTGCGTATCGGAGTCGAGTCATCCGATTGTACAATGCCAAGGTTCGACCATGAACCTTCGAACTCGGCGATCTCGTTCTTAAGAAAATCTATCTGGTTCCTTCACACATGAAACCAAATTGGAACGGACCGTATGTGATTGCATAGAAGCTCGAAGATGGCACGTTCAAATTATCGACCGTCGACGGTCTTACTTTACCAAGAGCCTGGAATAGCGAGAGTCTCCGTCGCTAGTACACATGACAGACTTTAATTACTTCTGTCTATTTTTCCATTTACAATTTGTTTTCGCATTTCAAAATTTGAATTTGTAATAAGGCAACTGACTTTGCCATATTTTCTCATTTCAGCAATAAAATGCCATCTCTTCGAGCCGGAGCTGTGATTTCTTGAATATGACGTACAACATCACAATGCACGAAGAGCTAAGTTCCATCGTGCGGTGGAATTTATTCAAGTAGGGAGTGAGTATGATACGACTAGTCACTCACTAAGTCAAACTCGAGCTCGGGGGCATGTCACTACACTAAAATCAAAAAGGATTTATACACGACAATCCTTCAATCAGCTCCCTCCCAGAGTGCGAGTTGGAGCATAAAACTCCCAAATATGGTTTTGGAGAGGGTAGACCTCTCCACCTAATGACTTCGACCGTATCCTGACCAAGTTCGAGGAGGATGGACCCGTCTATCTAACGACCTTGCTTGTTAACCCGTGGTGGATGTGAATCGACCATCCACGATTCCGATAAATCCATCGTTCCCGGAGTATGAACGAACTCCTGAAAGGCCAAAAAGCGGATGTGACTGACCGTCTGTAGGCTAACTCCAAGTTCCCAGAGCGCAAATTGGAGTATAAACATTAACTCTAGGTTCTTGGAGTGCGAACTGGAGTATAAACACCAACTCCAAGTTCCCAGAGCACGAATTGGAGTATAAACATCAATTCTAGGTTCCCGGAGTGCGGACCGAAGCATAAACAAAATGCTATCTCCAAATTTCCAGAGTGTGAATGGGAGTATAACGCGCTAAGTCCAAGTTCCCAGAGTGCGAATTGGATTACAAGCATCGATAGTCTTCGGATTCCCAGAGTGTGAACCAGATTATCGATCACGAATTATCCTAAGTCCCCAAAGTGTGGACGGAATATAAAAATAACTCAGGTGCGGATGGCCACTCGTAAATTAGCTTATGTCCCCGGAGTGTGGACATTACTTAAAAACTTCAATAGATGTGATCGACTGCCAAAGTGCAAATGTTGATCCCTAGAGTGTGGATGCGACTATTCATAAGTAGGCAAATGCGATGCAGTCGCTTCACTTACACTTGTTTCTGCATCAATATGACAATGTTAAACTCGAAAAATAGAGACAAATCACGATCGCTGGCTGATCTTCACAACTTGTTCCCGGAACTAGGGGCAAGGCTTAAGTGTTAACCGCTGGCTGAAGTAGTACTATGTCTAAATTCCAACTTGATCTCTCGTTACAACCCGTACTCGTGATTTTCAGACTTGGCAAATAAAGAGAACACAAGGGTTGAAAATCTGCGAGTACATGGAACCGAGATCCAAACACTATGATACTTAAGTATAAACGATAGAAATAAGAGTTGAAGCAACAAAAACAGAATTTTATTTCAACTAATCAAAAGCAAAGACTTATATATAATTTCTCCCAAAAAATTCCTACTAGCAGGGGCCGAACTCGCATCTATACATGGCCTATGAAAGAAAGACAAGTTTTTAGCTAACAAAAATTTGCCCAGAAGGGCCTATCTACTCCTTAGCCTTCTTCGGCTTCCTCTTAAGTGTGGATCCGCCAGAGCCACCAATGGTTTTTCGTTTTGAGCCTTTACTCTTTGGCGGATCATCTCCAGATGGAGGCATAATATCAACATCCTTCTCCGAACTTGAATCTATGGGAATGCTTCCTGCGGGCGGAGTCGGAGGAATTGGATCTACAGCCGTTGGCGGGATCGACGCACCGGTATCAACAAGTGTGCCCCCAGAAGATATCATCATAAGTGGAGTAGGTCCAAGCGCCACTGTTCCACCCTTTGAACTGCTGCCGTGTGCCGCTGCATCCATCTCGGTATTGATTTCAGTCAGTATCTCAGCTTCTCGAATAGCTCGGGCTTCGCTGTGGGCAGCAGTGGTCTGTGTCGAAGTGCTAGAAGCAGCCGGAAATCCACTAAGGATGAACGGCAAGTCCGCAAAGGGGATGCTCTATCGGCCAAGAAGCTCGCTCATCATCTGCTCATCAAAAGAGATTGAGCTCCCTCGCGTTACTTCGATGGGCACGGCCGTCGCCATAGAGGTCGCCTCGGTGATGATCGCCTCCTGCGCTTAATGTGATTCCTATATTGCAGGAGGCGCTGTCTATATAACTCCAGTCACTGGATAAGGAAGAAGAGAAGTTGTTAGTACACGCTTCAAATACAAGTCCTTCATTTCAAATGCACATGAGATTTGTTCAGAATACCTTCCTCAGTTTGACCCGTAGTTAACTGAACAACTTCATGAGAATGCTCATTTATAGGAGATAAGCGTGGCTGTTCTGGGTGGTAAGCTGGAATGGGTTGAGGCTCAATCACCGAAGAAGGCTCGGATCGAGAGAAGTAATAATCTCAAAACTTGTAGCAAGATGCTCAACGCCTGAGCCTTCGCCAACTTCTAAGTGCCAGGGGCCAAGTTTCTCCCTTGCGTGAGAAATCACAAAATCATGAAGAACCTTCTTTTCATCCTCGGTCAGTATGCGGTTCTCCAGCTCAAACTCGTCAAAGGCTCCGCCCGACTTCCCAGCCTTCTCCTCCTCAACCAGCAGGTTCCAGGCAGTATAAAGGTGTGTTCGGTAATCATCGAGCCATGCTAGATCTCTATGCCTCAACACGTTGGCATTGTAAGTGACAAGGAGCTTCTCTACGTCAACCTCAAGCTTGGATTTCGCTAACCGAACTTTTTCATCAACTAAGCCTCCACCTCGCGGACTTTTTCCATAGCCGCATCTCTCTCCCTTTGAAGCACCACCGCTTGATCGCACGCTTCTTGTGAGGAAACATTAGCAGCATCTCTCTCTTTCATGATTTTCGAGATTTTGGCCTTAAGCTCATTCAGCTCTTTCAGGGTTGCATCCCGCTCAGCGGTCACGATGGTGTTCCTGTGGCCCATGTCCTCCACCGTGGCGTAGTGCTTCCGTTTCATTCTATCCATCGCCGCATGGGCCTGGTCGGCCTTCTTAAGAGCTTCAATCTCGGATTTACGAGAAGATTCAGCCTTGTTATTGAGCGCTTGAATGATCTGATCTTTCTGGCTGAGTTCTTTCTCCAGCCTTTCAATAGTGACTGCCCGGTCGAAGGCCACTTTCGATGCCTTTTTCGTAGTTTTCGACCACTCCTGATACTGGAAGAATATAACTGCGACATAATCATGCACTGTGTTTTTGGCCGACGCCGGAATCCTTTTCAAGCGCGGAGGAAAGACGAACCCATCAAAACAAATATAAGGAAAATCCTTTCTCAGCTGAGCGAGCCTAATCGCTCCTTCCCCCGTGGGCTCGACGAAGGCCTATGCAGTAGTTGAGGGGTCTGCAACTTCAGTTCTACGTTGAGATTCAGGCCTAGACGATTGGGAAGATGGTTTGTGCCGCGGAGCTTTCGAGGGTCGTGAAACGTGAACTGGCGGCGGTGTAGGAGCTTTGGGAGGTGGCGTACGAGATCGAGACCGACGCCTATACGCCTTATCTCTGTCAGACCGCTCCTGACTAGAGTATCCCTGATCATAGTCTCTGTCTCCTTCTCTCCTACGCGATTCATAGTATGATGAAGATCGGCGTTTGCTGTGTAGACTACCAAGCATTGAGCCTTGACCAGACATGGTATCTACAAAGAAAAACGGGGACAAAAAGTTAGTAATCTTTCACAATGGGCGTATTACAGTCGGAAATCGTGTAGTACCGTGAAGTGTGAATGTATGTGCAACCCCCCGACCAACCGGATGTGTCGACCACGCTAGTGGGCAGAGACTAGCTTAAAACTAAGGCGTGTTGGAGTTCATCCAATCTGGCATCATGCTGCATGGACACGTCGTCCAGAATTGGAAGATTGGCGAGCCCTTCGTAAAGATTTTCCGTTCTTGGAGGAGACACCTCCTAAATTCTGATTCCGGAGGCGGGCCGGGACATGACCACAGATTTCCATCTCCCCGTTTTGGATTGCTTAAAAATGGCTGCTTTTCTCTTTTCCTCAGAATCTTGGGTTGCATCCGCAGGCTCGGCCAAAGGTTCGTCGTCAGTATGGGTTCTTTCGGAATCATATTCCTCAACTACGACAACTCTGGGCTTCTTACGCTTAACTCGTTCCCACGAGATAGTCTTTAGTGCACCGTCGAGCTTTATACTTTGTCTTCGCTCGATTAGCCCAAGAATCCTAAGGTTCCTATCCGTCAAGACCAAGTTGAGGTTCCTCTCTTCGCTTGGGACCTCTTGGAGAACCCGAACTATCTCCTTGTTATATCCGCCTTTGGGTCGCTGAATTATCGCTGTAAAGAAAAAGAGATATGAGTTTGGCTTCATCTATAACTATCTTATCAACTGTCCGGGAAGACGGCAATACTCACGTCTAAATAGCCATCGACTGGCAAATCCTGGACGACATCTGACATAGAACCACTCCTTCTTGAAGTAGCTCAACCTAGTCCAGGACCCCGTGACCACTTGACAGTTCCTCACTGCCTCTAGGAATGTGAAAGATGCACTGTCTGTTCGACTCTTGAAGTTGAACAAGTATCTTATCTCGGTCAGACGGGGTGGTCGATAGAGATACTCCATGAATATAATGAACAAGCTGTTCAGCAAAGCGTATCCTTTAGGATGTAGCTGGGATGGAGCGATTCCCAGAAAAGATGACACTTCTCTTATGTATTGATTGAACGGGGGGAGTATCCCAGCTGCGTATGCATGTCAATTGAATGCGGTATACCCCTCCAGTGGAGTGTGCGGTCCGTCATTTGGTCTCGACAATAGTACGTCGTCCATTGACAAACCGTGCCTTAGGAATATTCTCCCTAGCATATCTTCCGAAATGTTGGACGTGACAGAGTCTGGCGGACTATTGATAAAAGATGCATCTGGTGCCTCGTCCGGGGCTGGATCGATGACTTCGGCCTCAATCTCCGGTATTTCAAGCATGGGAGGAATTGAACTCTGAGTTTCCTGTGGCTGCGAACTTAGAGTTTCCATAACTAGCTAACTCATGAGAAATCATCATTAGATGACAAAGAGCCCGTGTGTTCCCCTCGTGTAAAGTGTGTGTTGTGCAGTGCAGTGCTGTGCATTACTTGAAAAGATTTTGCAAAGTCAAAGAAAAATTTGCAAACGACGAAAACTCCGGAATTTAGACTGGAGTGACCTTCGTCACTGACCGTCACAACCGTGCCATCCAAAATTTAGAGACCAATCCAAGTTACAATTTGTTGAGATATTGTTGAGTTACAGTTCCATCGACGAGTTTCGAAAGGCGGTCAAATATACAATTCATCAATTGAGTTCAGATATGCAAAAGTGAAGCTCGCCAGTGTCATATGTTCGATTGAAGTTCATGTGTTAGGTTGGAGTTCATATCCATCAAAGTGCAAGTTCAGATTGGCCACCTAAAATCTCGTTCATATCGATCGGTACTCGATTGTTTCGTATCGATCGAGAGGAATCCACTTCGTATCGATCAACAATGGTCGTCTTCGAATCCATCAAGACCAGTGGCTTCGAATCGATCGTTGGGGTCCAAGTTCAAATCGATTGGGGGAGCCTAAGTTTCGTATCGATCACATTCGAATCGATACGTTTCGTGTTGATCATAAGCATGTATCTCGAATCGGTCTAAAACACTTGGCATCGCTTCGATCAATCATTTGGGCTTTGTATCAATTTCTAGAAACGAGATTTCGCATCGATCGTATTAAACAATCCCACACATCGGTCATCGTAGGTCGATACAAAATCTCACTACCTTCGATCGATGCGAATCGCACCATTCGACTCAACATTTCCAAAATCGATACGAACCCCAAAACGACACTTTTATCATCCACATTGATTCAAGTATAGTCGTTCATGATCGAGACGAAGCAAGAATTGAAACCTTTCTCCACACTTCTTCTTCCCCAAACAGCTTTATCTCCATGGCCGCGCCTGTCCCTGGCCTTGACTTCATCGAAATAAATCGCAAGAGCAAATAAGGCAACAAAGAATTCAAATCTCGCTATTTAGATGTCAGATCTATTTGCTACATTACCTATTTGCAGTGGCTTGTTCAACAAATCGAGGAATTTGATCGATTCGAAGGCAGAGTGCAGATCTTCTTTTATCAGGATCGATGAGAAAGCGAGAGGTAAGAAAAGCCGCAGTAAAAGTAAAAAGTGAAAAATGGCTGAAGTCCAAAGTATTTATATGGGCGCGTGCGAAGGGAAGTGGCGATTCGCCTCCCAGTCAAATGCAACCGATCATCATAGGTCAACTGTCACATCGAGTCGAATGGCAGGTTCGAATCCATCAGCCTAAACTCCTATCGATTCGAAATGGACAATAGGGTCCATCGATATGAAGTGCGCGATGAAGTCAATGTTGAAGGCTTTTGGTCCCACCGATGCGAAACCATCATTCGAATCGATGATTTTGCAACTCCGTCCATGGCCCATCGATATGAACTTCACTCTTCAAATCCATCGGTTCCCATCTTACAAAAAATCAGTATTTATCGGCAAAAGTTGAGGATCACCTGCATGAATCCATCAGCGTTGAGGACCATCGATACGAATGTTAATTTCGTATCCATCGATGCTCATAACCATCGATTTGAAATGCTAGAATCGTATTCATTATTACAAAGTCCATCAATGCGGGAGCGACGTTTCAAACTTCTACATCGATTTAGGAGAGGATCGATACGAAGGAACCTCCAAAGACAACCATCACGTGTTGTGACAGCGCAAGTTTCGTATCAATTCAGGAGAGGATCGATACGAAACTCAATACGAGAAAACTGACAACGACTCGTGAATGTGCAACATTAACGAGTGTCAGGTTAGCATATATACGTCTGAGCACTATCATACAGCAATGCAAGGTTACAACCTTCAACAAAGAAGCAATAACCGTTCAGAATGAAGACTGCAGCTTTTCAAAGCACGTCATGTTACCACAAGACGTACTTTGGGGGGCAAATGTTATCCCGCCTTTTGGCAAGGCCGAGATATCAAGAAACTGATTGAAAGCTAAGGATCATTCGTCCCGGATATCGAATACGCACTGGTTCGTTATGGATATCGATGAACTTTTTCCGAGTCCGGATCAGGCTATAATTGATAGGAAACGACAAACAAAGCCATACAAGACAGCATTTCAAATTTTAGGTCAATCCGAATTCGTATGCTCAAGTCATGATCGATGCAAGTTGAAGGGAATAACCCCATTTTCGTATCCATCATCGACCTCCGGTTCGAATCCATCACCTTCGTATCGATCAGAGCGGCAGTGCCTTCGTATCCATCAAGAGGCCCCAGATCTCATCGATCATGTTCGTATCCATGAAGGGGCCTCGGTTCGCACTGATCAAGTTCGTGTCCATCAACAGAGCATGCATTTCGTATCGATCGGCTAGATCCTATTTCGTATCCATTTAGTTTGAAACCGTCGATAAGCGGTTACTCGAATCCATCAGGAAACTGCTTTTTGCATCCATCAGATTATCTCACTTCGTATCCATCAGACAATGATTGCTTCATACCCATTAGAGGCTTTCGTTCGAATCCATATATGATGACTTGTTCGTATCCATCGAGTCAAAGGAGCTTTGATTGACACGATGACTTTTGATGCAAACACGGCGAAATCTCTGGAGCGAATCAATTAATGCGACGAAAGGGGTGGATCAACACGAAGAACGCGTGCCACGTCAATTTGCTAGCACGTGCCGTCATCGATTCGAAGCGATCGATTCGAATTGATGGATCGAACCAAACAGCCACCGAGAAACTCGAACTCGTATCGATCATAACTCAAGATCCACCGATCCAAATGCTATGAAATTTTCACAGAAGATTACGTACAAGCCAAAGATTGCTCCCACCAAGTTTCAGCTCCATTGGACACGATCTTGATTGATACCAATTGATTTCGTATCGATCATCGATCGAGTCGAAACTCTCCGGGATCGATCGCGTGGGCCCACTCATGCCAGAAGGAGTCTCCCGAAGTTTGAGTGAAATATCAGCTTACTACGCCTATAAGTAGAGCCTCAAAACCTATAGAAAAGGGATCTTTTTATTCTCAAGCGCCCAGACTCTACCGGATCGAGATTTGCATCCTAATCTTGCTGTTGTATTCGAATTCCAAGCTGTAGTTTACTGTTGCTCGATGTAATCAAGTGTAATCGTTGAAAGAGAATCAATAAAGTCATAAAAACTTCATAGTGGACGTAGGCAACAAGCCGAACCACTCTAAATTGCTTGTCTGTGCATTTATGTTACTGTTTGTTGGAGTTTTTGTTAGAAAATCTTCATTTTAAATTTATATTCTTCACTTTTATCTCTTCAAAAACTACCGAAGGGTGTTGTGCCCATTTTTGGTACAAAACTTTCTTAACTTCAAATCATATTTTTGCAAATCGAAGATTTTCATAACAGAGCACTACTGCCATCTTAGATATGGTAAATTTCACCTCCAGGGACTAATGACAAGTAATCCTACATCATGAAGATCTGTCTTTAATATGTTTTATTTTGAAAATTAGTTTGAAGGGGTTTTCAGATAGGAATCACCCAAATCCGATCATGGTTTTTCGGATAGGAATCACCCAAATCCAATCCTGGTTCCTTCGTGCTAGTCATTGGTAAAAAGATGTTAAGTTCATTATGGGGTTTCGAAAATTAGTTTGAAGTGATTTTCGAATAGGAATCACCCAAATCCGATCCCCGTTTTTTGGATAGGAATCACCAAAATCCGATCCCGGTTCCTTCGACCAATCATCGAATTAAAGATGTTAAGTGGTTAATTAACATTCAAAGAATTTATTTCTTTTCTTTTATCTTGGAAAAACTTAAATATGATCTCTTAGAGCATCCGAGCTTTCCTTTCGTTCTATTCCACCCCTCGCCTAAAAAGAGAAAACATAAGGCAGGTAAGTTCAGGGCAATGGTTGCTCCATTCCTAACCTTAGTTAAACCCTTTGTTTTATCTTCCCAGATCTCACAGGGAGGAAAAATGTACTAGACGTATCGTCATACTCAGTTTGTTATTACATTCAATATTCTTCACTTTTTGTTTAAGTGTTACAAACTATTTCTCTTAACCGTTTATTTAAAATTTAATTAAAACTTCCAAACCATCTTTACATTACTTAACCATTCCTTTAAAATCATTCACAAAAGATTTAGGAAAGAATTCTTAAGTTTAAAACTCATATTCAAAAGGTTATAGAATTCGCAGCATAAAAGTGCTACGGAAAGTGTTCTATAAGCTTATTTAATTTAAACAACTTTTTAATATTTGAAAATTCATATTGTCCATTCCAAATGTCTTTTAAACCATTTTAATATATTTATCAAATTTATATCATTTTTTAATCATTTAAGAATATCATTTATAAAGAAATCCCTTTTCGGATTTCAAACTGTAAAACCGCGATGTTTTAGAAAATTGTTTTGGACATATTTCAAATTCTACTTGATGAAATGTTGATTTTCTTTCTTCGTTGGAAAACTATGGATATAATAGTTCAGAAAATTCTTATTTTGAATGATTCCGAGCTATATTCCACTTTGTATACTTATTTATCATTTACGGTGCGAAATTGTGAACTACCGTTACGCGACTGCTTTTGACTTGTTTTTCAATTTCTTTTCAAACTTCTTGAAAACACTTTTAAACGTTTATAAAAACATTTCCAAAATATTTTAAACAATATTTTTATATTTCAAACTCATATTCCATTTCATTTTACTTTATAATATCATATTATTATAATATCATTTTCAATCTTTTTACATATTTTGAAATCATTAAGAGACTAAATAATTTCCATACACATATTTGTATGGATTTAATTCTCATTTAATTAACTATGGTTAATTACTAATCATTTCTCTTATCATTTATCAAACAAGTTATCAACCAAATAAACAATCACATAATCAACCAATTTGCAACCACGTTATCAACAATTCATTTAACATATTTAAACTTTCAAATCATTATACTTGAAATAATTTATGGACTAATTAGTAAATATGATTACTCACAATTAGTTCCACTCCATCAATCTTTTGTATAGATTCCCAAATCGATTCCGGAAGCACTTCTCTTTTTTCTTGCTCTGGAGCTTCACGTACTTGCTCCTCCTTCTTGATAGGTTCGGCCTCGCCTTGATCTTTTCCTTCCTCCATCATTTATTCACTTCTTAGATGCTAAACCATGTTTTAATGGCATTCTAAGGTGTTCGGTAAAGTTTGGTGGTGTTTTGACTTTGTTTGATATGGTTTTGAAAAAGTTAGTAAGAAAATGGAAGAGAAGAAGCCATTAGAGAAGCTTTTAGAATGCTTGATAAAGGAAGAAAAAGATATAAAAATAGGTAAAAGAAAGTGGAAGAATGGTGGTCTTATTTATAGAAAAGTTTTAGATTAAAATAATATTTTGTAAAAAGACCAAAATACCCTTACTTACTTATAAAGTAATCTTATTTTTTTCAACACTTAACATCACATTTCAAATCATTACTTTATGTCATTTTTACTTAGGTATTAAGTAAAGAAAGTAATAATTATGTTTCTTTGATTTGATGTTTTACTTTTTGACTTTTGTACTTTTTTTTGTCTTTTTATGCTTACTTTTTGTTAATTATATTCTAGAATTTTCCAAGTATGTTTAGTAAAAGCAAACTTGAATTGTGAATTAATCAATACATATATCATTTGAATATATGTTCATATATAAAAAAATAAAGTTGCGACGACGTTGCGATAACTTTTAATCGAAAAAAACGTTGATTTCTGACAAAATGTTTTACGACCATATTTTGACGTTTTTAATTAAACTATTTATTTATGTAAACCTAAATTAAAAATGAACTTTTTACTTCTTTAAATAAATTAAAATACGTCTCTTTATATTTTAAAATCATATTTAAATAGTATCAAATTCTCTAATTTTACGGTGTAAGTAAAACTGATAAAATGTGACACAATTTGTTTATTTTTGTAAAACGATTATTAACATACTTATAAATATTTTAATATACTTTTATTATATTTATTAAATGTTTTCAATAAGATTTATCTTTTTTAATAAATAATGAAACCTATTTATTTAAGCATTTATTTTATTTTTAACAAAACTTAACTTTTGTTGATTGGTTCTAAAATCCAAATTTATACTTTTTAAATTATAAACTATAAGAATAAATAATTTCTCTATTATTATAATATATATAACTTATTTATTTAAGGTTTAAACCTTTTTAAACCAAATCTCTCATTTTCGAAGTAGCAAAATTATGGGCCGGTACATTCTCTCATACTTAAAAGAATTTCGCCCTCGGAATCACCCAAAACAAATATTTGCCTAAAACCTTTATCTTCAAACTTAATTCCATATAATATATACAGATCATCCATATGAAATATCTTATTCGATCTCCTATTTGAATCCACAACTTCATTTCAGAACTAGTATCGATCTCCCGATCCTCTAGTGCGGACTTTAATCAGGCTCTTTGCTCAGAAAACTTTGCTTTCCTTGCATATTTCTCAACTATGATAGAAAACTTAAGCAAACATCCTCATCAATGTTCATTGTCAAGAATCGAGTGATAAATCCTTTTTTGGACCAGTGTAAACACATCAAAGTTTCAAACTCGAATCTTAGATCAAAATTGTGTGATGAGGTGATCTTCATATAACATATGCATTTATTAACCCTCAAAAGTTTCATAAACTTTTATCTTAAGCTCAAACACTTTATAAAGGTTTTTTTATATAATCCCTTTAATTATTCATTTCCAAATATTTTTATTAAAGAAATATATTCCAAAGAAACCATTTTTCACTCAAAATATCAGTTATCTTTAAAAAAGTTTTCCCACAATCTTTTAACTCAGTATGTTTCCTTTAACACTAATATTATTTATGAATCATTTCGTAGAACTATCACTTAAGTTTATTACATCTTATAACTTATGAAAATCAATCACATTTTAAAGACTTAAGTCCAAATTCTTAACTAATGCTAGAATTCATTGATAAAATATTTTCCAGGTTACCTTTTTTAGGAATCATTATTTTACTTAACAGTTTATGACTTAAATATATATTTGTATGATATACCTTTACATCCTAAGAGTATGTACAAATCCCAAATTTCAAATTAGTTTTACTTGAATCCATTTGTCTAACAAATATAGAATTTGTTATAATTTACTAAAACCTCAAATTCATAAGTTACAAAACTTATTTCTTCTTTAATATTATTATTAAATTTCTGGCTTTGAAATAAAAACAAATTTTAAACCACCCGTGTTTAAATCCTCATACTCTTAACTCTTAAATCTCTGTTTTTTCTTTAAAATCAAATTCATAAATTATCCTTATCTTATTTTATTTGCTTAAAGTATTTCACAATCCTTTTATCAAAAGTTTTCACAAATTTCTTAGCTTTGAGTTAGGTATGATACATAAATTTTGGACTGTCCAAAATCATCGAGAATTTTGTTTTATCCTATCAATTAGTGATTCCAATTTATATTTAGTTTAAACACTTTTATAAAGATTACTAGTCAATGATTCACATTATTTCTTGTACTTAAGAAAATTATATAGATCGAGTAACTCCAAAACAATCTAAGGAACTGGGTACTACCAATAGTATGATATATCCTCTTAACAAGAAGAGTAATACTTAAAAGAAGTGCTTACCATCCGAACACATCTCTTGCCCATTTTTAGTTTATTTTCAAGCCAGTTGAATTAGTTATCATACAATACCTCTTTTTAATTGAACTAATACCATTTTCAGAATCCTTCAGAGATTACTTTATAAAACCTATGTTTATAAATTCATTTTATATTAATTAACTTCATTTAAATTTCCACAATTCTTTTGCTTGAATTTAAATTCTCATTTCTTTTGTATTTTTTTACATAACTATTTTATGTTACATTTTTATCTTATATGTTCATTCCTTAAATAAATCTTATTATCAAACACCTTATAGTCAAATCGTGAGGCTTAATTCACAAGGTATTTGTACTTAAACTTTTAAATCAAACAGTTGATCAATTTATGATAGTAACTTAACATTACCATTTCTTAATTTATTATTTTGGAATAAAGATCTTAATTACTATATCTGATTTCTTACTTATCGTTTATCTTTATGAAATATCTTATAGTTAAATTGTGAAATTCTAATCACAAGATGTTCATATTTGAATTTCATTAATCCTTATTTCTAATTGTATAACTTTTCAACATATATACTTTATATTTAAAATATAATCCTAGGTAAAATTATTTCATTTACCAATTTTTCAAAATGAGTGTGTCGATATACCTTGTTAAGAGTTTAGAAATACCTATCAATATAGTTGTACTTCCCATATCGACTAGAATTTATAAACCGCTCAACCGATAAATAAACACAAAATAATTTATTAGTCACTAACAAATACGCATTCATATATAATACGCTCAAACTCATTCTAGGGTGTAACTAACCCTATCTCTAATGAGTTACTCATCCTAGGGTATTACTGTCCCTATCTTTGATGAGTCTTTACCCAACCAAAGCCAAGGTTCTCGCTTAACCTTCGGCTCTAATACCAAATGTAATGGCCCATTTTTCCATACCCTTTGAACCGACAATAAACCACACATGTCAAACTCGAATTGCACGAAAAGACGGATCATTAAGGGGGTAGAAAGAAAATAAAGACAGAACAGAATCTTACACAAATGGAATAACATATATTATTTCAAAAATATTCTTTGCAGTGGAAAATTTTAAAATACAATATCAGAGTCTAACCCAGATTCATCTTGGACAGTTATAAACACCCGTCCTCACAATTGTTGACAAACATCAGACAAAAACTAACAAACCACAGCGGATAATAAAATACGTCCATACGATGATGAAGATCTCTAGCTCTCCTTTGGATACTCCAACCGTCTTCAACTAAACCTGAAACTACTCGGATCTGACCCGAGTATTGAAAATACCCGGATCGGGCTTGATAAACCAGCGTGAGATACTCGAAATTTAAAATGTATATATCATGACAATGTTATCAAAACCTTTGGAAAGAAGAGTATCTCATAAGACCATACCCACACATAAAAACAGATAGGTTTTAATGATATTCTTTTCAAAATAGTTTTCAAATAAACTTATTCAAATAAGGTATCAATACCCAGACTAAGCCTAAGGTAATATATCCAGACTAGGTCAACAGAATATACCGAACGGAATATATGATACCAAAAAGGGGTAGCTGAAATGTTTGCAAGTCATTACAACTATTTTGGGAATACAATCAAAACCGTAAATCTCGTATTGGGATTGGATTTCCAACATAATAGGGCACTAATGGCCTTTTCTCCGATCCACGCATAATAAACATAGTTTCAATGGTGCGTTAATCGCTTTTCTCAAACTATTCACTTGGAACTATACTTTCTAAACTACAACTGATAACCGATAGTTCCTTGCTTTTCTCAAGCTAACCACTTTATCCACATGGGGTAATAAATGCCTTCAGGGACGTATGCTCCAAAAGGCCCAACGTATTAGACACCACCATACACACTCACTTATTCCGAATTTGCATTTGTCTGACCACATAGTATCCCATACCATCATTCGGGATAGGTTAGTGAGGCTATGCACAATTTCTTCGAAGCCATGCTTTTCATACAAAACCACGCTTTGATCATAACAGGTTCCACTTTGAATGCCACACTGTCATTCCTTTGATCACTATTTGACTCACACAAGCATATAACCTCTGAGCTTGTATGTCTCAGAGAAGGGTGTTAAGCTTAGAGAAGTTGTCTTCTCCAGCACCAAGCAGATATACATTTGTAAAAGTCAAACATTGTGTCTCAGAAATGCAATGTCAGACATTCATCTATACAAGTTTGTTTTGGGACTGAATGAAACCGAAGGCACTTTCCTCGGCCATTACTAGGCGAGAAGCCCTTGCAATTCGAAAAAATCTCCACAACGAGAAGAACACTGCTATAAATAACTCTATAATGGGAGCTATCTAGAGCATGTTCAACAAGCAATCCTCACGCTATGAAGATCCACGGTCTTCAGCAATCATCATCTTCAATGTGTCTTCACTTTTGAACGTATACATTGGTTCGAAGTGTTTTTCGGATAGTTATCACCCAAATCTGACCCCGGTTCCTTTGAAGCTAATCATCACTTTAAAAGATGTTAAATTTATATGTGGATATCAATCATCAATCAATTACTTCATCTTTTATTTAAATCAAATTTCTTTCTTAGATATATTCTTTTCAATTTATTCCCTTTTTTTTCAAGAGTATATGGAATCATTATGCCTCATTTACCAATCATTTGATTTATTAAAACCTTTCTTAAATCTTGAAATAATTCCAAATCATTTCTCTTTTACTTAGGAAAACCTTTCCAAATCATTCATTTACTCTTAATCAATGATTTCTTATATTCAAATTATAACTTTTAATTTAGGGAAAATATTCTCAAATCATTTATTAAATCTTAATCAAAGATTTCTTTCTTAACTTCAAATCATATTTTTGCAAATTGAAAATTTTCATAACAGAGCACTACTGTCATCTTAGTATGGTAAATTTCAGCTCCAGGGACTAAGGCAAGTAATACTACATCATGAAGATCTCTGTCTTCAATATGTTTTATTTCGAAAATTAGTTTGAAGGAGTTTTCAGATAAGAATCACCCAAATCCGATCTCGGTTTTTCAGATAGGAATCGCCCAAATCGAATCCTGGTTCCATTATGCTAGTCATCGATAAAAAGATGTTAAGTTTGTTATAGGGTTTTGAAAATTAGTTTGAAGTGATTTTCGGATAGGAATCATCCAAATCCAATCCTGGTTTTTGGATAGGAATCACCCAAATCCTATCTTGGTTCCTTCGACCAATCATCGAATAAAAGATGTTAAGCTATTAATTAACATTCAAAGAATTTATTTCTTTTCTCTTATCTTGGAAAAACTTAGATATGATCTTTTAGAGCATCCGGGCTTTCCTTTCGATCTATTCCACCCCTCGCCTAAAAAGAGAAAACATAGACCAAGTAAGTTCAGGGCACTAGTTGCTCCATCCCTAACCTTAGTAAAACACCTTATTTTATCTTTCCAGATCTCACAAGCATGAAAAATATACTAGTCGTTTTCGCATACTCAGTTTGTTATTACATTCAATATTCTACACTTTTTGTTTAAGTGCTACAAACAATTTCTCTTAACCGTTTATTCAAACTCTTATTAAAACTTCGAAACAGTCTTTACATTACTTAATTATTCCTTTAAAATCATACAAAAAATATTTTGGGAAAGAATTCTTAAGTTTAAAACTCATATTCAAAAGGTTATAGAATTCACAGCATAAAAGTGTTGCGGAAAGTGCTATATAAGCTTATTTAATTTAAACAACTTTTAATATTTGAAAATTCATATTTTCCATTCCAAATATAAACTTATCAAATTTATTTCATTTTTTTAATCATTTAAAAATATCATTTATAAAGAAATCCCTTTTTTGGATTCCGAACTTTAAAAACGCGATGTTTTTAGAAAATTGTTCTGGACATATTTCAAACTCTACTTGATGAAATGTTGATTTTCTTTCTTTATTGGAAAACCATGGATATAATAGTTCGGAAAATTCTTATTTTGAATGATTCCGAGCTATATTCCACTTTGTATACTTACTTAACTTTTACGGCGTGAAATTGAGAACTACCGTCATGCGACGCGCCTGTTTTTGACTTGTTTTTCATTTTCTTTTCAAACTTCTTGAAAACACTTTTAAATGTTTATAAAACATTTATAAATCATTTTAAACAAAAAATTTATATTTCAAACTCATATTCCATTTCATTTCACTTTATAATATCATATTATTATAATATCATTTTCAGCCTTTTTAGATATTTTGAAATCATTAAGAGCCTAAATAATTTTCATACATATATTTGTATGGATTTAATTCTTATTTAATTAACCATGGTTGATTACTATTCATTTCTCTTATCATTTATCAAACAAGTTATCAACCAAATAAACAATCACATAATCAACCAATTTGCAACCAAGTTATCAACAATTCATTCAACATATTTAAACTTTCAAATCATTGTACTTGAAATAATTTATGGATTAATTAGTAAATATGAGTACTCACAATAAGTTCCACTCCGCCAATCTTTAGTGTAGATTCCCGAATTGATTCCGGCAGCACTTCCTTCTCTCTTTTCTCGCTCCGAAGCTTTACGAAATTGCTCCTCCTTCTTGATAGGTTCGGCCTCACCTTGATCTTTCCCTTCCTCCATCATTTCTTTACTTCATAGATGCTAAACCATGTTTTAATGGTATTCTAAGGTGTTTGCAAAGTTTGGTGATGTTTTGACTTTGTTTGATATGGTTTTGAAAAAGTTAGTAAGAAAATGGAAGAGAAGAAGCCATTAGAGAAGCTTTTTGAAAGCTTGAGAAAGGAACATGAAGATGTAAAAATGTGTAAAAGAAAATGGAAGAATGGTGGTCTTATTTATAGAAAAGTTTTGGATTAAAATAATATTTTGTAAAAAGACTAAAATACCCTTACTTACTTATAAAGTAATCTTATTTTTTTTCAACACTTAACATCACATTTCAAATCATTAATTTATGTCATTTTCACTTAGATATTAAGTAAAGAAAGTAATAATTATGTTTCTTTGATTTGATGTTTTACTTTTTGACTTTTGTACTTTTTTGTCTTTTTATGCTTACTTTTTGTTAATTATATTCTAGAATTTTCCAAGTATGTTTAGTAAAAGTAAACTTGATTAGTGAATTAATTAATACTTATATTATCTGAATATGTGTTCATATATAAAAAAATAAAGTTGCGACGACATTGCGATAACTTTTAATCGACAAAACGTTGAGTTTCGACAAAATGTTTTACGGTCACATTTTGACGTTTTAATTAAACTATTTATTTATGTAAACCAAATTTAAAAATGAAAATTTTAATTCTTTAAATAAATTAAAATACGTATCTTTATATTTTAAAATTATATATGATGTAAGTAAAACTAACAAAATGCGATAAAATTTGCTTATTTTTGTAAAACGATTATTAACATGCTTATAAATATTTTAATATACTTTTATTATCTTTATTTAATGTTTTCAATAAGATTTATCTTTTTAAATAAATATTTTAACCTATTTATTTAAGCACCTGTTTTATTTTTAACAAAATTTAAATTTTGTTGTTTTGTTCTAAAATCCAAATTTATACTTTTTAAATTATAAGCTATAAAAATAAATAATTTCTGTATTATTATCTATTATATATAACTTATTTATTTGAGTTTAAACCCTTTTTAAACGAAATCTCTAATTTTCGAAGTAGCGAAATTATGGGTCGTTACAATACCTGTATAATATCCTACACTATATTCTATATAACTTGGAAGAACATCAGTTCTATTTTTATATGAATGCAAACTGTTGTTATCAATGTTGTTATTAAAATCAATAACTAAGATATTAACAATCTCTCCTTTTTTGATAATGACAACCATTAAATATTCTTGTATATAAAATATGATATAACTCCCCCTAAGTTAGATAACTGCCCTTGAGTATATACATATGTTTATTTTATATTTTCTCCCACTTTGTCATCAACAAAATGGATAAAAAAACTCCTCCTAAATCTAATACTTAGAAACTATATAGTCAAAATTGATAACTAAGTAAAATATTAGAAGCATGCTAAACATGATTTGAGATGATGATTATTATATGATGATTATGATCTAATATAATGGAGACTTATAAATAAAATAAGATTTTATTTATCCAATTCAAACCAACTCAAACCAAACATATTAAATTGTCATAAATAAACAACCAAACAGAGGCTAACAAATCCAATCCAAATGCACATATTAAACAAAACCAAATCAAATACTAAGAGTGTTAATGTATATAATAACCCACCTCGAAATAGACCTAATTTCGACCCGATAAGTGCCCGTCGAACATTAGACTCATCTCAATGTGAGTTGTTAGATTGATTAAATTAAAAAAATACACAGTATACAAGCGATCTATCTATACTTCCAGAATCTCACCGTGGAATGGATAAACTATAATATTAGAAATAAGTATCCATTTCGCAAAGAAAACCATTTCAGAAACATAACATGTTAAACAGCATGTTTACATAAAGCCTATATAGTATAATATCTCAAGATAAAATAACTGTCTAAATTAGGTACAATAAAATTCTTGAAAACCATAAATAGATAGATAACTGCCACAAGTTTTCACCTTCACCTTCATTTTCTAAATCGGAATTACTCTCTAACCTATGTTGCAATGAGGAGTGGATCAGAACAACAACGTCCGGTGAAACGAAAATTTCAAGCTTTACCATCATGCACTTGGGTTGTATTATTTAAATGAAAAATATGTCTTGCTTATAAAATCATAACATATGTATAAAGTCAACTGTAAGCCCAAAGGCTCTTCAAGTCCAACATATAACATACATAGAAAGTCAACTGTAAGCCCAAAGGCTCTTCCGGTCCAACCATATAACATTCCTATAAAGTCAACTTTAAGCCCAAAGGCCCTTCCAGCCCGACTACACAAAAGTCAACTATAAGCCCTAAGGCTCTTCCAATCTGACTATACAACTCTAATGTAACTGAAGTTTATGATGTAAAAGAGAAGTATCCAACCCACTTAATACCTCTTTAATGGGTATTTGGAAAACTCTAATCATTTAAGAATATAAAATAGGCAGATCCCCATCATTTAAGATCTAACCCCAAGTTGAGTTCCTACATGGTTCTTCCTTACCACGTCGCAAGAAATCCTATTAGGTCACTTAATACCTTACCTAAGAAAGAGGTAGATCCAACCATATTCACTTAATACCTCAAACTCGAAGCGGATGCCTCCTAAAGATTTCTCCTACCGTATCCGAAACTCAATTTTTTGCCTATAACCCACTCATGACATCTCATAGTAGTCTGACTTTTGTAGGCAATGGTAGCAAGGTTAACTAGGCAAGTCTACCCTATAGAATTGGGATTAATGTCAAATCCACAGTGGTTATTTATTATAGATGATGTCCTATATTAGTTTGCAAAGCCACACTGCAAGCCTAATTTAATAGGGTAGACTTTCATATTGCTTTGGACTAACCTCGCATCCTATAACTTAGTTATAAGTTATATGTATATCCACTATATACATATATAATCCTATACAAATAATATTGAGGCCATATAATGTACCCCATTATTACGCACCCAATTAGGGATTAATTCCCTAATTTACTCTAACTTTCTTCCTATAAATTAATAGTACTTAACAATTCTAATAATGCTAATTATCATATTCAATACGATATAATCCATACTTTATATTATATATATACTTATATTATACGTGCAAAATTTCGTGCCTAATCGTTACGTTACAACAATTCAATAATAATTTGCTTATAAGGCATTTTGAAATATCAATCTCATACAAATCTAAAATTCCAACAAGAACTATTGCTACCATAGCCAAATAAAATAAATTTATGCAAACATGGAATATCTATAACTTGTTTCATATTAAAACATTAATTTTTTTTCTCTTTTAAAGAATAGACCTTCGTAAATTAGATCACCTATATTCAATTCAATTTGTTTGCATCATTTTGAAGTTAGAAAGGAGTTCCTTATTTATTTAAATGATAAGAATAGGCGATGCAAGCAGCAAACAATTCAACTCATACTTTATACACACTTTCTAATTTATTTTCTTTCAACAGCCTTTAAATACTTCAATTCAAAAAGAAGGAAAATAGGATAAACTAATCATAGATTTTTTAATTTCAACAATTAATTAGATTCTAATATACCAATACCAAAACCAATTAAAATTCCAACATGTACAAAGATTGATATACTTAGTGAAATTCTACGGGTTTTAGATGTCATATTTTTATCTACCATAATTTCCAAAGGCATACATTAAATCTAGATAAATTATATTCAATTACAAAATTGTGAAAAATGTGATATTTCTTCTCATAGAGAATTGTCTGCTTTCCAACAGGATTTGATTCCACCTTGCCTAATTCTCATTCAGATCTCCTACTTTTAAAATAATAACAAAGTGAATTGTATACAAAAATCAGATTTAGAATTAAAAATTGGAGAGGAATAGAATTAGAAATCAAAAGAGTTAAACATCTAACCATCTTACCTAAAAATCCCAACCGATTCTAAAAAACCGAAGAAGAAGAAGAGATATGATTCCTACCACTCCTAATTCTTTACTACATCTTCCCTTTTTGAATATAAAACAAGTAGATTATATATATATATATATATATATTAGATTTTAGAAGTTAGAAGATGGGGAGAAAAATGATTAATTTAAACTAGAGATTAGAAATAAGAATCATGTACTGAAAATTTTATTGTTTCTGAAACTCAAAAAGGAGAGATTTTGATAGTGCTTCACCATTGCTATAGAAATTCTATAAAGAAAAAGTAGGGGTCTAGGGGTCTACTTATGGAGGTAAGAAGGAAATAGAACTATTGGATCAAAATCAAACAAATCCGAACCTTCAAAATAACAAAACCCTCGCCGCCATTCACTTTTCCGCCTTCCACCGATCAACCGATAGACCTCCACCAATCGAGGTCGACAACTAGCTGTCGCCTGGTCATGGGTCAGCGATAGACTGATCCCCCATTATGTATGTTGATTTATTTTCTTCCACGAATTTTTGTTAATTAATTATTTATGATCTAATTAATCCAATCAATCACAAGATAATGTTAAATTTTGCTTAACCCTTAAGCTTCTTATGTTAACTTTTCAAATTCAAACATTTAACATTTTAAACGTCTAAATTCAAATCCAAATATTCAAATGTTAAATTCAAAAACCTCAAACGTCCATTATTTTTTCATTTTAACTCCATTTTTAATATGCTTCGAATTTGGTCAGAAAATCGCTACGGATGCAATGGTGCAACTCCTATGGTCAAATACGGACATTTACAAAATTTCCATTTTGAGTCTTATTTTAATCACTTAACTTCTTATTTTTAAGGCATTACATTCTCTTCCCCCCCCCCCCCCACCAAAAAAAAAAGGATTTCTCCCTTAAAATCACCAAAGGAAGATAGTGCAACGTGCACTCAACAACCATGTTATTTACCAATTTATTTAAAATAATCTAGATAACCATCTACTTAACAAAAAATGCAGCGTAGTTATGTATGCAATCATGCTATAGGTGGGCTCAATCCTAGCATAATGCAAGATCATAACATATAGGCACATATGCAAGCATCACATAAAATTTTATATAAGTGCAAAAACAACAGTAAAAAGTATGGAAAACATCTCCTACCAACCAATCTAGCAACAACAATGCAACCAAATATCTATGTTTTTGGGGAGAAAAGTTTACCAGAGAAAAGCTCAGGATGAGAAACATCTCATTTCCTTCTGTTCTCTATGTGCTTTTCACGAGTTATTCCCCATATACTCAAATCGACCTAAATTCTTCATTACGAAGCCTCTTAATAACGTGTTCCACAATGTGTGCGGTGACGCAGAGGGGACGATAAACTCTATTTCAACATCAATTAATTGGTCAGCCTCTACTACAGAGGCAACATCATGTAGACATTTCCTCAAATATGGAAAATGCAAGACGTCATAGACTCCCGCTAACTAGTCTTGAAGCTCCACCCAATAAGCAAGTTTCCTCCATCCTCTTTAAAATAGGGAAAGGCTCCACGAACCTAATTGCCAACTTCCCAGAAGTATCAAACTTCATAAACTTTCTAGGAGGGAAATCCTAAATGAATACCATGTCCCTAACTAAAAACCCCAATTCCTATCTTCGCCTAGCAGCATAGAACTCCTAACGGTCCTACACGGTCTTCATTCGTCACCTAAATTATCTACCTTATCCAAGGTCCTCCAAAATCCATGATGCAAGCTCTCTATAAATCTTCTAAAATTCTTGTTCACCTTACCCGTATAATAGCCGGTCTGCGCATGGTAAGCGGTGCTATGATCTAAAGTAAGCAAATTTGCAAACTCCTCCAAAATCCCTTAGTAAATAAAGGGTCTCTATTACCAATGCTAACTGGAACTCCATGTATTTCTTGTCATAAATCTACGCTAGAGATGCTGCAATCCTATTACTTCAAACGGAGTAAAATGAGCCAATCAACTATAATCTAAATAGCATCAATACCTCTAAGCAATCAATCTACAAAGTCCATAAATATATGCTCTCATTTCCAAGTTGGAATCTCTAATGGTAACAATAACCCTCCAAACTTTCCTTGCTTAGCCTTTACCCTTTGGCAATATTTGGAAATAAATTCAGTAGCCCTCTCTTCAATCTTGACTGAAAATTCTCTTCCTATCCCTATACACCTTATCACATTTGGGGTGAATGGTACACTCCATAATTTTTGGGTTTGAAACATTCTAACTCAATTTCCTTACTAACTCCTAGTCATACCTTAGGTTTATCGCTAGTTAAGTGACACTTTGAAATTTCCATTTTTACGGTGTTCCTTAACATATATTCATTTAGTTTTCTAATCCGATCCCCAAAATCAACATAGTGATAAAATAAGAACATGCCTTATTCCGTATCAAATACTTTTCCTTAAAGTAGACAACTAGCGATTTCAACCCAAAAACTCTAAAGGAAAATTTTGCTGATAGCTACCCCTAATCATTAACTGGTGTTAATGATGTTGATGTCCTAATGCTTCTTGCTATTTAAGATGTACATTCCTAGAACGTTACTACACCATTACCCACCTTTCTAAATTTCCCTTCTTAACTCTAATAATTATCCATTACCTATAATGATTGGTCATTAATGTCAAAATTAACAATCTCTAATAAAGCTTTAGTAAATTCATTTCAATCCATTAACAATTTCAAAATTTTCTTATTATGAGTATTCAACTCCTCCATATTAGATTCCTTCCCTATTCAGCTCCATTTTTACTCTCTATTAATTATAGATTTACTGCCGATTAAATTTGTATTAATGCCCATCAATCCTAGTCCTATAATTACTACGCTATTTATTACTAGTACGAATATCATTATAAATTACATTATTTATATGTTTCTTATTTCTAATTATTAATTTCTAAACTATCACTTTCCTTTTTATATTTTATTTTATTAGAGTTATCCTTCCAAAAAGGATTACAGTTAAAAATTTCAACAAATCAACCACAAGTGATATTTTTACTTTGTTTGAAATTACAAGGGATTATTTCCTATTCTTTTACTGAATCAGACAATGTAAACTGCAGAAAAGAATATCCATATCATACACGTCACTTTCCCTTTTTGGAATACCCTTCGTAAATTCAAATGCCGCTCTTTTATATACTTAAGGAATTAGATAATTTATGAAAATTACACTAAGCCTTCTACCAATAAATCAAAATACGAAAATTCGTATTCCAAGGGCAATTTTACTTACAACCCAACTATCGATTTGGAATACCCATACCATCTTATCAACATTCTAAAAATAATTGCTTGGGAACGATTTCAAATTTCCTGATCAAGTTAGACATTCTATTCTTATTTATTCATTTCCTTCCTTTAACCCTTCATACGTAGATAGTGATCCCTATCCACTCTACAAAATATAAACATAGAAATCCACATTACGTTAGTATGCGATATTTGAAATTCAAACTTACAAAAGAATTACCTCATCTCAAAAGAAAACTTTTAAATACTTTTCAAAAGAATTTCCAACTTTCCAAAAATGGTTTGGGGCAATTGAGTTCTTAAAAAAATCCAAACACCATGTTATATTTTATTCCATATATCTATTCCATTTTTTAAAAAATTGGGACAAGTCCTATCAAAAATATTTGAATCAACTTTTTTAAAATTTTCAAAACATTTACCGCTTTATCATTAAACCAAATTACAAGGTTCTAAAATTGCTTGATAAAATAATTTTCCCTTCTCAATTTCTCTTACCTCAAAGACTTACTTCTTTAAAAGTAGGATTTTTAACTCAAAATATTCAAATACTCGATTCTTAACCCAAATTGTCAAAATTTCAAAAATGGTTGCTTAATTCCAAAAAGAAGCAAAGTAATTTACCATTTTCAAAAACTTTCTGCATGAAAGTTTTATTTCTTTGAAAGTTACTCTTTTTTTGAAATATTCAAAAGCATCTTCTATATAAGCAATGAAAAGTGAAGTAGACATGGTAAACTCCTATTCCAACATTTTCCTATCATGTTCTTACTATTTCTCTCTTACATTGTCTCTAACTAGATTATTAATCCTCTTTTATAAGTTTCTAGCACTATTCCTATCCAAATCTCCCGCTATTTCCTTTGTGTATAGTTGTCCTACTTAAATAGCTTCTTCATCATTTTTAATCAAGTTTCATTTTCATTTTAAAAAGAAGAAATTAAAGAACTTCTAAATTTATGAAATAGAAAAATCATCAAGGCCAACCCGCGCTCTACTTTACATTAATTTCAAAAATAAAAATCACTTTATCGAAAAACCTTTAAACTAGAAACTTTTAACCCAACAAAATTTTAAACAAAGAGTTTCAAAAATGAAAAATCCTTTATATAAAAAACCTCCTAATCAAAACTTTTGACTACAAAACTTCTTTTTAAGTTATGATTTCAAAAATTTCCATATTTTTCCTTCGAAAACAACTCCCAAATAAAATTTTTGAAAACCATATTCAAACATTTCAAGGAAAACCATTTTATCAAATCCTTCATGTGCAGTTAGATTTTAGAAAATATTTTTCAAAACAACTTCTTAATAATGTCTTTCATATTAAATTTTCTTCTTCTTTCATCCCTTACTTATGAATGTTTACAAGTATCCTGCCTTATAATATTTAATCAATACCTAACATTTTTATTTATTATTCTTATAAATGCCACTTGATTCGTATTAAATGGTTATTACCTTAACGGATGCTTCCTAAAGTCATTTATTTACTTATTCAGCTTTTACCTTAAATGATCTTATTAATTTATTTAATTCTTGTAACTCCTCACTTATTACAAATTTATTGTCTATTAAATTTTTAGAGTTACGACCTTTCTAATTCTACAATCCTATAATTACCTTAACGATCTCTTTAATTGGTCTATTTGTATCTTTATTAAATTGTTGTAACTCTCTGTTTATTTCCCTATTTATTGCACATTTATTGCACTATAATTTTAGGAGTTACAATCTTTTCTATTAGCATTCCTTACAATACGACCTTCATCGCTCATTCTCTACTCTATTCATTTTCTCAACCCATAGTTGCCTCGTCCATCCTTTTAGAATATGGCCATGAATACTTCTATGGTTGGAAATTATAAGGCAAATACAAATTAAGTGTGTGTTTGTGTGTGTGTGTGTATAGTAGATTTTTGAAAAATACTTTAAAAAATAACAAGTATGCCACTCATACATATACCTATCCCCATTGATCAGTAACCTAAGCTTTTATACTAACTATAACAACCCGCTCCAAAACGGACCTAATTTCGATCGAATAAAAGTCCATCGAACGTTAGACCCATCTCAAGGCCAGTTGTTTGGTTGATAAAATTAAAACAATACACAGTATACATAGCTATCTATCTATACTTTCATAATCTCATAGCGGGATGGATAAAATATAATAGCAGAAACATGTATCCATTTTACAATGAAAACCATTTCAGAAACATAACATGTCAAATATTACAACATGTTTACTAAAGCCTCCATAGTACAATATCCCAAGATAACATAACTATCAGAACTAGTTATAATAAAATACTTAAAAAATAGGTAGATAACTGCCACAAGTCTTCCCCTCCATCTTCATATCCTAAATTAGCATTATTCTTTCTAACCTATGTTGCAATGAGGAGTGGGTTTGAGTCACAAATGTCTGGTGAAATGAAATATCAAGCTTTACTATCATCGTACTTAGACAGTATTATCTAAACAAGAAATATGTCTTAAATATAAAATCTTAAAAGGCGTATAACGTTGACTATAAGCCCGAAGGCTGTTCCAGTACTATATAACATACATATAAAGTCAAATGTAAGCCCAAAGGCTCTTCCAATCTAATTATATAACATTCATGTAAAGTCAACTGTAGGCCCAAAGGCTTTCAGCCCAACTACACAGAATTTAACTTTAAGCCCAAAGGCTCTTCCAGCCTGACTATACGACTCTTGTATAACTAAAGTTTATGATGTGAAAGAGAAGTACCCAAACCATGTAATACCTCTTCAGTGGGATTAGGCAAACTCTGGTCGATTAAGATCTATAAAATAGGCAGAATCGTGTCATTTAAGACCTAACCCCAAGGCGAGTTCCTACATGGTTCTTCCTCACTGACTTCGTGTAACATCCCGGAATTTTGTTAAATTAAATTCGTTAAATTATTTGAACTTTGAATTTAAATTTGAGAAATTCAAAAGAAATAAAATATTGAAATAAAATTACATAGTCATTTAATGTTAATAACTAAAAAAAACAACTTTTCTTTTTTTGACAAAGTAAAATAATAAATTGTGATAGATGAGCTTTTAATAGAAATAAAATAGTTAAGGTAAAATATGATGAAATTATAAAATTTATATAACATAATCATAATCTAACGTATGAACAAACAAATAAATAATTAAACATATGAATAAATAATTAAACATATGAATAAACAAATAAACTAAGATAACAAATTTTTATGAAGAAATATAAAATGTAAAAGAAAACACTTTCAATTAGCTATGAAAATAAATAAGTAGACATAAGAAAAACAAACCTTTTTAAAAACAAAACAACACATACATATAAAAGAATAAACAAAATAGTATGCAAGCCTCAATATGAAATAAAACAAATTTATGAAACAAGTTTTAGTACTTATAAATAAAAAATAAAAAAAAATCAAACAACACTATGCTGTAAGTATAGAAGGAGGCAAAGGAGCATTGTATACATGCTTCCATTTAATGCTTGCATTTAATGCCTATCCTCTCAGCACTACTTGATACCACCTCAGCCGAAAACAAGTATTGCTTAGTCAACAAAAGGAAATAAACCCATACCTGATCACACATAACATATTTGAATAACACTGTTTTCTTCTATCTATATATATGTAAGCAAGGCACCCTATTTTAGTTCGTCCAGAAAATCTTAGCAAAGCCTGAAAACAAAAGCAAGCATTTATTTTGTAAATCCACAGCTCAGTTATACAACCAAACAAAGGATCAGAAGAGAAGAATCAAAAAGAAAAAAAAACTGCAGATTTCAAAACAAAACAAAAGTATCCTCTGTTTTCAAATATTTCCAGGTGAGTACACATCTATTTCTTTTTCAAAGTCTAAAACTTGTGTATTGCTTTACAATGATATATGCTTGCTGAATAATTTTGAAATAAAAACAACTCTCTGTGAATATCCATAGGATTGCAGACCTTGTTTTGTTTTTTTTTGTTTTTCCTGGTTTCAGAGTGAAATAGACTATATAAAACTCAATACATCTGCATCCAATTACCATTAGGCTTAAATTCTTAAACAAACCTGGTTGTTAAAACATAGAACAAGAGCTAAAGCTTGGTTTTAAAGAGGTTGGTGAAATATTACAGTAAGAAACATTGTTTTGCAGAGCAAAATGATACAAAGTGCCAAATTCAAATGTCACGAAACCTTGATTCACTTATATAACTTGAATCCACACTGCAAGAAATGATTTTCAAAACGAAAATGAAGATTTTTAGATTTGTATTTAAGGGACAGTTTGAATATGACCAAAAATAGCAATTTGATCATTATCTGGTGATAGAATCGAAATCGTGTGCTAAGATTTTGGTTAAAGCAAGATTGATCATCGTTGAGTTCGGAAAAAATGTTGAAAAAATTTTCTATTGCATAAATTTTGAATTCGAATCTAAACTAGGGTTTAAGAACTGTTTCCAGTTCGCGTTGTAAATGGGATCGCCGCTCCACCTATGGGTGATCGGAATTCACGTCTCCAGTGCCAGTCGAGGCGTCACATCTCGATGAAGCTTCAGTAAGATTTTTGTGGCTTCTGATGGCCATACGTGGGAAGATGAGATGATTTAGTGGTGGTGTGCCGTTGGGTTTGTTCGATTGAACCACCTGAAGTTGAACCACGGTGGTATCAAAACTTCTGGGTGGTCGGCTAGGTTGAGATAGTCGTCATCGACTTGCTGATGGTCGCGAGGAAGGTCGGAGCGTCACCGTTCAGGCGTACACGTATACGCGTATCATCGCGTATCTGAACAATTGTGGGTTGTGGAAGAAGAAGTGGCATGGAGGAAGACTCGAAGTATTTCTCGGGGGAACTGGGGTTAGACTCGAAGGATGACTCGCGTCGTTTTAGTGGAATGTCGAGTAGGTTTCTGGACTTAGAAAAAATAAAGGAAAATATTTTCCCTCGGGTTAAATTTCTGAGTAACCCGAAGCAAAGGCAAGTATTTCTCGGGGGTGACTCGGAGTAGTTACAGGAGCCACTCAAAAACAGTTTGTATTTTGAAGTTTTTCTACTTTTCAACAATTTTAAATAAAACCCAAGTTTTAAAATAAGGAGATGATTTAAGTTTTAAATAATTAAAGTTTAAATAAAGGATTTTCAAAATGATTAAGTTTTAAATTTATTTAATCCAGATACATTATTTTACAAAATTGTTTAATAAATAAATAATGTAGTTTAAAAAGATAATTAAGGTAAATAATTGTTATTAATCAATGATTTTGAAAAGAAATTAAGAATAATTTACAAACTTGTAATTAAATTGATTTATAAACAATTAAGTGTTTAAATAAAATTGTAAGTAAGAATTTGTAAATTTTGAAACAATAAATTGAGTAATCAAAATTTAGTTTATTTATCCAAATTCTTATCATTAGATTAAATTAATTTAGTGGTAAATTTATTTAAATCACATTGGAAAGTAATTGACTATTGTTGTTAACTTATATTGATATCTCTGTTCTGTTTGTAATTCTGTATGATGTAATTGCCATGTTATTGCACTGTGATTATGATTTGTTCTGTATTGATGTGAAAACCTTGTTGCCCGTAAAACGGCATTTAAACTTCGATGCGACAGGGAATCGGATTTCATTTGGTTATCCGAAACCCACATCGAACCTGTGAATATTTGTGAATGACATCCACATGTTTTAAAATTTGACACTCACTATTCGAATTAGCCGGGAAAGGACCTTTGGGTCGTATAACCCATTTCGAATATGTGATTCGACGTTATGGATAGCATTTGAAGACCGGTGTTGAAGACCGGGTATTTGCGAGAGCGATAGGATGACCTGTTGATTGACTCTGCACCGAGTTGCTCCGGTATAGAGTTCTCCATATGTGATGGGGAATCCGATCAGGATTGTGGATATCCGGATTGCAAGGACTTCTTTGGAAGTGCCTTCGGTTCTGTTCGAGCCCGGAACAGACTTGTATGGATAGTATGTCTGACATTACAAATTGAGATATAAAGCCGATTTCTTTCAAATATATTTCTGTTGGTGGCGGAGAATTTATTCTCTTAGCTTAACACCCTTCTCTGAGACGTACGAGCTCAGAGGTTATATAGTTGAAGGTTATCATCGATATATTCCCAATTTGGTAATGTGACATGCTGAGTGTTGCTGTGAAATGATCATTGTGTTGATCATTTGTGATAGGATCATTTATTTGATCGTCTATCTTGGTGATCATTTCTATGATCATTTGTTGACCCAAAGCACAGCTTTTGTATAAAGCGTGGCTTTGTGGACGAGACTTCGTCGAGCCTCACACCCCGAAATGGTCAAAACAGGAAAGATGCAGCAAGGTTATTGGGGGTAGCACCCCTTAGGGTATGTGCATTTCCTTCTGGATAGAAGTGGTATCATGGTATGGAGCCCAGATACTTAACTTATGTTGATATCGCAGATATATATATATATATATATATATATATATATATATATATATATATATATATATGATTTTGTGATTTGTTGCTGGGGCCCCGGTTAAAGGTTGGTTACTACTGGGAGATGGCATACTCGTGTCAGTAGTTACCCAGTTAGGGGTAACCCGGCCTTGTGTTGGTAGAGATCCGGTTTGGTTCTCGGGGACGTCCTTCCAGAGGCGTTCTCATGTGGCAATGGGAAGTTCCTTGGCCTGACCATTTGTTGGAAATCCAATTCCCAATACGAAACCCTGTACGGTTTTAGTTGTAGAACCTGCCATCTAATATGGTAGCTATAGTAGGCATAGTATAATGGTACCTATGTCGGCTAAGATTAATATTCTACTTTTGAAATATTTTCTTCACTATGCATTAGTTATAATACCAAAGAATTTCTTTTCTCGTACCAAGCATATTTAACTATCATAAGAAGAAATCTCCTCCAATTCTGCGTTTGCATTGTGTGTCTGGCGGAAGATCTTATGGTAGTTCCATTTTTAAAAGCATTCCGAAAGTTCTTTTATAAATCTTGTTTTTATTTAAATGCAACTGTTTTTGTTTACTCATACCAGTCCCATGACTGATCCGGAGTTTATTGTTTTCTTTCCTAAACTCTGGGTGCCCATTATTTCCACACGGGCAGCCTAGTAGCAGGTTTCTGTATTTTGGAGTAGCGGTATTTTGGAGCTCTTATCTTGGAGATATCTTAGGAGCTATTGGAGATTTCAGGTGTTAGCTTTTGGGAGTTCGTAATCATCTCTCTCATTTGAGAACTTTTGGATATATGATCACTGTTATATTAATCATGATGTTGTATTTGGAGTTGTAGTGTATGTATTATGTACTCTGTTGCAGTATGGATATTATGTTGATGTTGTAACTGTGATGATATTTATGATATTGATTCTGTTCCGCTGTTTTATATTCATCTAATTGTTGTTATAAGCTCCGGCGATGCAAAATTTGGTGTTGTTTATCGAACATCGAGTTTGGGTCGTCACAAGTGGTATCAGAGCTGTTGGTTGAGTAAGAACTTTAGCTACGGAGTATAACACATTAGATGGCTCATTAGAGATAGGGTGAAGTATACCCTAGAATGAGTATAACCAAGACTGAAACTTTAAAATTTTCTTAGTCTATTTCTTTTTACTGCTGATATTCCTTAAGATATCTCGTCTGTATATCTAAATCAATTTTCTTACTAATCTCAGATAGTGAAAATGAGTGGACGCAGAGGAAGAGCTAGGGGTCAAGGCAATGTTGCAGCACCTAATCAAATTCCCCCAGCCGCAGAAGCAGTAATAGAAATTCAGCAGCAGCCGGACTTGGCTGATTTATATAAGAAGTTCGAAAAGCTTGGTGGAAAACCGTTCATTGGCAAAGAGTCAATTATTGACGCTCAAGCTTGGGTAAGATCGTGTGAAAAGATTTTTAAAGGGCTAAAATTGCAGGATGAGCAGAAAAGACTTATAGCTTCTTGGCAACTCCAAGGAGAAGCTTCAGCTTGGTGGGAAACCATCATTATAGATGAACCCGAGGAAGAATTTACTTGGGATCGTTTTAAAGAAGTGTTTGAGAAACGTTACATGCCATCGGCGGGAGTTTCCCGAATGTATCAGGAATTTCTGGATTTGAAGCAAGGAAGTTTGTCGTTTGAAGAATATTTGAATAAATTCAGCGAACTATCTCGGTTTGGCCCGGAATTGCTAAACACACCTCTTAAGAAAAACGAAAGGTTTATCCGGGGAATGAACCAGAAATATCATGGAAGAATGACAGGTCATGTTAAAGAATCTTTTTCGGATTTAGTAGATATGGGGTACAGGTACGCTACTCTTGATATGCAAGAAGCAACTGTGGAGAAAGGTAATTCAGGTAGCCAGAATTATAAAAAGCGAAAATTTGGAGGCAAGAAACCTTGGCAAGGCAATGAGAAGAAGAGGAACATTCAAGGAAGCGCAACAGAAAATGTCACTTGTTACAATTGCAAAGAGAAAGGCCACTATTCAAATGACTACCTAAAACCGAAGAAGCCAGCTAAAGAATGCTACAATTGTCATAAACCGGGACAATTAGTTAAAGATTGCCCAGTGATGAAGCCAGCGCAGGTGGCAAAAGTTTACACGATAAAGGAGGACCCCTCGGCTTCAAAAGCTGATAAAGGGAAAAGCGTTTTGGAAGGTAACCTTACTATTAATAATAGAACTGTTAGAGTTTTATTTGATACAGGAGCTTCACATAGCTTTATCTCCCAACAAACCGTAAATGAATTGGGACTTGAAACTAAATTTGCTAACGATCTTATTTGCGTGAAAAATCCGGTTGGAGGTCCCGCAAATCTTAGTTCATATTGTAAGAGAGTTCCTATTTCATATGCTAGCTATAAATTTCCTATCAACCTTTTTGTCCTCGAATTTAATGAATTTGAAATCTTACTCGGTATGAACTGGTTATCGAGATACGAAGCTATATTGGAGTGTAGTAATCGGACAGTTTTAATCAAAACAAGCCTTGGAAATTTTATTGAAATCTCTTGTGAGGATCCAAGTCCAAGGAGAGATAGATTGATGTATACTTTGGGAAATCTTGAACCTACTTTGTAGTCTATACCTGTTGTTCGGGATTTTTCTGACGTATTTGAAGAAGTGAAATTTTTACCTCCTCATCGAGAAATAGAATTCCGAATCGATCTTGTACCTAATACTCGTCCTGTTGTTCACGCAAGTCGCAGGATGGCACCCAGGGAAAAGATTGAATTGGTTCATCAAACTGATGAGCTACTAGCAAAAGGATTAATTCGACCCAGTGTTTCTAAATGGGGCTCAGCCGTCTTATTTGTTGCTAAATCAGACGGATCTTTGAGATTGTGTGTAGATTATCGCGATCTAAATAAACAAACTCTCAAAAATAAATTTCCACTGCCCAGAATTGATGATCTATTCGACCAACTTCATGGCGCTCGTTTCTTTTCAAAAATGGATCTAGCTCAGGGATTCCATCAATTACGAATCGTCGAAGATTGTGTCCATTTGACTGCTTTCAGAGGTCCTAATATGTTCTATGAATGGTTAGTTATGCCTTTCGGGCTAACCAATGCTCCAGCATACTTCGTAGATCTTATGACTCGTGTGTTTCGGGAAGTTTTGAATAAATTTGTGCTGGTATTCATTGATGATATTTTGATATATTCTAAGACTAAAGAAGAGCATGTCGAACATCTAAAAATCGTATTGGAAATATTGAGGAGAAATGTTCTATTTGCAAAATTTTCCAAATGCCACTTCTGGGTCAATGAAGTCAAATTCCTTGGCCATATTGTTAATGAAGAAGGAATTTCAGTAGATCCTAGCAAAATTTCCGCTATTCTTGATTGGAAACAACCCACTACTCCAAGAGAAGTTCGAAGCTTTTTGGGTTTAGCAGGCTATTACCGAAAATTCGTTCAAGATTTTTCTAAGTTGGCTAGTCCGCTGACTAAGTTAACAATGAAAAATGCAAAGTTCATTTGGGCTCCAGAATGTGAAGAAGTTTTTCAAGAGTTGAAAAAGAGATTGACCACTGCTCCTGTTCTCACTATTGTTAACGGGAACCAAGGCTTATCTATCTATACTGATGCATGTGGTGAAGGGGTAGGTGCAGTATTAATGCAAAATGGAAGGGTAGTTGCCTACGCAAGTAGACAGTTACGTCCGCATGAGAAAAACTACCCGACGCACGATTTGGAACTTTTGGCTGTTGTTTTCGCTTTGAAAATATGGCGACACTATCTTCTGGGTAAGAATCTTTTCAGCTTTCTTAACAATTTTTGAACTAGCTTAACTAAAGAAATATATCTAATAAACTCTCTTTGTTTTAGGTGAAAAATTCGAATTATTCACCGACCATAAATCTTTGAAATATCTTTTCACCCAGAAGGATCTGAATCTGCGACAACAACGTTGGTTGGAATTTCTAGCATCATATGACTTAGATATTCTGTATACACCCGGAAAGGCCAATGTAGTTGCAGACGCTTTGAGCAGAAGTTATGCTGTTCTTGCTTATCTGGTTATCACTCCTACTCTTCTTGAGAAAATCGCTAGTAAGCAACATGAAGACAAATTTCTTCGGGGTATTTATGGAAAAATTCTTCGAGGCGAAGATACAAGTTTTGAGACAAATCATAGTGGAGTTATTAGGTTGAAAGGCAGATTATGTGTCCCGGACATTCCAGAACTGAAACGTGAAGTATTGGACGAATGCCACAAATCCAAATTCAACATCCATCCAGGAGTCAATAAAATGTATCGAGATGTTAAAAGAACATTCTGGTGGAAAACGATGAAGAGAGACGTATCTATTTATGTGAGTCGCTGTGCTACTTGTCAGCAAATCAAGAGCGACCAAAAGAAAGTGGCCGGTTTACTTCAACCTTTGGAAGTACCGAAATGGAAGTGGGATCAGGTATCAATGGATTTCATTGATGGATTGCCTCGAACCAAGAAAGGCAATGAAGCGATTTGGGTTATTATGGATCGTCTAACCAAAAATGCTCATTTCATTCCAGTTAAATCTACTCGGACTGCAGCAAGCTTGGAAGGTATTTATATAAAGGAAATTGTTCGCCTCCATGGTATTCCCAGTAGTATAGTGAGTGATCGTGATCCGATCTTCACTAGTAGATTTTGGGAAGCATTCCAAGACGCATTGGGAACGAAATTAAATTTCAGCACTGCTTATCACCCACAATCTGATGGGCAGACTGAAAGGGTCAATCGAATTTTAGAAGACCTACTGCGTGCTTGTGTTCATGATTTTGGTGGTTCTTGGGAGGACCATTTGCATCTGGTTGAATTCTCATATAACAACAGTTATCAGGCCAGTATTGAAATGGCTCCTTTCGAAGCTTTATATGGTCGTCCATGTCGATCACCTGCATGCTGGATCGAATCAGGTGACAGACTTGTTCTTGGACCGGATATGATAAAAGAAGCCACTGAGAAGGTAAATTTTATTCGAAAGAAGTTATTAACTGCCCAGAGCCGTCAGAAGAGCTATTATGACCGTCGAAGGAGAAATTTGGAATTTCAAGTTGGAGATTCTGTATTTCTGAAAGTATCTCCGATGCGGGGTGTGTTGAGATTCGGGAAAACTAGAAAGTTGGCACCGCGTTATATTGGTCCTTTTCCTATTCTGGAAAGGATTGGTTCTCTAGCATATAGAGTGCAGTTACCCAGCTGGTTGTCTGGCGTACATGATGTGTTCCATATTTCTAACCTTCGTAAATATGTGCACGATCCAGATGATATAATTGAAGAAGCTGCTCAGCAGGATCTTGAAATCACTCCTAACTTAGCAGTTAGAAGGGAACCGATAAAAATTGTTGATCGTGATGAGAAGCGATTGAGGAACAAAATTGTGAAATTGGTCAAAGTTAAATGGAGTGGCGATCCAAAGGACTGTACTTGGGAGACCGAAGATAATATGAAGAAATCATATCCCAAATGCAGAATTGACATCTCGACTTAAAACTGTAAGTCATTTCCTTATTTATAAATTCGTCTATTTCTAGTTTTCGTTTCTCTCTCTTTCCATTTCGAGGACGAAATTTTCTTAAGGAGGGGATATTGTAACATCCTGGAATTTTGTTAAATTAAATTCGTTAAATTATTTGAACTTTGAATTTAAATTTGAGAAATTCAAAAGAAATAAAATATTGAAATAAAATTACATAGTCATTTAATGTTAATAACTAAAAAAAACAAATTTTCTTTTTTTGACAAAGTAAAATAATAAATTGTGATAGATGAGCTTTTAATAGAAATAAAATAGTTAAGATAAAATATGATGAAATTATAAAATTTAAATAACATAATCATAATCTAACATATGAACAAACAAATAAATAATTAAACATATGAATAAATAATTAAACATATGAATAAATAATTAAACATATGAATAAACAAATAAACTAAGATAACAAATTTTTATGAAGAAATATAAAACTGTAAAAGAAAACACTTTCAATTAGCTATGAAAATAAATAAGTAGACATAAGAAAAACAAACCTTTTTAAAAACAAAACAACACATACATATAAAAGAATAAACAAAATAGTATGCAAGCCTCAATATGAAATAAAACAAATTTATGAAACAAGTTTTAGTACTTATAAATAAAAAAAAAAAAAAATCAAACAACACTATGCGGTAAGTATAGAAGGAGGCAAAGGAGCATTGTATACATGCTTCCATTTAATGCTTGCATTTAATGCCTATCCTCTCAGCACTACTTGATACCACCTCAGCCGAAAACAAGTATTGCTTAGTCAACAAAAGGAAATAAACCCATACCTGATCACACATAACATATTTGAATAACACTGTTTTCTTCTATCTATATATATGTAAGCAAGGCACCCTATTTTAGTTCGTCCAGAAAATCTTAGCAAAGCCTGAAAACAAAAGCAAGCAATTATTTTGTAAATCCACAGCTCAGTTATACAACCAAACAAAGGATCAGAAGAGAAGAATCAAAAAGAAAAAAAAAACTGCAGATTTCAAAACAAAACAAAAGTATCCTCTGTTTTCAAATATTTCCAGGTGAGTACACATCTGTTTCTTTTTCAAAGTCTAAAACTTGTGTATTGCTTTACAATGATATATGCTTGCTGAATAATTTTGAAATAAAAACAACTCTCTATGAATATCCATAGGATTGCAGACCTTGTTTTGTTTTTTTTGTTTTTCCTGGTTTCAGAGTGAAATAGACTATATAAAACTCAATACATCTGCATACAATTACCATTAGGCTTAAATTCTTAAACAAACCTGGTTGTTAAAACATAGAACAAGAGCTAAAGCTTGGTTTTAAAGTGGTTGGTGAAATATTACAGTAAGAAACATTGTTTTACAGAGCAAAATGATACAAAGTGCCAAATTCAAATGTCACGAAACCTTGATTCACTTATATAACTTGAATCCACACTGCAAGAAATGATTTTCAAAACGAAAATGAAGATTTTTAGATTTGTATTTAAGGGACAGTTTGAATATGAACAAAAATAGCAATTTGATCATTATCTGGTGATAGAATCGAAATCGTATGCTAAGATTTTGGTTAAAGCAAGATTGATCATCGTTGAGTTCGGGAAAAATGTTGAAAAAATTTTCTATTGCATAAATTTTGAATTCGAATCTAAACTAGGGTTTAAGAACTGTTTCCAGTTCGCGTTGTAAATGGGATCGCCGCTCCACCTATGGGTGATCGGAATTCACGTCTCCGGTGCCAGTCGAGGCGTCACATCTCGATGAAGCTTCAGTAAGATTTTTGTGGCTTCTGATGGCCATACGTGGGAAGATGAGATGATTTAGTGGTGGTGTGCCGTTGGGTTTGTTCGATTGAACCACCTGAAGTTGAACCACGGTGGTATCAAAACTTCTGGGTGGTCGGCTAGGTTGAGATAGTCGTCATCGACTTGCTGATGGTCGCGAGGAAGGTCGGAGCGTCACCGTTCAAGCGTACACGTATACGCGTATCATCGCGTATCTGAACAATTGTGGGTTGTGGAAGAAGAAGTGGCATGGAGGAAGACTCGAAGTATTTCTCGGGGGAACTGGGGTTAGACTCGAAGGATGACTCGCGTCGTTTTAGTGGAATGTCGAGTAGGTTTCTGGACTTAGAAAAAATAAAGGAAAATATTTTCCCTCGGGTTAAATTTCTGAGTAACCCGAAGCAAAGGCAAGTATTTCTCGGGGGTGACTCGGAGTAGTTACAGGAGCCACTCAAAAACAGTTTGTATTTTGAAGTTTTTCTACTTTTCAACAATTTTAAATAAAACCCAAGTTTTAAAATAAGGAGATGATTTAAGTTTTAAATAATTAAAGTTTAAATAAAGGATTTTCAAAATGATTAAGTTTTAAATTTATTTAATCCAGATACATTATTTTACAAAATTGTTTAATAAATAAATAATGTAGTTTAAAAAGATAATTAAGGTAAATAATTGTTATTAATCAATGATTTTGGAAAGAAATTAAGAATGATTTACAAACTTGTAATTAAATTGATTTATAAACAATTAAGTGTTTAAATAAAATTGTAAGTAAGAATTTGTAAATTTTGAAACAATAAATTGAGTAATCAAAATTTAGTTTATTTATCCAAATTCTTATCATTAGATTAAATTAATTTAGTGGTAAATTTATTTAAATCACATTGGAAAGTAATTGACTATTGTTGTTAACTTATATTGATATCTCTGTTCTGTTTGTAATTCTGTATGATGTAATTGCCATGTTATTGCACTGTGATTATGATTTGTTCTGTATTGATGTGAAAACCTTGTTGCCCGTAAAACGGCATTTAAACTTCGATGCGACAGGGAATCGGATTTCATTTGGTTATCCGAAACCCACATCGAACCTGTGAATATTTGTGAATGACATCCACATGTTTTAAAATTTGACACTCACTATTCGAATTAGCCGGGAAAGGACCTTTGGGTCGTATAACCCATTTCAAATATGTGATTCGACGTTATGGATAGCATTTGAAGACCGGTGTTGAAGACCGGGTATTTGCGAGAGCGATAGGATGACCTGTTGATTGA
Source organism: Allium cepa (assembly GCA_030765085.1). NCBI lineage: Eukaryota > Viridiplantae > Streptophyta > Magnoliopsida > Asparagales > Amaryllidaceae > Allium > Allium cepa. Next base: position 402,690,725 of record CM060929.1, on the reverse strand, counting down.
CTCTGCACCGAGTTGCTCCGGTATAGAGTTCTCCATATGTGATGGGGAATCCGATCAGGATTGTGGATATCCGGATTGCAAGGACTTCTTTGGAAGTGCCTTCGGTTCTGTTCGAGCCCGGAACAGACTTGTATGGATAGTATGTCTGACATTACAAATTGAGATATAAAGCCGATTTCTTTCAAATATATTTCTGTTGGTGGCGGACAATTTATTCTCTTAGCTTAACACCCTTCTCTGAGACGTACGAGCTCAGAGGTTATATAGTTGAAGGTTATCAGCGATATATTCCCAATTTGGTAATGTGACATGCTGAGTGTTGCTGTGAAATGATCATTGTGTTGATCATTTGTGATAGGATCATTTATTTGATCGTCTATCTTGGTGATCATTTCTATGATCATTTGTTGACCCAAAGCACAGCTTTTGTATAAAGCGTGGCTTTGTGGACGAGACTTCGTCGAGCCTCACACCCCGAAATGGTCAAAACAGGAAAGATGCAGCAAGGTTATTGAGGGTAGCACCCCTTAGGGTATGTACATTTCCTTCTGGATAGAAGTGGTATCATGGTATGGAGCCCGGATACTTAACTTATGTTGATATCGCAGGTATATATATGATTTTGTGATTTGTTGCTGGGGCCCCGGTTAAAGGTTGGTTACGACCGGGAGATGGCATACTCGTGTCAGTAGTTACCCAGTTAGGGGTAACCCGGCCTTGTGTTGGTAGAGATCCAGTTTGGTTCTCGGGGAAGTCCTTCCAGAGGCGTTCTCATGTGGCAATGGGAAGTTCCTTGGCCTGACCATTTGTTGGAAATCCAATTCCCAATACAAAACCCTGTACGGTTTTAGTTGTAGAACCTGCCATCTAATATGGTAGCTATAGTAGGCATAGTATAATGGTACCTATGTCGGCTAAGATTAATATTCTACTTTTGAAATATTTTCTTCACTATGCACTAGTAATAATACCAAAGAATTTCTTTTCTCGTACCAAGCATATTTAACTATCATAAGAAGAAATCTCCTCCAATTCTGCGTTTGCATTGTGTGTGTGGCGGGAGGTCTTATGGTAGTTCCATTTTTAAAAGCATTCCGAAAGTTCTTTTATAAATCTTGTTTTTATTTAAATGCAACTGTTTTTGTTTACTCATACCAGTCCCATGACTGATCCGGAGTTTATTGTTTTCTTTCCTAAACTCTGGGTGCCCATTATTTCCACACGGGCAGCCTAGTAGCAGGTTTCTGTATTTTGGAGTAGCGGTATTTTGGAGCTCTTATCTTGGAGATATCTTAGGAGCTATTGGAGATTTCAGGTGCTAGCTTTTGGGAGTTCGTAATCATCTCTCTCATTTGAGAACTTTTGGATATATGATCACTGTTATATTAATCATGATGTTGTATTTGGAGTTGTAGTGTATGTATTATGTACTCTGTTGCAGTATGGATATTATGTTGATGTTGTAACTGTGATGATATTTATGATATTGATTCTGTTCCGCTGTTTTATATTCATCTAATTGTTGTTATAAGCTCCGGCGATGCAAAATTTGGTGTTGTTTATCGAACATCGAGTTTGGGTCGTCACACTTCGCAAGATATCCTATTAGGTCACTTAACACTTCACCTAAAAAGAAGCGGACCCAACCATAGCCACTTAATACCTCAAGTCCAAAGCGGACCCCTTCTACGGATTTCATTTACCATATCCAAAATGCAATTTATGGACCATGACCCACCCATGACATATCACTTTAGTCCGACTATTCGTAGATACTGGTAGCTAGATTAACTAGGCAGTTTACCATACAGATTTGGGACTAACCTCATGTCTACTGTGGTTATTTATTACATGCGATGTCCCACATTAGTCCGCAAAGCTACACCACTGGTAGCCATATTTAATAGGGCGTAATTCCATATAGATTTGGACTAACCTCACACCCTATAACTTAGTTATAACTTATATGTATATCCACTATATACATATATCATCCTACACGAATAATAATTGAGGCCATATAAGGTATCCCCTTATTACGCACCTAACCAGGGATTAATTCCCTAATTTACTCTAACTTCCTTCCTATAAATTAATATTACTTAACAATTCTAATAATACTAATTATCACATTCGGTATGCTATAATCAATACGTTATATTATGTATATACTTATATTTCACGTGCTGAATTTAGTGCCCAATCGTAATGTTACAATAATTCAATAATAATTCGCTTATAAGGTATTTTGAAATATCAATCTTATACAAATCTACAATTCCAACAAGAATTGCTACTACCATAGCCAAAAAAAATAGATTTGTACAAATATAGAATTTCTACAACTTGTTTCATATTTATACATTATAATCCCTTTTCTATTTTAAAGAACGGGTCCTCACAAATTAGTGGCTTTAGAATTATTTTGTGCAAGTTTTTTTTGTTCAGCAGTACATTATGAAAAATTAGTCTAGGGTTCAGTGCACTCATTCTGTGTAGCATTCCAAATATCTAAACCGCCATACCACAAATAAATCTTCACCCTACATAACCAATAAGTCTAATTACTGCCATTATAAAGTGGGGGTGCAGCATAAGATTGTCCTTTGACATAAGTGTTAACAAATGTACTAATAATTTTGCTAGTTATCAAAAATTTTCAAAAACCAAACTATGAGTTCTTGAAAACCTAATGCTCTAATACTAAATGTGAGTTACAGAATTATGGATCTTAAGGCTAATTAAACATTGGAGGGGTGCGAATAGTGTTTTCTAAATTTTGTAAATCCTTTTGAATTTCCTTTATGTTTAATACTAAATCATAGATTTTTAACATATAATTATGTCAACAATCAATCCAGATGCAAAAATAGGTAAAAGTAAAAGCAATAAAGTAAAGTAGAGGGTTAGAGAGATGGCATTGGGGATTTTATACTGGTTCAGATTTTTCCTACATCCAGTCCCGTATAATTGCTTGGACAGATTTCTTTTCAAATGTTAAACTTTAAATAGGAACAAGACAAACCCAATTACAATCTCGATTCAGAGGCTACGAGACACACCCTCTTGATTTTTCGAGCATATGGTACACTTGATTTGGACGAGCTATAAGCGCACCCATTTAGATTTCCAGGCGGCCTAGCATATCCACTTGATTTAAACAAGCTACAAGCACACTTAAGAAAAGACAAATAGAGTTAGATGGTGTTTTTGAAAGACAATTTCTTAACCATTGGATACAATGGATCTTATAGCCTTTTGGACAACACTTTGATTTTTGATTTGAGAGAGGGAGAGAGATGATTCCAAAGTAGTAAGAAAATAGTATTAAATCAATACACAGAAGTATGAATTGATTATAAGTGATTTTGAAGAGAATTTGTTATATTTTTAATGGAGTTTTCAAGAGTATAAGAGGAGGGAAGAAAATAAGTTAATTATTACAAAAATTTGTTTGAATTCCCTTTCATATCGTGTACAAACATGTATGTCCATTTGCAAAGAGTTATGACGAATAAAATTTTTTCAAAATCTAAAAAACCATTTGGTGGCATGTATGTAGACATACCATCTAGGTATATGTCGGCATATCTTGTAAATTTTTCCTATACTTTGTAAAATAGTTTGGTACTTTGCAAAACTTTTTAAATACAGTTTATAATATCTTGAACTTTGAAAAACTTTTAGAAAATATTTTTAGGATATTTTGGAAATTTTATTTTGTATTAAAATATAAAAAATAGAACAAAATGAGATGATCAAAGATTGCTATCGGGGACTTTAACAATATTCTATGATTTTATACACTATATTATGGTCTTGAGATCTTCATATCTCGATCTTTATACTTATGAGTCTTCATGACCATTTTTTGAGTCTTTTATATTGTACAATCTTCGATTTAACACCTAAATAATATCCTACATTATATATTATATAACTTAGCAAAACAATAGTATCTATATTTTATATGAACTATATACTATATAATGTATAGATGGCAGGGTTTACATCGCATTAGATACGTTATCTCATCCGATAAGCAACCATATATTGTCTAAATATATGGATGTATATAAACTATTACTTATATATAAATGTTACATATATAAATTTACATATTAAGTTTGTTTACATTTTTTTTTTTAAATGCATGTAATATTTTAATATACATAAACAAATGTATACATAAAATTTTATAAATAAAATATTAATAATATATAACACATATTATTATAATATATCTATTTAATTGTGAAGGAGTTATTTAATATTAAACAAATAATAATTATTTTATATAACCGTGAATAAAATATATACAGGTACATACCTAATAATAAAATATATTTTAATATATACACACATAAATATATTTATAATATATATAAATAAATGAATATATATATTTATACACATGTAAACGACATTGATAAAATTAATTTTTTTGCATTCTAAATCGTTTGTACAACAAATTTTTTACTATTAATTTTATTTGTTTAAATAATATATTTACTTAAATATCTATTTAAAATTACATAAAATATTAATAAAAATTAATTTCTAAACATTTTTTCAAATTTAAATTTCTAGCAGCTTATAAATGACATTTTGAAGTTTGAAATAATTTTCACAATTTATTTGATTAAATTTATTTTTAATTTATTTATTAATTTTAGTCCGATTTGATTTATAATTTTTAAAAGTAATGAAAAATGTTTTTTTAATTTTTATTTTCTTGTTGGGAGCTTATCTGATGTTAAAATAATTATACAAAATTAAAAAAATATTTTTCATAACATATTTGATTATACGGGATTCGTTTATTATTATACTGATTTAAATAATAATATTAATTATAAAAATTTATTTTTTGGCCAAAAATTACTATTCCCATGAATTTATATATATAAAATCTTACGATCACTTTTAAACATCGTATAATGTTGTAATTAAATATAAACCATATATATGTAATCAAATAATATATATATATATAAATATAATTTAATAAAATATTAGTTGATATATATTATGTCGCTGTACTAATCTGATATAGGAAAAATGGTATTTATTTTTTCATTTTTCAATAAGCATATACATACATATAACCAAACAAATATGTGAAAATATTAATTCATATCAGAATCGTCACTTAATACTAATATAATACACATGAAAAATATATACACATGTAACAAAATATTATTCAGAGAATTGTAAACTATAATTTGATAAAACGTACCTAAGAACCAAAGCCTTGAAGCACACCTTGAAAGGATGAACTCTCGCATTTAAAACCTTTTTCGATTTGAAAGATTGCTGGTCCTTAACCATTGACCTTTGACAATCAGATAGTAATCGACTTTGTGTTGAACTTGATAACTAATAGAGTAATTTTGTCCAGTAAGATATGATGGAGTTGGTATCCAAAAGTCCTAAACAAATTAGTTTAGGTTTGCTTATATATTGGATGGAAAGGAGGAGAAAGTAGATCTCGTCTCATACTAGTTCTCCCTTGATCTAAGCTGTAACACCTCATAAAAACTCGCTAATTAATTTAAAAGAAATTAATTAATTAATAATGACGTTGAAAAATAGAATTTTCACAAAAGCCAGAAATTGGCTATAAAACTTGCATCATTGGATCGATGACGATTTTCTGGTCAATTTGCTTATATAAAGTTCTCCGATCAAAATTCAGACAAAAAAAGTTATTGACGTTTTGAAATGTTCAAATCAGAAATAATCATATATGTAATTATGGTAATAAAAAGCAATTAGCGCAAATCACCAACATAATGTGTACTTAGACATTAAGAAAGATTAACATTAAAAACAAAATCTCAGAAAAATTGTAACCTGGAAAAAAAAAGATAATGGTCATTTAAGCAAAGCAATTAATCAAGCATATCAACCTAGGCTAATAAATTTTTGTTAACAAGGCTATAGGTCGACACGTAAGTCACCTATGTCAAGTTATAGCGGTCGACCTTGGGGCATGAATGGTCGACCATTGCTTGTGGTTAACTACACAATAAACAATGGCCTAAATGGCCTTGATTTAGTTTAATTGCATGGCATGCCTTGATTTGAACCCCTATAATCATAGACCTACGCCTCCACTTGCAATCTCATATTTTTGAAATGGACATAGATGCTCTGTCATTTTCTCTTCTCCTCCAACATTCTAAATTCTTAAGTTAGCTCTAGTTTAGTTGTATAAACAATTGTGGAATTGTAGAAGATGATAGAGAAAAGGGAATATGGTCAAATCAAATCGCCAACGCCGAGGTAAACTATGAAACCGGATTTATTTTATAAATCAATCCAAATCTCTCTTCTAGTCGATTTCTAATAGATCTATATATATGCTTACGATATATGTAACGACCCAACATTCATCTCCACAGAATGACGCATCATTAATAAGAAAGAAATGGATAGAAAAGAGAAAGAAAGAGAAGAAAGAAGAAACAACATCAAAATCTCAACAGCGGAACGAATAAATTATATTAATAACATAAGTATTACATAGTATACAATCATTATCAGAGTTACACAGATTATACATCACATACTAGACCGTTATAAACACCTGTCTAGTTATACAACTCAATACAACATCAACAAATAACTCAGAGAAAACACAGGGATACCAAACACAGAGGAACACTATATATCTACACGCTGAAGCCTCCTGGTCCATTGCTCCTCCATAATTCATCAAAGCTAACCTTAATCCCTTGGCTACTCGTAAAAATTTGAGTACCCAAGAGTTTAAGAAAACAGAAGATAAACTCCAGGTCAGACGTGGGTTTGGTGTGAGTAACAGGTTAAGGTTGCTTAACTTTGAAAAACCTTTGAAAAGAAAGGTATCACGTAAGACTACCCACACATAAACATGGAAAAGTTTTTACCTTACGCTAACCAAAACATTTGATAGGAAATCCAGTGATATTATAATAGGTCTAGGGTTTTCAAGTACATAGAAAATAGTTGAAATTGTTACATCTATTAAATTCCACATACTAGCCACAAAAGTGGGTAATACAATCAAAACCGTTGGTACTTATTGGATTTTGGATTCCATACAATGGCAGGGCTACTGGGGTACCGCCCATCACAGTACGTGGCCTAGATCACCGTACCGAGGATTACTCCCAATCCCCTACAACACAAGGCCAGAACCATTCCTTACTGAACAGTCCCGAACAAGACAACCCCGCAGTTGGTGCGCATATCCAACCGCCCATTAAGCCGAATAAAAAGGGACCTCTAGACAAGGGAAAATCTCGTCCTACTTGGGCACGACCCACTTAGCCTTGCTGCACCTCCCCTGTTTTAGCCATTCCCGGTTCATGAGGCTTGAGGCTACGATTACCTTTATAGAATACATCTATCTTAGAATGCTCATCGTCCACCTGACGATGTTCTGAAAGCATTCAATCCATACAAGTTCACTCCGGGTTCGAACGAAACCGAAGGCAATATCTCGCTACACTCATTTTGGAATCACCCTCAGAGTTAACGACGATAACCCTTGCACTCTGAATCTTCATCTCGAATCTGAAAGTACTACCCCGTTAAACTCGTATTGGAATCACCCTCAGAGTTTTAACGACGAATAGTCCTTACACCTCGAGTCTTCACTCTCCACTTGAGATTCACGACCTATCGTTAATTTGGATCGATGTGGTTTTCGAATATCCAAATCTGGAAACCCGATCCCGGTCTCATCGAAATCCAAAGCTTATCTTTTAAGGCCGAGTTGTTTTAAGGTTTAAAACAATTCAATTTCATTATCTACATACACACAGATAGATAATTCACATATCACAATAGATAATCATCACAATAGATAATCCATATTATCATTTTCAAAAGATAATCCATATCACAATGCAACCAATGCATCCATATCACACAATATTACTTATCTCATATCTGATGTTTCAAACCATTCAAGGCAACCATATCATCCATCCATACATAAGCAATGATCTATAATCACATCATCTATAATTAATTTAAAATGAATTAAATTAATTACTTCCATCTTTATTTGATTTAAAGTGAATTAAATTAATTACTTACATCAATATAAATCTTTCTTACATATCCATTAATTAATTACAAATTAATCAAATAATTATCCTCTGATTAATCACATTAATTAATCACCCTTGATTAATTATTCTTTAATTACATTCAGGTAATTATCCTTCAATTAATTGCACAAATTAATTACTCTAAACCAAATACAGTAATTAACCCTTAATTACTTCATTAATTAATTAACTATAATTAATTACATTAAACCTTAATTAATTAAAATTAAGTAATTAATCTCCATTTAAACCATAATTATTAATCACCTTTGGTTAATCATATTCTGTAATTAACTACCCTTAGTTACTTATCAAATCACTCCTTAATTAAATTTTTTTAATTAATCCCTTGATTAATTATACTAAGTAATTCAATCCAAATTACTTTCATTATTAAACCATCTTCCATTAATTACTTAATTACTCCACTGAGTAATTTCAATCTATTAATTACATTAAGTAATTATTCACCAAAGCATCTAATGTTTAACTTAATTAAACTTAATTAATTAACTTAAACAAATTACATTAAACTCAATTAATTACATTAAGTAATTATCATTAAATCATTCAGTGTTTAAATTTAATTAAACTTAATTAATTAATTAAAACCAATCACATTAAACTCCATTAATTACATTAAGTAATTAGTTTCTTAATTACCTTCATTAAGTAATTATATTTAACCAATTTTCAAATGATTATCTTAAATTAATTAATCTAATGAACTTATTAAAACTAATCATATTAATTAATTGTTAAATAATCCTTAATTAATGACCTTCATTAACGATTAATCATTCTTTAATTACTTTTCTTAATTTACTTCTCAATTAATCTCTAAAATAATCCATCACTTTATTAATGACTTAATTAATATTAAAGTGTATTTAGAACATTACATTTTAAATTTAAATTCAAATTCCATTTTGAATTTAAGATTCAAAATGATTATTTATTTAAACATTAATCAAATTTAAATTCAATTTATAATCCTTTAAATAAACGTAAATAACATTTATTACTTACATATGAAACTTATAAGAAAATGCCTTTAAACTAATTTATTTAAAAAAATAAGCTTTAAAATACATTACTATTTAACTTGCAAATTCAAGTTAACAAATCATTTAACTTCCATTTAAAAACCTTTTATAAAAGAACTTTATCAAAAATCAAGTTTAAATATTTGTTTGAAAACAAATTTACTTTTAAAAAGCTATTTTAATTTAAACTTGTTTTAAAAACATTCAGAATTTAAAAACTTGTTCAAATACCCAGATCTGAATTCAAGAGACTTGAATCCACTATTTATTTAAAACATTTGATTTTAAACTTTGATTTAAACTTTTTTTAAACCTTGATTTAAAACTCTTTATTAAAAATCCAAATTTCATTTTAAAACCATAAGATTCAAAAGTCATTTGAAAACTGAACTTAACCTTAGAATTTAAACCACTGTTTAAATTATGTTTTCAGATTTTAAAATAAAATTCAAAATCTAGAAAACTTTTAGGCTTTTTTAAAGAAAAACCTGGAAACCCATTTTAAATATTTTAAATCTTTTATTTCATTTCAGATTAGAATTCAAAAATAAATTTGAATCCACACTTCAAACTGGATTTAAACTTTGTTTATATCTAGTATTCAAATTTAAATTTCATTTAAGTTTGTTTTTTTTTAAATCAATTACTGTCAGGTTTTACAAAAACCTGAAACAAACAACTGACTCGAGTCAAACAAGATTTGCTTCGAGTCATTTCCACTTCTGCTTCGAGTCAAGTACTCGAATAACTCGAGTCTACACCAAGTTCAAAACTCTGCACACCACTAAAGTTTATCAGAACTTCAAACTGCATGGTGCACGTGCACCGTGGCTCTGGCCATCTTCGGCCATCCACCAGCACTTAAATCCATCAGCGACCATCACCTGACGACATCACGACCCTCCAAAGCCACCACACTTGCTCGAATCAAAACCGAGCGCCCAATCTCAAACCTGGAAACACGATCAAGTTTGCCCCCCTCAAAACATGTCAACACCTCAACCACGCCGCTCCGACCACCTGTAGGTCTGCAATTCCGGCTACACCTTCCCTAATGACCAAGCTTCCAACTCCTAAAACCTAGATGAACTCGATCACCCCTACAGGTCATGCCGACCCAATCAAGTTTCCTAGTTAAAACTAGGGTTACAGGAGAAATTCCACCACCGCTGCCTCCTCGACGATGTTCAACACCACTCACCATTTTTGCCTTCAACACTGTTCACCCCTCATCATTACAGAGAATCCCAGAACTTCAGATCAACTAGATCACCAGAAATCCACCCAAATCCCTTTTCTGGTTAAACCAACAATGCACCCTCAACTCAACATTAAAAATTATGATTTCAGTGTTGAAAATCATGTTTTGTTTTATGTATTCAATTTAAAATTCTGGATTTATAATCTACCCATTTTAAATTTCCACATTATTCAACATGCACTGGTATTTTTAGTTATTCAGAGATACCCAGGTTTTTAAATTAACTAAATTAAGTTTTTAAACCTTAATATATGTCAAATCAACATTTTTTGTTTGTAAATCAGGTCCTAACAATAATTGTTTCCAGAGAAAAATTGAATTCAAACCAAAACAATAATCAAGAACTATAAATAGAGTAGTTTTTGTTGAAACAGACAAGCATATATACACAGCAGGTTCACACAATCATATTCATCTCATCATCACTAGCATGCAAACAGATTTTATAATAATTTTTTTAAAAATAAAGTTACTCACCTTTTAAATTAGAAGACAGAGCCTCAAATTCTTTTGCTTGGTTCAAAACTTAAATGTTGAAATGCCTCTGATTTTTTTGAAAATAGTTTTTGATTTAAAACTGCAGTTGCTTTGATGAAGACTTGTGTTACTAAAGCTTTAAAACTTGATTTTTAAAAAGGTACTATATGCATGCAGCTGCTTGAATTCCAGATTCGAAATGATGCAGGCTTCAGATCTTTTGCATGTTTGAAGATGTGCAGGTTTGATATTGGAAGTGGATTACAGGTTTAATAATGAAGAAGAAATTTTCAAGCTTTGCTCTTGGTTCTGGTTTTATGAAGTATTGATTCATATTTGCTTTTGAAAATGAAAAAAGAAAGAGAGAAAAAGATAAGAAACATATGTATTTATAAAGACTGAAATTTGATTTTATTAAAATAAAAGAAAAACTAAAATAAATGACACTTGTAAGAGAAACTAACATTTGTCACTTACCTTGTTTATTATCTTAACACATGTTAAATTAAGTTTCTAAAATGTTTACATTTGTCTTTTAAGGTTAATTAGTTATAATCAAATGTTAATTAGTATTTAGTTAATATGTTAAATGTGGTTTATGCCTAATTAATTAGTTATATGTAATTAAAGTTTTAATATAATAATATGCTTAAGTAATTAGTATATAAGGATATATATGTGTGTGTGTGTATAGATAAATTTAAAAGGAATAGAACAACTATTTATATAAATAAAAATTATACAAATATTATAAAATCCAAGACAATTTAAAATATCTATACTTTGAAGTTCAAAAACTCTAAATTCAAATTCAAATCAAATTCTAAAATTCAAATTTGAAATAACAAACTATTTTTATTAAAATCTATTTGTTAAAAACAATACATTATTGTATTTTGAAAATAACAAATTTGATAACTTTAAATAATTTATAAAAGAAACTGTTTCTTTATTAATAAATTACTTATTTTATCACACTATTTTTAAAAAGAAAAATAAAAATAAACCTTATTGTTAGTTTATTTAAATTTAAACTCAAAATCAATTTAAACAAATTAAATTTTTATCTTAACAATTTAAACCTGTATATTATTTATTCAATAGCTTTTAAAAGTTTAACTTTAAGTAAAATCAAAATTTCCAATTTACCAAAGATATATATATTTAGAAAACAAGATATATTTATTTATTGAATTTTAAAATAAGGCTTATCTATTTACAATATATACATATCTATATACATTATAAATAGAAAGCAATTTATTAGCTTTTAAAAGATAAAATCTATCAATTAAATATTTATTTTAATTGGATTATTAAATTAATTCCAATATTATTAACAAAAATTATCAAATCAATTTAATTTTTAATTCAGATTATTAAATTGATATTGCCTAAAATTCTGGGTCATCACATTCCTCCCCCTTAAAAGAATTTCGTCCCCGAAATTTAAAACAAAGGTAATTTAATAATCTCATTAAAGATTTAATTTTAAAACATAAGAATATATCAATGATATGCTAACAACCATAGTAACCAATTCATCCAATCAAACAACCTAACTATCCATACAAAATTCTGGAAAGAGTTTCCTCGTGTTTCCAGGTATAAATATCGGGATACTCGCCCTTACAGAATCCAAACAATCATTACTACTAAGCTATAGAGCTCCTACTCATCTAGATCTACAAAACTAGACGGCACATCAGACTACAGACGAGTCTGCTTCAACAACCAAATCCTCCTGAACTGCTGGTTCCAAAACCAGAGATAGATCATACACGTACTCCCTCAGAGATACGTGAAACACATCGAATCCCAGTTATCCACACTGGCAATTCAATCCTTGCAGACCAAAACACTTATCCTTACAAGAACACAAAAAAGATCCGATACACCTTGGAGCTAGCTTCTCAGTCTTACCCAAAAACTTATAGCTCCTTTAGATCGGATAAAGCTTAACCAAAACCAAATCTCCAACTCCGGAATCCAAATTCTTTCGTCTCTTATCCACAAAACTCTTCGGACGATCCTGGACTGCCAACATCCTTCCTAATCAGCTCAACTCTACGCTGATGCCTCTCGAAACAAACTAGACCAAAAACAACCCAACCCAATGATCTCCTCAAGATCAATCCAAAACCAAGAACAAACCCTACTCCATAAACATCAGAAGACAACAAATTTCTCCTATCCGGAAAAGATAAAACAAAAGCACTCCCAAACTGCTTCTGCTGCACAACTCTGATCCGAAGTAGATAAGAATGCTGATGAAGAACACGAGCACAAACTGGACAACACATCCCATAAATATGGTTCATCAGATCCATAAAAGAAAAACTTATAAATTCCTCCGAAACCTGAGTTGCTTCTCCAACCTCTAACTCTAGGAACCATCCTTCAACTAAGCTGAACCACTGGTTCCACTCCTGGAATCCTAGTCGATAAGAAAACTCAATCTCCAGATGCAGAAAGACCTCTGACTTCCCTGAAAACATCCAGAAAAACTCTGATAACCCAAGAGAACACCCAACTATCGCAAGTCACTTTTGCGATTAACCCACATCAATTTCCAAAGAAAAATTGTTCTCCCTTTACCAAACTGAACAGCTTACGCTGGCCAAGCCAATCCATTGAAGAAACGGATCCACTCTGCTGCTTCTGAACTCCACCTCCAGAAGAACTACTCGGCTAGAAAACTTCCTGCCAACACAAAACACTCCAAGCTGCAATGCTGACACCAAGCCAAAGACCTTCTAATCCAAAGTTCTTCGAGAAACTCGAACCTCAAAGCCAACCACTACATCTTGTTGAACCCAACCAGAACACCGAAGCAGACACACTACCCTAAACTTGTTCGAAAGAAAACACCTTCGGACACATCCATAACCGCTGCATCTCATCACACAGCTACTACTTCTTGATGTATCAAGATTCCATCACTTGCTTCTGCCCAACCAACAGATCCAAACTCTCAACTTATGCAAACTCTACACTTCAAAGATGACTCCGAACCCTTCAAAGGTTTCCTTCGGAGATTGATGAAATCTCTACACTCTGCACAACTTACTCGAGACGATATTAGGTCCACGGTCTCGACAGATACACTTCCAACCTCAAACATCAGACTCCAACCAATGATAGTAATCGTTTTACACACACCACTACCTTATCTACCTTTATAACCTACGTTGGAAAACCTAAACAGGTAACCCGACAGATAGGTAGAAATATATAAATATATATATCAAAATTAAAAATACAAATACGCTCTCTCAAGAAAGAAATCACTCCATAGTCACTCAATCTAGCGCTCTGATACCAACTGTAACGGTCTAGGCTTTTCAATCATCGACAGCGGCCACAACTGGTAGGCTTTTCAACCATCCCAGCCCCACCGTGGCTTACATTGGTACCTCGGGTTTGCTTTTACGGCCAGCCTCTCGACTCGCAACCAACCCCAAAAGGCCTTATACTACCCCCGGGGACATGTAGGGGTAAGAGTCTCACATTCGCCACCTAACGCAAAGCAAGAACCCCTTATCATGCTGTAATGTATCAAACCCGATCCCGGTCTCATCGAAATCCAAAGCGTGTCTTTTAAGGCCAAGTTGTTTTAAAGTATAAAACAATTCAATTTCGTTATCCACATACACACAGATAGATAATTCACATATCACAATAGATAATCATCACAACAAATAATCCATATTATCATTTTCAAAAGATAATCCATATCACAATGCAACCAATGCATCCATATCACACAACATTACTTATCTCATATATGAGGTTTCAAACCATTCAAGGCAACCATATCATCCATCCATACATAAGCAATAATCTATAATCACACCATCTATAATTAATTTAAAATGAATTAAATTAATTACTTCCATCTTTAATTAATTTAAAGTGAATTAAATTAATTACTTACATCAATATAAATCTTGCTTACATATCCATTAATTAATTACAAATTAATCAAATAATTACCCTCTGATTAATCACCTTAATTAATCACCCTTGATTAATTATTCTTTAATTACATTCAGGTAATTATCCTTTAATTAATTGCACAAATTAATTACTCTAAACCAAATACAGTAATTAACCCTTAATTACTTCATTAATTAATTAACTATAATTAATTACATTAAACCTTAATTAATTAAAATTAAGTAATTAATCTCCATTTAAACCATAATTATTAATCACCTTTGATTAATCACACTCTGTAATTAACTACTTAATTACTTATCAAATTAATTACTCCTTAATTAATTTCTTTAATTAATCCCTTGATTAATTATACTAAGTAATTCAATCCAAATTACTTTCATTATTAAACCATCTTCCATTAATTACATCCAGTAATTATCACTTAATTACTCCACTGAGTAATTTCAATCTATTAATTACATTAAGTAATTATTCACCAAAGCATCCAATGTTTAACTTAATTGAACTTAATTAATTAACTTAAACAAATCACATTAAACTCAATTAATTACATTATGTAATTATCATTAAATCATTCAGTGTTTACATTTAATTAGACCTAATTAATTAATTTAAACCAATCACATTAAACTCCATTAATTACATTAAGTAATTAATTTCTTAATTACCTTCATTAAGTAATTATATTTAACCAATTTTCAAATGATTATCTTACATTAATTAATCTAATTAATTTATTAAAACTAATCATATTAATTAATTGTTAAATAATCCTTAATTAATGACCTTTATTAACTATTAATCATTCTTTAATTACTTTTCTTAATTTACTCCTTAATTAATATCTAAAATAATCCATTACTTTATTAACGACTTCATTAATATTAAAGTGTATTTAGAACATTTCATTTTAAATTTAAATTCAAATTTCATTTTGAATTTAAGATTCAAAATAATTATTTATTTAAACATTAATCAAATTTAAATTTAATTTATAGTCCTTTAAATAAATGTAAATAACATTTCTTACTTACATATGAAACTTACAAGAAAAAGCCTTTAAAATAATTTATTTAATTTTATTAAAAAAAATAAGCTTTTAAATACATTACTATTTAACTTGCAAATTCAAGTTACAAATCATTTAACTTCCATTAAAAAACCTTTTATAAAAGAACTTTATCAAAAATCAAGTTCAAATATTTGTTTGAAAACAAATTTATTTTTAAAAAGCTATTTTAATTTAAACTTGTTTTAAAAACATTCAGAATTTAAAAACTTATTCAAATACCCATATCTGAATTCAAGAAACTTGAATCCACTATTTATTTAAAACATTTGATTTTAAACTTTGATTTAAACTTGTTTTAAACCTTGATTTAAAACTCTTTATTAAAAATCCAAATTTCATTTTAAAACCTTAAGATTCAAAAATTATTTGAAAATTGAACTTAACCTTTGAATTTAAACCACTGTTTAAATTATGTTATCAGATTTTAAAATAAAATTCAAAATCTAGAAAACTGTAAGGTTTTTTAAAAAAAAAACCTGAAAACCCATTTTAAATATTTTAAAACTTTTATTTCATTTCAGAATAGAATTCAAAAATAAATTTGATTCCACACTTCAAACTGGATTTAAACTTTGTTTAAATCTAGTATTCAAATTTAAATTTCATTTAAGTTTGTTATTTTAAAATAGATCAATTACTGTCAGGTTTTACAAAAACCTGAAACAAACAACTGACTCGAGTCAAACAAGATTTGCTTCGAGTCATTTCCTCTACTGCTTCGAGTCAAGTACTCGAATAACTCGAGTCTACCCCAAGTTCAAAACTCTGCACACCACTAAAGTTCATCAGAACTTCAAACTGCACGGTGCACATGCACCGTGGCTCTGGCCGTCTCCGGCCATCCACCAGCACTTCAATCCATCAGCGACCATCACCTGACGACATCACGATCCTCTAAAGCCACCACACTTGCTCGAATCAAAACCGAGCGCCCAATCTCAAACCTGGAAACACGATCAAGGTTTTCCCTTCCCCTCAAAATCTGTCAACACCTCAACCTCGCCGCTCCGACCACCTGAAGGTTTGCAATTCCGGCTACACCTTCCCTAATAACCAAGCTTCCAACTCCAAAAACTTAGATGAACTCGATCACCCCTACAGGTCGTGCCGACCCAATCAAGTTGCCTAGTTAAAACTAGGGTTGCAAGAGAAATTTCACCATCGCTGCCTCCTCGACGAAGTTCAACACCACTCACCATTTTTGCCTTCAACACTGTTCACCCCTCCATCATCACAGAGAACCCCAGAACTTAAGATCAACTAGATCACCAGAAAACCACCCAAATCCCCTTTCTGGTTAAAGCAACAATGCACCCTCAACTCAACATTAAAAATTATGATTTTAGTGTTAAAAATCGTGTTTTGTTTTATGTATTCAATCTACAATTATGGATTTATAATCTACCCATTTTAAATTTCCACATTATTCAACATGCACTGGTATTTTTAGTTATTCAGAGATACCCAGGTTTTTAAATTAACTAAATTAAGTTTTTAAACCTTAATCTATGTTAAATCAACATTTTATTATTTGTAAATCAGGTCCTAACAATAATTGTTTCCAGAGAAAAATTGAATTCAAACCAAAACAATAATCAGGAACTATAAACAGAGTAGTTTTTGTTGAAACAGACAAGCATATATACACAGCAGGTTCACACAATCATATTCATCTCATCATCACTAGCATGCAACCAGATTTTATACTTAATTTTTTTTAAAAATAAAGTTACTCACCTTTTTAAATCAGAAGACAGAGCCTCAAATTCTTTTGCTTGAGTTAAAACTTGAATGTTGAAATGCCTCTGACTTTTTGAAAATAGTTTTTGATTTAAAACTGTAGTTGCTTTGATGAAGACTTGAGTTACTGAAGCTTTAAAACTTGATTTTTAAAAAGGTACTACATGCATGCAGCTGCTTGAATTCCAGATTCTAAATGATGCAGGCTTCAGATCTTTTGCATGTTTGAAGATGTGCAGGTTTGATATTGGAAGTGGATTACAGGTTTTAATAATGAAGAAGAAACTTTCAAGCTTTGCTCTTGGTTCTGGTTTTATGAAGTATTGATTCATATTTGCTTTTGAAAATGAAAATAGAAAGAGAAAAAAAGATAAGAAACATATGTATTTATAAAGGCTGAAATTTGATTTTATTAAAATAAAAGAAGAACTAAAATAAATGACACTTGTAAAAGAAACTAACATTTGTCACTTACCTTGTTTATTATCTTAACACATGTTTAATTAAGTTTCTAAAATGTTTACATTTGTCTTTTAAGGTTAATTAGTTATAATTAAATGTTAATTAGTATTTAGTTAATATGTTAAATGTAGTTTATGCCTAATTAATTGGTTATATGTAATTAAAGTTTTAATATAAGAATATGCTTAAGTAATTAGTATATAAGGATATATATATATACATATACATATATATATATATATATATGTATAGACAAATTTAAAAGGAATAGAACAACTATTTATATAAATAAAAATTATACAAATATTATAAAATCCAAGACAAATTAAAATATCTATACTTTTAAGTTCAAAAACTC
This sequence comes from Allium cepa, assembly GCA_030765085.1. Lineage (NCBI taxonomy): Eukaryota > Viridiplantae > Streptophyta > Magnoliopsida > Asparagales > Amaryllidaceae > Allium > Allium cepa. The sequence goes on along the minus strand of CM060929.1, from coordinate 402,672,238 downwards.
TAAATTCAAATTCAAATCAAATTCTAAAATTCAAATTTGAAATAACAAACTATTTTTATTAAAATCTATTTGTTAAAAACAATACATTATTATATTTTGAAAATAACAAATTTGATAACTTTAAATAATTTATAAAAGAAATTGTTTCTTTATTAATAAATCACTTATTTTATCACACTATTCTTAAAAGAAAAATCAAAATAAACCTTATTGTTAGTTTATTTAAATTTAAACTCAAAATCAATTTAAACAAATTAAATTTTTATCTTAAAAATTTAAACCCATATATTATTTATTCAATAGCTTTTAAAAGATTAACTTTAAATAAAATCAAAATTTCCAATTTACCAAAGATGTATATATTTAGAAAACATGATATATTTATTTATTAAATTTTAAAACAACGCTTATCTATTTACAATATATACATATCTATATACATTATAAATAGAAAGTAATTTATTAGATTTTAAAAGATAAAATCTATCAATTAAATATTTATTTTAATTGGATTATTAAATTAATTCCAATCTTATTAACAAAAATTATTAAATCAATTTAATTTTTAATTCATATTATTAAATTGATATTGCCTAAAATTCCGGGTCATCACAATATATATTAGAATAGAACGAAAAGGAGTCAAATTGGAATAACATGGATTAGATCTGAAGATTTGGAATGCTAAAAAGGGTGAGTGGGAAAATTACATGGTTTGTAATTAGATTAAGTTTATATCGTTGTGATCTATTTAATTTGTGCCTATTTGTAATCGATTTGGATATATAATTGTAAGTGCATAATGATTAGATATAAATCTCGATTTGGATAATTTGTTTTATACGCATACTGAAATTATGTAAGTAAAGGATGTGATAATGAATATCTATGCGCAATGATTATGGGATATATTTGATTTAATTGTTTTGGAAATTATTGTAATTAAGTTGGGATTTGACATGTTTTAATCTATTGGAATGGAAAAGTGTAATAATGTAAGTCTTTATGATTCATCTAAGTCACAAATAAAAGTACATTGTTTGAAACAGCAAGGAATGCAAATGTAATGAAAGTGATGTACAAAATACGGGAAATTACCCTATTTTGTATTGTCCACTTCAATAAGAAAAAAATACAATTCCCGAAAATTTCACACAAAACACAAATCTTCTTTCCAGTAATTCATAGAGAATTATAATGTTAATACTTCCTTTCGAAAGAGAAAGTGATTTCAATGCATTAAAGTAAGAAACCTTGATAACGAAAGATCCTTCTTATAAAAGGTCCTCAAGTATGATAAAAAGTGAAGTAAACAGGAGTAAGAATAATAGTTAAAAAGGGAATTCAAAATACGCAATTGGACAAAGGTACTTGGAAAGTAACACTAATGATACATAAGCCAATAAAAAAGAAATGGATAATAAATGATGGAAAATAAGAAACGATATTTAATGATAGCTGTAAATGGCCTTAAATTAAATAAGATGTAAAACACATAGAAAAGTAAAGAAATATTGTCAACAGTGAACAATAGAGACATAGTAATTAAATAAGAATGAATATATATATATATATATATATATATAATACATACATATATATAGCCTCAAAAATGCATTTATGATGGGTGTGAATTACATAAGTATGTAAATAACTTAAATAGATAATAATGACATTATTCATTAGTTTGAGTCCAAATATGAGGTCAGTAGTGTTACACAATAGAAGCCTGCCGACTACTAGGGCCACTAGCAATTGTGTAACATTATATTGATGTGAGATATATGAACCCGTAGGACCTATGGAGAGTATGTGCTTGCGTATAGATAAAGAAATATCCCAATAATAAGAGGGGTCTGCTTCAAAAAAGGTAAAGTGGGTATTGCCTTCATTGCATTAAGCAATCTAAATAGGATAGTGATTAGCTCGATGCTATTTAGCAGGTGTTGGTGCTATATCGGGAGTAGAAGATACATAGGTTGGTTGCGTCATCCATTTAGAGTGGTCAACAGAAAAGACATGGTTACACTTAATGGGCTACGCCTCTTACGAGGGTAGGTCACATTGGGTAATGCACGGCTATAATTATTTGCTAGTTTGTTGTTTGGGAATGACTAGTTAACCATGACAAAGTTCTTTCCAAAATGAATAGGGTAGTCCGTGGAGCTAAGCCATAATAGGAAGCAAATAAGTTAGTAAATCCTCAAAGCAAAATGAGATAGAATATGACCAAATTATAGAGACACCATTATAAGGTACTAACGGGAGGTTCTATTTTGTACACGGACAATTTGGCTTGAACATTGATGATGATATCATTAGTGTAAAATTATGGATACTAGCAGGGATAGTATCTTGGTCAAATGGGAACTATGGTACTTACATATACATATATATATATATATATATATATATATATATATATGGGTACATATTTATAATCTACTATGTGTAGATAGGTTGTATTTTATGTGAACCTGGAGTCGAGATGACTAAATTAAAAGAAATGAAGAGACATGACATATAGTGGAAAATTATCGGCATAAACTAGTAATATGTACAAAATGTATAATTTTACCAGTCACTAGAATGTTGTTGTGATCCCTTCACATTACAACCCATATGATAGCTTATATTGATAGGTGTCGGTGCAAGGCGGGAATAGTGTATCTAATGTGCATTCATTTTTTTATTTGCAGGATACCAAACCAACAATTTGTACTTTGGTGGTTTTGGGTTTTCGGTTTAGCGAAAAATCTAGGCCACTAAGGTGCGAATTTTTACCTTTGGTATAAGAGCAAGGTTAGTCGATGTTGAAAAAAACGTTGAGTGAATGTATTTATATTTTATCTATAAATAGAAATAAAATATACACCAAATCCTAATGATTCCAAAAATAGAGTAATTGCAACCATATATGGAAAATATGGAAAATTTCAATTATGAGTCAAAATAAAGTAAAGAAGTTGAATACATACACCTATCTCAATTACCACGTTGAAAATAGGTCATATGGAATGACGTCAACATAAAAAGAGCATGAGTACAACATATGGGAGGTCCTTGAAGCTATATGGTACGTGAGTCCCTAATTGGACCCTGTTAGCCCAATGATAGTAGATCCCTATATGATGCTAATTTATGATGTACAATAGGTCCAGATAAGAGGGAAAATAAGAATCCATATATTGTAAATATCCGGAGCAATAGAGTTCCCGACGGAAGGGATGAAGCGATCACTCTAAGTTGATAGCTAGATTCTAATATTGGAAAATTAGTTGGAAGAAGGAAAAAACCCAAAGAAATAACAGTTAGAAATCCACTCTGAGTCCGAGCTAATAAGAAATAATTTTAATAGTTGAAAAACATATAAGCAATATATTTTGAAAGGAAATGATAATAATAGGTAAGTAAATATTTGCTTTTGGAAATATTTGTAAAATAAAAGTGTTATTGAAGATATGTATACAAATTGGTTAAAATAGAAAATTTTCCATGAATGCTTTTACAAATTTTTTTATCCATTTGAAGACATATAAAGGAACCATAACTCACTGGTTTCTTTGTGAAGAAAGAAAATTTTAAATTTAAATTTTTTTAAGAGCGAACGATAGGAAGTGGTACTAGATTTTTAATGGGGTAAATAGCGGCATGATAGGAAATTAAAGCTCCAGTGGTAGAAATTAGGGAAAAACGATATGCGGTTGCATTGTATAGGCAGATCGTTTCTCGATGTAATCAGAGCCGAGGTAGAGAAGACAAAGATAGAGAGTGGTAATAATAGTGAATAGGAAATCAAAATGGAGTCGGTTTGGCCAAAATTAGGCCTAGGCTCAAAATGGCCGTTTTACAAAGGGAACGATCGTCTTGGGGTTCCCTGAGGTCGACCGTTACGGTCTACCGCTAAGACCTAAGTGTTGACATTTGCCGGTGTAAATTTGTATATATCGAATTGACTTTAGCCAATTTATTTCATCCTCAAATGAAGATAATTCGAGGCAATTTTATGGAAACCTTAGCCTCCTTTTTGTCGTCGTCGCGCCTCTAGGCTTCACCCTAGCCATTGAAAATCACCCAACGACAAACGTCGAATCCCCCGGTATTGAGTAGCAACCATTTTTCTGCAATTCTATACTTCTACTTCAAATAATTCCCAAAACTATGTTGCCTCATCACAGCAATTTAGCAACCCAATACTCCAAGCTGACACTGCAAGAAATAGCATGGTGTCAAAACAACATGCTCATCACCATGCCTTATGCAGAATTGACACGTTTTAAGTTTCTTTAGAGGGAATGATGAATTTCCAAGACCTTGTTGTTTTTGGATAGAAGATTTATTCGTGGCCATTGGATCATATCAGATTTCACGCCATGACATTTCAAGAAGAGTGCTATCCCTGTTGCATGCATCTATTCGGCGCTAATTTGGTACATAATTTTAAAGACCTTGAGGCTACCTACTTGTTTAAAATAAAGAGGACAATGATTATATTTTTAGATGTGCAGTTAGATGGGACCCTACACATCAAAGCTGTTGGAAAATGATTTGGAGGCCACTAAGATGACTGAGGCTAAATGCTTGATTGGATCTTCTTACAGGGAGCACATGTCTAGCACCCAGAGAGTTTGCAGCCCCAAGTCCATCTAATCGTTTTCATTCTCCAGTACAACACCATCCCTAAGAAAAGGAGCTATGATTAGATCTATTACCTGGTCCAAAAGGCCACCTATGCCATTATAGGTGGTATCGAGGCAAACTAGGCCAAGAGATCATGGCCTATTTTGTGGGTTTAACAGCATTAGGGACCCAGAGGAGCTCCATTCCTTAATGTCATCTTTTCACTGCCATTTTTAGATACCATAAGGTCAACCTATGGGGCGAGCCGCCATAAAAAGTATGCACCTGCCGTTGGATAAGGCTCCATATAGGAGGATGAGGATTGATATAGAGGAGTAGCCTGTAATTTTTTAGGAGCAGCATCTGGATGCTGAGCAGGCACATACGGATTAGGACCCTTGGCCCAGCCAGCAGGCTAGAGGGTATCAACAACAAGCCAACAATTATGAGGAGATCCTAGAGTCCCAGCACTGGATGAAGGCTAGTTAGGTTATGGAGTGGATGCAGTGAAGGATGGAGGAGAGATAGCTGGCGATGCAGGAGGAGCAGCAATGTCAGGGGCATCGGCTAGGATGCATAGCTTCTTTGATTTGATCAATCAGATGCAGCCGTGGTTTTAGCTCTCGTGAAGGGCAAGCTCTTGCTTCTTAGTTAGTAGTATATGTATTTCCCATCCAACATTAGTTTTCTTTTTAGTTCAGGCTGTAAGCATTAGTTCTTGCTATTATGTAAAAATGCATACGTTGTAATGGAAATGTTTATTTGTGACGCCCTACCGCTATACTCGTACTAGCCAAGAACACTATAGGGTAATGACGTGGACTAGCATGAAGAATAAGGCTGTTGAGGAGCAACCATCTGTGTAATTGATTTGTACGAGCACCGATATGTCAGATAGTATATCATGCATTTCATCTCAAGACGATATCAAATACAAACTCAAAGCTACTACACAGTTGCTATGTGGCCTTCGGAAACAAATATAATATAAGCATAACACAAATCGGTCGTAGATATTCATATCAGTAAGGCGGAAACAGTTATGAATATAACACATAGAAGTGAATATCAAAGTAGTGGTCATACAAGATCCACTACATCACAAAATAATAGGTACAAGTGCTAGACAAAAGAATATGTATACATCAAGGAGTCTCTATCTCGAATGTATAAAAGCAAAAACTACTAAGTTAAAGTAGTTAGCCAAAAGTCAGAAGCTAGTCCCTGCTATCAAGTCAAGTGGAAGCACCTGAAAGACCTCGGTCTGACCCAAGTATTATTTAAGAAAAAATAATAATAAACAGATCAGTCTAGCTATAAATATCATATGAGATAGTATAAGAGATATGACAAACATATATGATAACAATAATGTCATACTGTGATAAGTATATATTTGATAACAATGAAAATCATATAATATCTCAAATCTCCTCAAATGTCCAAAAAGAATATCATATTCTTTAGCTTATTCACCAAACCCCAAATATCAAGAAAACATATCAATGCAAATCGCAATGTGAAAAACAAATTATAGAAATAAATAATTAAAAATCTAGAAAATACAAAGGGTGGCCTATCACAAACGAGAGCATGAAAACTCACCAACAGTGTATCATAAACGGAACGCTATTCCATGGTTGTTAACCCGTCAAATTTGAGCCGAATCTCCACAAACGGCTCGAAGACCATATGTCACTACCCTACCAATTTGAGCCGAAGCTCCACCGAAATGGGGTTTAGTCCCCATGCAGACAAAGAGACATCGCAAATTGCTAGTCTAAATCACAAAATGATCATCATTGATCGATAGGTGTAAATTACATTAAGCTAGTATATAAATGAGTTTAGTTTCATGTCCCATAACCACTTGCTTAACTTAAATATTTATGAACAAATTGTAGATTTCCGCTCGAAAATTGTCACGAGAGTTCAATCAAACAAGTCCAAGAATTAACCGACGAAGTAAACACAAGCATTTCATGCCACTTGTTATGCTAAGTCGTTTATTTGGATTTCACATATGAATGAGGTGAAGGCTTGTATATACTAATAGATTGGAAAACGGATTTAAAAACAAGCTTTGTATTAAAAGTAATGTTGAAATCATTTTTTGTGAACGAGTTTGAGTATTTACTACTAGTATAAAATCCTTTGTATTTAAAAGTGAAAAATCATAGAAATGATAGTAAACACAATCTATCACCAAAAATCCAGATTCGACGACGTGAATTAAAATCATGAAAATCGATATCAAATCCATCAAATGGATATTCCGAAAAAATTATAAAAGAAGACATCAAAGTCGATAATAAATGACAACAACTAATGGGACCAACAAAAATCGATAAAAATTGAAAATCCACTCAAAAACAGGCAAAATAGGCAAAATTCAACAGGACTAGACGTCTGGTAGGTTTAGTCAGACGTCTGAACCAGGGTTTTGGAAGTTCATATTTTTTTATCTCTTTTTCCTTTTTTTTCTAAAGCCTCCCAGACGTCTAGTTGGGTCTAACCAGACGCCTAGTCCTGAGCTCTGCTATTTTTTTGCCATTTCTTTTTTCTTCAGGAACCCCAGCCAGACGTCTTGATTTTTCAACCAGACGTTTGGTTGCCTGTGCTAGGCAACAATTTGCCTAATCCATTGATGGACAAATCAATTCAAAAGTGATCAAACGAGCGATGGATGCTAGGGATTTATGCCAAGTAACAACCCAGCCCTATAGGCTCTTTGATACACCCCAAATAACATGTCTAAACATTCAAGATGGGATTTTAAAGATTTTGACTTCAAAATACCAAAATTGAAAAATTCACCAAACCAATTCAAATCAAAAGCGAATGAACATGAAATAGATGTAAGGAATTCATACCTAACAATAATGAAAGCTATAGACATAGATGTGAATTCAAGAACTCACCTCTGGTATTCAAAACCAATGAATGAAAAGCTCTAAAAAAAAGCAAGACCAGTTCCTCTTCACTACACCTATAGAATCTTCAATCCATTATCAAATGCAAAGTTTTTCCTAAGTTAGGTTATAGGAAAAATCAAGAATTGAAGAGGGATTAAGATGGAGAAGATGAAGAGAATGCTTACCTAAGCTTCTCCTTGATTTTGGAACTAGAACTTGAATTTCGTAAGAGAACTAGGGCTCAAGAATTTCTAATCTCCTCCCTTTCCCCCGTTTTTCCTAGGGTTGAGTGTTAGGAAATTATGAGTGGAATGAATGATTAAAGTGGAGTGGAGTGGGAGCTATTAGGTAGAAGGTTTGGGTTATCTTGTCGGGTTAGTGGGCTAAAACACAACCCAAAGCCCATTTGAAAATACCAAAATCCTAATTAACTCTAGAAATATCGATGTTTATACTTAAACAAGTTATAAACGTCGTTTTAAACCTAATAGAGGTGGTCTATAGTTTGGATTCGACTGTTTACAAAAATTCACATTTCGTAATTTAATCCAACTAACGATGCTATATTTAAATAAAACATTTAAATATTTGATCGTAAAATATGCGGGTTGTTATAGACTCCCGTCCTTAAAGAAATTGCATCCTCATAATACTTAAGAATAAAATAAAGAGTAACAACCACTCTAAGGCATAATAACACAAAAGAAAATTTTGAAGTGAGAAGTTCACCTTAAGGAGCGCGAGAGAGTAAGTCTGAATGTGTTCACTCGATAAATTCTCCAGATTCTCAAGAACAATCCTTAGAATTTGCAAACCACTGAACTTTCTCAAGTGGAACATCTTTATTTCGAAGGCGTTTAACCTCCATAGCAATGATACGAATAGGATGTTGCTCATAAGTCAAATTAGGTGAAGCTTCAGTTTCTTCAATAACACCGGGCTCAAAAATAGAGTCTCTAAGGCATTTCCGTAGTTGAGAGACGTAGATTACGTCATGAATAGTAGAAAATTGAGTTAGTAATAAAAGGCGATAAGCCACGGAACCAATGCGTTCGGTAATGGGAAATGGGCCAATATATCGAGGTGCTAATTTTCCCGAACGATTGAAATGCACAACGCCCTTCATAGGTGGAACACGAATGAACACAAATCTCCCATAGAAAATTCTAAATTCCTCCTTCGATTATCAGCATAGGATTTTTGTCTACTTTGAGCTTCTCTCATCCTGTGACGAATAAGGTCAATCTTTTCTACGGAATCAGGAATAAAATCTGGACCTAAAATCAGCTTCTCACTAGCTTCAATCCAACACGAAGGAGATCGTTATGGCCTTTTGTAGAGTGCCTCGAAAGGTGCCATACCAATACTATATTGGAAGCTATTATTGTAAGAAAACTCAACAAGAGAAATATAATCTTCCTAACTTCCACAGAAATCAAGAACACATGCACGAAGATGATCTTCAAGAGTTTGATTCACACGCTCTCTTTGTCCATCGGACCAAGGATGATAAGCGGTGCTAAAATTAAGCTTCATTCCCAAAGCTTTTTGAAGACCCTTCCAAAATCCACTAGTAAATATTGGATCATGATTGATAACAATAGAAGTAGGAACTCCATGCAATTTAATAATTTCTTAACATAGAGTTTTTCCAAAAGAGGTACGGTTCGATTTCACCGAACGGCAAGAAATGGGCAGATTTTGTAAGTCTGTCTACAATACCCATATACTATCATCACCCAAATGGAAATAGGGAAGACCGTCAATAAAGTCCATGCAAATTTGATCCAACTTCCAAACAGGAATGTCTAAAGGTTGTAATAACCCACAGGGCCTTCGATGCTCGGCCTTTATGAGTTGGCAAGTCATGCAACACTTGATAAAGTTAGCAACATCAGATGTCATTCCATCCCAATAATAAAGTCGTTTCATGTCCACACACATTTTACTACTTCTGGGATGAATGGTAAATTTAGAATGATAAGGATCTTCTAAAATGTCTTTACAAAGATCACTCATATTGGTACAATAAGTCTACCAAATTTTTGAATGCCTCCACGAGCATTGATATCCAAGTCTTTCAAACCATCTACCTTATTTTTATCCCTACAACTTTGGCTATGAAGTGCTAATTCGAGATCTTGCTTTTGAGCTTCAAGGATGCGGTATAAAAGAGAAAGATGTCAAGGCTATATAAACCAAGAGATACACATGAATCAGATTCACGATCTCGAATCTCACAAGTGGACAAAGTCTCGAGATCATTCTATTAGGATATCATCATGGAAACAACCACTTGTTGCTTACAAATAAGGGCATCGATAACACGATTTCCCTTTCCAAAAGTATAGAGAACATCAAGATCATAAGATGCAAGGAATTTGAGCCAACGTTGTTGATGAAAATTAAGTTCTTTTTTAGAAAACAAATACTTCAAAAATTCATGATTGGTGTGGTGTAGAGAACAAATTTCTCTCCCAAAAGATAACGATGCCAAATTCTAAGGGCAAAAACAATGGCCGCGATTTCTAAATCATGATTGGCATATCTAGTCTCGGCAGGCTTTAATTTCCTAGAAGAATAAGCGATAACACGTTCCCTTTGCATGAGAACGGCTCCCAAACCAACACGGCTAGCATCGGTATAAACAATCAAGTCTTGGTTACTTTCGGGAATCACAAGAATAGGAGCATCGGAAAGGAGTTCTTTTGATTTATGAAAGTGGCTTCACATTTATCTGACCAAATGTACTTAACTCCCTTTTTTTCGTAAAACTAGTAAGAGTTATGGAAATTTTAGAAATGTCTTTTATGAATCGATGGTAATAGCCTGTTAATCCAAGAAAGCTAAGAATTTCCATCACACTCTCCGGTCTTTTCCAATTTTGAATCGCATCAATCTTTAAAGGATCCATGGGAATTTCAGATTCAGAAATAATGTCCTAAGAAATTTACACGGGATTGCCAAATGTGGCACTTAGAAAATTTTGCTTTCAATTGATTGCTCCTAAGGGTTTCCAACACAATTCGAAGATGTTTTTCATGCTCTTCCTCGGTTTTAGAATAAATAAGAATACCATCATAAAGATGAGAACAAAGCGATCGAGGAAGTGTTTGAAAATTTGGTTCATATGGTCAACGAAATAAGCTGGAGCATTCATTAACCCAAATGGCATAACAAGCCATTCATAAGATCCATAACGAGTACGGAACAATGTCAAAGGAATGTTATCCACTGCAATTCGAATTTGATGAAAACCGGTTGCTAAGTCTAACTGTGAAAAGATTCTAGCATCGCAAAGTTGATCGAATAGGTCATCAATCCGAGGTAAGGGATATTTATTCTTGATTGTAAGATCATTAAGATTGCGGTATCGAACGCAAAGCCTAAATGTACCATCGGATTTCTTCACAAAGATAGCCGAAGCTCCCCAAGGAGAGGAACTAGAACAAATAAACTGTTTTGCTTCTAATTCGAATAATTGTTTATGCGTCTCCTCATTTTCCTTATTGGACATGCGATAAAGAGGAGGAGGAGTGACAGGTAGAGCTTCCGGGATTAGATTGATTCTAAACTCAATTGCTCGCTTAGTTGTAATCCTAAAACGGGCTCAAATATATCGGAAACTTCACGAACAACATAAAGGAGGGAAATGACATCTTCCTCATCATCATTATCGCCATCATGTGGATTTAGAGAATATAAGGATGATACCGAATTGGAATCCGAATATTTAAGAACAAAAGAAATCTGCTTAACAGATTGGGGATGTCAAAGATGAATAGTCCTCTCAGGACATAGGATGTGAGCATCATAACGATTAAGCCAATCCATTTCCAAAATCATTCCAAAACCTAAGTAACGCATAACATGTAAATCGGCACGGAAAGCATAATCACATAGAATAATTTCAACATCCTTACAAAACAAACTGAGTGTTGCGGATCCACCAACCGGATTCACAATTCTTAATGAAGTCATCAAGCCCATAACATTGAAAGACAAAGTATCATTAAGTTCTTTTGATATAAAAGAGTGAGATGCACCTACATCAAAAAGAACTCGAATAGGATGATCACAAAACAAAATAATGCCATCAAGGACAGAATGAGAAATACCTTGACCAAGAGTGGTGTTACTAAGGGCTTGCACAATATTTAGCTTTCCCTCTTTCTTTCTTTGAAGTTTGGGACATGAAGTTTAGGATGACTTGAATTTTTGCAATAGCGACAAGTAAGGGGATTCAGACACTTATATTCACATAGTGGTCCTTAGAACCACAATTGTAGCACTCTCCACAACTAGGGGTAGGAGTCTTTGCTATCGAAGTTGCTTGCTTCCCTTTTTTGTTGGGATTAGGGCCTTTCAACTTACTGTCGAGCTGTCTCTTCTTGTTATTATTGAAGTTATATTTGGCACCCCCAACATCACCATCAATCTTTCTTTATCGGCTTCTTCAAGTTGAAGAGAGATATCTACAAGCTGATCGAAAAGAACTTCTAGTTTCAAAAGTAAAGCCTTTTGAGGTTTTCATTCAACCTATAGATAAATCTATGATTTTTCTTCAATGGTGTATTAATATACTCGACCACATATTTAGAGAGGGATTCAAAAGATGCGACATAATCTGCGACAAAAGATTCACCTTGAACAAGATCAATAAAGTGTCAGGCTAAAGTTCCTTTTTCAGCTTCTAGCACAAACTTTAACTCGAACCTTTCCTGGAATTGCTCCCAAGTAAGATCTGCTTCAACAATTTTCGAAATCAAAAGCTCATACCAATCTAATGCTCACTCTTGGAGCATGCTAGAAGCCACTTGGACTCGATGTAGATCCATAAGATTCATGCGATAAAAGATGCGGTCGCATGTAAGCCAAGCTTGGACTTCTATAATGCTTTCGGAACCCTTGAATGGTCTTCCACCCAAATCGGTATAATCACTGCATAAGCATGCAAACCCGGATTTAGGATGAATAGGCTTAGGAATGGGACCGGCAGCTTGGGCATTCTTTACTAGATCCAAAAGCTGTTGGCAGACATGAATACACCATCCTGAGGAGTAGCACTAGATGACCGACGTTGGGACAGCCAGGTCTAACCATTTCTCTTCTTTAAGAAAGAAAGAATGAAAGGGAAAAAGGTTTTTCTCAGAACGAGTATCAAACAAACTTGATTGATAAAACAAGGCATCATAAAAGAAAATAGGATAGAATGGATCCTATGACTCGAATTAAATCTTAAGGCACGATTCCTAAGAGAGACTTAGGATAATGATCTTTACTAGATTATTCTACATTATTCCAAATTTTGGCTCTGATACCAAGCTTTGACGCCCCACCTCTATACTCACACTAGAATAGAACACTAAAGGGTCGACTAGTACGAAGAATAAGGCTGTTGAGGAGTGACCATTTGTGTAATTGATTTGTGCAAGTACCGATTTGTCAAATAGTATATCATGCATTTCATCTCAAGAGGAAATCCACATATCATATACAAACTCAAAGTTACTACATAGTGGTTATGTGGCATTTGGAAACAAATATAAAATAAGCATAACACTAATTAGTCACAGATATTCACATCACTAAGGCAACAACGGATATGAATGTAACATATAAAAGTGAACATCAAAGTAGTGGTCATACAAGATCCACTACATCACAAAAAATAGGTACAAGTGCTAGATAAAAGAATATGTATACATCAAGGAGTCTCTATCTCGAAGGTATAAAAGAAAAAACTACTAAGCTAAAGTAGTTAGCCAAAAGTCAGAAGCTAGTCTCTGCTAAGAAGTCAAGTGGAAGCACCTGAAACACCTCGGTCTGACCCGAGTTCTATTTAAGAAGAAAAATAATAAACGGATCAGTCTAGCTATAATATCATACAAGATGAGATAGGATAAGAGATATGACAAAAATATATGATAACAGTAGTGTCATACTGTGACAAGTTTATATTTGATAATAATGAAAATCATATAATATCTCAAATCTCCTCAAATATCCAAAAAAAATATCATATTCTTTAGCTTATTCACCAAACCTCAAATATTGACAAAACATATCAATGAAAATCGTAAAAATTGGTGAAACAAAAATTCTAGAAATCAATAATTAGAAATCAACTAAACACAAAGGGGGAGGCCTATCACAAACGAGAGCATGAAAACTCATCAACACGTGTATCACAAACGGAACGCTATTCCATGGTCTCTAACCTATCAAATTTTAGTCGAAGCTCCAAAGACTGCCCAAAGACCATAGGTCGCAACCTCACCAGTTTGAGCCGAAGCTCCACTGAAACAAGGTTTGGTCCCCAACATAGACAAAGAGACATCGCACATCGCTATTCTAAATCACAAAATGATCATCATTGGTCGATAAGTGTAAATTACACTAAGCTAGTAAATAAATGAGTTTAGCTTCATGCCCCATAACCACTAGCTTAACTTGAATATTTACGAATAGAATGTAGATTTGCACTTGAAAATTGTCACGAGAGTTCAGTCAAACATGTCCAAGAATTAACCGATGAAGTAAACGCAAGAATATCGTACCACTTGTTTTGCTAAGTCGTTTAATTGGATTTCTCATACGAATGAGATAAAGGTTTGTATATACTAATAGATTGGAAAACGGATTTAAAAAACGAGCTTTGTATTAAAAGTAATGTTGGAATCATTTTTTGTCAAAGAGTTTGAGTATTTACTACTAGTATAAAAACATTTGTATTTTAAAGTGACAAATCATAGAAACGGTTGTTAAAACAATCTATCATCAAAAATTCACATTTGACGATGTGAATTAAAATCATAAAAATCGATATCAAATCCATCAAATGGATATTCCCAAATATCCAGAAAAGAAGTCATGAAAGTCGATAATAAACGACAATAATTAACCGGATCTACAAAAATAAATAAAAATTGGAAATCCACTCAAAAACAGGCAAAATAGGAAAAATTCAACAAGACAAGACGTCTGGTAGGTTTAGCCAGACGTCTGAACCTGGGTTTTGGAAGTTCGTATTTTTTCTCTTTTCCCTTTTTATTTTCTAAAACCTCCCAAACGTCTGGTCCTGGGCTCTGCCATTTTATTTTTTTTGCCATTTCTTTTTTTTTCTTCAGGAACCCCAACCAGATGTCTGGATTTTTCAACCAGACGTCCGGTTGCCTGTGCTGGTCAACAATTTTCCTAGGCCATTGACGGCCAAATCAATTCGGAAGCGATCAAACACGCGTTGGATGCTAGGGATTTATGCCAAGCGACAACCCAGCCCTATAGGCTCTTCGATACACCCCAAACAACATGTCCAAATATTCAAGAAAGGATCTTTAAAGATTTTGACTTCAAAATACCAAAATTGGAAAATTCACCAAACCAATTCAAATCAAAAGCAAATGAATATGAAATAGATGTTAGGAATTCATACCTAACAACAATGAAAGCTATAGACATAGATGTGAGTTCTAGAACTCACCTTTAATATTCAGAAACAACGAGTGAGAAGCTCTAAAACAATACAAGACCAATTCCTCTTCACTACACCTCTAGAATCTTCAATCTATTATCAAATGCAAAGAGTTTCCTAAGTTAGGTTATAAGAAAAATCAAGAATTGAAGAGGGATTGAGATGGAGAAGATAAAGAGGATGCTTACCTAAGCTTCTCCTTGATTTTGGAACTAGAACTTGAATTTTCTAAGAGAACTAGGCTTAGGAATTTCTAATCTCCTTCATTTCACCAATTTTTCCTAGGGCTTGAGTGTTTGGAAATTATGAGTGGAATGAATGAACGAAGAGGAGCGGAGTGGGAGCTATTAGGTAGAAGGTTTGGGTTATCTTGTTGGGTTAGTGGGCTAGAACACAACCCAAAGCCCAATTGAAAATACCAAAATCCTAATCAACTCCAAACATATTGATGTTTATACTTAAACAAGTTGTAAATGTCTATTTAAACTCAAAGGAGGTGGTCTCGAGTATGGATTTGATTGTATTCAAAAAGTCACATTTTGGAATTTAATCCAACTAACGATGCTTTATTTAAATAAAACATTTAAATATTTGATCGTAAAATATGCAGGTTGTTACATCATTTTTATGCGTATTTAGTATGGATCGTAATATTATAGCAAAATAATAAAATAAAAAAATTTCAGAAAAAGACACTAAACTTATACAGAGAAAAACAAAGTAGTAGGGACTCGAAGTTAAGAAATTTTATTTAACTAGCTAATAAGATAAAAATAAAATATGATTTTAATCCCGAAAAAATATAGGAAAAATTGGAGAAGTAAATTTCAGTAAACGGAGGGCGGGGAAGGGATGCTGCATAGACAAAGGTTAATATACCTGTGCCTTAAAGGCTGATATTTATAATTGAACCGTGCACTGGTTGATATTATAAAAGAAAAGTTTTTGAAAGTTTAATATTTACCGCTAAATAGATGAAGTCCATTATGGACATTGGACTGTTAACTAAACTCCGATTCCATATCATGTGGCGTAACTTGCTTTGAAAAAATAATGTATACTTTTGGAATAAAAATACTTTTGCAAAGAGTTTTTGAAAGAAATTTTGTGTTAAGAATTTTTTTATTAATATTTCTAAAAATATTTTTGAACTGAAAAGGAGGAAATTTTTAAATTTTGAAAATGCCACAGACTTGATGTGGTGGAATAGTTGACATGTTTGTAAGTATAGATTCTACTATGTGGCAGAAGCAGAAGTAAAATAAAATATGAATAGTGACAAGGAAGTAGTTTAAGCTATGGTATCTTTTAGCTATGGGGTCTTTTTCTATATACCTTGTTGATAGACGAATAAAAAGTTGATTTTGAAACAAACTGTAACAAACCCGGTTTGGAGATTACCGTTAATATTAAATTATAACCACCAAGATGTGACGCCCCACCCTGAGACCCACGTTAGTAAAGGGAATTAACGAGTAATTCGTTCTACTAACGCAGAGAATAGGGATGGATAAGGGCGACCAACATAGCATACACTAGCTAAGAACTAAACATGTCAAGTAGTGTCATCATTTTTTTTCATTTACCTCATATGTGGTTGACATGTCTAGTCCATAACTATAGCACACTATGGAGGTTTACAAACATTTCAGAACTAATGTAATATACATATATGCGGAAAGTAAATAACAGTCACAGAATAGCAAACCCAGACCAGATATATATATACACATACACCACCATACATGCCCATATATTACATCATACACGAGTGCCAAAAAGGGTACTGATAATCACATACAATCATCCCATAAAAAGAATATACATCATGATAGTCAACAAAATAGTCTAAAGATAAAAGCTAGCATCGATATGTCCCACAAAAGGTGATAAGCTGATCCAAAAAGAGAAGCTGTCCATGTTAACCTGCAACTCGATCTGACCCGAGTGAAAAACACACGGGTCAGGAAACTAAATTCATTAGTAGATAAGGGCCTCAATGATGATAAGTTATAATGAGATTATCATTCTGTCGTTCCCAAAAATGAATATAAGGTTCATCATGAATATACATCCATGAGAATCATCAAGGATTATTCTTATATCATAAGAAGGGAAATTATTTTCAAGTACTTCAAATCAATCATAAAGATTGTCAAACTTCATAAATCGTATAATCTCAAACAAGTAGTAATAATATGGCCAAAACATCATGGACCATCATATAATGTCGCCTCATTCTTACTCGAGGCTATTTAAAACATAAACATCACCCAAAAAGATTAACATCAAAATCATCAATAAAAAGAGTACTTCGCACGTGCTATTTACTTCCACTAGTACTGTACTTCGGTACCATACATCATAGGATTGGGATCACCTTCATTTCTACCTCTCCTGCCTATGCACACGACTACGTAGCCTATAATTTCCTCCATCCCAATCGGTGACGTCAAAAGACCCGAGTAATAATAATATCATAATGCTTCGGGGTTGACTACTAATCTGCAACCCCACTTCACTCGAGGTCCGTAGTACTAGTCCAAACTTCCATGTGTCTCAACTTTATGACTAGGAACCCAAAAGGTATTAACACACGTCCCATACCATGCATCAGCACCTGATGGTTTACTAATCGTCGGTCGATACCACATCCTAAAGTAATTATAAATTAACATCAAACCCTATAAAAAAAATATACATCGCCTCATTTCATCGGTAAAATGTAGAAAATTCCAACTCATCGTATTTCATACCACGACGAGTTCAATGTGACTACCACACTTGTCTCCTTTCATCGATAAGTATCATAATAATAAATAACCTCGCCTCATATCCTCGGCAAGTGTAAATCTACATCCATGTGGTCCTCTATCGAATATACTCCTAATTAGGAGTCATTGGACCATGTCTGCATAATATTAGTCAAGTGGACTAATATGATAAAATGCTTCAAACACAATCAAAACGTCAAATATACACCCGAATAATATAAAAATGATTAAAATAAATAAAATTATTTATAAAATATTTTTTCCATAGAAAACAGATTTTTTTTTAATGATTTATAAAAGCCATGGAAATAAGGAATACTTGTTTTAAAAACCCTTGAAAATGCTTAAAAACATTTACGATTTCAGCATAGAAAACTCCAAAATTTGGCAATGCAATTAAAAACAAAGTTGTATCCTAGTTTCTAAGCTTTTCGGAATGACCAAGATCGTCAAATTCCGATCAGCGGCCTAAAAATTATGATCTTTCTACTAAAAATCTTAAACAAGGCCTGTAGCATATAGTGTATATATATATATATATTGACAGGACTGAGATAAATATTTACAATTTCAGCATAGTAAACATCTGAATTTGGCAATATGACTAAAGAAAAAGTTGTAGCTTATGAAATGTGCTTTCCAGAACATCTAAGATTATCGAATTCGTCCTAAAAACAAAAAAGTTATGGCCGATTCCATTTCAGATTCAACAACAGGGAAATTCTAGTTTTGCTCTCGGGTTAGCAGTACAAAAATTCAAATTTGTCATAGATAGCATCAAAATAACAGAAAAATCAACAAATGGAAGTTGTAGTATATAAAATAAGCCTTCCTGAGGCTTCTAGAATGGGTTTGGATCTAAATCATATACCCATTAAGCCCAATAACAATACTTAGTGAAATTTATTAAGTAAATGCACACATTTCACCTATTTAACAATATAAACTCATGTTTTCCTATTTTGAAGCAAAGTTAAATTTATACATAAAGTGCATGTAAACATAAATTGTTTTCTCAACCAAATAAAATTTATTTTAACAATAAAAATTTATTTTTTTAACACTAAAACCCCATATTTAATAATATTTTACAAGTTACACAATTTTAGTGTAAAACACCATTTTTAACATAACAAACTAAATAAAAATTTCTTTCTTGCCAAATAAATTTGCAATAAATCATTCTAACACTTTTAAAAACCACAAAATAATATTTTTGCGCAATATTTCATCTTTTATTTTATTAAAAGACATGTTTTCTTCATATTTTTCCTTTTATATTCAATAAAAGGCTAATATTGGCAATAATTATCAATACTATCACACTGACTTAATTAAAATACAGTAAATGACTAATTTCACTCCAGTGCCTCAAAATAAAGTTTTTAAAACTTTATTTCCATCAATTTAAATGTTATTTTAGCACTAAACTCTCATTTTGTACAAATTTGCATATTTTGTCAAAATAATGCAAATTTGGACATATTTTGCAAAATAAATCTATATTTTCCAACCGATAAAGTGTAGATAAATGTTTTAACACTTTTAAAACATTAATACACTATTATGTATCATTTTATTCAACCCAAATAAATTTACAACCCATCCCAAGACTCAAATAAAGTGATCAACTTTATTTTCTTCATTTCATTAGCTCAATTTACTCAACTTCGTTGTTTACATTAAATAAACAATATTTTCACCATTTTACCTCTAATTAATTTAATTAATTCCAATTTAATATTAACGGTAATCTCCAAACCGGGGTTGTTACATATTGGGTGTTCACTGAGTAAACCACCGGTTTGGTGAAGCTTGCGGTATCTGTACAGAATACGGTATTTATATAAAATGTGTTAAGGAGGATATGCATAACTCCTTAACCTATTTTAATACTTTACTTTACTGTAGACATATTATAATAGCTTATTGTATTATGTATATGGATAGTTTAATGGATCCTTAGGAGATGGAATCTCGAAAATCTCTTTAGTTATTGCATGCATTATTGGACACTGGATAGAAGATGAAAATCCTGTAAACATCTCTGAAGCTGTTACACTCATATTTACTTATTTTGATTTGACTTCGATAAGATCTTTTAGCACCGACTCGAGTGTTTTGTCTTTTCAAGTTTTGCATAAATTCAAGTTTTGCATTGCAACAGCTAGGTCAGTTGATTAACTCACAAAATATAGCAAAAACAAGGCTTCAAAATTTAAAAATTGTACATAAATTTGCTTCAGTGGATAGATTCTAAATTTGTTTTCTTCTTGTTCAAAACTGCTCTGTACTGCTTCTTTAGATGCTTGTATCTTTAGATTTCAGCAACGAAATGCTGCCAGACTTCTTTCACATAATAGGTTGCATGTTATACTTTGTCTCTGCAAAAATTCACTACAAAATAAGGTCATATGCTATGCCGAAATGTTGTTTGAAAATTAGGTCGAAGCTGTAGAAATTGACTGGGCAAAGTCCGTGCCCTACGTCGACATGCATGTCGACCTAAGGGTCGACCTTCAAGCCCAATAGGTCGACCGTACGGTTGACCCAGAGGGGAGTAAGGTCGACCTGCATGTCGACCTCTGAGGCATTTTTTCCTAGGGCATTTTCTCTTGTGTTGTGTGTATCCTGATGCTTTTTCTAACTTAGTTTGTACTCTCAATTTCTGCCTAAGTGTTAATGGGCTTTGGACCCATTAAACAAAATAAAATAGATTAGCCTAAGATTAATTAATCAACACTAACTAAAATATGCACAAATATCACATTATATAAAAGAAGAAAAAAAAGCCATTTTATTTCACTTTTCACACAAATAAAATTGTAAACTCACACATACATGAAATAAATTATTGTGTACTATATGAAAAGATTAATTTTTATTTTTAAAACATTATTATCTTTGAAATCCTTTATTTTCAAAAATATACTATTTACTCAAATAAATGAATAAAACTCGATTTTTACCTTTTAAAATTCAC
Organism: Allium cepa; assembly: GCA_030765085.1. Lineage (NCBI taxonomy): Eukaryota > Viridiplantae > Streptophyta > Magnoliopsida > Asparagales > Amaryllidaceae > Allium > Allium cepa. The sequence goes on along the minus strand of CM060929.1, from coordinate 402,651,472 downwards.
AAAAATACTTTTATCTTGCTTTCTTCTAGTTCAAAACTGCTCTGATGCCAAGCTGTAATGCCCCACATGAGACCCACAATAACAAAGAGTATTACGAGTAATAATGTCTGCTAATGCAGAGAATGAGGCCGGTTAGGAACGACCATCTATAGTCTTGTCTTAAATATCTATTGACTACGTCGATTAGTGCTCTATATTTTTTTTCCACTTCAAGTGGATTGACGTATCCAATAAATTCTTAATACAAAACTACGGGTGGCTATAGGATCTATCAGAACAAAATACAACAACTCAAATGCACAACACATTATAGAACAACAAATAGATACACACACATATACTGATACATCCCAATAAATACAAATAATACATCATAAGTGGTCACGATCACAATATACACACAAGTCAAAACAATATACATGTCAAAGTAGCGACAAATGACTGCAACAAAAAGAGCTAGCAGATAAGTCCTTGCGGAAGCAGAATAGGCTAAGCCCATAAGGGTACCTAACCTGAAACACCTCAATCTGACCCGAGTATAAAGTACACAGGTCAGCCTAGCTAAACAAATCAGTTTGTAAGGATAAATGATAATATGAGTATAATGTAAGGTGATAATCTTCTCAAGTGACAAGGAATAATTCAAGGGTATATGGTTACTTCATAAGGCACAACTAAGTAGGTATAGTAATTTCAAGTGATAAAAGGATATCTATAAATATGAATGCAACTCAAAGGTGATAAAACTTCATAATAAATCTCACAATAAAACACGCCTCATCTCATCCATGTATCACAAAACAACAAATATGGTTTAGGAGAAAAACATAACTCCAAAGAGGAGAAATCTCAAACCCTCCATATTGGAAACTCAAAACAACCTCAAAGAAATCACCATCTCAAAATACACCATAAGGCAATCAAATATAAATCTCCAACATAGGATACTATAGTCTCAAATAAACGCTTAAAGGCAAATCTCATATAATACGCCAAAAGACAAATCTCAAATAATGCTAGTGTTGGCAAATCCAAATCTAAAATATAGAACTCGATAAGGAGTTCAATTTCCAAAGATGCAATCGCCATATATAATATCTCGAATGGCTCAAATGGCTAATAATGTAAAAAGGCGATACACTCAGAAAACCACAAAGAAATCAATGAAATCATCTCAAAGACATAGCACGTGCTTATAACCGAAGCCCGCCAAGTACTGTTCTCCCAAAATAAGGCACCACGTCTCTTAGACAAATGTCCCAAAGGATAAATAAATACGTCTCTTGGACAAACATCCCGAAGGACAAATACTCGCAATAACAAACGTCTCTTAGACAAACATCCTGAAGGACAAATGACCCAAAGGTCCAGTACTGCAAATACGTCTCTTAGACAATGTGTCACAAACTCTTGGATAGGAACCCGAATAATGTTAACGTTTTTCCCATACCACGCGTTCGCACTAAATGATCTAATAACCGCTAGTAAATTTCACACTCAAAGCAGTAAAAAGTTTACCTTATCTCATCGGTAAATTCGATCCGAAGGTCAAAACGATCAAAAGGACAAGTCGAGAATTAACCGATAAGATAAACGCACATATCCCATACCATGTGTTTTACCAAATCATTTAATTCTCCTTCTCGTTCGCTCGAATAGTGCAAAAATGTATATTTTATTTATAAAATAATTTACTTGAGAAAACTAGCTTTTAAAACCATCTTCCGAAAATGATTATTGAAAACAATATTTGAAATTCCCTCATTATAGAGAATAGATAGATTTTATAACTAGAAAATAATTTGAAAATATCATTTAATAATTATTTAAAGTGCCCATTTATTTTAAAAATTATTTCAAAGCTGCTTTAAAAAATCTGTGCTCGAAAACGAATAAAAACCCAAGGAATCACTCAAGTTGATATTCGAATTCAATTCAAATTTAATCCAAAATTTGAATTTCAAAATCTCTAAAATTTGGCTAGTCCATTGATAGACAGCATGGCCTTCAAGTGCAATCAAAACCATCACAAAAACATCATCAGGATCAAGCAAAATAGAGAACAAACCTGGTTAAAACAAGCATCAAGATACACACAACACAAGAGAAAATCCCCTAGGCAAAAGTGCCTCAAAGGTTGACATGCAGGTCAACCATAAGGTCGACCTCACACCCCTCTAGGTCGACCGTACGGTTGACCTATTGGGCTTGACGGTCGACCCTTAGGTCGACATGCATGTCGACCAAGGCGTGAACTTTGCCCAGTCGATTTCTACATCTTTGACCTGATTTTCAAACAACATTTCGACATAGCGTATGGCCTTATTTTGTGGTGAATTTTTGCAGAGACAAAGTATAACATGCAATCTATCATCTAAATGAAGTCAAGCAGCATTTCGTTGCCACAATCTAAAGATACAAGCCTCCAAATAAGCAGTACAGAGTTGTTTTGAATAAGAAGAAAACAAGTGTAGAAATCTACCTACTGAAGCAAATTTGTTCACGGTTTTTACATTTTGAAGCCTTGTTTTTACAAGATTTTGTGAGTTAATAAACTCATTGTGCTGTTGCAATGTAAAACTTGAATTTATGTAGAAAGTTTGAATCTTTGAGGAGAGAAGATCTTCCAATAACCTATAGAGCTCAAAAACAGTACATGCAAGACGGAGATAAACAGTAAATTAGAAAAACCCATTTCTCAAATAAGAATTTGATGAAATTAATAAGTTTAGAGTTTGATTACCTTTGAATTAATACTCCAGTTTGCAAAAGATTTCAATTTGATTGAATTTAATTAAAGAAATAACTTGAATTTTTGAAAGCTTGAAAACTGTACTTTGTTTTTGATGGAAGAAGAGGATGAGTAGTTGAAAATGAACGTATAGGAGGTTTCTTTTTCTCACTATCTTAATGTGCCTAAGTGTTAATGTGCCTAACTAAAATATGCACAAATATCACATTATATAAAAGAACGAAGGCCGTTTTCTTTCAATTTTCACACAAATAAAATTATAAACTAACACATATGAAATAAATTATTTTGCACTATATGAAAAGATTAATTTTAAAACATTATTACTATTATTAAAATCCTTTATTTTTCAAAATACACTATTTACTCAAATACATAAATAAAACTCTATTTTTAACTTCTAAAATTCCATAAAAATACTTTTCTCACTTAGAAAAATATTTTAAACCATTTTAAACCATTTTAAACTCAAATTTATAATTAAACTCATTTTTAAACCAATTTCCATCTTTTTATTCAAATAAACAACCTTTAAAAGTCTCATACTTGTTTTAAAAATTATTAAAAGAAGCAATTGGCAATAATTAATACAATTACTGCATTTTCTCCAAATAAAACCCATTTTCCAATCATTATTAACCCAAACAAATGAAATAAAGTTCCAAACTTTATTTTCTCGTTTTACTTTCAAAATTCATTGTCTATTCCAAATAAACAATAAAAAGTTCCAATTTTATTTTAATTTACAATATTAAATTATAACTACCATTATAATTTAATATTAATAGATAATCTCTAAAACCAGAGTTGCTACAGACTCCTCCCTTAACAATATTGCGTCTCGTAATTTCTAGAGAAGAGTTTGTATTCAACATAATTATTTCATCAACCAAAGGAAGATAGACAAGCTCGAGTTCAAAATTTCTCACCCTCAACACAAGATGATAGAAAAACAAGATAAGATTGGTCGATTAATTCTGTGGTTTCCCAAGTGGAATTACTTGGATTTACAGACCATTGAATTCTACGAGCAATACGTCACTATTTTGAAGGTGTTTCGCCTTTGAAGAAAAACAAGGATAGGATGTTACGCAATAGATAAATCGGGTAAGATCGATTCCAAAGAAGCTTCACGAACAGAGTCGAGATTTAGTCACAACTTTATCCCGAACTCCGATCCACAAGATGATAATCGATACGACTTTCTACGTAACACTATGAAGGGAGTCATACCTATATTAGATTGAACAACTATTATGGAAAGAAAACCCAATAAGAGGTAAGTAGTTTTCCTCCAATACCACCAAACTCATACGAGTGCATAAATGCAAGTCGTAAAATAATTGCACAAAGGCAAGTTAAGACTCAATGAATAGATTTTTAAATTCTCTCTTACTATTCAAATATTCTTAAAGTTTTACAACCCATTATCTTCAAGATTTAAAATTCTTAATTTTCAACACTTGAAAATTTCCTAAGCTTCTTACTTAGATTTTAAATTTAACTTTATTACTCTTCATTAGAGTAAATAAAGTTTAAGTTGGTTATTCTTCAATTCTTCTATAGGTATTCTCTAGTTTACAACATATATATTTTTTTCAATTTGTTCCTCAAATTTTCTAAGTGTAAGAAATTTTTGGAAAAATGGTGGAGTCTCCGTTGTACAGAGAGCTGTTTACAATATTATAAAAATGATTTATATAATATACATCGGCCATTAGGTCGGAAACACAAAATATACCATCATTTAACACTTTAAAATTAGTCCAAAAATATACCTTTCTTTTTAGCATTTTAAGCGAGTTTGCACAATCTTATGTATAATCTTTTTGCTCAAATTATAGTCCAACTGTCCTCTTTTCACCTATACTTAACTCGAATAGATGATATTAGTTCATTTTCATAAATAAGAAGTGCTACATTTAATTATTAAGGGGAAATAGATCAATTTCATTTCAAACCTGCTGTAAAGAAGACATGTTTTGACCTTGAAAACTACCAAATCTGAATTTTTTTATAAAGTGAAAGTTGTTCTACTAAGTCTAAGCTTTCCAGCAATATAAAGATCATCATACAGTTTGAAAGTTATGCTAGATTTATTATCAGCTTAATCTTAGAAATAATCGTAGGAGGCCTCTTGAATTTGTTAAGGGGGCGTTACAGCTTAATCTTAGAATTTTCAAATGTGGGTTTCTAAATTAATTTCGAAAATTGGTTTTCAAAGCTTGTTTTCCAAAGTAAATTATTTTATATATAAATAAAACATTTTCACACTATCCGAGCGAATGAGAAGGAGAATTAAACGGTTTGGTACACCAAACACGTGATGAGACACATGCGTTTATTTTGCCGGTTAATTCCCAACTTGTCTGTTTGATCATTTTGACCTTCAAGTCGAGTTTACCGATGAGATAAGGTAAACTTTTTACTGCTTTGAGTGTGAAATTTACTAGCAGTTAGTAAACTTTTTAGTACGAACGTGTGGTATGGGGCACACGTTAACACTGTTCGAATTCCTGTTTGAGAGGTTGTGACACATTTTCCATTACGGCGTGCTAGTACTAGACCTTCGGGTCACTGCCATTGCGGTGTATTTGTCTTCGAGACATTTTCCACTACGGCCTTTTGCCTTCGGGCGAGGTTTCTATTTGAGATAATATTACTTGGCAAGGCACGGCCATATGCACAGGCAAACACTTTTGAGATAATTTATTTGACTATTTTCCCTAGTGTTTTGCCCCTTTATGGAATTGGTCATTTGAACCATTCGATATATATATATATATATGATTACCGTATGGGAATTTGAGTTACCTACACTGGCGTTATTTGAGATTTGCCTTTTGGCGTTATTATTGAGGTTTGCCTATTAGCGTTATTACATGCGATTTGCCTTTTGGCATTTATTTGGGATGATATTCTTCTATGATTGAGAGTTATATTTGATTGCCTTATGGTGTATTTTAAGATGGTGATTTCTTTGAGATTTCTTTGAGTTTGCTGATATGGTGGGTTTGGGATTCCTTCTTTTTAGGAGTTATATTTTCCCTAAACCACTATTGAAGATTTATGATATGCCGATGATATGAGGCTTGCTATATTTAGCATTTTATGGATTGTCTTATCTCTTTTGAGATTATATGTTTGTGTAAGTGATATCATCTCATCACTTAAAATAACCATACCATACTTATACTCATGCTTATTCTCAGTATTGTTCTTTCTTGTTTAAGAAGAACATTACCCTTACCCTTATGCATCAATTACTGCTTATCCATATAAACTGATTTGTTTAGCTAGGCTGACTCGTGTATTTCATACTCGGGTCAGACCGAGGTGTTTCACATTAGGTACATTTGGACTTAGCTTATTCTACTTCCGCATGGACTCATTTTTCTACCACCGTTTTTATATAGCTTTGTATTGTCTTTTTGTCGCAACTCTGATTTGTATATTGTTTTGACTCGTGTGTATATTGTGGTCGTCATACCACTTATGATGTATTATTTGTATTATATTAGGATATATCAGTATATACGTATGTATGTATGTATGTATGTATGTATATATATATATGTTTGTTGTTCTGTGATGTGTTATGCATTTGAGTTATATTTTGTTCTGATTGATCCTACAGCCACCTGTAGTTTTGTATTAAGCATTTATTGGATATGTCGACCGACTTGAGAGGAAAAAATATAGAGCACTAATCAACGTATTCAATAGATTTTTAAGATAAGACTATAGATGGTCGCTCCTAACCAGCCCTATTCTCTGCATTAGCAGATAGTATTACCCAGTATACTCTTTGTTAATGTGGGTCTCAGGATGGGGCGTCACAGCTTGGTATCGGAGCTGAATTCAGAACAAAATAGGATAAACACGGAACAGAAGCATATATTACGATATATCCAAATATAGTACAAGTGTACAAGTCCCTTAAGCATCGTGTCCTTTATCTTATCGTGTTCTTTGAGATTGAAGTTTGGGATATGTCTAGGAATATTTTTATTCCGTGGCATTCCAAAAATAGAATTGATTATCATAAGAGTAATCCTAAACGTGATTGTTTTATTCGATTCCTCTTAAATAGGGTGCTTGACACCCATCCATATCGGAGGAGTTTGTTGATACTTTTGGATGTTCTTGTCTTGTTCTTTTGTGAGGATTGTGAATCCTATTGAGTGGATCCGAAATATTTGACATGATGTATGAGGATTTGGGATTGTTGCTTATAGCTTATCTTTTCATGCGAATTAGCACACCATTTTCTATCTAGAGCTTGGAGTGTTTGAGATGAAGTGGCTTGCTTATTATCAAGCCACATTTTGTGATTCAAAGAATCCGATATTAGGTGTCTTTATTCGGCAGATTTGTTGCTTCTTGTCCTTCGGATGTTAATGATGATTTCGATGTATCTGTATTCACTCTTGAATTTCAAGATGTTGATGATATATCTTTAATTCTAGTCATTGTGACTCTGTTGATTTCTGTGAGTCCATTTCGGGTATGGCACCCAATCGGGCAATCGAATATTGTATTGACTTCATTCCCAGATCATAGCCTTTCGATCATCCTTCCACGAGGGTGCCTACTGAGGAAATTGAGGTGATTTATTGAATTTATATGATATTTCCATTCTTACCCCTTTTGAGTTATCCTCTTTGGATACTCAATTGTTGATATACTTTGTGGAATTACTTCACTTGAAGTAATGATTTGTTGTTAATGTTATTTCTCCTCAATTCAGAAAATATTTACCCATGCTTTTATATCTCATTTATCTCTTTTTAATCTATTAAGTAGTGTTAGGGTCATTCTTCAGCTTGACCCTACATCGATTTTTCATGAGCTACGAGTCGCGGAGGCTAGCGTTACTCTTACCGTATTCCACACTCGTTAAGAATCTTATGAGTGGTTCGTTACACCTTTCGGAATAAAGAACACTCCAGACTATTCCTTTAGTCTTGTGAATAGAATATACTGGAAATATCTCGATGAGTTCTTTTTGTGTCTTTGGTTTTGAAAATAAGAAATAAATTGTGTTTTCAAATTTTTTCAAAAATTGAAGATATGTTTCTAACCGAAATTAGATTTTGTTTTTGGGAAAAACAAAGAATATTTTGAGTATTATATTTGAGGTATTTCTTTTTAAAGAAAATGAATTTTTTTGTTGAGTTGTCCGTCTAGTGCTTTAAGAATTCCGGTCGATTCGTTTGGCCAACGTTATCGATAGATTTCTCCTAAACGCTGTGATGTGACAGTTAGACATGGTAAATTGAGTTTTAATAAGTAAAGTTTGAAAATAATTAATATAGTGAAGTGTTAATTTTTATTTTAAAATGATTAATGAAACCATTGAACCATAGTGAGTGTTGGATGAGTGGCGAGGCAGTTTTGATCATTTGATCAACTCTGTAGCCAATCGATGGGGTCATTCACTATAAATTAAATGGTGAGGCAATAACCTTGTATTTTTTGAAATTTGAGGAATTGAATATGGTAATTTGGGTAATTAAAGTGAATAATTCTAACTAAGGGGATGTATTAATTAGAAGAAAATATTTTTTAATGCTTTGGTTAATAAAATGATGTATTTAAGGTAAAAGAATACTTTGGTTTGAAAAAGTAAAATTTAATTGAATAGTTTAGTACAAGTTATTATGATGATTATAAAAAAAATTGACACTTATTTATTTGAGTAATAGTGGAGGATAGATATAAAACTCTATCTTAAGAGAAAATAAAGAAGTGTTAGTTTGGAACATTTAGTATGAATTTGTGAGCTAGTTTTTCTTTTAAACTTAAATGGTATTAAGACTTGTGTGTTTGAAATTGCAAAATTCTTTTGAAAACAAGTTTGAAGTACTTATCAAATTTAATTAGTTTTATGTTGATAGTTAGATGGAAATTTAATTTTTATGACAAGTGAAAATGTGAATTTGGATTGTTTTGATAAATGAACAATTCATGTAGTATAATAATTTTAAATTGTGAGAATAATTTTAAACTTTATATGTATCCCAAAATTTGTTTTGGTCGATAATCAATAATCATCTCTTGATAATGAAAGTGAATAGTTATCTCTTTCAAAATGAGTTTACATAATTAATTGTTTTTAATGCTAGATTTTGGAAAGTAATGAAAATATTTCCACTTAATGAAATGTTTTATGATGATTACATAAGTTGATCATAACTTTGTATGTTTTAGCTTTCTAAGGAAAAAGAAAATCATTTAATAAATGATTTAGCAGAAAGCTTATTTGAAAATGTAGTTTGAGCTTAAAATGGTTTGGGTAAATTTCAAATTTTAAATTGATTTAAAAGCTGAAATTTTAAGATGAAAGTAAATTTAACATAACTTTCAAACAGTATATCCAATTTTGATGATCTTTATATTGATGGAAAGCGTGGACTGAGTATAACAACTTTCAATTTATAAAAAAGTTCATATTTGGTTGTTTGCTGGGTCAAAACATGTCTTCTTTACAGGAAATCTGAAATGAAATTGATCTATTTCCCCTTAATAATTAAATATAGCACTTCTTATTTATAAATTAGAACTATTATCATCTATTTGAGTTAAGTACGGGTGAAAAAAGTAAAGTTGGAATATATTTTGAGCATAAAAAAGAATATATTTAAGTGAAAACTCGATTTAAAATTCTAAAAAGGAAGGTATGTTTCTGGATTAATTTTTAGAGTTAAATGGTATATATTGTGTCTCCGACCTAATGGTCGATGTATATTATATAAATCATTTTGTAATATCGTATACGACCCTCCATACAAAAGAGACTCCGCCGATTTTTTCGGAAATTTCTAACACTTAGGAAATTTGAGAAACAAATCGGAAAAAAATATGTTGCAAACTAGAGAATAACTATGGAAGAATTAGAGAATAAACAACCTAAACTTTAATTACTCTAATGAAGAGTAATGAATTTAAATTTAAAATCTAAGTAAGAAGCTTTGGAAATTTTCAAGTGTTGAAAATTGAAAATTATAAAATCTTGAAGATAATGGGTTGGAAACTTTAAGAATATTTGATTAGTGAGAGAGGGTTTAAAAATCTATTCCTTGAGTCTTAACTTGCCTTTGTGCAATTATTTTATGACTTGCATTATGCAGTCGAATGAGTTTGGTGGTATTGAGGGAAAACCACCTACCTCTTATTGGGTTTTCTTTCCGTAATAGTGATCAATCTAATATCGATATGACTCCCTTCGTAATGATTTACGGAAATTCATATCGATTATCATCTTGTGGGTTGGAGTTCGGGATAAAGTTGTAATCCCAACTCTGTTTGTGAAGCTTCTTAGGAATTGATCTCAACCGATTTATCTATTGTGTAATATCCTATCTGTATTTTTCTTCGAAGGTGAAACGCCTTCGAAATAGGGATGTATTTCTCATAGAAATACAATGGTCCGCAAATCCCAGTAATTTCCTTGGGAAACCATAGAATTGATTAAGCAATCTTATCTTGGTTTCTATTATCTTGTGTTGAGGTGAGAAATTTTAAACTCGAGCTTATCTATCTTCCTTTGATTGATGAAATAATTATGTTGAATATAAACTCTTCTCTAGAAATTGCATGGATGCAATTTTATCAAGAGGGTGGTCTGTAACAACCCTGGTTTTTGAGATTACCTGATAATATTAAATTATAACGATAGTTATAATTAAATATTGTAAATTAAAACAAAGTTGGAAATTTTAATTGTTTATTTGGAATAAACAGTTAATTTTGAAAATAAAATGAGAAAAAAATAAATTTTGGAATTTTTTTTTTGGGTTAATAATGATTTGAAAATGGGTTTTATTTAGAGAAAATGCAATAGATATATTAATTATTGCCAACTACTTCTTTTAATAATTTTTAAAAGAAGTATGAGATTTTTAAAGGTTGTTTATTTGAATAAAAAGTTGGAAATTGGTTTAAATATGAGTTTAATTATAAGTCTGAGTTTAAAATGGTTTGTAATATTTTTATAAGTAAGAAAATAATTTTTATGGAATTTTAAAAGTTAAAAAAGTAGACTTTTACATTTATTTGGTGAACATTGTGTATTATTGTGAAATAAAGGATTATAATAATAATATTGTTTTAAAAAATTAATCTTTCTATCTAGTGCAAAATAATTTATTTCATGTGTGTGTAAGTTTACAATTTTATTTGTGTAAAAAATTAAAAGAGAATGGCCTTTGTTAATTACATATGGGTAAATATATGTATTTTTGTTTAAATATGAATTAAAAATTAGACTTATTTGATTTCTTTTAATCTTTAGGTCGCCCATTAGCCTAAAACCAGACATAGGAAAAGAGATGAGAAATTGACTGGCACGTACAATCTACAGCTCATTCTTTCTTCCTCCTTACCTGAAAATAGAAGCAGTAAACAAATTTATCCATTTTTCAAACATAGGCTTTTAAATCTCCAAATATACTTCTATAAATTGATGTTCTTATCAAATCTAAAGAGAATTAAAAGGTGATATCATTCCAAAACATTGCTATTTCATCAAAATTCTTATTTGGGAAAAGGGGCTTTTCTACTTACTATGTATTTCATGTTGCATGCCTGTATATTTAAGTTTTATAGGTTTTTGAAGTCGTTTCCTCCCTAAAGCTTCAATCTTTCTTCAAGTTATCAAGGTTTCATCTTCTATAGCAAGGTGAGTTGTATAAACTCATAAACCAGCGAAAACAAAAGTGTCAGTGATTGAATCTGTAGAAGATTGAATCTGTAGAAAATTTGTTTATGTTTGTAATTCCTGTAGTGAATGTTTTGCTTGTTTATATTCAGTTTTTGTTGCATCTTTGAATCCTTATATCTTTTGATTCTGGCAACGAAATGCTGCCGGATTTCTTGCGTTTGGTAGCTTGCATGCTGAACTCATCCTCGTAAAATTTCATAGAAAAATATTATTTTTTGATAAGTCAAAAGTTACTCAGAAAATCAGTTCGCGAGTAGGAAATCAACTGAAACAAAGTTCGTATGCTAAGTCTATGGCTATCCCCCCTGGGTCGACATGCAGGTCGACCCGGTGCCTCCTAGGTCAATGGTACGGTTGACTTAGGGACCAAGGAGTTCGACCTCTATGCCGACCTTAGGGTCGACTTGGCAAAAGGCAAAATCTTGCCTAGTCTCCTCTTGTGTTTTGATGTTTTCGACTTTCGTTTGCTTCATTTTCCAACTAAATTCGTGACGTTTTTGATGATGATTATGGGCCATGATGTCTATCAATAGAGTAGCCAAATTTTGGATATTTCAAAATTCAAATTTTGAATTATATTGAATTTAATTTGAATTTAAATTTGAATATCGGTTTGAATGATTTTCCTTGTTTTTATTCATTTTTAGTACGGTTTTCTCCGAATCTTTTTGAAATGATTTTTAAAATTAATGGGCATTTCAAAATAATTATTATATAATATTTCGAAGTATTTTCAAGTGTAAAATCTATTTATTCTCTATAATAAGGGAATTTTAAAATATGGATTTTCAAATTGATTTCGAAAATTGGTTTCAAAGCTTGTTTTTCAAAGTAAATTATTTTATATATAAATTACACGTTTTCGCATTGTTCGAGCGAATGAGAAGGAGAATTAAACAGTTTGGTAAACCACATGGTATGGGACACATGTGTTTATCTTATCGATTAATTTCCAACTTGTTTATTTGATCGTTTTGACCTTCGAGTCGGGTTTACCGATAAGATGAGATAAACTTTTTACTACTTTGAGTGTGAAATTTACTAGTGGGTGGTAAACCGTTTAGTTCGAACATGTGGTATGGGACACATGTTAACACTGTTCGGGTTCCTGTCCAAGAGTTTGTGACACATTTGCCATTGCGGCGTGCCAGCACTGGACTTTCGGTCATTTCCATTATGGCGTTTGCCATTGCGACGTATTTGTCTTGGGGACGTTTTCCATTTCGGCGTATCTGCCATTGCGTCATATTTGTCATCGTGACATTTTGCCTTCGGGCGAGGTACCTATTTGACATAACAGTACTTGGCAAGGCTTCAGCCACATGCAAGTGCAAACACTTTTGAGATGATTTCTTTGACTATTTTCCCTAGTGTGTCGCCCCTTTCCGGAATTGGCCTTTGAACCATTTGATATATATATATATATATATATATGGCGATTACCTTATAGGAATTTGAGTTGCCTACAATGGCGTTATTTGAGATTTGCATTTTGGCATTATTATTGAGATTTTCCTATTGGTGTTATTACAGGAGATTTTTCCTTTTGGCGTTTATTTGGGACTATATTCTTCTATGTTGGAGAGTTATATTTGATTGTGATGCAGTGCACAAGGATAAGTCGCTCACCACAATCAGCTTAGGTCGATCACAAGCCATCCTAGGTCGCTCAGAAGCTATAAACGACCTAACGAGACATAAAGACCAACCTAACGAGTTAACGGTTCAAAAGGAGTTATGCAATGACCTAACAGGACGAGCTAACTAAGGTCGCGAGCCTCCTTAAGTCGCTAGGTCGCGAATGACCTTCTTAAGTCGCTCCAGATGTTCAAAAGCTATTTTGTTTAGTCGATGAATGCCAGTAGGTCGCTGCCGTGTATTTAAGTCGCTCCTACTTATGCCGCTCCTTTCCTTAAGTCGCTAAGTCGCAAGTTCTTGAAGCTGGGCATTGATGTTAGGTCGCTGAAGCTCATGTCTTATGTCGCTGATGATAAGTCGTATATTGTTGTAATTTTCTTACCTCGTATGTCGTTAGGTCGTGATGTTGTTATGTTGAAACTTGTATCGGTCATGTTGTTAAGTCGTAGGTCGTTGGATTGTTAGGTCGCACGGGTGGTAACTTGTGATTGTTAGGTCGTGAACGACCTGTAGTGTGTTGTGTATGTTTGTTAGGTCGTTAACGACCTGTGTTAAGTCGTGTGCTGCTGTGTGTAAATCCTATAAATAGTGGGTGATTTGTATCATTTGGACGATTGATTTTGAATAAACTTTTGTTTGAGTGCTTTGTGCCTCTTTAAAATTGGAATTTGAGTGTTATCTCCTTTCTCCATTTTCGGTTATTCGAGTGCGCTCGAATCAACGGATTTGAAGCCGATTCACGGAATCTCGTGCGCGAGATCAACGTAGAAGAATCGTAGATCTTTTAACACGGTATCGTGCGCGATCAACGTGTTGGAGATAGCTAGAATCTGGTATCTCGCGAGATCAACGGATTTGGGCACTTGGGTATTTTCAATCCATCGATTTATATTGTTTCACCTAATCGTTTCGTCGATTAGTTTGACACGAAATCTTCATTTCGTTGTCATCCATTATATCCACTGCGTCAATTTGGTATCAGAGCTAGACTTAGCCAATCATAGCTAAGCCGAGCCTATTGGGAGAAGATTTGAAGTGTTGAAGTTAGATCCGAGCTATAAGTGGAGGTGTGCATCACTTGTGTAGATCAAGGCTGAGAGCTAGATCCGATAATTGTATCACTTTGTATCAGTTTGGAGATTGTTAGTTAATCATGCCGCCGAGAAGAGCTAATCGATTTCAAAATGTTGAAGATGTATTATCGTAGATAAGAAGCTGAGCAAATGGAACAACGTATTAATGGAAAGTTTGATGAAGGTATTGGAAAGTTAAAGAAATTGATGAATGACATGATTAAAAGGTAAAGGAGAAGGTCACCAACCTCGAATCATGGAGGAAACAGAGTTTCGCCATCGGTTGCGGAAGCGAGGAGGGTGTCCCCACAATCTTGTACAGAAAGAAGAGAATCATCAGTTTCAATGAGACGAGAATACCATGAGTACCGAAATGAAGAGAGAAGAACTCCACGTGAGTTTGGAGATGAACCATATCATGATGCTGAAAGACATAGTAGAAGAGATATGCAAGGTTATAGAGATGTTGATGGTCGAGATCGATATCGAAGTACATTTGATTATGATGAAGATGGTGATAGAGGTAGTGTTCATTATCGAGATCGAGACCAAGTACGAAATCACTATCGGGAGGTAGAAGATGATCGTAAATGGGAGTCGGGGATGAAAACAGAGATTCCAGTATTCAAAGGAGGGATGATTGCGGATGAGTTTTTGGATTGGTTATCAAATGTTGAGGAAATTTTTGACTTCAAAGAAGTACCCGAGCATCGTAGAGTTAAGTTGGTTGCTACACGATTGAGGAGAAGAGCTATGGCATGGTGGCAACAAACTAAACTTACACGGGAGAGAATGGGGAAGTCGAAAATTGTTTCATGGGAGAAGATGAAGAAGTTGATGAAAACTACTTTCTTACCTTATAATTGTCAGTCTTTTATGTATCAGCGCTTACAGAATTTGAGACAAGGGACAAAGTCGGTAAATGGTTATGCAGATGAGTTTTATCAACTGATTGCTAGAAATGATATCATGGAGACGGAGGAACAGCTGACAGCTAGATTTGTTGGAGGGTTGAGAATGTAAATTTAGGATATGGTGAATATGTTTAATCCGAGATCCGTTGTTGAGGCACACCAGAAGGCTCTAGCTTGGGAGAGGAAGGTAGAAGAGGAGGTGGTGTGTTTACAACTTCCAACAATCAAGTGAAAGGGGCTAGTAGCAATACGAATGTTTCCAAGGCTGTTGGAAAACCGGTTGTCAATGAAGTTGCTAAGACCAAGGTCAACAACAGTTTCAAGTGTTATAACTGTCAAGAGTTTGGTCACAAGAGCAATGAATGTCCGAAGCCTAAGAAGCGAGTGATGGTTGCTGAGGTTGAGGATGAGGATGCAGAAGTAGAATGTTCCAATTCATCACAAGTTGAGGAAGAAGAATTATTGTCAGGAGATGAGGGTTGTAATTTGATGATGAGGAGATCTTGCTTGACGCCAAAGCAGGAAGAGGAGACTAGCTGGTTGAGGAGTAACATCTTTCAGTCAACGTGCACTATTTTGGAAAGGGTTTGTAAGTTTGTTATCGATGCGGGAAGCTGTGATAACATTATCTCTACAGAAGCTGTAAAGAAGTTGGCGTTAAAGACAGAGAAGCATCCCAAACCCTACAAATTAGCTTGGTTGAGGAAAGGTGGGGAAGTGAAGGTTGGTCGAAGAGCTTGTGTAACTTTTTCCATTGGAAAGAAGTATAAAGATAAAATTTGGTGTGATGTTGTGGATATGGATGTATGTCATTTGTTGTTGGGGAGACCGTGGCAATACGATAGAGCTGTGCAACATGATGGAAGGACTAACTGCTTTAGTTTCATGTTTGAGGGCACCAAAATCACTTTAGTTCCTAAACAACGACAACAGAGTGAAAGCAAGTTGGAGGAAATTGAAGAACTAAAGACTTTGTTATCTTTGAAGGAATTTGTCAAAGAAGTAGAAGATGAGCCTGAAGTATTTTTGTTGATTGGACGTGAAAGTACTGAAGCGGTTGAAATTTCGGAGGAAGTCAAGCCAGTGTTGTAGGAGTTTGAAGATGTATTTCCTGAAGAATTGCCGAAAGAGTTACCACCGTTGAGAGACATACAACATCAAATTGATCTTGTTCCGGGAGCAATGTTACCACATAGACCACATTATAGAATGAGTCCAAAGGAGCACGAGGAGTTGAGAAGACAAGTGGAAGAGTTGCTTGAACAAGGGAGTGTACAAGAAAGTTTAAGTCCTTGTGCAGTACCAGCATTGTTAGTGCCGAAGAAGGATGGAACTTGGAGAATGTGTACAGATAGTCGAGCACTGAACAAGATTACAGTGAGGTACAGATTTCCGATGCCGAGATTGGATGATTTGTTAGAGTTGAGCGGAGCTGCTATCTTTTCAAAGATTGATCTGAAGAGTGGATATCATCAGATTCGAATTCGACCAGGTGATGAATGAAAGACAACATTCAAAACACGGGAAGGATTGTATGAGTGGCTGGTCATGCCGTTTGGTCTTTCGAATGCACCTAGTACTTTTATGCGGGTGATGAATCAGATCTTTCGACCGTTCATTGGAAAGTTCGTAGTGGTATACTTTGATGATATATTGATATACAGTGGGAGCACCGAAGAACATCTACTACATTTGCGGGAGATGATACTTCGTCAGGAGCAATTTTATGTGGCGACAAAGAAATGCGTGTTCATGACGTATAGTATTTTGTTTTTGGGGTATGTATTGTCCAAGGAAGGAATCCAGGTGGATCGAAGTAAAGTTGAAGCAATCAGAAATTGGCCACAACCCAGGACTATAACTGAAGTGAGAAGTTTTCATGGTTTAGCATCATTCTACCGAAGGTTTATTCCACATTTCAGTAGCGTGATGGCGCCTGTTACTGATTGTATGAAGGGCAAGTAGTTTTCATGGTCAAAGGAAGCAGGATTTGCTTTTGAGCAAATCAAGGAACTTTTGACGACAGCACCAATTCTAATATTGCCGGATTTTCAGTTGCTATTTGAATTACATACAGATGCATCGAAGGTTGGAATTGGAGGAGTGTTGAGTCAGAGGGGACGTCCAATTGCTTATTTCAGTGAGAAGCTTTTGGGAGCAAAGATGAGATACAATACTTATGACGTGGAATTCTATGCTATTGTTCAAGCTATAAAGCATTGGAGACACTATTTGTTCCATAAAGAATTTGTTCTGTATACTGATCATGAAGCATTGAAGCATTTACAGAGACAGGACAAGATTGCAGCCAAGCATGCTTCGTGGATTGCATACTTGCAACAATTTACATTTGTAGTAAAGCATAAGTCGGGAGCTACAAATCGTGTGGCAGATGCATTGAGTAGAAGAAATCATTTGTTGACTATAATGAGAGTTGAAGTGACGGAGTTTGATGTTTTGCCAGAATTATTTGTTGAGGATCCTTACTTTACTAAGATTGTAGAGGAAGTCGAGAGAGGGAAGACAGATGAGTATGTGTTGGTGGATGGTTTTCTATTTAAGGGAAATCGGTTGTGTATACCAGAATGCAGTCTGAGAATGAAGATTGTGAAAGAATTGCATGAAAAGGGTCATGAGGAAGAGATCGTACTTTGTAGTTGATTTCTCAATCATATTTTTGGCCTTCCATGAGGAAAGAAGTTGAAAGATTTGTAGAAAGATGTCACATATGTAGAGTTTCCAAAGGGACAGCTACGAATGCAGGATTGTATATGTCATTGCCCGTGCCTACTAGACCATGGGTTGATATTAGCATGGACTTTGTTTTGGGTTTGCCAAGAACACAACGAGGGAATGATTCTATATATGTTGTGGTGGATAGATTTTCGAAGATGGCACATTTCATAGCTTGTAAGAAGACAGGTGATGTAGTTCGTGTTGCTCAATTATTTTTCAAAGAGGTTTATCGACTACATGGGCTACCTGAAACCATAGTTTCAGACCGGGATACTCGTTTTCTAAGTCATTTTTGGTTGAGTCTGTGGAAGATGGTTGGAACTAAGCTGAATTTTAGTAGCGCTTATCATCCACAAACTGATGGGCAAACGGAAGTGGTGAACATATCTTTGGGAAACTTGTTGAGATGTCTTGTGAAAGATAATTTGAAGAGCTGGGATGTGAAATTGTGTCAGGCGTAATTCGCACATAATCATGCAGTGAATCGAAGTACTGGATTCAGTCCATTTCAAATAGTATATTCAGCAATTCCGAAGGGACCGTTGGATTTGTCGACAGTGCCACTTCAGAAAGGGGTTGTTAAACGAGCTTGTGATTTCGTGAATGAATTGCAGGAGTGCCACAAGATTGTTCATGAACGATTGCTTAAGTCAAATGAGAAGTATAAGCAACTGGCAGATAAGAAGCGAAGGAGTGTGGACTTCAAAGAAGGTGATTTTGTTTATGCAGTGTTGACCAAGGATCGTATTCCAATTGGAACTTACAACAAGTTGAAAGCTCGAAAGATTGGTCCAGTAGAAATCTTGAAGAAGATCAATGATAATGCTTATCGGTTAAGATTACCGGATCATATTCATACTGCTGACGTTTTCAACGTCAAACATTTGATTCCGTATCATGAAGACAAGCTTGTCGAGCAAGAGGAAAATGTGAATTCGAGGTCGAATTCTTTCCAACCTGGGGAGGATGATGCAGTGCACCAGGATAAGTCGCTCACCACAATCAGCTTAGGTCGCTCACAAGTCATCCTACGTCGCTCAGAAGCTATAAATGACCTAACGAGACATAAAGACCGACCTAACGAGTTAACGGTTTAAAAGGAGTTATGCAACGACCTAACACGGACGAGCTCACTTAGGTCGTGAGCCTCCTTAAGTCGCTAGGTCGCGAACGACCTTCTTAAGTCGCTCCAGATGTTCAAAAGCTATTTTGTTAAGTCGCTGAATGCCAGTAGGTCGCTGCCGTGTATTTAAGTCGCTCCTGATGCTGAAGCCTTAGGTCGCTCCTACTTATGCCGCTCCTTTCCTTAAGTCGCTAAGTCGCAAATTCTTGAAGCTGGGCATTGATGTTAGGTCGCTGAAGCTCATGTCTTATGTCGCTGATGATAAGTCATATATTGTTGTAATTTTCTTACCTCGTATGTCGTTAGGTCGTGATGTTGTTGTGTTGAAACTTGTATTGGTCATGTTGTTAAGTCGTAGGTCGTTGGATTGTTAGGTCGCATGGGTGGTAACTTGTGATTGTTAGGTCGTGAAGGACCTGTAGTGTGTTGTGTATGTTTGTTAGGTCGTTAACGACCTGTGTTAAGTCGTGTGCTGTTGTGTGTAAATCCTATAAATAGTGGGTGAGTTGTATCATTTGGACAATTGATTTTGAATAAACTTTTCGTTTGAGTGCTTTGTGCCTCTTTAAAATTGGAAGTTGAGTGTTATCTTCTTTCTCCATTTTCGGTTATTCGAGTGCGCTCGAATCAACGGATTTGAAGTCGATTCACGGAATCTCGTGCGCGAGATCAACGTAGAGGAATCGTAGATCTTTTAGCATGGTATCGTGCGCGATCAACGTGTTGGAGATAGCTAGAATCCGGTATCTCGCGAGATCAACGGATTTGGGCACTTGGGTATTTTCAATCCATCGATTATATTGTTTCACCTAATCGTTTCATCGATTAATTTGACACGAAATCTTCATTTCGTTGTCATCCGTTATATCCGCTGCGTCAGATTGCCTTATGACATATTTTAAGATGGTGATTCCGTTGAGATTTCTTTGAGTTTGCCGATATGGCGAGTTTGGGATTCCTCCTTTTTAGGAGTTATATTTTTCTTAAACCACTATTGATGATTTGTGATATTCCGATGATATAAGGCTTGCTATATTTAGCGTTTTATAGATTGTCTTATCTCTTTTGAGATTATATGTTTGTGTAAGTGATATCACCTCATCACTTAAAATTACCATACCATACTTATACTCGTGCTTATTCTCAGTATTGTTCCTTCTTGTTTAAGAAGAACATTACCTTTATCTTTATGCATCTATTACTGCTTATCCTTATAAACTGATTTGTTTAGCTATACTAACCCGTGTAATTTATACTAGGGTCAGACCGGGGTGTTTCAGTTAGGTACATTTGGACTTAGCCTATTCTGCTCTCGCATGGACTCATTTTGCTATCACCTTTTTGACATAGCTTTTGTATTGTCTTTTTGTTCGCTGCTCTTATATGTATATTGTTTTGACTTGTGTGTATATTTTGGTCGTCATACCACTTATGATGTATTATTTGTATTGTATTGGGATGTATCAGTATATGTGTGTGTGTGTGTGTCTGTTTGCTATTCTATGATGTGTTATGCATTTGAGTTATTGTATTTTGTTCTAAAAGATCCTACGGCCACCCGTAGTTTTGTATTAAGCATTTATTGGATATGTCAATCCACTTGAGAGGAAAAAATAAATATTGGGAGCACTAATCGACATATTCAATAGGTATTTAAGACAATACTATAGATGTTCGCTCCTAACCAGCCCAATTCTCTACATTAGCAGACAATATTACCCAGTAATACTCTTTGTTAATGTGGGTCTCGGGGTGGAGCATCACACTTATCCTATTATTATTTCCACTAAAAAGTTGGATTTCTATTAATCCTTGATACTACTCATGCTTATTTGCTGGTACCAAGTCCAACAATCTGTTCTTTGATGGCTTGGGTTTTGATTTTTGTCAAAATTTCGGCCCATTAACATACGAGTTGTTACAATACAACATGTATGATAATTAATATTGCTAAAGCATAAGAAATCCATCTCATATTTTCCTTATAACAATTTAATATGGTGTCTTCGCATATCATTTGGGACACTACTAACATCCTTTATACTTACTATAAAAGATATAATTTACAAATCCAATATCAAGTATAAACAACAAAAATATTACCGATTTAACATAAGTACATCGTTAACAATCTGCAATATGTTGTTTACTTATAGTCTAGATATATCTATGTACCTTTTAGTAGTTCTTTCTTATGGACACACGCTTCCTTTACATTCTGACTCAAACTACTCGATGTTTCTTTCAAAATTCCTATTCAATTACGATGTTTATAAAATGATACTTTCATATCATTTCTTGGATTATGTCTAAAATTCCATAAACTCAATATCGTTCTCACTGACTTCGAGATACTTTAGTTGTTATGTGCAAGTAGTTTATCTAAATCATTATTTAGAATTTTCCATTTCAGCACATATGTACCAATACACAATGTCATATTAAGAGATAATTTGTGAGTAAATCTGAAATAACTTAAGCACGTTCACTGATGAATCTATTATGAGAATTTCAACAACGAAGTTATTCTTATCAGCGTTGCTTATTATATTCCAGCTGCATTAGTCTTTCTTTTGAAGACACATTTATAGCCAATAGATCATATCCTTTCGGGTATAACTATTAAAATCATATTTTGATAATGTAATTGGAATCCTTTTGGAATTTTTGCATCATACAATATCATAGAGTCAGTGCTCTTAATTAATAACTAAGGATTATTTATTCTCATTATTGATAAGAAACCCTAATTTCACTTCAGTATGTGTAATACTTATTAGACATTCCAATGCACTATGTTCATTTAGGATTGGTTAATTTTATTTCATCCCTCGAAGTCAGCTTTATCCTTTTATTGTGTCCAAATCCATTTCACCACCAATAGATTCTGAAAGAAATTCCTTCACTATGAAGTCGATATTTTTTGAAACGAAAATTGTTTCTCGATTCAATGGAATGGGTATTCACAAACGTTTTATGAATTACTGTACATATAAACTGATTCGATATTAGTTTACAATGCCTATGTTCAAAACATAAATTGTTCATTCAATGACAATCATTCCCAAACTCCTTTTAGGGAAATTCATACATGATCCCTCACAAACAATTATTACGTGTAGTCATTCAATTCACATTAGTCATTCAATTCACATAACCCGCCAACTCCTTGGCCTAGGATATGTTAGGATTTCTTATTAATATTTACCTTAATGATTTTGCAAACCATTCTTAGGATATAAGTAATTTTAAGCTTGTTTACTACCCTTAAATACATGACCTTATAGAAAGAACTTCACTCAACTTCACATATAATTAATCATACGCTGCCTAACAAAGTTCGATTACTCCTTCAATACATCGTTATGCATCATAAAAAGGAGTAGCATTTGAGATCGAAGTTTTTATTCATTTTTAGGTATTTTTAGAACTAACTCCAATATACTCACATATTCTATACAATCGAATCAATTTTATTTTTTATTGCGTATTATTTACTTACTTCTGTTTTATACTCTGTGAGTTTATCATAGACATAATACATGTATATCAAATACATATCTCCATGTCATTGACTCTTCGGTGAGTATAACAAAGAATATGAACCATTTTTGTATTAATAAACTTATGATTGCATACGTTTATATGTATCAATCCAAAGAATTCATCAATCTTATGTCGTTCCCACTAAATGGGTGCATTGTCCTCAATTATTGGAGGTATAACTCGCTAATACCATATAATTCATCATCATATATTCAAAGAATAGTATCTTAAACTATGGCTTAGTCTATAATTCCAAAATAATTGTAAATAAATTTAAGCAATTATGTGTTTTCCAATGCATCACAAACACCACAATTATAGTTTTATTTTATAACAAATATTCATAATATTCATGTTAATATAAAACTATGTCTATTTTTTAGTCAAATTATTATTTCATAAATAATATTCGGTATATTTTACAAAAAAAAATTTGTAACTTCATGCAACCGATATTATATGGCATGCTCCCACTATTTTCGCCGTTACTAGCGTATGAAATATAAATCTCCATTCAACCACTTAATATAGGCAATTTATTTCATTTACTATAACTGGCTTGCGATCGAAGATTTTCAGATGAAGTATCTTAAATTCAAAGAAATAAATATAATAGAATACAATTTGCTATGTGAAAATACATTTCGAAACAGAAATCATATTTCATATTCCAATGTTAAGTATCTATTATTATTTTACAATTATCGTTTACGAAATTCTTTATGAATTAGAAATGACTATTCACTCTCTTCATCTCAACTGTGCCATAAGTTTCATACATCCTTGTATGCTCATTTTCCTTTCTAAATGGTTGAATCATCAAAGGATGTCCTTACTACAATTTCATAATGAACTCTTTACAAAATTGCATTTGGTCATCTTTAATTTTTAAGGATATCAAATAAAATGCACTTTACATAAATTGATCAAATTGACATTTCAATGATCAAATTCTTATATTTATCTTATAGCCTTTAGTCCAGTGATACATTTAACACAATAAGATAATTATTGTAATCAATCATATTGAATACATGAATTCTCACTACAATTTACTTGCTTATTTCTATAACTATTTTCATCAAGGTTTCATACATTATGAATCATGATCATTAATCATATAACATTTATACGTGATCGTGTATGTATCGAACATCCATATTTTAGTATTGCTTCTAGAGTTCAAAACTCATTGAAGACAGTACAAATTCTTAGGCAAGTAAACTCATAAGTGACCAAGTTACTAACCTATTTAGTGATTGTATAATTAGGCACTTACATGGGTCATCATGAAAAAAATTATTGGCAAGTACATTTTATATTTCTATTTGTCAATATTTTCAGTTCTTTTGAATACTTTAATAGACAGTCATTTTATCAATTATATTAAATGCAATGATTTATCAATATAGATTATTATAACATTATATAGCATATGTTCTTATAATATATAAATGTTTAATGTTATCATTTCATTTTTCTAACAAAGCTCCCACTAGTATATTATGTTTTTTCAAACCATAAGTCGAAACGCAGAAGTCTTTCAACTTCGTTGGTGGGTGTTAGGACTCTCCGTCTTGGAATTCTAACCTTAAGTTTTCTCAACAAATACTACCACGGACGATAGATAACTCTTAATCAATTTTATCATATACAACTCCTAACGCACGGTGCCTTATTCTAATTTCACTTTGACCTTGAGTTTGCCTAACAAATCGAAACAATATTATTCACTCGTACCTACAATATCGTGATCGCCTAAAAATACTATATATATCTTGAGTTTTCTCAATAAATACATATAGGTATCTTACCTCATATTTTTAATATATTAATAATACTACATATAACATCCCTAACTTGAGTTTGCTTAACTACTAAAGAATGCAAGTAATTTATTAATATATATAGAGTACAGGACAACATTATATTGAAGATTCATAATGTTAAATATATTATATTAAATGCAATCGACTTAATAATGTATTTCTAATGGAATACCATCATGATTCAAGTGTAGGACACATCGAAAATCATGTTATACGTACATTTTCATATGTATTTACTCCTAAAGGCTATTTAGGGTTTCTATAATATTCCAACTTTAGTTTATACATTCATATTACATAACTTTTATCATTACATAACTTTTATATTTCAAATTACTTATATAATAGTCTTATATATGATATTATATTAACTAAATCTCATTTAATTAATTTTAATTAATTAACATTTTAGTTAATCTTATGTTATCTTAATATAACATTTATATAAAATATTTATTATGTACTATAACTATATATTATAACACATATATCATATATATATATATGTATGTATGTATGTATTATTCAATTAATTAATCTTTTAATTTATTTTTAATTAAACAATATTAAATTAATTATATTAGCTTAGAAATTCATTTCATATACATACATGTATAGTTAAGTTATTTTTAACATGATAAAACAACATAACATGTATTATAATATATAACACATGTATATATTTATTAATTAATTAACTTATTTATTTATTTAATGTTTATTATTAATCTTATTGATAAATTTTATAAATTTTGAAATATTTATATTATTTTTCAAACATTTGAAATCTTTTCGTTATATTATAACTTTTATAATATATGTATATCTTATTTTAAATTTAACTTCTAATAAAAATTGCAGTGATGAAATTCTTTTGGAATGGTGGTACTCACTATCATTACATGGCTCCTATAGCTTTCAAACATATTGGAAAGCCCTTGAAGAAAGGAGGGCTGGGCATTCTAAACTTAACTTAGTGGAACAAAGCGCAATAGCCAAGTATCTTGACAACTTCGTAAACAAAAGAGAGAACTTATAGGTGCAATGGTCTTATAAACACGTTACAAAAAGAAAAAAAATATGGAATATGCATTCCTGCCACCTCAAAATATCAATTGGACTTGGCGAAATATTTTTAAATTAAGAGAACAAATACTGCCTCTTGTTCAGTATGTCATTACTCCTCATAATAAAGTAAGCTTTTGGGATGATCCATGGTGTAGACTAGGCTGTACTCTTAGAAGACTTATTAATCACCATGAGTTGATACAATCTGGAGTGGGAGAACATCCTCAAGTTAGCTTGTACATAATCAATGGACGAGTTATCTTACCTAACAATTCGAATCAAAACATATCATCTCTCTGGAACTTCATACAGGCTTCGGAATTTAAGTCTACTTTCAATGATTAATTAATGTGGGGCCCAACTGAAGCTAAGTTCTCTACAAAGACTGCCTAAAACTTTCTGACGGGTTACTATGCACAGGAAAAATGCAAATGTCACGCTACAGTATGGAGAAGAGAAAGTCCTGCCATGGATAATCTCTTGCTCTGGAAGGTTATAAACAATGCTCTTTTTACTCGAGTCAACCTAGTCAGTAGAGGAATGAATATGACTGTCAAATGCTGCTTTTGTAATGAGCTTCTTGAAACCATAAAACACCTATACTTTGACTGCCCCATAACTAATAGGATGTGGCATAAAGTTAGAAATGATTTAGGAATCAAAATTGTAGGAATGAACAGGTTAGATGAATGGGAAATTCTCTAGAGGGTTGCAGTTGGGAATGATGAATGCTCAAAAATATATGGGATACTTTTCCAAAAAATTGTTCGACTGGTATGGTTAGAGAGAAATACCAAAATAATCAATGAAGCGAGAAGTAAAATTGGTAGGCAGATGATAGACTTTATAGTTAATGAAGTAAGGAGAGGCATTCTTGACGCTAATCTTCCTTTTAAGCTTGGTGATGATGTTAGACTTAACTGACTGGGCTTTCCATATGTTTGATTGTGTGCTTTCTTTTTCTCCTTTTTATTTTAGTCTCTTCTTTGTTTTTGATCCACTTCCCTTCATTTCTTTATCCTTTGTTGTTATGTTTTTTCGTTCTTGTATTTGCTTTTTTTTCCCGGGTGGATCAAGAAAAATGGTAGAGGACCGTTCAACCTCGTTGGCTTTGCCAAAAAAAATTAACTTCTAAATTTAATTTTTAAATTTAAATTCTTATATTATTTTTTTTCAAAATTAACCCAAGGCCCAATTCAAATTGAACCCTTTAGTGGAGGAAAGCTTTAGGCTCACATATATGTTCGGTCCAGACTCGTAGCCAAGTAGGGCAGAGTATTAGATTACCCAAACCCAATCCTTCAAAACTACCTTTCTAGACACCCTACTATTTGGTTGTGAACTTAATTAATTGATCTTAACATGTCTAATTTAGACCGTTATGTTATTAGGCTCTGTTACCATTGTTGGGACTGGGCCAGCACGTAGTGGAGGAAATTGGCAATTTCAAAAAAAATACCATAGTGGATCTTTGTTAGGACTATGAAGTCTAACTCATTTAAAACTTTTATACTTTTTTTTAAATAAAATCATTATTTTATTTTATAAGTAAAGTTTTACTTTATATTTGTTATTATATTTGCATATGTGTACCGTATACACATAGGTTTATACGTGCAAATGTAACATAATAAAGTGTATGGTTTGATATGCCAGTGTATAGATGTCGGGTTTACACTACAATGGATAGTTAGCCCCTCTAGTATTTTATGAGCAGTTTAAATGTGTAACGACTCACAAATTTATCACTTTGATAAATTATATTTATATGTGAAATATTTAAATATAAAACTATATAACACAAATTATAATGTTTTTAACCATAAATAATGATTGTAAACTTATTTTAGAAGTATATAACAAACATAGACATTTGGGATTTTCATTAGAAAAATAATGAAAATCGGTTTTTGGAAAAATTCATATTTTCTCAATATTAGCATGCATGGAACTGGATATATGCACTTATTTATCCATATAAATAAGAATATAAAATAAAAATTATTTATTTTACTTTGGGAAATAAAATGTATTTATGACATCATCAGGGATGTCATCACATTTATATATTTTCTAATATATTAAAATTAAAGTTAAATATTCAATACTTAATTTAAAATTATGATAATTCATTTTAATTAGTTATATAGTGATAATAAATCATTTATGATAATTTTTTGAACATATATACTTGATTTGAAAATATAAGAAAAGTCGTAACTTTTTTCAATACGGCAGCACATTTCATAAACACTTATTTAATATTAATTTATATGGTTTTATAATTCAAATGTGATTATTTTAATTATTTAAAATTGATAAGAAATTAGTTTTCAATTTTTGTTTACGTTTGTATGAAATTTAAATTATAAGTGAAAATATGATCAGAAATCGAAATCGAAATTCGTAAGAGTTTATCATAGAGAAGTTATGCCATGTTATATGTCATATGTGACATACATCATACATATACACATATATACATCCATTTACACATATGAACACATAAGAACAACCATTTACATTCACTTATTATTAAAGTTAAATGGTATAAATATCATGATAGTTATAAATGAATAAAACTAGATATTTTCTTACAAAAATCAAATCAAAACATCAATTCACCTTATGCACATGGAGGAGCATGAGGGGGAGGTGGGTTGTGTATGTAATAGTGATGGAAGAGTTGTAGGCAAGCACATGTTGAGTTTAAATGGTGATGTCAAAGCTAACAGAAAATATCGTGATATTTTTTCATACCTTTTGCCTATAAATAAAAGCATCCGTTCCCACCTTCATTCGCATATTTCTCCATCTTCTTATTACTTTTACCAAGCTTCCTAATGGTCTCTAATTTCCTCTTCATCTGAGGAAATTTAGGAAGAAAAATAATGGCAAAAAAAGAAAGATACATTATATCCATATGAAATCATTGTCGATACGCTTCCAAACCAAAGTCAAATCACTCCCTACCACCTCTAGTACCCACGGCCACTACCTTCTCCCTCTTCAAGGCTGATTGTCATCATTTAGAAGGTCAAGGATGAAACTATTGGAGGCATAGAGCAAGATCCGGGGAGTCTGAAGTGAAATTTGTGGAGGAAATACCACCGAGATGATTTAAGGAAGCATCGAGGGGGAATGGATATTATGGTGAGAAATCGATTAAAAATATACTTCTAAAAGTTATAAATTTAAGATAAAATGGTTTTAAATAAGTTAACATGACTATTAAAATTGGATATGATTTATGGTTGGTTAGTTAATGATATTTGATGGTTGCTTAAGAAGAAAAGGTAATATAAGTTAACATGTCATACAAATGTGAGAAACTCTACTAATTTATTTTATAAAATTTGTGATGATATGATATGATTTCAATGCTTTTTTATGATGATTATTAATCATGTTTGGATGTGATAATATATTTTTTTGGTTGTGGAAATAATTCACGTTAGATAAACGTTGAATTTGAAAAGGTTTTGAAACTGCAGTCTAAAATAGAAGCATTGGGTAACGGCAGTTCGCTATTTCACACCATAAAAGTTAAATTAATGTGCAAGGTGGAATATGACTCGGATTGATTCGAAACAAGAATTTTTCAAACTCTTATAACTATGGTTTATGAAAAAAATATAAAATCAAGATTTCACTTAGTAAAGTTGGAGATATGTCCAAATCAAGTTTTAAAAAACGTCGCGCTTTGGTAGTTTGGAAACCAAATGGCCAAATCTTTAAAATTGATATCTTTAAATCTTTAAATTATGAAATAAATTTTATAAATATGTTAAAATGTTTTAAAATGTATTGGAGTTATAAAAATGGACACACGTGGAATGAAGTTCATGTTTTAATCAAAGAAGCTTTAAAAAACACTATTCATAGAACTTTTTACAACGGCTTTGGGTAACTTTTGAAATCAAGATTTAAATTTGGGATTTTATTCCCAAATTTTTTGCAAATGTTTTTCAAATAATAAATCAAGAATTTTGGAGAGTTTAGAGTTGGTCAAATAACTTGCCGCCTTATAGGTTATAAAGAGATGGTCTCTACACCCGAGCTTGGACAACCAGTGTCCGGGTTCCACTCTAGCTATCCGAACTGGCCCGATGGAGGGAATAGCTAATTTGATTTACTCAGACTGCATTTTCTTAAGATAAAAGACAAGAGATTTGGAGCTTTTCAAAGTTAAACAAGATTTAAAAATAGAATATTTGTTGTTAAAGAAAACATTCTAGTTAAACTCCATATTAAATTTTGAGGAGGGAACCCGTATATCCATACGGATTTAAAAGGAGATTTCATCATTATTCGACAAATAGTATAGGTTGAATAGGGAAATTAGTATTGGATATAATCCATCTAAAATTTGCGGATTCCTTTTACTCTATACTAACTAGATTGGTCTTGTAGTAAACAATGTCTTAAATAGCATTGTTTTTAACCCATTAAAATATGTTTGAAATGTGAAATTTTCGTTAAGATTTGAACTATAATTTTTTTAAGTGATTAAAGATGAAATGTCTTGGTATTTCCAAAGTTAAAAAGGGGTTGTAATTAACTAAAGGATTTGATAGAAGAGGTTTAATTATCCCATATATGCTGAAATAGAATATGATTTAAATATTTAAAGAGATATTTTATTTGGATAAAAAATATTGATTAATTGAATAATAATCACTATATACTAGACATCTTTTATCGATAATTGGTTTGAAGAAACCGGGGTCAGATTTGGGCGATTCCTCTTCGAAAACCACTTCGAACCAATACATGTTCGAAAGTGGAAATATGTTGAAGACAATGATTTTGAAGACAGAGATCTTCATAATGTAAGGTTACTTGCTACTGGCCCTTTGATTCCATAGTTTATGTATATGGTGGCAGCATGCTTCATTCTAAAAATCTTCGATGCAAGGACTGCTCACCACTAATCCTAGAGTTACTTCCTGATAGGATGTAGTAAGAGAGTGCCTTCGATTTTTCCTATGCCTGGAAAATTTGTATGTGCGAGTGTTTGACATTGCATTTCTAAAACTATGTACATTGGTTTTTACAAATGTACATCTATTTGGTGGTGTAGGAGGTAACTTCTCTTACACTTGACATCCTTCTTTGAAACGTACGAGCTTAAAGGTTGCACTTTTATGGAAATCAATTAGTGTGTTGTTTGAAATAGCAATGTGGCATTCAAAGTAGGATTTGTTCTGTAAAAGGTAAAACGTTACCTTAACCCTCGCACATTGGGAATGATAAAAATAGGATAGATGCAGCAAGGCTATTTGGGTCGCTCCCATTAGGATATGGCCATCACCTTTCTACATTATCCTCTATATTTTGGATTTGTTGTATATACTATGAGACGTCTCGGATTAGGTTAGGAAACCGAGGTGATGGCATATCGGTACTGTATGTGGTAAAGGTAGGCCGGTACTATGCTGGTAGAGGTTGGAGCTTCGGGTGCATCCCTCTAGAGATGTACTGTCTAAATGTAGTCCTATACCTTGTCATTGTATGGAATCCATTCTCCAATATGAGCCTTTATTGTTTTAGTTGTAAACCTATTATGATGGAATTTAATAAATATAACAATTTCAGTTAAGATTATATATATTTATTTAAAAGAGTTTTCAAAGAATGTCGTTAAAATTAATATCTCTAATTTTGCATAGCAAATGGTTTGGTTATTATAAGATAAAAATCCGTACGTGTTTATGTGCGGTGTGGTCTTATTTAACACCCTTTGTTTTTAAAAATATCTGTGCTTTGAGTTTTCTTACGCCAGTCCCATGACTTACCTTGTGTTTATTTTCTTTTCACTTAAACTCTATGTGCCCTATTTTTCCAAGTATCAAGTAGTTCATGTCTAGCTTAGAACATTTTGAGGAGCTTGGAGCGGGAGCTAAAGTTTCCTCTATAGATGGTTATCCATTTCCATTTCCACTGCATTTGTTACTATTTATGTTCAGTGCTAGTAGGAATGGAGATTTATAACTGTCCACGCTGAGTTTAGGATAGACTCTGATGTATGTATTTAAAATTCCATTGTAAAGATTATATATTGAAATAATATATGTTATTTCATTTATGTAAGATTATGTTCTATCTTTATTTTTCTTTTTACCCTTAATGGTTTGCCTTTTCATTCAATTTGAGTTGGACATACGTGGTTTATTGTCAACTTAAAATGTATGGAAAAGCAAGTCGTTACAGTTGACACCAAAGCTTAGGTTAAGCAAACACCTAAGCCTGGTAGAGGTAAAATCTCATCAGAGATAGAGTTAGTAATACCTTAGGATGAGTAACTCGTTAGAGATAGGGTAAATGACACTCTAGGATGAGTTTGAGCGTATTATATATGAGCATGTATTTGTTAATGTTATATAAAAAATGATTTTTATTTTGGAAAATTTGGTAAATGAAATAATTTTACGTAGGATTATATTTTGAATATAAAGGAATATCTTTCAAAAGATATAGTTATTATGTTGTGTTGGGTTGTTAAGGGAATGATAATATTCAGTTATTATCATTATTTTTTAGTTGTTTGATTTAAAAGTTTAAATACGAACATCTCATGACTTTAGTTTCACAATTTGACTATGTGGTGTTCGATAAATAATATTGGTTTAAGGATAAAGGAATATTTTTAAGATAAATGATTTTATGAACGTTTCATAAAGATAAGTGATTTTATAAATTAGATTTATAAAACAGGTTTTATAAAGAGTTTATTAGAATTTTAGGAACAAAAGATATATATAGTTATATTTTGAAATAATAAAATTAATATTTGAATTCTTAAGAAAGTTGAGTCAAGATAAAAGTTATTTTGGAAAGGAAAAAAGGGAGTGTTTTAACAAATAAGCCCATCTTTTATTACAAAGGAAATAACGTTTTAAAGAAGAAAGAAATAGTGTGAAACAAAAAATTTCGAAATGGTATATATAAAAGATTTATACTTTATAATTAAATTTATAGATTTATAAACGATGTTTTATAATTATTAAAAATGGATTTGTAATTGATATTTTGTAAATAGATTTATAAGTGAACTTTTATAAATAAAAAGATAATATAAAAAGAAGTTTTGTAAAATAGGAAGGAGATTATGAAACATGGTTTTATAAATATAAAAGGGATTATTTTGATAACTAGAGAATGGTTTTATAAAGGGAGATACACCTCGTATTAAAAGTAAAATAATATCTTAAAGGAATGTTTTGAAAGTGATATTTGCAAATGGAGTTTAATGGTTTTAAAAGTGATTTGAAATTCATTAAGGAATAGGAAGACATAGATGTCAACATTATTGTTGTAATAAAAGTTCTTAAGAAAACGAGGAAGGCATAGATTATAATATTGTTGTTATAGTAAGTGATTTTCGAAAGAAGATGTTTTATATAGTATACATGATTTATTCATATCCTATATTTGATGTAAAGGTTCGGGGTGGATAACTTATATATATTTTGAAATTAAGAATGACGTCCATTCAAGGTCTGAGAGGTAATGATACCCAACTTAATCTGTTTCATTGTTAACCAATAGTTGGAATTCAGCATCGAAAATTAATATTAAGAATAATTAATCAGATTCCTATGCTAGTGTTTTTAGGTTATCATAACAATATTCTACACGACATTTGTTTTGACCCATTGAAGTCTGTTTTTGGAAAGTATGAAGCTTTTCTCAAAGATTTTTATGGACTTAAGTATATATAGGTATTTTTGGTATTTTCTAAGTGTTGAAATTGAAATGGTTTCTTTTGGAAAGAAGACAGAAATTTTTCGTAAATAATTTTTTTGAAGTAATTATAAATAAAGAAGCATCTTTTTAAAATGTTTGAATAAAAGTTTATGAATTGTTTTCATAAAAAATTCATGAAGGTTAATAAGTATGTATGAAGTATGTAGATTATTTCATTACATGATTTTGGTCTAAGATTCGAGTACATGACTTTGAGATTGATCCGAAAAAGAATTTATCACTCGATTCTTGACGATAAACATTGATGAGGGTTTATGGTTGGGTACTTGAGTTTTCTATCATAGTCGAGAGCTATGTAGGAAAAACAAAGGTTTCTGATTAAGAAGCCACATCAAAGTCTACACTAGAGGATCGAAGGATCGATACTAGTTCAAAAATAAAGTTGTTGTGATAGCCTTATTACCATTTACGTATTAAAAAATTACTTGCATACTCTCTAGTTGTTGAGCTTCCTTAAGCTAAAGATGTTATGTGTAGCATTGTTAACGTATAGACTAGACGAGGTAAGATACTTATACATATTTGTTGAGATTTTCTCAAGGTATGTAAAACATTATTAGGACGTCACAAAGTGGTGGGTATAATTGAATAATATTTTTGTACTTGTTGTGCTTTCGTCAAGGTAAAAATAGATTAGGACAAGAAATCATGGGTTAGGAGTTGTATATGATACAACTGATAATGAGTTATCCACATATATGGGAGTATGATTTTTTGAGCTTTCCTCAAGATTAGAATCCCAAGATACATGAGTCTTAACACTCATTAGTGAAGTCGAAAGACTTTTATGTTTCATCTTAAGGTTTGGAAAAAAGTAATAAACTAGTGGGAGCCTTATTAGAAAAATGAAATGGTTACATTTCAAGCTTTCTAATATAGCAAGAACATTTGATATATAAAGTTATAATAATCTACATTGATAAATTTATGCAATTAATATAATTGATAAAATGTTTGTTAATTTAAATATACAAATGAACTGAATTGAATATTGATAAATAAATATTATATATACTTGCCAATAAATTTTTACATGTTGACCCATTTAATGTTTATGGACTCCCTGCCCGATTTCATAGTTTTCATGGAATCACTAAAAACCTATTGGCCCCTACCAATATCTTTACTATTTCACTGGTTCTTCCGAACCTATTGATTACTACAATATCCTTCCTCTTATCCTTGTTTTCATGGGTTGACTAGGAACCTATTAACATTTTCCAATATCTTAATCTAGATCTAGTTTTCATGGGTTCACTATAAACCTATTGGCCCCTGCCAATATCAAACCATGGTTTTCATGGGTTTACTATGAACCTGTCTTCCTGACATCTTCGTTTATACATAGTTTTCATGGGCTTACTATGAACCTATTGGCCCCTGCCAACATCTTTTCCTATACATAGTTTTCATGGACTTACTGTGAACCTATTGTCCTCCACCAATATCTTTAATTAATATTTTAATATCCTTAGTTTATATTCACTATTGGGTTAACCTAGCTGATTGTCCTGCCCTTCCCCAAAGTA
This sequence comes from Allium cepa, assembly GCA_030765085.1. NCBI lineage: Eukaryota > Viridiplantae > Streptophyta > Magnoliopsida > Asparagales > Amaryllidaceae > Allium > Allium cepa. The sequence continues at coordinate 402,616,769 of CM060929.1, read as the reverse complement.
CCGTTATGGGTTCATTAAAATGTGAATAAATATATGAAGAAGCAATCATAACAACATAATAATACCAACACATGTGGTTTAATATCCTTGGAATCGTTTAAAATAAAACTTGGTAGGTCCCTTCAATCTTTAATCAAGGAAAACTTCTTCAAAAGCTTCAATTTAAAACTCTTTATTTATGCCATGGTTTTTCCTTCAAAATTAAATTGGGATATTTATTTTGAAATCTTAAAACATCACTTTCAATATAACTGGATAACCTCCTTCGAAAGCATAGAAAATCTCTTTTCAAAACTCTAAGTATATACCTTACGAAGCTCTATAAATCAATTCTTTCAAAACCAAAATATACCTTTCGAAAGTATCAAAACATTACTTTCGAAAGTACCCCATTTGAAAGTATTGGATTTACTCTTTAAAAACATATTTTGGGTCAAAGTGGATATATGCGGAAGTTTCTCTTTTGAAACCTTTAATTAAATTGTTTGAGGGGAAATTTGATGGTGTCTTAACCATCTATTCGAAAGCTCAAAACCTTTGAGTAAAACTTTTGAAGGATAGCATTAAAACCCCTTTTCGACACCATTGCCTTTGAAACCCTTGACCCATTTCGAAATCATTTTGGAAGTGACTTAGCATAAGTTTAAAACAAAGATAACCCTTCAAAAGTAATGATGGCGTTAATACACTCGTAAGGCAAAAGAAGAGCTGTTGGGTTTCGACTAAGTTGGAACCACCACTTTTGGAAGCATTATTTTATAAACAAGGAACCCATTCAAAAGCCTATACTTTTAAGACATAAAAGGGGAACCCCTTCAGAATCTATTTTAGAAAATCCTTTTAAAAGCATATGTTTCGACTCCTTCGAAAGCTTTTAATAAACAAGGTAAGCGCTTAACGTTTAGAAACAAGGACAAGGTTTCGACCCTATGGAAGCTAAGGTTTCGACTCTATGCCTTCCGCCTTCCTCTAATCCACCATGTACCATCTAAGGGATAATTTATGTATTGGTTTCGATAAGGTAGGTTTCGGCATGGTAGGTTTCGATTGTGTCGAAGCGGGGGCATAAGGTCGAAAGGTGCTTCTTAAAGAGGCAAAATCCACTTTTCTGAATAAAAGCTGAGATCATGCTAATTATTGTGATTGCTTTATAAACCTGCCTATTTGTAGTCTTTTAATTGATTGCCTTAAAACTATTCAAATACTTTACCAAAATAACTGCCGCATCTATCATATCTAAATCAGGAAAAATTGACGTTTTAGCCCTTCCATTAAGCAAAACCAATTATGTCGTTTAATCCTTCTTTCTAAAATAATTTAATTTTCTTAGTAAATCACTTACGAAAAATCCTCAAAAATTACAAAAAATCACGTTCATCTTGTTATTTAACATATCAAAATTTCAAATCCAAACTCTTAGTAGAAATCTAAATTAATTTTAAACCCAATTTTATCATATTTTCCTTTAAAAATTTGTATTAAATTTTCCATAACTTGGAAAATTACAAAAATTGAAATCCATCTCCAAAATCTTATTTTACATAACCTATACTTTTTCCACGACATTATAAAATCATTAATAATCGATTTTGTTCTAAAACCATATAAATTCATATATAAATAATTTGATTTAAATCAGACATGTTATAATTTACGCATATCAACATCCAAAACATTAGAAAAACAAGTTTACTCCTAAATTCAAAAACATATGATCATAAAACAAAAAAAAAGATGGTAAAAATTATTATTTACCTTAAATATAATAAGGACTTTGAGATTTGTTGTAGATTAAATCCCTTAGCTTTAATTCCTTAGCTTGATTTGATTTTTCCCTTTTTCTTCCTTGTAATGGCTGCTCCCTTAAGTTTACATTTTGTATTTGTTACTGAGAAAATGAAAGGATAGGTGTCTAATAGGTGTGGCTATTCATCAATAGGTTTTCTTATGTAAAACCATTATAAGCCCATTTAAATAAATTAGCATGGCCTTCTTATTATTCCTTAATCTCAATCTCCTTATCATTCTAATTCTTACATTATTCTATTTAATTTATCTAATAAAATCTTATGAATAATATTAACAAAAATTAGGGACGTTACTACTATAATGTGATATTGTGTATTCAATATGATTGATTGCAATAATGACTTATTGTGTTAAATGTAATACTAGACCAAAGGCTACATAAAAAATCTAAGAATTCAATCACTGAAATGTTAGTTTGACCAGTTCACAAAAAATGTAATTTATTTGATATCCTTAAAAGTTAAGAATGACCAAATGCACTTTTCTACAAAGTTTATTATAATATTGCAGTAAGGATTTCCTTTGAATGGCTTGACCATGTAGAAAGGAATTTAAATGTATAAGGGTGGATAAAACTTATGGCACGGCTATGATGAAAAGAGTGAATGGGCATTTCTACTTCATAAAGAAATATGGAAACAGGAATTGTAAAATAATAATATATACTTAACACCGGAATAAGAAACATGATTTCTATTCTAAAAATTATTTTCACATAGAAATTTTTTTCTATGGTATTTATGTCTTTAAATTTAAGATACTTGATCTGAAATTTCTCGACTGTAAACCAATTATGGTAAATGAAATAAATAGCTTATATTAAGCGGTTGAATGAAACTTCTATTTCATATGCTATTATAATAATTGTACAAATATTGGAAGCATGCCATATAACACTTATTAGTCGCATTAAGTTACAAATTTTTTTTTAAATACCAAACATTATTTATGAAATAATAACATCTTTCAGTGTTCATTGAAAATGGACATAGTTTTTTAGTATGAACATTATGAATATTCGTTATAAAATAAAACTAAAATGTGCTATTTGTTTTCATAATAAATATGTGGAAAATACAAAAGTATATGAAATTATTTGCAATCATTTTGGAATTATATACTAAGATGTAGTTTGAGAAATAATTTGATCATGAATCATATGATACTAGTTAATTATATCTCAAATAGTTAAGGGCAAAGCACCCATTTGGTAGGAGCATGATAAGAGTTAATGAACTCTTCGGATTGGTATATATAGATGTATGTAATCACAAGTTCATTAATATCAAAAAGCTCCAGGTATTTCGTTTATATTCGTCAATGAGTTATTGCCGATATGGACATGTGTATTTGATACACATATAGTATGTCCACGATAAGGTCATAGAGTATAAACAGGAGAAAATAAAATAAAATGAAAAATTAAATAAAATTGATTCGAGTAATTCGAATATGTGAGTATATTGAAAAGAGTTTCGAATGTACCTAAAAATGAATAAAGATTCAATCTCAAAAGTCACTCCTCCTATGATACATAATGATGTATCGATAAAAATTAATCGAACTTTATTCAATTAAGTATGGTTAATGGTGAGTGAAGTTGAGTTAACTTCTTTCTATAAGGACATGTTACAAAACCATAAAAGAAAAGGGTTTTTAAGATAAGGGTTTATAAGAAATCCTAACATATCCTACGCCCAAGGAGTTGGCAGGTTGTGCGAGTCGAAAGACTACACATAATAATTGTTCGTGAAGGATCTTGTATGAATCGCCACAAAAACGACTTTCATTAGATAACTAGTTTATGTTTTGAACATAAGTATCATAAACTAAAACCAAATTAGTTTTATATATAAGGCAATTCACAAAGTGTTTATGAATACATGTTCCATTATACTGAGAAACAACTATTGTTTCAAGAAACACCAACTTTGTAGTGAAGGAATTTCTTTTAGAAATTATTTTTAGTAGATAGATTTGAATACGATCCAAAGATGAAACTGATTACAAAGAACGAAATGAAACTAGCCAAATCTAAATGAATACAACGTATCAGAATGTCTAACAAATATTCTCGCATATTAAAGAGAAATTATGTGTTTCATATCAATTTGAGGAAGACCATCCTCAGCCATCAATTAAACCATTAAGAGTATTGACTCCATGATATGGTGAAAATCCGAAATGGATTCCAAGCACGTTATCAAAGTATGATTTTAGCAACTGTACCTGAAGGAATATGATCCATCAGCCGTGAATGTATCTTCGATTGCAAGACTAGTGTAGTTGGAATATAATCAGCAACATTGATAAGAGTAACCACATTATTTTCAATTATTGAAATTAGCGTGATAGATTCGTTATTAACTTGCTCAAGTTAAATCAGATTTACACATGAATTTTTGCTTGGTGCGACTTGGTGTTTGGTACATATATGTTGAAATGGAAAATTTAAAAAATGATTTAGAACAGACTCTTTGCATATAACAAATAAAGTATCTCGGTGTTAGTGGGAGCGGTATTGAGTTTGTGGGTTTTACGGATATGATCCAAAAATGTTACGAAATCTATAAGTATCAGAATTGAGTAAGTATTTTGATAGTAATTTCAAATAGTTTGATTTTTAGTTAAAATGCAAAGGAAGCGTGTGTTTATACGAAATAACTATTATAGGTACTAAAATATTTCTAAAAAGGTAAACAACATATTATTGATTGTTAACAATGTACTTATGTTAAAATCAGTAATAGTTTGGTTGTTTAATACTTGATATTGGATTTGTAAATTATATCTTTTATAGTGAGTATATATGATGTTGGGAATGTCTCAAATGATATGCAAAGACACCTTATTAAAATGTTTGTTATGGAACATAATAATGAATTCCTTATGTAACGACAATAGGAATTATGATACATGTTGTATTATCTGTAAAATTGTATTTTACGTATGTATTTGATGCATAAAGCAAATATTAAATCCATATTAAGATCACTAAATGATTGTTAGCACCAAAATTGGTCACTAACACCCTTAGAAAGATTGTGTAGAGAGATTAATGAAGAAAGTAAATTAAAACAGAAGATTGTACGTAAATTTAAATGCGGAGAACAAGAACGGCAAATTTATAGTGGTTCGGCGTAACTGCCTACATCCACTTTGAAGTTGATTTCCATTGATTTCCTTGATGGTTGATTATAGATACAATTCGTTTTTTAGTTACTAGAATACAATTGCAAAGTAAAAGAAATAAGTCTGGAATGAGTCTTGAAAATGGCAGAGTCTCCCCAGTGTTCTCTAAAATCTCCCCTTTTTCTCTGTGCCCCTGCCCCTCTATTTATAGGCGAAGGTGGGTTGGACTTCCCTGGTGGGCCTGGTAGCTGAATAATTCGTTCCAAATAGGACAAGCTCTGTGTGCCGAACCGAACAGCCCGAATAGTTGAATGTCGAGCCCTCCTTTTCATGCCGAACGAGCCGTTCATTGTGTGGGAAGAGTAGGCCGAGCGGTAATCGAAGCTGAAGGTGCTAGGGAGAATGCCGAACCATCCTTGATTGCCGAACATCTCGAGAGGCCGAGTGAGAATGCCGAGCCTTCATGGATACCGGATGCTCCTTGATGCCGAACGGTATGGTGCCAAACGGTCTGAGTGCCGAACGAGGAGCTTGATGTTTGAACGCTATCTTGACCGAACGAGGCCCTTGGCCGATCGAAGCCTTTGGCCGAACGAGGCCTTTAACCGAACGATGCTTTTGGCCAAACGAAGCCTCTGGCCGAGCGCTATCATTGGCTGAGCAATGCCTTAGGCCAAGCATTCCTTAGATGCCGAGTGCTATCTTATGTCGAACGTTCCTTCGTGCCGAACGCTTCTTGGTATGCCGAATACTAAGTTGCCTGGCCAAATCTCGAGGAAACACTTGCCCCCCAAAGTGTACTACGTGACCGAACGTGATACGCTTTGAATCACATCCTCCATGCTTCGCTTCGAACCTTGGTCATCACTCTTGGGGGTTGCATGATTCTCTTGGCTGAACGTAGTGTAGAAGGCCGAACGGTCTGGATGAAACCGAACGGTCCTCGCGTGCCGAACGTAATGCAGGGGCCGAACCGAACAGTGTGGCTTTGACTGGTTTCACCGGCCATAGCCTCTTCATCTTCTCCTTCTCCCCTATATAACCTGGCGTCTTCCCCCTTCTCTTGTTTTCCACTTTTATTTCTGCTATCTTCCAAGAACACACGATTTCGCCTGTTAACCAGATATCAAGAGTCTAATCAATCCCTCCTAAGCTTCGCCCTACCGAATAGGTATTGTCTCCTTTATCGAGCCTCTATCCATGGTTAAACTTAGAGCCGTAGTCAAAAAGGTTTGTGGACCGAACTTTGATCTTTAGGACTGAATGTTAGGAGGAATGATTAGGGTCGAGTTCGGTAGGAAGTCGTTGTTTAGATGTGTGGTGGTTCGGCACAGTTCCCTCGTGCCGAACGAGATTGGTGGAATAAAGAAGTGAGGAGGAGCAGGAGATAGCTGGGATGTCAAGTGGCATGTCCTGGCACGACTTGCCGAACGTTCGGCCCTTGTTGCTCGGTCGAGGATGGTGGAAAAGAGGGATGGATTTTAGGGTGGAGTGCCAAACGTTGGGGCTCGGCATAACTTTGGTTCGGTGTGTCTCACAACATGCCGAATGGTAGGATGGAAGGTTTGGGAGGAAGCATGAGTTAGTGGGGAGGATGTCGAGTGTTGTTTCGGTTGAAATGGAATTTCGGCCGAACGATACCCTGCCGAGCGCTAACTAGGTCGAGCGATAGTTAGGCCGAACGAGAGTTTAGCCGAACGAGGTTTAGGCCGACCGATAGCTTCGCTGAGCGATGGCTTAGCCGAACAACACACAAATGCCGACCAAACATGCCGAATGATACTTAGCCGAACAACACATAAATGCCAAACGATGTCACGGCCGAACAATACCTATCCGAACAAAACGTAAATGCCGAACAATCACGGCCGAACAATACCTAGCCGGACGAAACATAAATGCCGAACAATCATAGAACAAGGACAAGGACCCTAACATGCTAGCTATCGAACTGATCCGGACTATTAACTCCCTAGCTTTAGTAGACATAAACCCGAACTTAGATTGACATAATCGGATAACTTCTTTTAATGTTTTCTGGACCTGAAACTTGTGACTTCCAGATTTTCAACGCTTATGCACGATTGATTGCACTAGTTCACACATCACGTGGGGGGAATATTCGTGTTGTTAATTCTAACGTTGATCATTTTTCAAGTATAGTACACACAGGTGCTCTGCAGGATTTGATTTCCATCAAAAATGTCTAAAAAATCTAGTTCCGCCACAATCTCAGACAAACCCAGGCCGTCTTCCAAACAAGGGGATGCAGACGCTTCTAATCCATCGACCTCCCCCGCTCATAACTTAGCTCCTGATGCCCTGGAGTCAACGATTCTCTTGGATAATCCGATCGATTCATAGGCTTCGAAGATTAACGAAGCCGCGCTCCGGCGAATATGTTCTATCCACGGAATCCCTTTTGCCGACGTGTTGGTTCCGTCGGGCCATGATCGTCCACACCTGTCCCCCTCGGATACACCGCCTGCAATAAGTTTTTGTGCTGGGTGGGCAGCGTGCCTCCATTCAGTTTATTTCTTCAAGACGTGTTGCAATACATAGACGTCGCCCCGTCGCAGCTGCACCCAAACGGTCATGCGTTCATTTATAGGACCTACCTCCTTTTCATAGCTATCTTCTCTAGGCCTCCAACTCCCAGCGACATCAGATATATTTATATGATCAAGAAGCGGAGAGATAGCCCCTCCTTCGTGTTTCTTGAGCCGCACCTTAAGTGCCAAATTCTAACCGGAGCGTGGAGCAAGTTTTTCCTGCACAAACAGGAATGGTTCTACGTGCGCTACCCTCCTGGTTTCGCGAGGAGATGGGTTGAAGGAAGTAAGTCTTCTTCTTGGAGCGATGCTCATATTTCGGTCGAGGCGATGCTTTTTCTAACTCCTGTTTCATTTTTCAGATGTCAATCCACGTCCCGAGGGCCGCGGCTATTCCAAGGCTGTTGAAGCTATTAGGGCTCTTCCCGCCGAGGAACGAGACATCTGAACCCTCATTTCAAATGAGTCACTGTCAAGGTTCGGGCTGTTAGCAGAAGGTCATCGGGTGAGCCTTCCTGAGGGCATCTTCATCCCCAAGCCCGCATTCGGTAAAGGAAAGAAGTTGGCTGAATCGTCATCACGCCACACCCCCGGTGCACAGGAGGAGGGGAAATCAAAGAGAGCGAAGCACCCGAAACACAAGGTGAGAATGCGGGGTCCTGCTCAGGATCCGCTGGTTGAAGTGCAAGATATTGAAACATCATCTTCCCCTCCGAAGGGGAAAAAGAAATTTACATATAAAATTAGGAAGGAGAAGGTTGGTGGAACTTCCAAAGTTACGCTCATCCCGGCAGAGAAAGAGGCTTCTTCACAGCACGTTGAAAGTTCATTAAAGGGCTTGTCGAATCTCTCCATCCCCGATGATCTGCTCAACTACGACTTTGGCGATCCGGAGGCCTTCAAATTTCATTCACCCATCAGAGGGGATGCGGGCGTTCCAACCTAAAGTTAGGGAGAGAAAACTCTTATTAGCAAAGCTACTGGTCCGTCGGGGGGAAACACTGGGACACACACGAACACTTGCACTTCAGTTCGCACTTAGATTTTTGTCATCTCACTTCTCTCTTCCCTCTTTTCTAATTCGCTGTTATTTGAATTCTGTGCAGGTGACATGGGGCGCTCAAATGGATTCGATCGCCTTCGCGGTTCGTCTTTTCTTCATCAATCCGGATGGGACTCGGGTTTCAGAAGGCGTCGAGATAGGGATGGTGATGGCGATAAAGACTATCGTTCCCGAGACTCGTCATCTCGGAAGAAAACTTACTATCAGCCAGAATACCACCAGGAGACTTCTTCTCACCGGGAGCAAAGCAAAGACAAGCGCGGTCATAAGAGGTCGCATTCTGATGCTCCCCGGGACCAACACTCCGACTCTTCTTCCACTCGACAGTCCCGAGACTCTCACCGGAGGGGCGAACTTTAAAAGCTGTCTCCTCCCGCTTCGGTAATAGACCCAACAGTACCAGAGAGGCTGGCCGAGCTTAAAACTAAATTTCCGAAGATTTGCTTCGACGGGCTAAAGTTCCTTCCAGCGATTCACCCTATACCTGGAGACATTAAGCAAAACACCCCGCATGTACTAACGATGTCTATGTTCAACATGACGCGTTCGTTCATCTGGCTGAGAGACTTTCTGAAGTCTCTGTGGAGCGCCAACATAAAATCGACCGTCTGAAGCTTGAGGCTATACACGATAAAGACATCATTAAAGCCCAAGACGAAGAAATTGCCACTTACAAATCTGAACTTGAGGTCGCCCATCAGAGCGCCAGGGAAACCGCTGAGGTCGTTACTCGATTGGAATCAACTCACAAGAAAGAACTCGATGAGGTGGTTCAACGATGTGGGGCTTTGGCTTTGGAGAAGGACTCCATTCAGAAGGAGAGGGATGTGTACAACCTCCGAGTCAAAGAACTCGAGGAGCTTCTCCGCAGAGAGAAGGAGGAGAAAACGGCCACCCAAGAAGAGTCACAGCGATACTGTGACGAGATTGTTGCCACTCGACTTTTAAAAGAACAACTCGAGGGCGAGCTTTCCAGGGTTGAGATGCTAAAGAGCGAGGCCCGTGAAGAGGGAAAGAAGATGGCGTTGATGGACATCGATTCCTGTCTTGAGGCAGCCAGGGAAGAAGGTAGAGAAGAGATCAAAACCGCGTTCGACCCACTCATTGCCGAATTCAACGCCGGCGTGCTCATGCACCGTGACTTAACTTTTTTGGACGATGGCTATCTTGATCATTGCTCGAGGCATGGGAGACCTTAATTCAGATCAGGAAGGTCGAGCGCGGTGTCGAGGAGGTTGACGAGGGGGCTTTGATAAAAGAATTTCTGAAGGGAAATGAGCCTTTGGACCTATCAGCGGCCAAGGCCCTTTATTGCAAAGGCTCCCCCTCTAGAAAAGGGAAAGAAGTTATTGCCGGTCCATCCGGGGTCGAGCCTCTTGTTCATGTGCCTACCCAGCCGGCCAGTCGGCCGATACTTGATCCTTTTGAATGGCACATTGGCTACGATCCGGAAGCCCCCGGCCTGGACATTCATGTTTTGTCTCCTATCCCGGAGGGTGAGACCCCCTAACGGTTGAAATCGAGCCGGAACCTCGTAGGCAATTCTTTTGCATTAACATCCCAAGTGTTTCCCTAGAAGCTGTCGTATTCTAATACTTACTTTTCGTGACTTTGTGCAGGTCGTTCTGATCTTGAACCCACTCCGAGGAGCGATGTCGCCAAGGAGGCGGAGAAGGAAACAAGTGAGGCCCTCACGCAGGTGAGGCTCCCGGTCCTGATGCTCAGGTGATCGAGGCGATTGACGAAGGTAAGTCCGATTCCTCCTTTGGGAGTTATGAAGTAGAAGTCACAGGCGCCTCTGAGAATACATCTGAATTGAGCATGAAGGAGCGGCTCGAGAAAGAGAAGAAAGAGACAGCCAAGGTCAAGGTTGAGCCGCGTGAAGTGGACCTGGACGATCCCTTGAACAAGCCACTGAAGGTCATCCTTCCTGGCAGGTCCAAGCCCTTGGATGTTCCCCCTACTTCTTTAGTTGTTACTCCTCTATCAAGGAAAGGTTCCAAGGGTAAACGCTCTGGGGAAGAGCCATCCGGGAAGAAGTTGAAGAAACACAAGAAGTGACTACTATCCTCGTTCAACGAGAGTCAATCTAAGTCGTGTAATAATTTTTTGTAATTTATGTAGATAGACTGTTGACTCCAAATTTTAGAGTGCTTGTAGCAGAAAACTTTTCCTGAATAAAGTTCAGTTTTCTTTTCTGTCTTTTCAAAAGATTCTTATTATTCAGTTTTCATTGTGATTGTGATTCGAATCCATGCTGTTGTGCGTAACATAGACTTCTTGGTTTGTCTTCACATAGCCCGTTGATTCTCTGAGAGTTATTCGTTTTCCTTCCATGCTTCAAGCACTTAGAACATTTTTTAATCTGTACAACGGGAACTTAGAATATTCCAGTCCGCATTCTGGGGACTTGAAGAATTTTAACCGTTTATACTCGAGTTCGCGCTCCGGGGACTTCGAGTACTCCAGTTCGCACTTCGGGGACTTGGAGATTTTTATTCGTTTATACTCGAGTCCGCACTCCGGGGACTTAGAGTACTCCAGTCCGCACTCCGGGGACTTGGAGATTTTTATTCGTTTATACTCGAGTCCGCACTCCGGGGACTTAGAGTACTCCAGTCTGCACTCCGGGGACTTGGAGATTTTTATTCGTTTATACTCGAGTCCGCACTCCGGGGACTAGAGTACTCCAGTCCGCACTCCGGGGACTTGGAGATTTTTATTCGTTTATACTCGAGTCCGCATTCCTGGGATTTAGAGTACACCAGTCCGCACTCCGGGGACTTGGAGATTTTTATTCGTTTATGCTCGAGTCCGCACTCCGGGGACTTGGAGATTTTTATTCGTTTATACTCGAGTCCGCACTCCGGGGACTTAGAGATTTTTATTCGTTTATACTCGAATCCGCACTCTAGGGACTTAGAGTACTCCAGTCCGCACTCCGGGGACTTGGAGATTTTGAGTCGTTTATACTCGTGTCCGCGCTCCGGGGACTTCGAGTACTCCAGTCCGCACTCCGGGGACTTAGAGATTTTAAGTTGTTTATACTCGAGTCCGCACTCCGGGGACTTCGAGTACTCCAGTCCACACTCTGGGGACTTGGAGATTTTGAGTTGTTTATACGCGAGTCCGCACTCCGGGGACATAGAGTACTCCAGTACGCACTCCGGGGACTTGGAGATTTTGAGTCGTTTATACTCAAGTTCGCACTCCGGGGACTTGGAGATTTTGAGTCGTTTATACTCAAGTTCGCGCTCCGGGGACTTCGAGTACTGTAACGACCCGCCTTTTTAGACAGTTTAAACCGACGATCAAATACACATGTCGATTCCAAACCATTAAAAAGGGCAGATGGTTATTGGGGTAAATAAGAAAAGAAAAGAAAGAGAAATAAAGGAAATGAAACAACACAGAATCTCGCAGCGGAACGATAAAATATAATAGTCAAATAAACAGTTTATGAAGTTGTTTACTATACTTTGATAATTATTTATACAACATTTATCAGAGTTATACATATACAATAGAACAAATAAAATAATGCTGCAGATAGCATGATGCAAGGGTAATAATAGTAATAGTATACCAAATCTTCGTCTTCATCCTCCAGAATAGATCTTCAAAATCTGAAAAAAAACTCAGGACTGACCCGAGCGTAATGAAAGACAAAACACTCGAGTCAGGACTAAAATATCCTTATGAAAGTTAAATCAATCGCAAATAAATATGAGTGTAACGGCGTCAGAGATGTTTATGGGGTTTGACATCTCATATCCAGTGTCAACGTGCGTGCAATAACTCAAGAGATATTACGGGATTTTCCATCTCTCAAGGATCCGTGAAACTATCTACTATGTAGTAATATACGCTAAGTAGATAATGCCTATCAGTAATATAAAGTATCAAAATAGCGTTAAGGCGTTACCATAATCCCCCTTAACACATTTTATATTCCCAAAAGCATATACAAGACCGTAGTTTCCCCAAAACCGGAAGTCACCAGAGGGCAATCCATATACTCAAGGTACAAATCAAAACGTAGTGGTCGCAAATAGGATAATCAGTATGACAAGGTACATGAGGCGATACCAACTAGGATACTAGTAGTTGCGTGATCCGGACTGATGTTGGGCATAGCCAGCAGCTACCCCAACACCGCGAAACAACACTCCCAAATCAAGGGGTGCACCCAAATCGCATCACAAATGTAATAGAAATGGTATCGAAGAAGTGTGTCCGCTAGAGGTGGCGAACCTCAATGGCCCGGTGCGGCTCCTGTTTTAGTCATATCAGGGGTCATCCAATATCGTTCTCTTTCTTCAGTCAACGCATTCACCAAACCATCCACTTCATTCTGGATCAACACTCCGCGTATAATAGTTATTAAAGTGGTTTTCGGTATCGACAGAGAATATGTCCATATCCGATCCCAGTCTCTTTAATAACTACGTATTATTACACCGTTGGCTCCTTTATATTTCAAATCGATTCATAATTGATATCAAAATATCATATTCGCTTCAAAATCAAATCCATTTCAAAAATCATCGTATTCTTTCAAATGTAAGATTTCGTTTCAAAATCATTTTCGCATCAATATCTCATTTCGGTTTCAAAATCATTTCGAATTTCGATTTAGGTTGCATCTTCATTTAACTCAATTCGTATTTAAATTCAAGATTTAAATATAAACATTCCACTTTATTGACCAGCATAGAATTTTAGAAAAATGTTTTAAGTAGTTTAAAAGTAGTTTTTAAATAATAAAATAGTTATAAATACTTAAAATCTTAAAATGGATTTGAAATAGATAAATTAGTTTAAAGTGATTTAAATTGGGTTAAGTAGATTTAAAATAGATTAAAATAGTTTAAGTATTCTAAAATAGTTTATATAACTGAGAAATTTGGAAAACAAAATAAAATAGCTTCAAAACCAATCCATTTCAATTATAACTTCCCAATTCAAATCAATTTCAATTTCCATTCTACCGATTTCGATTTCGATTTCAATTCAATTCAACGTCAACTTTGACTTCAAATTTATTCAATTTTCTATTCACTTTCAATTAATTCAATTTCAATTTATATTGATTTAGAGCTTGGTTTTTTAAAATATCCATTTAGAACACTTACAAAATTATCCATCAATATACGAGTTAAAATCCTAATTTCAAACATAATGCAATTCCAAGCTCGATTTCAAAATATCGCTTATATCTCACTTTTACTCAATTATCCTTCAATACTCAATTTAAATCTAAATTTCAAATATGATTCAATTTCAAGCTCAATTCCAAAATATCATTTTTATGTCGCTTTTACGTAGTAATACTCAAAGTTCGAAATAATGTTCAATCTTTAAATCAGATAGATTTTCGAAATTCAATCATATCCCAATTTTTATTCTCAAAGTCTCAACTTAAATTATTTAACAATTTTCTTTTACCAAAATTTATTTCAACATTCCACACTCAATTTTCCGATAAATTCGATTTCTATAAATTTATTTCTATTTATAACTTTTAAATCAAACATTTAAATAAATTTCAAATCGACGATTTTAAAAATTATTATATATTATTAATTTAGCCAATTCGGTGTCCGTATAAAATTTTCTATCCTATGGCCAGGTAATTATTTATTTCAATTAAATGTCAGGGATGAATATATATATCACTTAAATTAAATCACAGTATCATATGTATGCATAACAGGATATATATAAGCAAATAAACATCCAAACATTCAAATATCAACCAATAGCATTCATCGAAATACATCATCCAATAGGCAATACAATTCATGGCAATTTCATAGTTATCGATGTCGGGTGATTAAATCGCAATTCAATTTCAATTTCAATTTAACTGTCAATTTAATTTTTCAACGGTTAATTCAAATAACAAACTATATGACAATTAAATTTATATCAAACAACGACCAATAAAATTCATATCCCTTCATAATGTCAATTTAACTAGCATAAAGATATTTAGTACGGTGTGAGCGTTATAAAACACTCACCTTGATTTTTACGATTTTAAATCAAATCGAACGACGTTCGATTTAACTCAAAATTTTCTCTAGCTCCAAATGATTCCAATCCAGTTGTATTGTGTAGTATTCGTCAATACGAACCCAACGCACTTCGTCTCATCAGTTTTCGACCTCGTATGACAAAGATACGATATTTTAAAGTTTTCATGATTTATAATATAATTATATTTACAATTTTTCTAACTTTAAACCCAACTAACCAGGGCCGCACCTTGCTTCCTCCTCTCTCCCGTTTTACGTTCGCCTCCAGAACCCATCACGCACGAAGAACCCATCTTCCAAAACCTAGGGCTTAAGGCCGCGCCTTCCACGTCGCACGAAACTCCATCACTCCACCACCACACTGAAGACCATCACCAACTCCACCTTCGCCCAGAGCCATGGCGAACTCGGTCAACTCCACCACCCTAGAAATGCGTGCGAAACTCGGCCATTCAAACGAGGATTGCAGACGATCCGTGGCCCCGATTCAGATCATAGCCGTTAGATGCGGAGTACTCGATGTGCTCTACAACTTTCATGTTGATAAGTTTTTGAATTAACGCATGGATTTGAAGAAAACGAGGGAGAAAGAAGGGTGTTTTCAGGCCTTAGAACTGTAGGAGACGGCGGCTGATGATAGATTAGGGTTCTGGACAAATGAAATGAATTAAGGGTCCTTTTATAGAAAACTGACGAACCCTATTCATTCCCAATTTTTCGAACCCCGATTTACACGCGGTGACCGGCGTTTCTAGGGTTTACCTTGCATTCCGGACACAATGGAATAGGTATCGAAAGCTAATTCGATCATCTGCACGAGTGACGGCAATAAACGATCAATCTAAAGTTAAATCGATTAAATCGATTTCTATGCGTTTTGGCTCGCCCCGGACAAACGGTAAATCCGTTTGACTTGAAATTTGAAACCTTACAATAATATCACATTATGGATCCGATGAAACTGGTTTCGTCGAAATCCGAGACCATTTGAAAAATGACTATTTTAACTCGCCAAATTAATATTAAAACAATTTCAACGCGTTTCGAGCTGCCACGGTCAAACGACAACTTCGATTGCTATGAAAATTGAAATCCGATAATAACAAACTATTACGGATCCAATGGAACTAGTTTCGTCCAATTCTAAGACTGTTCGAAAATTGGCTATTTTTCAGTTGCTAATTAAATATTAAAATATTCAATTTTCACAAATAAATTTTAAATTCAGTTTTAAAAGTTCTATAACATCACTATAACTCTAATATGATAAAATAAAATTTTACAAATCATTTTTAATCATATTAAACCCGTTATTCAATTTATCCAATAAATTCCAATTTTAAAATCTTATTAACTCTATTAAAATCCAAATATAACTTACATTCACTTTGGAAACCAATTTGAATCATATTAAATCAAATTTCAAATATTCACTCTATTTTCATATATTAAATTTCAATATCAAATTATTCATATCAAATTCGAAATTTAATTTATTCAAACATTCGTAATATTAAATTTAACAAATTTTATTATTCTTAAATCACTATCTTTTGAAATATTCAAAACTAACTTATAAAATTTAACTTTTGAAACGAATTAAAATTATAAAACAACTATTTCCATTATACGGTTATTCAATTCCCATTATTAAATTATTATGTAAGTTTTAAATATTAAATTTAAATAATTTACCTGTTCAATATTCAATATTTGATTTTAAATCGATTTTACTTATCAATCAATTACTCTATTTTACCCAATGAATTCAACATTTATTATCCTATTCAACTTTTGATTTCAAAGGCATTCACTAAGTAGCTTTTATTTTTCATTACTTGGATAATTATTGTTGCAATTCATTCCAGTTATAATTATTCTAAACGAATTACAAATTTTTTTCTAACACTAAATCACGAAATCTTATTAAATTAGCTATTTTAATTATCGAAAATTTATGGGTCGTTACGAGTACTCCAGTCCGCACTCCGAGGACTTGGAGATTTTGAGTTGTTTAGAGCGTTCGTATGCCAGCCAGAATAATATAATTTTAATTGCTTTCCACAGGACTATCTTATGCAAAAACATTAATCATTCATGAAAAAGACGGCTTCAAGCCTTTATTAATGAAAGCAAGCTAAATTGTCTCATTACATGCCAAGAACTGGAAATGAAAACGTACTGGAAATGAACACAATTACCGCATAAAGGAAATAGACTAAGTGTAATAACGTCGCAAGTGCTCGTTGTTCCATGCTCGGGGGAGTGTCGCACCATCGACGGTCGCTAGCTTGAAAGTTCCTTCTCCAAGCCTCCGTTCGATGACGTACGGACCTTCCCACGCGGGGTTTATATGAGATGGGACTGGAAAAAATCGTTTCAAAACGAGATCTAATCTCCCACGTCAAAGATTCATGGTTGGACTTTTTCATTATAATATCTAGCGATTCGATGTCTATATGAGGCCGCTCTCAAATCAGCTTCTTCGCATTTTTCATCACTAAAGTCCAATGATTCCAACAAGAGATCCCGGTTCGATGTAGGGTCGTGGTAAGTTACCCGATGTGATGGGACTTCAATTTCCACGGGTATGACAGCTTCCGTGCCATATGCCAATGCGAACGGAGTATGGCCAGTCGCGGTTTTGTGGGTGGTTCTATAAGCCCAAAGCATCGTCGGGAGTTCGTCCACCCACTTTCCTCTAGCCTTTTCCAACCGCTTTTTCAATATGGACTTGATTATTTTGTTTACGGCTTCTATCTGTCCATTCGCCTTTGGGTGTGCAACTGCTGCAAACCTCTTCTCAATGCCATATTTCTAACAAAATTCTTTGAACTCCTTGCTCTCAAATTGTGTTCCATTGTCCGTTATGATGGTTCGTGGGAGGCCAAAATGGCATATGATATTTCGTACAACGAAATTAATGACTTTCTTGGTAGTGATCGTGGCCAAAGGTTCCGCCTCTACCCACTTGGTGAAGTAATCAACTGCTACTATTGTGTATTTCGCCCCTCCTTTGGCTATGGGTAAAGATCCAATTAGGTCAATCCCCCACATTGCAAATGGGCAGGGACTAACCATTTGTGTGAACTCCGTCGGCAGAGCTCTCGGAATTTTTGCATATATCTGGCATTTGTCGCACTTTCTTACATAGTCTGCAGCGTCCCGATTCACGGTTGGCCAATAGTATCCATAGCGGAGGATTTTCTTTGCCAATGTTTGCCCCCCCGTTATGGTCATCGCACTCTCCCTCATGGACTTCCTTTAACACTCGTTTTATCTCATCATGGGCCACGCACGGAGCAAGGGGGTCGAGAATCCCCTCCGATACATTATCCCGTCATGTACTACGTAACGTGAAGCCTTACGAAGGACTTGGCGTCTTTCGCTTCTCTTTTCAGGAAAATCCCCTTGTAGCGGGTACTGTTTGATTGGGGTCAACCACGATTCCTTCTCAAGTTCGGTTTCTAACACGAAATCTATCTCCATCACGTCTATACTCGGAGCATGGAGGGTCTCAACAGGAAAAATCCCATTTGCTATGCATCGCCAGTGCTTGCGAATTTTGTGTAACGAATGCGGATTTTGCCCGCTCGAAAATCGACATCCATACTTCAAATCATATTCGAATGTTGTAGATTCGACCGTTCAAAACCGATTCGCCGGAGCTTATAACAACATTAAGTAAATAACACCGCGGAATAAAAAGAATAATACATATATATTCACATATATACGAATTTTCAAATTCATATGACTTAACATATTTTCTATAATAATCGGGGAACTCGCTGCCATTTATAATCAGTTTTACAAATTTTAATTCAAAAAATTCATTTAAATTATCAATTTAAATTCATAAAAATCCGGGGTCGTTACAGACTTCCCCCCTTAAAAAGAATTTCGTCCTCGAAATTCGCCAAGGAGATAACAAAGATAGATGAAAAATAGAGAAACAATTTCAATATTTTTTTCAGTTTAAAACTAAAGTATATCTATCAACCATATCAACCAAAGCAACTAATTCACCCAAACAAACAATTCTGGTCAAATTGGAGTTTATGTCCCATATTAATATATCGAATTTCCTTCCTGGATCTACCAGGAACTATCAAAGAATTGAAAAGAGACGCTGAACAAAGAGATTGATAGAGAAAAGATTGTTTCCACTGTTGCAGGAAATTGACCATTTGTAGTGGTATTTCCCTGTCCCCTATCTCATTCTCTTCTTACACTCATACTCACTATCAGTGGATTGTAAGAGAATTTACTGAGGCATTCAAACGGATATCTTAGGGATACTCATTCTAGGGATATTTCACCCTATCTCTAATGAGCTACTTAATGTGTTATACTCCTGAGCTAAAGTTCAACCTTAGCTCTGATACCAAATGTAACGAATGCGGATTTTTCCCGCTCGAAAATCGACATCCATACTTCAAATCGTATTCGAATGCCGTAGATTCGACCGTTCAAAACCGATTCGCCGGAGCTTATAACAACATTAAGTAAATAACACAGCGGAATAAAAAGAATAATACATATATATTCACATATATACGAATTTTCAAATTCATATGACTTAACATATTTTCTATAATAATCGGGGAACTCGCTGCCATTTATAATCAGTTTTACAAATTTTAATTCAAAAAATTCATTTAAATTATCAATTTAAATTCATAAAAATCCGGGGTCGTTACATTTTGCCAACGAATCGACTTCTCTATTTTACTCGCGTGGGATATGCGAGATGTCGTAATGTTCCAGGCTTACTGGCAGCTCTTAAACACGAGCAAGGTAAGGAGCCAGTCTCTGTCCCTTTGCTTGATAGTCTCCCCGCACCTGATACACTACCAGCTGCGAGTCATAGAAAATTTCGATTGACCCCACTCCCAGTTCGATAGTAAGTCTCAAGCCAGCAATCAATACTTCATATTCGACTTCGTTATTTGTTGCTGCAAATTCGAGCTTCAAAGCGTAGCAGATTGATCGGTCTTCAGGAGTTACGAGGATTATACCTGCCCCCGAGCAACGGCCGTTAGATGCCCCATCGGTGTACATCTTCCATCGAACGGGGGGTATGACTCTGTGACTGCTCGGTTCATCTAGCATAGTGAATTCAGCAATGAAGTCAGCTAGTGCTCGTCCTTGTATGGCCCTTCACGGTAGATAGGCAATATCGAACTGACTCAACTCAATACTCCACTTCAGCATCCTTCTGGATGTTTCCGGCCGTTGGAGTACCCATCGCAAGGGTTGGTCAGTGTAGACACCGATTGAGTGTGCCTGAAAGTAGAGGCGGAGCTTGCGTGATGCAATCACCAAGCAATAGGCTAGTTTCTCGATCTTTGGATAGTTTCTTTCTGCCCCTGTCAAGCATTTACTGACATAGTAAACTGGCTTTTGAATTCGGTCTTCCTTACGAACCAAGGATGTACTGATAGCATGTTGGGATACCGCCAAGTATACGTACAACATTTCGTGGTCTATTGGCTTTGACAGCATAGGGGGACTTTCTAAGTGCCTTACTAGAGCTCGGAATGCTTCCTCTCAGTCGGTTGTCCATTCGAAATTTCTCTTTCCTTTCTTTATAACATCGAAGAACGGAATACACTTGTCTGTAGCTCTGGATATGAATCGACTCAGTGCAGCCACTTTTCCATTCAAGCTTTATACCTGCTTTATGGTTCTGGGTACTTGTATATTTCAGATAGCCTGGATCTTCTCAGGGTTAGCTTCAATTCCTCGTGCGTTCACAATGAAACCCAAGAACTTTCCCAATGCTACGCCGAATGAACACTTTAGAGGATTGATCTTCATCCCGTAGTGCCTGAGTATATCGAACATCTTTGATAAGTCTCGGATGTGGTCGTTTGACTGCCGCGACTTCACGAGCATGTCATCCACATAGACTTCCATCGTTTTTCCAATCTGATCTTTGAATATTCGATTCACCAGACGTTGATAAGTTGCTCCTACGTTCTTCAATCCAAAGGGCATTACTACATAGCAATACAGCCCGACGTTCGTGACAAAACTGGTGTGTTCTTGATCGGGAATGTGCATTGGGATTTGATTGTATCCAGAGTATGCATCCATAAAGGATAGTAGCTCGTGTCCGGCTGTTGAATCGACCAGTTGGTCAATCCTTGGAAGCGGGAAGCTATCCTTCGGGCAAGCTTTGTTTAAATCAGAGTAATCGACACAAGTTCTCCATTTTCCATTTGCTTTCTTTACTAACACCGGAGTAGATACCCATTCAGGGTAGAGGGCGTTGCGGACGAACCCGTTGGTTTTGAGTTCGTCTACCTCCTCTTTAAGAGCTGCGGACCTCTCTGGGTCCATACCTCTCCTTTTCTGTTTCACAGGGACATGCTTCGAGTCTATGTTCAACATATGACTCGCAATTGCGGGAGAAATCCCGCACATATCAGAATGTGTCCAAGCAAAAACATCAAGGTACGCTCGGAGGAAATCAGTAAGGTTTTCGGCTGTCACGGGGTCTAGCTATGATCCTATTTTAAGAACTCGTGATGGGTCGTTGCAGCTAACTGAGATGTCAACGGTTAGTTTAGCCGATGCTGCATTTGTTTCCCTGGGTTCCCCATCATCATCTCTCGGATCTAGGTCTCTATGGATCCGAGAATGTCGCCCGAGCCAGGGCTCGGGCGCTAGTTGTCAATCATCAGAATTTGGGAGCGGACAGAGCTGTCCGCAACCTTTCCTTTCACCCTACGCTGCGCCTCTCTGAGCTCAGCCACATAGCATGCACGACCGGTTGCCTGGTCACCGTTCACTACTCCTACTCCTTTGTCTGTGGTAAATTTTAACGTCAAACACCATGGGCCAAAGCTACCCTGAATTTTGCCAGGGCAGGATGTCCCAGAAACACGTTGTATGGGGAATCAACATCCAGCACTATGAATGGTAGGATTCGCACTCTCCTGCGTTCACCTTGTCCCAGTTCAACGGGTAACTCCACATATCCCATTGCACCAGTTGCCGCGCCATTAAAGCCATGGATTCTGGCTTTGGATGGTTTCAAATCCTTGGTCTCCAGCTTCATTTGGTCGTACGCCTTTCGGAAGATGATGTTAACGGAACTTCCACAATCAATTAGAATTCTCTTCACGAATGCCGGCCCGATGGTCGCAGATATGACCATTGGGTCGATAGTAGGGGCCTCTACCTTATCCGCATCTCTGCTCCTGGACACAATGTCATCATTCATCGTGCGCTGTTGCTTTGTGGGAGTTCCATCCTCCACATTCGAACAACACTCATAATCTGCATGTCTCAAAGAGTTAGCATATCGCTCCATCTCCTGCCAATTCTTATCCGCAAGGTGAGGTCCGCCAGCAATCGTGTTAATAACCAATCTACCCACAGTTCGAGTAGGTTGTTCTGGTTGGTGTGGCGCTGCCCCACGCCCAGGGTCCGATGTCTCTTGCCTCCCGTCCTGTGGGTCTTTGACAAATTCTTGCGGCTTCTTCTGTCTAATTAGCTTTTCTATAGCGTCATGGAGGTGTCTACACTCCTCTATATTATGGCCATAAGACTCGTGAAAGCAGCAATACTTCCCAGTCCGCTTCTGTTCCTCTGTCGATTCCTTTGGGCGTGGCTTTCTATACTGGAAAGTGTTGCGGGTTGATAAATAGATGTTCTCAAGAGATGCGTTCAATAGGGTGTATTCACTGTAGGTCGGGATCCTTGACTTCCATATCCTCGTCTCTCTTTTCTTTCCGGGATTCCCACCTCTGGATCCTTTAGACTGTCCGGGCTTGTTTTGGACGTTGACTTGAGCTTTTCTCGAATTATCGCCAGCTCGCTTCATGGCGACGGTACTTTTCACAATCTCCTGAACAGGCCCTGGTGCCTTATCTCGTCCCGTCCATCGATCTTCTTCCCTTCTTATGAACTGATGAGCTTTCGAATAAAAACGCTCCAGCGTGGCTGGAGTTTTTTCCGCCAACCAATCTCCAAATTCAGAGTCTGCATCCACTCCGCGCATTACCGCCATCAAAATTGCATGGTCGTTTGGATTGCTCACTTCGGTAGCGGCAACATGAAATCTCTGCAAGTATGCTTTCAATGATTC
The DNA here is from genome assembly GCA_030765085.1 of Allium cepa. Classification (NCBI taxonomy): domain Eukaryota; kingdom Viridiplantae; phylum Streptophyta; class Magnoliopsida; order Asparagales; family Amaryllidaceae; genus Allium; species Allium cepa. The sequence goes on along the minus strand of CM060929.1, from coordinate 402,594,071 downwards.
TCTCGGAGCTTGGATTACACTTGATAAGGACATCACATCCTTTGGACGAGTGGTGTGTATCCTGAACTGTTCTATGAACTTCATTGCCAATTCGTCAAAGCTGGATATAGATCGCGGGGGAAATCGAGTAAACCACATGGTGGCAATTCTGGACAAAGTGATTGGGAAGCACCTACACTTGGTTGCATCTTTAGCTCTTGCAGAATCCATCATCCATCCGTACCTCATCACATGCTGCCTGGGGACAGTCTACCCTTCGTAGGCTGGGATAGTCGGCATATTGAACTTCTTGGGGTACTCAGCCTGCAGGATACCATCCGTAAAGGGAGTATGGCTTTTGGACATTCCCCAATCTTTATTGGTCAAGCCTTGGTTCTCTCTCATCAACTGCCTAACCATATCTGTTAAGTCCGGAGTTTGTATGGAGGATGGAAGGTTGGTTTCCGTTCCACGGGACCGTGCGAGTTGGTGTCCGGTCTCTTCGCGGGCTTGATTCACAACGCCTTCCTGTGCACCTTCATCCTTACGGTGTCTACGCCTAGGAGGTTCATCAGCTGACGTTGAGCTATCAGATTTAGAATAAGAGGCAGGGTTACCTCCAACATTCTGGCGCTGCTGTTGAGCGAGCTGAGTCATGAGGTTAGTGTTAGCTTGAATCTGATCAACAAGTTTCCTTCTACTTTCCTTAAGTTCTCTTATCAAGTCATTGAACTCCGTTCGGGAAACGACTTCCGCTTGGTTTTGGTTGGAGGGCCCTACACCTCTAGTTGCTTGCTGATTTCCAGGTCCAACTTGTTGTACGCTAGCAGTTTCATGGACATCTGCGTTGTGGGAAGCCGACCTGGTTCGTGGTCTTCCCATGGTAGAGTTGTTGGTTGTAACTCTGAATAGAATCAACAGATGCCTTGTGAATGGTCTTGGATCTCCTCTGGGGGATTTATGCAATCCAGTAGCTACAAAGCAGATCCTAACAGCCTGAGAATTCAATTCTCAGTGTTAGCACCAAAATTGGTCACTAACACCCTTAGAAAGATTGTGTAGAGAGATTAATGAAAAAAGTAAATTAAAACAGAAGATTGTACGTAAATTTAAATGCGGAGAACAAGAACACCAAATTTATAGTGGTTCGGCGTAACAGCCTACATCCACTTTGAAGTTGATTTCCATTGATTTCCTTGATGGTTGATTACAGATACAATCCGTTTTTTAGTTACTAGAATACAATTGCAAAGTAAAAGAAATAAGTCTGGAATGAGTCTTGAAAATGGCAGAGTCTCCCCAGTGTTCTCTAAAATCTCCCATTTTTCTCTATGCCCCTGCCCCTCTATTTATAGGCGAAGCTGGGTTGGACTTCCCTGGTGGGCTTAGTAGCCGAATAACTCGGTCCAAATAGGACAAGCTCTGTGTGCCGAACCAACAGGCCGAACAGTTGAATGCCGAACCCTCCTTTTCATGCCGAACGAGCCGTTTGTTGTGTGGGAAGAGTAAGCCGAGCGGTAATCGAAGCCGAAGGTGCTAGGGAGAATGTCGAACCATCCTTGATTGTCGAACATCTCGGAAGGCCGAGTGAGAATGCCGAGCCTTCATGGATACCGGATGCTCCTTGATGCCGAATGGTATGGTGCCGAACGGTCTGAGTGTCGAACGAGGAGCTTGATGTTTGAACGCCATCTTGACCGAACGGGGCCCTTGGCCGATCGAAGCCTTTGGCCGAACGAGGCCTTTGACCGAATGATGCTTTTGGCCGAACGAAGCCTCTGGCTGAGCAATGCCTTAGGCCGAGCGTTCCTTAGATGCCGAGTGCTATCTTATGCCGAACGTTCCTTCATGCCGAACGCTTCTTGGTATGCCGAATACTAAGTTGCCTAGCCAAATCTCCAGGAAATAATGATAATTTGGAGTGTTCTTAAGTATTTACAAAATACCAAAGAGCTGTTTATAAATAATATACTCCTTACGGAGTTTACAGACTCAAACTCGTGAGTGATACCGATATAATATGTCAGTAATAATTTCATGTTCAATCTTAGTTAAGGAACTTTAAGTTGGAAATGTTTCAAACAATAGGTTGTGGTTGATTCAATGAAAAGGCTAAGTACATAGCCTTGAATAACACCAAAATAAAATCAATATATAGATATAAATGCAAAAATTTATATCCGAGCTAGGGATGATCCCAAGTACTAAGAATACTACATTGTTATATGATTACAATATAATGATAAGAGCTTACTAGAAGTCAAGAAAATATACTCCGACTAGTTCCATATAATAAAGGTAGTTTATCAGCATCAGAGAGAGTTGATTGACAGAGTAGATAACTAAAACAACATAGTAGATCCATTCATGAGGTTCTAACTCAATCAATTCTCATCAAACCGATCAAAGGGATGTAATAGGGACTCCATAATTAGCCCCAAGTGCAAATGGAAGATTAATAGAGTTGAGGGTATGCCCTAGGGGCATTTATTTACTTGTTATATATATTTAACTCTCAAAATAAAAGGTGTTTCTTTTTAGTATATACTTGACATGATGTGTTATATATTAGTTAATTAAAAATATATTTAATAGAAAATCCTTAAATGGTATGTTTTGTGATAGTAATTACAATATGTTGTAACGATGAGTGATTTATTACAATAAAATAAACATACCATTTTAAATATTCCTAGTAAAAATGTATCAAAACTGGATATTGATATATCCATTGAGACTAGAGTACATAACACTCTCCAAAAGTTGGGCAATGTATTACTCATGACTGATGGGGGCACCATGGTGTTACGTACTAATAGTTATTGGATAACTATGAAATGACCCACTTAATTGTTTTCTGTTCATTAGTATGAATAAGACCAAACAGAAAATATCGCTATGACAAAATTACATAGTTCACTTGGCTCTATAATACTACCGATCTTCAATGTGGAAGTTCCACACTGATTATAGCTAAACCGTGGCATGGCGTCCATTAAACGACTATAATTGGATCGAATCAAAGCATATGAAGTGTCGTGAGACACTATTCAAGTGATGATTTTATTCTCATTCATATGTGGTTAGTACCACAGTCAACTAAAATCAGCCAAAGTAAAGTCTCTGGCAAGAGTACTTCGGTTTATAATAGTTGTTATTTTACCAAGAACTTCGTGTTTTGACTATGGAGTTGAATATGGACGATATAGGAATTTTCACTATTACCAAATTCTATAAGTCCAAAGTGATATAGTTTTGTTGAAGAGAATTGGCATAAATAATTGTCACTGTCGGGTAATGCTTAATAAAGTAACATTGGAATTTACTTATGCTAAGTAAGTGATAAATGTAACGACCTGTAATTTTTAGGTCTTGAAATTCGAATATTTAATTTATTTAAATATTTTATGCTTCAAATTTAGACCTGATTTTTGATGACATATTTTAATTTAATTAATAGGATTTTTCCATAATTTTTAATTTGAAAAATAATTAAATTTTCGATTGACTTTTTCACGACAAATGTTAGTACTTTCGAAACTTCACAGAATTAATTAACCTGTCTATTTTATTGTTGTTTCATGATTATCTCACATTGTTGTGCATGATCATATTTTTATTTCTATTGTTCGAGGGTTGTACATGAACATGTTATTATATGGCGGGTTACCGCAGAATCTACCTTTTCAAAAACTAAATCTACACCAATATTCATGCACATTCACATTCTTTCCATGCTTTTTCCTAACATGCAGAGCACCATACTCTTTCACTTCTCCATCCTTCTCTCTTTCTTCTCATATCCTTCCTTACACCTACCCATGTTTTTATTGACTTTTGATTCCTTGGCTCTTAAGGATTTGAGCATATATACTCATACACACAAGGATAAGTGAGCACACATTTTTCAACACGTAAGAAATAGAAAGGACAAACATATTTTCATTTTTTGGCAAGCAATTTCACATTTTATTTTATTTTCGTACAAAAGAAAACACATGCATGAGAGAGGGGATAAGTGTACATGCACATGAGAATAGAAAGGAAAAAAAGGGCATGCACATGTATTAGAAGAAAGAAAGATGAAGTTATTATACATATAAGAGGGCTTTGCTCTTTAGTCCTCTTCGTTGTGTTCAATTACATATGGGAAGGAAGGTAAAAATATAATAGAAGGTAAGTGGTTCTCATGCATGCATGTAGGGAGTAGGTGGTGAATGGGCCATGGTACTGGGGTGAGAATAGTTTGGTTTAGTTAAGTATGTTTAGTTATTTATTTAGTTAAATTAGTTTAGTTAATTAAAATGTGTAAACTAAATTAATATCTCATCTATACGAAATCCGTTTAACCCGCGATCATCGATATTAGATTCATATTAAAGAGTAGAATGCTTTAGTGCAATTATTTGACACTTTTAGAGAAATATAAAACATTGATAAAATACTAGGTATAAGATTTAATTATGTTATATGTAATTAAATAATTATAATTTATTATTGACATTTAATTAGTAGAACAAATCCTTATTCTGCTATCACAAATTGATCTGTTAGCTATGGATTGTTAATTATTGATAATAATGAGTTGCTATTATTGACTGGTTGGCCATTTGATTTATGCTCAACCAATTTATGAGGTATTACCCTTTTCTATTTGGCATGGGTTAGGTAGAAAATAGTTATAGACTAATATCTTGTGATTTATTTCAAGATTTGACTATAAGATGTTTAGCAATAATATTGGTTCATTTAAATTTAATGAATTGTTTTGAAAGTGAGTTTTTGAAAAATGATATGAAATGTTTCCCTTTAAAAGATATATAATTATTTGGAAATAAATATTCATGAAGTGGTTTTATATAGAAAGATTTATATAGAAATGGTTATAAAATGTGTTTTATAAATAAAAGGAATTTTATGGACTAACCCCCCGGTCATTTTAAAATGGCTTTTCAAAAATTTTATGGAAATAAATAATACCGTGTTTTAAAAGTACTTGTGATTATTGTGCAAAATAATTTGTCACTCCAGGAAACAAAATGATTTCTTATAATTACCAATGATTCGGGTAACCCATAACTAAAAAGTGGGCAGGAGGGTATATGTAACCTTGGGTATAGTCCACTGCTTGATAGAGGGATATATCTTATTTATTTATTTTGGAGAGGCTGGCACCCGGTTGCCTTGTTATGGGGAAAAACCTCCCAATCTGGTTGCACATATTTTGATATGCTTTTGTAGTAAAGTATTTTGGAATTTCCTAATAAATATATCAAATACAACACCATATTATTATACAGAGTATTTGATGTCGTTTTCAAAGTGATTTGTCTTTAAATCCCAAAGGAAAGTATGACGTGATATAAAAGAAATACACACACACATATACATACATACATATACATATATATATATACACACACACACACGATTTCAAATGAATTTGAAATGAAACTGAGAATTTAGGTCGAAAAAATTACTTTTGAAAAGGATTATATTTTAAATATAATAAAGTTAATTAGGTTTAATAAATCCAAATATGAAGATTAGGCCTAAGTCGGTAGTTTGGGAATTTCATATTGTTTGTTGCATCATAGACATCTTGAGTCCTATTTGTGATGTGAGAACTACATTGGCTTGATTTTATATCTAATTGGATACCTAATTAGATAGGGGTATGTAGGCAGTCACAAGTGGTAGAAACACAGCCCCAATAATAATATGTTCTTTTCATGTTTATTATTTGCTATTCATCATGTTTACTATTTATCATGTGACATCGTATCTTGTCCGCTTACCACTTTATTCCGCATTGACATGTTTATTGAGTTTGCAAAAATAATTATTGTTGTCTCTCGCATCAGAGTTGTGCATGAGTAGATTTTTAGTGTTACATTTTTGGTATGTATTAAAGTACACGTTGTAGAATAAATCATTAGAACTCTGATAAGTTGTATTATTGAAACTATATTCTATATATTTAGCACTATTATATATTTATCAGATTATGATATGTTAAGTCGGTAGTTTTCATTTGTAGATTTAGAACAGACATATTTTTCGACAATTTTGACTGGTCCAAAAATCCAGACCACCACAGCTGGTATCAGAGTTTAGGCTAGGTGCCTAAGTTAAATTTGTATAACTTTGTAAATAAACCTAGTAATTTTAAAAATGAAACAACCTTAATTTGATAAATAAAATGGATAGGATAAGGCACCGTACCTTCGATTGAGGTTATGCGTGATATTATTTTTGGTGTGCTTAACTTTTGTTGATTACTTGGCTTTTATTATATTTTTCCGTTGCTGGAATTTCGGGGATGGAATTCTTTTAAGGGGGGAAGAAAATCTAAGGACCTGTAAATTTATAGTCTTCAAGTTTGAATATTTAATTTATTTAGATATTCGGATTTGACTTTAAATATAATAAAATCTATGTTTCACATTAAGACTTGATTTTTGAAGACGTATTTTTAATTTAATTTATAGGATTTTTTCATAATTTATAAATTGAAAAAGAATTAAATTTTGATTTGACGTATTTTATGGAAAATGATGGTATTTTTAGAATTTTACATAATAAAGGTAACCGGTGTATTTTATTGTTTTTAGTGATCGTGTCACATTGTTATGGCTAATCTTATTTTTATCTTTGTCATTCAGGGCTCATACGTGAACGTGATGCTATGAAGTGGAATACCCCAAAAATCTAAATTTTTTAAACGAATTTAATTACATATTACACTTACACAACGTAACACAACCCCTTCTCCCTTACATGTTCCGTACTCTATCCTTTTCCCATTACTCTCTTACTCATTGGCCATGATTTCTAGGACCTTTCCTTCGAAAATTTATCTTTAGTTGCCTACATGTACAGAGGGAGGTACACATATAGGCACACATCCATCTTCATCCCACACTCCTGCCATTTATTTTTCTACTCTTCCCTAACACGGTCAGTACTCTCCCATGATTCATGCCTTCATATATGGGATTTATTTTGGTTGTTCCTATATACCTATATCCATCATCATTTATCATTGCATTTTGTTGCCATTATCCTCCTTTCTCTTCATTTCATTTTGTTTATAGTAAACATTCCAAAACCAAGAAAATAAATAACCTTCCTAGCTTCCAAAATCATTCCCTTCCATTCTATCCACTATTAGCAAAATGTTCCAAAACAAAATTTGTTTGTTTTCAAGCCCGATGTTTTAAAAAAAATGGCAGTTCGTCGTTCCGATAAGTGTGGGGGTGGATATCGACCAAATTAGTAGTTATTGAGAAAACGATCATTCTTGATGATCACAGTTTGGAGACCGGAGGACAGAGCATGTTATCGACGAGATAGGATTTTTAGTGGTGTTTTGAGATTTTAGGAGGTTCGGGTTGGTCATGGTATTAGATGAACGAATTCTGTTCATATAGCTTTTTCCAGTAAGATGTTGGTTGTGGGGTTAACGAGCAGTGACCGTGAGGGATTTCGAGGCGAGGTGAGGTCGTCAGCAAAGTCGGAGGTGGTTCGGTGGACCACGGTGATGGTACAAGGTGGTTTTAGGGTTTAAAGGGGGTTGTTTCCTATGTTCGTAAACGGAGATGGCGGAGGAGCACGGGTGCATCAGAGTGGCTGCGGGGAATGTTTGAAGGTGGCATGTTGGGTTGTGGATCTAATGGCATAGGTGGTAGGGGCTTTTAGACGACGGTGGAGGCCAGTCGAATAAAGCATTCAAATTCCTAGAACGCGATTTCTTTTGGAATCGGCTTGAGGGGGCGGAGGTCATGGTGGTGTTTCCATTAGGACATGCTCAAGATTTGTGATGTGCTGGTGAGCTTAGATATGGCGATGGATGGGTGGATGGTGGTGCAAGGTACACGCGTGTATGTATATGCGTGATTTTGTTTCAGGCATTCGATTTGGATGAAGCGATTTGAGAATTTTGGGAGATGGATGTTGTAACTTTGGGGAAGAGGAGGTAAAGCCGGTTTGGGCCGTTGGGCTTTAGGTGAGGTTATTAAAAAAATTAGTTAATTAAATAGCTTAATTAAATATAGCAGCCTTTAAAATTAATAACTCCTCCATATGAAATCTTTTTAAACCATGGATTTCAAAACGAGATTCGTATTAACGAATAAAGCACATTAGTATAGTTATTTGACACATTTTATGAAGTATAGAATATTGATAATTTGTTAGTGATCGAATTTAATTACAGCTTACATAATTAAATAACTATACTTAATTGATGACATTTAATTAGCAGAACAAATCCTCATTCTACTATTATAAATTGAATAGATTAATTTGGACATTTATTTATATACAGGTTAATTCTGATTATATGCTATTATTCAATTTGTTGAATTGTTAACAATAATGGGTTCTTATCACCGTTGTTTAGTTGTTGATTTTGCTCAACCATTTTATGAGCTATTACCCTTTTTATTTGGATTGGTTAGGTAGAAAAACATTAGCAGGCTAACACCTTGTGATTTGTTTCATAATTTGACTATAAGGTGTTTAACAATAAGTTTGGTTTTCTTCAATTTAAATGAAATTGTTTTTCAATTTAAATGAAATTGTTTTGAAAGATGGTTTTCATAAAGAATATGAAATGAAATGTTTTATTTTAATGAAAAAGGAGATATTTGAAAATAAAAGTTTTTAAAGTGATTTATGTAAAGTTATTTATGAAAGTGTTTTATAAATAATGATAATTTTGAGAACATAAATCATAGTGGTTTGAAATTGATTTTGAAAAGATTTTGAGGAAATAACAAATACTGTATTTGAAAGTAATTTTGATTATTAGTGCAGAATTATTTGTTACTTCGAGAAACAAAATGATTTGTTATGTTGTATCTTGCCTACGTACCATTTTGTTTCGGGTTGACATGTTTATTGAGTTTACAGGAATAACATTGTTGTCTCTCGTATCAGAGTTGTGCAGCGATAGATTTTTAGTGTTACATCTTTGATATGTATTAAAGTACACCTTGTAGAATAAATGATTAGTACTCTGATAAGTTGTATTATTGAAACTGTATCATATACATTTAGTAGTGTTATATATTTATCGGAATATGATATGTTAAATTTTTAGTTTTCATTAGTAGTTTTAAAGTGGTCAGATTTTCCGACGAATTTGACTGGTTTGAAATTCCAGGCCATCACGATAAATTTGGCCATAATGTCACACCACTTGCTAATTATTGGATGAATATTAATATTTGAGTTGTTCGATATTAATCATTGACCAAATTTACACCTTAGAGTCATATAGCCGAAACATTGAATACTACTTTTTCACCCGATTTAATTAACTTTTAATTACTATAAATTTAATAAGTTAATTAATATTTACAAAATATTAATTAAAATTTTTTATTTAATGTATTAAACAATATTAAACAGTATGCTTATAACAGTTATAAATATATTAATCGATATACGATATTGATCCGCGTTTAAATTGGGTTCAAATGAAATAAATATTATTCGAATTAAAGTGGATCTGAGGCTCATAAGGGGCATGATATTTTCGACTATAATGGAAACATACAGGCTGACCATTTTGATGGCTTATGGGGTAAACTTTGAGTGTTTAAAAATAAGAGAAAGGGTAAGTGAAAATTAAGGATCTTGATCCTACTTTTGCTCTCTACTCTCTCCTATATATAAACATCTTATCCTTCATCTATTTCGATTTCTTTGTTGCCTCCATGCACCCCCTTATTGGTCGAATACACCCCATCCCCTCCTAAAATATTCAAGCAAATTAAAATCAGGTAATCATTGGTGGAACGACAATTCTCGAACTAGCAACTTTGGTATTGAAACTCGATTCAATGAATTTACTTCTTCGTTTCAAAGTGCGAGCTTTGGCTTTTGATGAAAGGTATTCTTTGGGTTTAACATTATACTTATATATATATATATATATATATATATATATATATATATCTGTCTTGTTAAAAATTTCATGAATCAACATATCAATGGATTGCCACATATTGATGGTTGTGTATATATATTAAAAAAAATTGAGCATATTATTTATAGATACTCTCGGACTGGAATTAAGAAAATTTTATTTTCAAAATTTAAATAATAAAATATTAAATAAAGTTTAATATTAAATCTAATTAAACAGTTTAACATTATAATATATATATATATTAAATTCTTATAAAATTTAATAGGGGAATTAAGGAAATTTAATAGGGGAACTAGGGAAAAGAACAAACTCTGTTAAAAAAAATTAGATCGAAGAACATCAATTTTTATTTTTAGATCGAAAGACAAATGCTAGTTATATTTAACATTATCTTCAATTTTTACACTATATAAAATCCTAGTTATAACTAGGATTATATTCAATTTTACACTATACAAAATGCTAGTTGTAACTGGTATTATACTCAGCCAAAAAAATATAACTTGCCGTCATTCAGTCTAAAAATTTCTCTAAGTTTGTCCTTGTGCCTATTTTTTTGAAATTTAATTCAGTTAGTATAATATTCGACCATTAAAAAATTATTTTTTGGATGTTATATATATACTTTTATTTAATTCAAAATTGTTTGTATACATAAATGTATGCATATATATATATGTGTATGTATTCTAGAATTTTTTATATTTTATATAATTTATAGTTCTGAAAATAATTTTTAAGATTTTTTTTATTTAATTCCGTATGGTTTTTAATTAACTAAGAATTTTATCTGATAAATTATTTAAACTGAAAATTAAATAATAATAATAATTATTATTTTTAGGACAAATTTTCAAAAGAGGCTGGTTTTTTAAACTATTGGCATAAATAGGCTAGTTTTCAAACTATTTGCAAGTTTAGGCTAGTTTTTGTAAAAAATATTATGGGGCGCATCTGTGAAATGCGCCCATACAAAATTACACTGGCGCGTCTGCCAAATGTGTCAATGTAATTTTTTGTCCAAACCTAAACATCCGGCCAAAGCAACGACAATTTCAATCTTTGCAAGCCTTCTACTCCAATTGTTTTCCTTTTCTTTCTTCATGTTCATCTTTTCAATAACTATTTTCTCAACCCTTTCTTTGAACTCGTCGATATCATTTGGTTCCTCTTGCGATAAGACCTTCTCGTCCACTTCGACTTATGTTCCGTCTTCAACAGACTCCGACTTGTAATCGTAATCTGCATCGTCGCCTTCGATCTGAATTTCCTGATCAACTTCTTCGTCTTGATAATGAGGGCACTCACAGAGAAACAAAGATTGGACGTACTCTTCGACCAAGTGCAGTCTGTCTTCAAACTCTTCGAGTTCGGCATCTACTGTTTCAGTTTCGGTGTTTTTGGTTGAGTTTTATGGAAGCTTGATTTGGTTTCGACGTCGAGGAGTTTGCGAAGGAAGGCGGCTTTGGAGTGGAGTTCTTCGATGATGGATTCGTCGTGGGTGGTCGAGTTGGACTTCATGCGATCGACGTCGGATTCAAGTTCTTCTAGTTTGGCAAGGATGCTGTTGCTTGCTGTTTAGGTTTGGACAAAAAATTACACTGGCGCATTTGGCAGATGCGTCAGTGTAATTTTGTATGGGCGCATTTCACAGATGCGCCCCATAATATTTTTTTAAAAAACTAGCCTACACTTGCAAATAGTTTGTAAACTAGCCTATTTATGCCAATAGTTTAAAAAATCAGCCTCTTTTGAAAATTTGTCCTTATTTTTATTATCAGGTCGAAAGAAACATAAAAATATAATATTAATTTTAAATTATGTTTATATGTATAATTTATAATTGTATCTAGTTATTTGTGTTTGTATATGTTGTATTTAATTTATTTCAAAGTGTGTCTATGTGTGTGTATATTAAAAAAATCCAGTTCGAATTTTACACTGTAAATATTATAACTAATTTTACAAATTAATTTAAAATAGTACTATAATTTAAATATATTTATTCATATATTTATATACATATATGTATATGCATTTTAGTTAATGTTTCATGTAAATAATTCACAACTAATATTATATAATATATTTATATTATCATATTTTCATATATATATATATATATATGCGTGCGTGCGCGCACACGTCTACGTTTGTGTACATATATATATATATATTTACAGAATTAAATAATTTTATGCATACAGACATACACACACACAAAGAATCCATTTGTATACATGAGAGGCTAACATGTTCATTGCGGTGTAAATCCCAATATATATACATGGGCATGTCAAACCATGTATGTATTATCATGTTGCACATCCATGCACGCACATATGTGTATATGGTACACCCATATAAAATATAGTACAAATTATATATATAAAATAAAACTTATTTACAAAATTAAATGAAACATTGATTTTATTTAAAGGAAATTTAAAATAATTTTAAATGAATTTGGACTACATAGGCTTATTAAAAATCCAATAAGGTAAATTCTTTGAAATTTATCTAATTATTCCACTGGGGACTGGTCCCAACATAAAATAGTGGATCATTACACTATGCTTATACTTGAAAACCATACCTAACTTGCGTTACTTACACCCAACCAGTAAGCTAAACGGAGATGGTGACATCATAGGGGCATCATGTGCTAAGGCTTAGCTACAGGGTCAAAGTCTAAGTTGTGATCACAACACGTTACGTCCACCAACGAGAACAAAATTTCTCTAACGTGTAGCGTAACTCCTCTCTTAAGCCACGTTATTGGAAATTAGTTCCAACTAACATGATAACCCGTATGCGACACGATTTAGAACAAGTATCCCAACTCATCATCGTTGTAACTGTATGCGACGCTATTAAGGACAACGCCCAAATTCGCCATCGCCAACCACTTGCGACACTATTGGATAAAGCATAACTCGTCGTGGCTACACGTTACATGTATCAATAAGAACAAATTTCCCATTTAGTGTACCCTAACATGCCATAAACCACACAATTTGAAACCAGTTCCAACTCGCATGACTAACAATATGTGACGCTACTAAGAACAAGTCCCAACTCGTCGTCGTAACCGTATGCTATGCTATTCAGGACAAGCCCTAACTAGAGCGCTTTTATGAAGTAACTAAAAAAAACAACATACCAAAACATTCATCGTTTCTCCATGACCATGGTGTCGTGAATCGTGTATGAAACATTGGTCATACGCATATGTATAAACAATTAAAGTTTAGGGGCATCTTCGTAATAATTTAGTTATTAATTTTTTTTCTCCTTCTTTGTTGCCGCTATAGTAGAGAGAAATCGTTACCAAACCTATGTCCATAGTTCATCGCGCCACCACCGCCACACCAGACCTCCATTTCATTCAAAGACCAACGCAGAGTCCCTCTATGTTGTCATCGATCGAATCGGCACCACCAGATATCCTCTACTGCATTAGATTTCCCGCCTACGCTGCTACTTTTTGGTCAAATTATCTGGACCACACTCTTGTCTAGGATGATCGAAGACCAACTTAAGCACCTACTCGACCTCCTTTACACACTCATGTCCATAGTCATCGTACCTTTGTCATTTCACTTTTAGATCGAAATAGACGATCCATTAGTTTTTGATCTTTCAGCACGTTTTCTAATCAATTCATACACCCAATCGAGGAACGAATACCACTAGTGGATTTAAGCTATCGAGAATTACAATTTGGATATATAATATGTCTAATTCAGTGTGCTTTTTTGTTTTATATTTTTTAAAGGAAGAGGTCACGTTGTCCAATTACAATAAAAATTGTTTTTTAATTAACTAGCCATGGCATATTATATCTTAATCATGATTGAATACAATTTAATCTGATCGCTGTCAAATTTAATCGTTTATAATTCGATTTAGTACCATGAATACTATGTCTTGTAAATATATACCCAAATAGAAAGATTCTTGTTCACCGATTAGGCATGCTTCCTCTTCGATTTGATATGAATCCTTCTTGTTCTTCGTCGTCTGGGTATTCCTCATCTTAAACACTCCAACTTTTGTGAGAACTTTGATTGATTTGCATAGCAATCTTCAAGATGATCGGTTTCATATATTATTTTTTCTAATTTGGATTTGATTTGAAGAATTTGTAATTTATTTGTTTAATATGGACTTGATTAGATTAGTATAAAGGGATGGTTTCAGAAGAGGGAATAGACGAATTGAATGAATTGACATGGTCATAAATGCTTGTTTTTTTATATAAAAATTGTATTTTCAAACCGACCGTTAGGGAGGTTTGCTTACTGTCATTGGCCAAAATCAATTTTTCTGAAGCCAAAAAAACGGGGATCTTGTCTCGTCCGGTTTCCCAAAAAACGTGGATCTTGTCTCATCGCGGTTTCCCTAAACTTTCTCCTTTTATTTCACGCATCAAATATTCCAAATTCAAATCTATTATGATTTTCAAATTCTAAAATTTCAATTTCAAATCGACAATTTTGAATGCTTTGATTAATATTTAAATTTGAAATTCATATTTTCAGATTCAAATCTCAATTTATTCTTTCCAACATATTATCACTTAATGTTTAAGTAATATTAACAAAAAATTTAAATGTATATTTCTTATCAAAGTTATACAATCGAACGGTCGGTTTCTCCACCGTTGTGCGGTTATACTAGTTTAATACTTAATAATAGAGAGTTTTTGTATGAATTGACATGGTCATAAATGCTTGTTTTTTTGATATAAGAATGTATTTAATAATGTGTAGAGAGTTTTCGTATGGGTTTTGAGTAAATACCTTGTAAGATACTCATTCCCTTATTTGATCTTCCAATACATTTTTATCTTGTAACTTTTTTGTTTTGTGTTGATTGTGAGTTAATGTATGGAGATAACATGTATTTTTTTTCTTGCAAGATACTCATCTGGATTATGGGTTGAAAGGTTGATGAGGCGTATTATTGAAATATATGAATTTTTGTACTGATAAAGAACTAATGTCCCAAAAAAAGCACAAAGGAAATTGGTATGATATAACAAAGCAAAGATAAGATGAGCATGAACTACCGTTCAAAATCCAATAATTCTACAAGTCTCGACTTATTAGTATGATTTTTCATCCGAAATCAAATCAAATCACATATAGTATTAAATTTAAAATCAATGCACCCCTACCACCTAAATCCACACTCCCGTGATCCCCTATTTCCGAATTCCTAGCAATACTTTTCAAAATCATATATACAATTTGAAAAGTTGACTTTTGTGGTTAATCTAAATGATAAGTTCTCATTTTAAGCTTTCAACAAAAACTGATTTCAAGTTTAGAACTTATTCAAAACTTACTATAAAAATATGTTTTTGTTTTAACTATCAAAACGCGTTGAAAAATTGTTTTTACTTATTTTTAAAATAAGAAATGAGTTACAAGTCCCTATTTTTTGACGTTGTTATAAGAAAAGTCTCTGTATATATAAATATGTAAATTTAGTCCCTATTTTTTAAAAAATAGAAAACGCAAGGTGCTTTGCATTTTTCTGACAGAAAATGCAAGCTAACTTGCAACTTTTATCAGAAAAGCGCAAGCTAGTTTGCGTTTTTTTATTTTGAAATTTTTTAAAAATTTTGAAATTTTCAAAAAAATTTAAATTTTTGAAAAGCGCAATTTAACTTGCACTTTTATAAGAAAAACGCAAGATAGTTTGCGCTTTCCGATTTATAAAAAACAAGGACTTTTCTTACAACAACATCGAAAATAGAGACTTTGCAAAGCCCCTTTTTAAAAGGTGCAAGTAAAAAATGTGGATTCCTGAACAAGTGACTTTTTTTTGGGACCAAACTTAAAATAAGTTCCGAAAATTTGTGCTGATTTAAAACAAAGGGCCGCCTTCGCAAAACCATATTGTTTTCAAACGTTCAAATTTCCAATCTTCTTCGTTCAACTCCAAATCAATTAGAAAATTAGTTCTAACCAGGGCTAGGGAATTATCTCATCCCGCCCCCAATGTCAAAATCAACGATAACCTTAACCGTGAACTCCGGTCCAAAGCAAGGCGAATCCCTAATTCGCAACTCAAAATCCACAGTTCGAATTGGAAGGGTGGTCAAAGGAAACACCTTGGTCATCAAAGACGCTTCGATTTCTCAGAAGCATCTCACTATCCACTTTGATTTACAAACTGCTCAATGGATTTTGACAGATCTTGGTTCTGCTAATGGCACGATAGTAAATGGGGTGAAAGTGAGTAACGAATCGGTGAAAGTTTGTGACGGTGATGCTGTGCGGATAGGAGAGAACACGGAGATTCTTCTTAAAGTCCTGGTCGAGCAAGTGAAAATCGGGGAGAAAAGAGGGAGGAATGTACAGAAAAATGAGGTATCGGAGCCAAATTTGGAAGCTAATGAGAATTCCAAGAGTGTAATGAAGAAAGAAAATAATGCAGTTGGGCTGTGTAAATTGGATGAGTCAACAGAAGCTGATGAAGGATGCGAAAATGGTTCTGTATATGAACCAAAGCATGCAGCCAAAGGTAAGAAGAAAAATGTAAGTAGAGCTTTTAATAGTGTTGGTATTAAGAAGTCTATTGTAAATGAGAAGAAATCAAATGGAACGAGAAAGAGTGTTGTGAAAAAGGTTGATGTTTTAGATTCTAGCTTTGATCTTATAGAGGATAAAGAAGTTAATAATGTAGATAAACCTGTGAACCAAAATGTTGAAGTAGCTTCAATCAAAGATGACACTGTAGAGGCTACAGATGATGATTTGCAAAAGAATTTGGGAAGGGGGAGGAAGAGAAACTGTGCTAAAGCTTTGAGAAATGACACTGCTATTGAGATGCCGAAGAGTTCAACTAAAGGAAGGAAGCAAATGTGTACCAGAGGTTCTAAAAAAGATTCGAATATGGAATGCGGTGTGAATAATGTAAGTGAAAATATATTGAGCACAGATGAGCAAAATGCTTCTTATACTGTAAACAATGGAGTCGCAGAAGTTAAAACAAAAGTTCGCCAGAATTTAACAAGAGGCAGAAGAGGGAAGTCTACTATGATTCTTGATTCGAGTCCTAGTGAAAAAATTGAGTCTAGCATAAATGAGAGTAAGGTTTCTAACATTAGAAACAAACCCATTGTTGAGGATAAAATTGTCACTGCAACTGTGAGAAAAGGGAGAAGAGGAAAGTATAATAAGATTTTTATAGCTGAGGTTGCTGTTGAAGAAAGTCCTAAGGTGCCAAGGAATGTAAGGAGAGGGAGAAGTTCTAAAAATATAAAAGGTTTGAATGAGGAATTGAGTTTGAATTTGGTTAACAAAGATAAAGGTGAAAGTTCTAAGGATGAGATTATGGAGTCAAATTTGAAGAATGATGTAGTTTTAGAGGACAAGACTGAAGTGCTGAAAATCACTAGGGGGGCAAAAAGAACTACCAGGTCTACTAGAGCTTTAGAGAACAATACCGAAGTGCAGAAAACCACTAGGGGAGGAAAAAGAACTGCTAGGTCCGCTAAAGTCATAGATGAAAATGAAACTCAAAATATGTCCACTGATGAGGATAAAATTGCGGTAACTAGAGTTATTAGGAGAGGGAGAAGAAACAATACTGGTATGATTTCTAAAATAGACGAGAAATTGGAATCAATTGCAGAGAATAGAACTACCTCTGCCGAGGTTTCAAATCTATACGACATTGGTGAGAAAAAACCAAGAATTAGAGCTTCCTCTAGAGTTTTAAAAGCTCAAGTTATTTCAAAAGATCTGACTATATCACATAAAGAGAACTCCTATGTTCTGGAAAACCCGATGGAGAGTAAGATGCAGAAAGTGGAGGATGAAGAAAATCATGTTGTTTTGCCTGAGAATGAGAATGCTGGTAAACGGAATCATGAGGTTAACCATAAAGTGTGGATTGGAAATGGTATTCCAAATTCAACTACGAAGTATAAGGAGGTTAGATTTGCTTTTATTTTTTTTGCTCTTTGTCATGATGGCAAAGAAAAAGCAAGTATTTGAAAACAATTAATGTGTGTATGTTGTTTGCAGGATCAAACAATTAAGTGGCATGGAACACCTTTCGAAGAGCGGGTAGAAAGGGCATTGTCGGATGAGAGGTTTTTCCCTCAAAGGTTGGTTTGTCTTACCCACGCTGGTACAGTTTGAGTCTGGTTTGAATTTTCTGTGCTTAACTTTAATTTATAATGGCTTAGTTGTTGTTATTGTAACTTTAATTTATAAAGATTTTTTTTGCCCAAAACATTTATTGGGATATCTCTATGGAAACACCTTATTCATGTAATGTTACTGGAATTCGTAGTCAGGACCTGTTGTTTTCCCACACCCTCCAACAGTACCTAACTTATTGACCTTGCATGATGAGAGATGATATGAGTTTTTTACCCTCGAAGCAAACAACGTTATGCGAATAACTGATAATTGTATGCCAGTTAAATTTTATTTCGCTCGTGTGTATTACTAGGGTGTTACATGGCATGGGCAATCCCAGATGTATCACAAACTATTACCAAACGGGAACATGGGTTTTAGCACAGTGTAAGAAGTTTGTTTAATTGGATTTAAAATATATATTGGTCGATGAGATACTACCGTATTTAGTGCACAAAGTTATAAAGGCATGGAGTTACTACAATGGTGGGACTATCTGTATACAACAGTATTATATGATGTTATAGATTGTGCAGGCAATGTGCATAAATGGATATTAAGTGAACTTTTTACGAGCAACTACACTAACAATACACAGAAGTTTATATATTTAACAAATAAAAATGACACCCTTAATGGTTATAGTTGCAACATCCTCCCTAGAGAAAATATATCACTGTTTCGAATATAAATTGCATACAATTAGCAATCATTTCCATCGGATAAAATCAAAGCATGAGAGGATCGAAAATTCATATGCTGGTTTAATCTACTTGGTAAAGATAGTCTAATTTTTTATTATTTTGTACTTGTTTATGGATCCTATCATTACTTGACTTCCGTAGTTGTCTACACTATATATGTTGACTTGTTTTTAAGGTGCATACCATTATCTTACTGCCATAGTTTATGTTGCTATGACTTTGTAAGAAATTATTGTGTTTTATGTACATGTTTTATTCACTAGAAATTATGGAATAATAAATCTATATGCAATAGCAATACCTCCAAATAAAGCTATTTAATTTACATAAATACCTTCTAATTAAATATAGAACGTGAAGGATATTTTTGTCATTCTCTTATCCTCTTATCCCCGCATTTTAGCTTCATCTGATACTGTCCGACCACGCAATGAACTCCACTCAGAATGTCTTCATCTTCTAAGATGGAAATTATTGCTGAAACCCAGATTAAGCATCTCAAAATAATTGATTATCCGACCTCTACATTCTCATCTCTTCTAGGGAGTTTCAAAACCTTAATTTGTTTCATAGATGTATAAGTTGTGATAAACCTAAACCTCTCGTTTGGCGAAACTCTATTTCCATGTTATTCTCAAGTACATCACGTAGCATTCATTCTTTAGATTTAAATTGTCAAGTCTCTAAAAATATCATTTGTCATGTATGATTAAGTTCTACATTTTCTTCTTAAACCATTTAACTTCTGACTAATCCATGGCAGAATTAAGTTACATGTTTCTAACATGTTGATTGACGGCTATAAAGAAGATAGTAAGACGAGAATGAATAGAAGATTGTGCATTTCGGGACATGCTAACATCATTTTGCATTGACAGCACAATTGGTTCTTGATTCTTCTAATAAATTATTTTCTTTTCCGATGCATGTGTATTTTGAGACGTAAAGAATAACTACTAAGTTTCTCTGATTATGGTGAAAAAATAATTATCCTTTTGGGTCCTTTACATTTACCAAGATGTAGATACAGAATTACAAAAGTTATATTTTTGCCCTAGAAGGAAATTATGAACTTTTGACTGCTAATTTGATGTTTTTTTGTCATTATCTTTAATTACTATATAAAGAAGGATACTTAAGTAATGATTATGAATTTTGATTTAAAATTACTGGTGATCATGAGTTCAGGGCTGCCTATTGTTTTATACTAAATACTAGAGTAAGAAGACAAAAATGTTTCCTGCCTAAATAATTACGTGTAGTAGCCCATTCAAAATAAAAGAAAAACTGTTATTCCTTCCAAATAACAGTAACTGACATTTTCCATGAACGCGTCAAATCAGATATTTAGAGTATAGCAAATCATAAGGTTAGTCATAGTTGTCGAAGCAATATTTTGATAATTTTTTTGTACAATTTACATCATCTTAGTTTTGGAAAATAAAGTGTGTACGTCGTTAATATAAATATTTTTGTACTGCTTGAGTTAGGTATTAAATCAAATTCTGTGTACTATAAGTCTATAACATATTATAGAACAGTATGCAGTATGTTATGTGTAACTTTAATGTTTGTTGTTATTATTATTTTTTAATTTGCTAATGTGCCGCCGTACTATTCTCTCATAATACCAAATTCTGTTTTACATGCTTGTAATTATGATGAATCTGGGTCATGACGTTGTTGTGTATCTTTATTGTCCAGGAATACAAATTGAGCAAGGGTTTCAGGGTAAACTATTGAGGCTAAAAAATTTCACCAAAAGAAGATTGTTATTTAGCTTTGCTTGCCAAACTCTTCGGACTGTTTTGAGTGTTGCAAATTTGATCTGAATGAAAGTGTAACTATATATAATCCTGTCGAGAATTGTATTTCAGATGTCAAAGTTGTTGAATGATGATCCTACTCTGCTAGGGTGTCCTATTCTGTATGCATAAAATTGTGCAAGTGGATTATGTTTCGGTGTGGCGTAATATTTTTTTGACTGTATAAGGGCATGATGATACCAAAGTTAATTTTATAATTGTGTGTTCTGTAAGGTATTACCTTGTTGTGGACTATGAATACAGAATACAAGATCTCTTATTCCAGATGAAGTGCTAAAAGTCGTTGGAATTTTGGATGAACTTTGCCTCACGGAGATGATAATACGAAACATGTGCATGTTTCCAAGCATGCCTCATTTTGCTTTAGATAAAGTTAGACACTCCAAAATTTTAAATATATGTGCCGTTGCTTCTTCAAGAATCAAGCAATGGCAATCACTAAATCGGAAGGTAGATAGAAAACAAAGAGAGTGCATTGCTATGCTAGTTTTGTTCTGTTGAGCAGATGAGATCAAATTACTAAGAGGCATACATAATTGAAGAATCAGTCATTTGCACTTGCTCAAAAGATTCATCTTTCACGCGGACGGATTCTATTACCGTTTCAAAAATTTCGGCTGTGGGGTATGTTACATGATGATGCCAGTCCTTTTTTTAAATAAACGTTTGATCGGCAAGGGAATGTGATCTGAAATTACAGGGTTGGGCCCGTCGGCCAACGTGTTGGTGACCCCCAGTCCATATTAAATCAAAATAAATTCGCACCCAGCTGCACTAAAAATAATACTTTGGCTTATTTACTTATTACCAAAATTTCAACTTGTACCAACATGAAATTATGACACAACAGTTACCACATTACTAAAGTCGCCTTGGTTTAAGATGATTCTCCGATACCTATACAAAACTTTTTTTTTTTTTGGAATATTGCCCTCCGCCCAGTAGGCTTCCCCGCCCAAGGGCTTATCCTATGGGCCATTCCATGAAAATACCACTAATGTTTCGGTTTAAATAAAAAGACGTAGCAGTCACCATTATTTAAATAAGGACAAAGAAAAAGAGGAATATATTATCACCAAGTTCACCTAAATTTAGTGTACAGACATTAAACTGAAAGTGATGCGAGAAATCTAAACCAAGAGTCATTGTCAGGAAATATTTTATATAGAAGATGAATCAGTTTTTGAAGGTAGAAGTCAGCGTTGAATTAGCTCGGTTGGGTTTGAGGTAAAAATATCAAATCAAATTGAAATTAGAAAAAAGACAAAATCGAACCAAACCATATTAATTGTTGTTTGGAAAGACTTTATTGAGCATTTATAAAAAAAATTGACATATTTTCAATAGTTAAACTTTGACTTTTATTAATAAATAAATTGCTAAAACTATTACAATACCGATAATAGAAAAAAATTTGCAGACCGAATTCAAATCGATCTGGTTTCGTAATCAAAATATTGGAAATGAATCGGTTAATTAAGTTTCAATCGAATATTGTTCATCTTTAATTTGGAGGCAAATGTAGACTTTGTTTTTTGTGTTATCATTCAAATAGACATTTGGGAAAGAGGCTGTGACGCTCCACCTCTATACTCACACTAGCAAAAAACATTATGGAGTAATGTCGTCGACTAACACAAAGAATAAGGCTGTTGAAGAGCGACCATCTGTGTATTGCTTTGTGCAAGTACCGATATGTTAGATAGTATCATGCATTTTAGAAATTACTATCGATGCCAAATCGTTCTATGTACCGATTGGAATTTATAAATTCTCAACAGAACAAATTAGCACAATACAAAACATTTTTATAGAACTAACGAATACGCTTTGTGATATTCCAGAATTTCAAACCCAATTTAAATATGATAATCTTTTTAATAAATTAATTTAAATTGATAAATTTGTTATTTTAAACAATAATAATGAATAGATTTTAAATGTATATTGATTTTAATTAAAATTAATATATACAAAAGGGAAATGGATGTGTTAAAATTATATTCATATCAAATTTGATTTTTGAATTGAATTTGAAAATTTAATTTGAATTTGAATTGTGAAATTAAAAGATTCAAAATAGGTTAGTTATATTCTAAATTATACTTTGATTTTAGAGATGTATTTCTATGATTTTATTTAAAATATCAATTTTGTTTTGTATTTATTTCTTTAAGAAGAATTGATTTTATATGAATCAAAAATGTATTTAAATTTAGAAAAATAATTAATAAAAACATTTTAAAATTTCTTTTTGCATGAAATTTACACTTGTTAAAATTTAAAACACACTTATAACATGTGTTAAGATGTTAGCAAGGTATAATGACAAGTGTCAAAGATTTAATTTATTTTCTTTAATTTTTTATAAAACAAAACTACTTTTTATAAAAACCCACTTCTTATTCTTCATCTAAATTTTCTCATTCTAATTTTTCTAAAGCAAAGAACAAAAATCACTCCTCATTAACAAATCTGAAACTCCTGAAAATCTTTACACCTTCAACCAAAATTAATCAAACATTCAAACCTCTTTTCAAAAACTTTAATCTGCAAACAAATTATAGAAAATCTGCATACATGTATACATTAGAAATCTGCAGATCAAGGTTTCCTGAAGAATCAAATTTCTGAAAGAAAATTCAAAGTTCTTCCATTAAGTGCTGATTGATTTAAGATTGAAGAAACATCATCAAGTTAGAAAAACTGCAGTCATTTCTTTTCCAAAATCAATTGGTCTCTGCTTAAAACAATTCAGGTGAGTAAATTTTAATTAGAAAATTTTAAGTAAAGTAAAAATTGTGCATGTGAAACTTTTGAGCTAGTGACTGATTTGTATGTATGTGTGTGTGTGTGTGTGTGTGTGTATATGAAATCTTGGTGTTATATTGTTTTCAAACTGTGCATGTTAAATCTGTTGAACGCTTCTCTGTAATTTCAAGTTACAGAGTAAAATTTAAACAAAAGCTTCAAATTTTATTTAACAAATCACTATAAAGCCTGGATTCCCAAATGCAGTAAGTTTATTAAAGATGAATTAAGGTTTAATTTGTTATTTAAAAAGAAATTGTTTAAAATTTTCTGAATCAGGAAATTACAGGGAAAATTTTAATATCATGATAAAATCATGCATTGAATTTTGTTGAATCAAATTCACATCTTGAATCTACTTCGTAATACATGATTTTTAAGATAAAAATCAGGATTTTTAAATTGAATTTGGGTTAGAAATTCTGTGTTGAACGAAATTGGGTTTTGGTCAAAGTTATGGCGACTGGGAAATTTCTAGGGTTCGAGCTTCGGATTTAAGCTGTATTGATGGTTGATAAACACGAGAAAAATAGTTAAAGTAGGAATCAATCATCAGAGGATTTGGAATTTAGGATTCTAGGGTTTTAGTTCTGTGATTGTTCGAACTCGAGAAATTCGGGAATGTGAATTTTTGGATGGATCGAGTCGCGTGTGGTTTTAGGTGAAGCTGCGTCAGGGTCTTACGATGTTATGGCCAGAATTACGAGGCGATCGGTGGTCGGCGTTGGGGTGAAGGGGTATTTTCTGATGAGATGATGGGCTGGCTGATGGGTTCGAGCCGTCTCGATTTTGATTTAGCTCGTGTAATTGAGGATTGAGGGCCGGAGATGTGTCGATGGTCGGTGTATAGTCTGCGCGTGGTGTCGTGGATGGTGGCGACGGCGTCGGCGCGACGTGCACGTGCATGTGACAGTGACCGTGTCAGTGAGGTTGGGTGTTAGGGTGACTCGAAGCAACGTTCGAGTTGTTTGGGCTTTGGCTCGTGTTGTGTAAGGGGAATGCTGTTGTTTCTCATGCAAGGATGGGGGAAGAAAGTGTTTCTTTCCAGTTTTGTTTTGGGTTATTTGAACTTAAACTAAGAAGAGAAGGAAGGGAAGAATAGGGGTTTGGGTTGTGTTTGTCTTGAGTTTTGGTCGAGTCAAACAAATAGGCAAATGGTGTTGAAGCTTTCTATCTTGTATAAAAGTTTCAAATTTGTTTTAAGTTTAAAACTTTAAAATTTTATTTCAACCACTTTATGAAATGTTAAATATTTCTAATTCAAAGTATTTCATATTTTGTTAGTTGAGTTTTAAAATGATTTTACATTCTTTTAAATTTAACTTTTAAAAAGGCAATTAGTTTTTAACAAATTGAAAATGTTTTAAATATGTAATAGTTTTTAATAATTAATGAAATTGTTTGGTTTTGAAAATTAATTAAGTTTTGAAATTAAAGTTTACTTTAATTAATAAAGTAATTAAGGTTAAAATTAATCAATAAATTTAGATTAATTAATTTGTTAAGGTTTAGTTAATTAATTATGGATTATTAGATGGATAATTAAGAATTAAATTAAATGATAATTAATAGATAATTAATTAAACAATTAAAGATTAATTAATAAGAGATTAGTAATTAATTAATTAAGTGATTAGTAATTAATTAATTAGTAATTAAGAATTAATTAATTGATTGATTAGAGTTAATTAGTAAAGTAATTAAACATTAATTTATAATTAATAGATAATTAATTAATGGTTAAAGCTTAATTAATTAAATAAATTAAGGTTAATTAGTTTATAATTAATTTAGTAATTAAGATAAATTAATTTAAAATTTGTAATTAATTAAGAAATTAATTAAGGTTAATTAATTAAAAATTAAGGGTTAATTAATAACCAATTAAGGAATGATTAATTTTTAATCAAGTTTTAATGGTGAATAATTATAGTAATTAATTAATTAAAAATTAAAGGATTGTTAATTAATTAAAAATTAATTAATTAATGCTTGGTTAAGCAAGATTAAGTGATTAATTCTTAAGTAATTAATTTAATTTGAATTAATTAAATTAATTATAATATGAATTAAAGATGTGCTTGCTTATGGATGATTGTTTGAATTGAATATATGAATATGGTTGATATCTGTTGAATGATAGTAGAGATATTCTGTGATGAGATTTGTATATATCTGAGTTGGATGATTGTTATTATCTGTGGATAATGTTGTAAGGATTCAATGTTTAAAATTGAATTGAATTGTTTATATATTTAAACAACTTGGCCTTTAAGACACGTTTGGATTTCGATGAGACCGGGATCGGGAATCAGATTTGATTTTCCGAAAACCACATCGATCCAAGTTAAACGTTAGGTCGTGACATCTCAAAGTGAAGATCGAGATGTAGTTTTAGAGTGCAAGGGTTATTGTCGTTAACTCTGAGGGTGATTCCAAAATTAGTGTAACGAGATAATGCCTTCGGTTTCGTTCGAACCCGGAACGAACTTGTATGGATTGAATGCTTTCAGAACATCGTCAGGTGGACGATGAGCATTCCAAGAGATGTGTTCTCTAAAGGTAATCGTAGCCTCAAGCCTCATCAACCAGGAATGGCTAAAACAGGGGAGGTGCAGCAAGGTTAAGTGGGTCATGCCCAAGTAGGACGAGATTTTCCCCTGTCTAGAAGTCCCTTATTATTTCGGCTGTGTGGGCAGTTGTTGGCCACAACTGCGGGGTTGTCTTGTTCGGAGCTGTCCAGTAAGGGATGGTTCCGGCCTTGTGTTGCAGGGGATCGGGAGTGGTCCTCGGTATGGTGATCTAGGCCCCGTACTGTGACGGACGGTACCCCAGTAGCCCTGCCATTGATGGAAACCCATTTTCCTTACGAAACCCTACAGTTTTGATTGTATTACCCACTTTTGTGGCTAGTAGCTGGAATTTAATGAATGTAACAATTTCGGCTATTTTCTATTTAATTGAAAACCCTAGACCCTATTATAATATAACTGGATTTCCTATCAAATGTTTTGGTTAGCGTAAGGTAAAAACTTACCCGTGTTTATTTGTGGGAAGTCTTACGTGATACCTTTTGTTTCGAATGATTTTAAAGTTAAACAACTTTAACTTATTTACTCATACCAGAGCCATGTCTGACCCGGAGTTTATTTTGTTTTTCATAAACTCTTGGGTACTCAAATTTTTATGAGTAGCCAAGTGATTAGGTTGGAATTGGCAAATGTTTTGGAAGCTGAAGCTGGAGTCCAGACGTACTATCTATCTCTTTCCGCTGTAGTGACTTTTGATGTTGTATTTTAGGTTGTGTGGTTTGGCAAACTCTTATGAATGTCCAATGTAATGAAGTCGTATTATTTTGTGTACTCTGATATGTAAAACTATGTAATGGATATGTGTAATATTATATTTTGTTTCGTTCCGCTGTGAGATTCTGATGATTGTTGTTCTTTTCTTTCTATCTTTTCTATTTCTATCTCTTTCTTTTCTTATTGATGATACGTTTTTCTAGGTATTGAAAGACGGGTCGTCACAGTTGGTATCAAAGCAATGGTTGAGAAACACCTAGTCTCTGGAGTATTATCTATCTTGAGAGTGCGTATTTGTAATTTTCTTATATAACTATATCCTTGCCTAAATTGGTTGGGTTACTTGTTCATGTAGCCAATATGAGTTCAAGAGGCAGAAGGGGAAGGGTTGAAGGAAGTGCATCAACCAGTAATAGGAGAGAGCAGCCTGATAATGAGACTGTTAATCCAGTATCATCTCCAGTCAGTTTTGCTACATTATGCAAGGACTTTGTTAATCTTGGAGGAAAACCGTTTCAAGGATCAGAAACTATAATAGAGGTCCAACCATGGCTTCGCTCGTGTGAGAAAATATTTAAAAGCATGAGGTTATCGGATGAGCAGAAGAGAATAATGGCTTCGTGGCAATTACAAGGTGGTGCCGCAGTCTGGTGGAATTCGGTGACTGCTAATGTCTCGGAAGATGATATGTCTTAGGAACAGTTTAAGGAGTTGTTTGAGGAGAAGTTCATGCCTGCTGCAGGGAGAACTCGTCTTTATCAGGATTTTCTGAATCTAAAACAAGGAAACATGTCTATAGATGAATACGAGACAAAATTCAACAAGTTATCTTTCTATGGTCCAGGACTTATAGACACCCCTCTTAAAAAGAACGAGATGTTTGTCTAAGGGTTGAGGCCGGAGTATCATGAAAGAATGACTGCACATCTGAAAGGGTCTTTTGTGGAGCTTATTGACATGGCGTTAAGATATGAAGACTTGATGAATAAAAGATCAGTGGCGCGAGTTGCTTCATTAGGAGGAAATTCTTCCAATCCTAATAAAAGAAAATTCAATCCTAATTGGAAGAAGCAAAACAAGAAGAAGTCCAGAAACAACAATGGACCACGCAAGTGTTATATTTGTCAGCAAGAAGATCACCTGGCAAATAAGTGTCCTAGAAGAGAGTCTCAGCAACAGTAGCAGCGACAACATTATAGTGGACTAGGGTCAGCTTTAGTTCAGAAGTCTCTTTGCTTTAACTGCCATCAACCGGGACACATGATTAAAGATTGCCCGCTCCTTCATAAAGTCCAGTAGAACAAAGTATTTGCTTTAGAAGGTGCACCATCAAACTCGTCTAAGGGCAAAGGAGTTTTAGAAGGTACCTTACTTTTAGATGGCAAATATATTAAAGTCTTGTTTGATTCCGGTGCTTCTTTAAGTTTTGTTTCTCTGGAAACTGTAGAGAATTTCTTTCTTACCCCTAATACCGTAGACAATCCCATCTATGTATCTAATCCTATAGAAGGGATAACCAAATTAGATAGGATCTGTAAGGATTTGAGAATCTTCTATCTATCCCATAGTTTTTCCTGTGACCCTTATGTATTGGGTTTTAAAGGTTTTGACCTTATATTGGGAATGGATTGGCTTGACAAATATAAGGCTGTTTTAAATTGTGATGAGAGAACAGTTTCGTTGGAAACTGATCTGAGTAGGATTGCCAGAGTAATGTGTGATAACTCTGAAATTCACTTGAGTAGTCTTTTACATGGAGTTGGGACTTCTCAAGAGGAGGTTGAAGATATTGAAGTAGTCCGGGATTTCTCAGATGTATTCGAGGAAGTTGAGTGTTTGCCACCACACCGAGAAATAGAGTTTCGCATAGATTTGGTTCCTGGAGCAGTACCCATAATTCAACCTAGTAGGAGGATGGCTCCTATGGAGAGGGAGGAACTAGTGAAGCAAACTCAAGATATGTTGGAGAAGGGTTTGATTAGACCAAGTTTTTCTTGCTGGGGCTCTGCTGCAGTATTTGTCATCAAGTCGGATGGGTCGCTAAGGTTCTGTGTAGACTATCGTGAGTTGAACAAAGTGACCATTCGAAATAAGTATCCTCTTCCTCGTATTGATGATATCTTCGACCAGCTTCATGGAGCTTCAGTCTTTTCTCAATTAGATCTAGCATCAGGTTTCCATCAGTTAAGGGTAGCTGAGGACAGTATTCCCTTAACTGCATTTATGGGACCTAATTGTTTCTATGAGTGGTTAGTTATGCCTTTCGGCTTAACCAACGCTCCTGCCTACTTTGTAGATCTGATGAACCGAGTCTTTAGAGATGTTTTGAATAAGTTTGTTTTGGTGTTCATCGATGATATCTTGGTTTATTCTAAGTCGGAAGAAGAGCACAAGCAGCACTTGATAATAGTTTTGGAAACTCTGAGAAGGCATGTGCTGAAGGCAAAGTTATCTAAGTGTCATTTTTGGAAATCAGAAGTAAAAATTTTGGGCCACATAGTTTCTGGTGAGGGAATCTCTGTAGATCCAGCTAAAGTTGAGACTATTTTGGAGTGGAAGTAGCCTCGGACACCAACAGAGGTTCGCAGTTTTCTGGGATTGGTCGGTTACTATAGGAAGTTTATTAAGGATCATTCTAAGATCTCTTCTTACCTAACAAAGCTGACAAGGAAGGAAGCTAAATTCAAGTGGACACCGGAATGTGAGGAGGCTTTTCAGAATCTGAAGGCAAGGTTGACAAGTGCTCCTGTATTGGCTATTCCAGATGGGAAGAGCAAGTTTGAAGTGTATACTGATGCCTGTATTGTTGGATTGGGAGCTGTGCTTATGCAAAATGGTAGGGTAATTGCGCATGCGAGTCGGCAATTGAAGCCACATGAGAGGAACTACGCTACGCATGATCTAGAGCTGTTGGCTATTGTTTTTGCTTTAAAGATTTGGAGGCACTATCGTTTAGGAGAAAAGTTCGGGTTATTCACAGATCATAAACCATTGAATTATCTTTTCTCTCAGAAAGATCTTAATCTAAGACAGCAGCGATGGGTCGAGTTCTTGGCATCGTATGATTTGGATATTCTGTATACCCCGAGGAAGGCGAACGTTGTAGAAGACGCTCTTAGCAGAAATGCAGTTCTATCTCTTTTGGAAGAGGTTTCATCTCTTCTGGAAAGGATTTCGAGCAAGTAGGAATCTGATAGTAAATTAAGAGGAATTATCAGAAGAGTTAGGAAGGGTCAGTGCCCTAGTTCTGAGATTGATGACCAAGGGACACGAGGATCAACGGAAGGATCTGTGTTCCGAATGATAGGGATTTGCGACAAGAGGTATTGTCAGAAAGTCATCGCTCCAGATTAAATATCCATCCAGGAATCTCGAAGATGTATAAGGATATGAAGAGAGTCTTTTGATGGAAGGGCGTGAAGGAATATGTAACTACTTATGTTAATAGTTGTGCTATCTGCCAGCAAGTTAAAGGAGATCACCAGAAGCCAGTCGGTTTGTTACAACCTTTGGAGATCCCGATGTGGAAGTGGGAGATGATTCCGATGGACTTCATCGACGGTTTGCCTAGAACTAAGAAGGAGAATGAAGGAATATGGGTAATTGTGGATCATCTAACCAAAAGCTCCCATTTTATACCAGTTAAGGCAACCCGTACTGCAGCTTCTCTAGCAGGAATTTTCTTGAAAGAGATAGTCAGATTGCATGGCGTTCCAGTCAGTATTGTAAGTGATCGAGTTCCTATCTTCACTAGCAAATTCTGGGAGGCTTTTCAATCAGCAATGGGAACAAGTTTGAGATTGAGTACAGCATATCATCCCCAGACGGATGGACAGACAGAGAGGCTAAATCGAATTCTAGAAGATATGCTGAGAGCCTGTGTATTGGATTTTGGTGGATCATGGGAAGACCATCTTCATCTAGTGGAATTCTCTTATAATAACAGTTACCAAGCAAGTATTAAGATGGCTCCTTATGAAGCACTATATGGAAGACCGTGTAGATCCCCAGCTTGTTGGATTGAGTCGAAAGACCGTATTGTGCTCGAACCAGATCTGATCCGTGAAACATCTGCTAAAGTCGAGCTTATCAAGAAAAGGATGAGAGCTGCTCAGGACCGTCAAAAGAAATATGAGATAAAAGATAAAGACAATTGGAGTTCGAGATTAGTGATTTAGTCTTTGTCAAAGTTTCCCTATTAAAGGAGCGGTAAGATTTGGGAAGACAGGGAAACTCGCTCCGAGATACATTGGTCCGTTCCGCGTACTCGAGAGGATTGGTGTCGTAGCATACAGGATTGAATTGCCAGTCCGGATGGCTGGAATTCACAATGTTTTCCACGTATCTCATCTACGGAAATATGTGCACGATCCATCTCTTATTGTAGAGCTAGCTGTGGAGGAAGACTTAGAGGTTGAGCCGAACTTATCAGTTGTCAGACATCCTATTCGAATTGCTGATCAAGACGAGAGGCAACTTAGAAGCAAGATAGTGAAGCTCGTTAAAATCCAGTGGAGTGAGGATCCCAGAGACTGTACCTGGGAGACTCTGGATAATTTTAGAAAGGCTTATCCGGATATGTGTCCGGATGGCTAGTGGTGATTGTATTGGGTGTATTGTCGTTTGGATGTTTTGTTTGTTTATTTCTTATGTATGGATGTTATGTATGCTTGAATTGTTGAAATGAAATGAAATTTTTGGATTATCTTTTGTTTAAATTTCGGGGATGAAATTGTTTTAAGGGGGAAGGAATGTGATATTCCGGAATTTCAAACCCAATTTAAATATGATAATCTTTTTAATAAATTAATTTAAATTGATAAATTTGTTATTTTAAACAATAATAATGAATGGATTTTAAATGTATATTGATTTTAATTAAAATTAATATATACAAAAGGGAAATGGATGTGATAAAATTATATTCATATCAAATTTGATTTTTGAATTGAATTTGAAAATTTAATTTGAATTTGAATTGTGAAATTAAAAGATTCAAAATAGGTTAGTTATATTCTAAATTATACTTTGATTTTAAAGATGTATTTCTATGATTTTATTTAAAATATCAAATTTGTTTTGTATTTATTTCTTTAAGAAGAATTGATTTTATATGAATTAAAAATGTATTTAAATTTAGAAAATTAATTAATAAAAACATTTTAAAAATTCTTTTTGCATGAAATTTACACTTGTTAAAATTTAAAACACACTTATAACATGTGTTAAGATGTTAGCAAGGTATAATGACAAGTGTCAAAGATTTAATTTATTTTCTTTAAATTTTTATTAAAAAAAACTATTTTTATAAAAACCCACTTCTTATTCTTCATCTAAATTTTCTCATTCTAATTTTTCTAAAGCAAAGAAAAAAAATCACTCCTCATTAACAAATCTGAAACTCCTAAAAATCTTTACACCTTCAACCAAAATTAATCAAACATTCAAACCTCTTTTCAAAAACTTTAATCTGCAAAAAAATTAAAGAAAATCTGCATACAAGTATACATTAGAAATCTGAAAATCAAGGTTTCCTGAAGAATCAAATTTCTGAAAGAAAATTCAAAGTATTCCATTAAGTGCTGATTGATTTAAGATTGAAGCAACATCATCAAGTTAGAAAAACTATAGTCATTTCTTTTCTAGAATCAATTGGTCTCTGCTTAAAACAATTCAGGTGAGTAAATTTTAATTAGAAAAATTTAAGTAAAGTAAAAATTGTGCATGTGAAACTTTTGAGCTAGTGACTGATTTGCATGTATATATATAGATGAAATCTTGGTGTTATATTGTTTTCAAACTGTTCATGTTAAATCTGTTGAATGCTTCTCTGTAATTTCAAGCTACAAAGTAAAATTTAAACAAAAGCTTTAAATTTTATTTAACAAATCACTATAAAGCCTGGATTCCCAAATGCAGTAAGTTTATTAAAGATGAATTAAGGTTTAATTTGTTATTTAAAATGAAATTGTTTAAAATTTTCTGAATCAGGAAGTTACAGGGAAAATTTTAATATCATGATAAAATCATGCATTGAATTTTGTTGAATCAAATTCACATCTTG
This sequence comes from Allium cepa, assembly GCA_030765085.1. Classification (NCBI taxonomy): domain Eukaryota; kingdom Viridiplantae; phylum Streptophyta; class Magnoliopsida; order Asparagales; family Amaryllidaceae; genus Allium; species Allium cepa. The sequence goes on along the minus strand of CM060929.1, from coordinate 402,561,277 downwards.
AATCTACTTCGTAATACATGATTTTTAAGATAAAAATCAGGATTTTTAAATTGAATTTGGGTTAGAAATTCTGTGTTGACCGAAATTGGGTTTTGGTCAAAGTTATGGCGACTGGGAAATTTCTAGGGTTCGAGCTTCGGATTTAAGTTGTATTGATGGTTGATAAACACGAGAAAAATAGTTAAAGTAGGAATCAATCATCAGAGGATTTGGAATTTAGGATTCTAGGGTTTTAGTTCTGTGATTGTTCGAACTCGAGAAATTCGGGAATGTGAATTTTTGGATGGATCAAGTCGCGTGTGGTTTTAGGTGAAGCTGCGTCAGGGTCTTACGATGTTATGGCCGGAATTACGAGGCGATCTGTGGTCGACGTTGGGGTGAAGGGGGATTTTCTGATGAGATGATGGGCTGGCTGATGGGTTCGAGCCATCTCGATTTTGATTTAGCTCGTGTAATTGAGGATTGAGGGCCGGAGATGTGTCGATGGTCGGTGTGTGGTCTGCGCGTGGTGTCGTGGATGGTGGCGATGGCGTCAGCGCGATGTGCACGTGTATGTGACAGTGACCATGTCAGTGAGGTTGGGTGTCAGGGTGACTCGAAGTAACGTTCGAGTTGTTTGGGCTTTGGCTCGTGTTGTGTAAGGGGAATGCTGTTGTTTCTCATGCATGGATGGGGGAAGAAAGTGTTTCTTTCCAGTTTTGTTTTGGGTTATTTGAACTTAAACTAAGAAGAGAAGGAAGGGAAGAATAGGGGTTTGGGTTGTGTTTGTCTTGAGTTTCGTTCGAGTCAAACAAAAAGGCAAATGATGTTGAGGCTTTCTAACCTGTTTAAAAGTTTCAAATTTGTTTTCAGTTTAAAACTTTAAAATTTTATTTCAACTACTTTATGAAATGTTAAATATTTCTAATTCAAAGTATTTCATATTTTTTTTAGTTGAGTTTTAAAATGATTTTACATTCTTTAAAATTTAACTTTTAAAAAGGTAATTAGTTTTTAACAAATTGAAAATGTTTTAAATATGTAATAGTTTTTAATAATTAATGAAATTGTTTGGTTTTGAAAATTAATTAAGTTTTGAAATTAAAGTTTACTTTAATTAATAAATTAATTAAGGTTAAAATTAATTAACAAATTTAGATTAATTAATTTGTTAAGGTTTAATTAATTAATTATGGATTATTAAATGGATAATTAAGAATTAAATTAAATAATAATTAATAGATAATTAATTAAATAATTAAAGATTAATTAATAAAAGATTAGTAATTAATTAATTAAGTGATTAGTAATTAATTGATCAGTAATTAAGAATTAATTAATTGATTAGAGTTAATTAATAAAGTAATTAAACATTAATTTATAATTAATAGATAATTAATTAATGGTTAAGGCTTAATTAATTAAATAAATTAAGGTTAATTAGTTTATAATTAATTTAGTAATTAAGATAAATAAATTTAAAATTTGTAATTAATTAAGAAATTAATTAAGGTTAATTAATTATAAATTAAGGGTTAATTAATAACCAATTAAGGAATGATTAATTTTTAATCAAGTTTTAATAGTGAATAATTATAGTAATTAATTAATTAAAAATTAAAGGATTATTAATTAATTAAAGATTAATTAATTAATAATGAGGATAATTAAAAAGTGATTAATTTCTTAAATGATTGTGATTAATTAATTAATGCTTGGTTAAGCAAGATTAAGTGATTAATTCTTAAGTAATTAATTTAATTTGAATTAATTAAATTAATTATAATATGAATTAAAGATGTGCTTGCTTATGGATGATTGTTTGAATTGAATATCTGAATATGGTTAATATCCGCTGAATGATAGTTGAGATATTCTGTGATGAGATTTGTATATATCTGAGTTGGATGATTGTTATTATCTGTGGATAATGCTGTGTGGATTCAATGTTTAAAATTGAATTGTTTATATATTTAAACAACTTGGCCTTTAAGACACGTTTGGATTTCGATGAGACCGGGATCGGGAATCAGATTCGATTTTCCGAAAGCCACATCGATCCAAGTTAAACGTTAGGTCGTGACATCTCAAAGTGAAGATCGAGATGGACTTTTAGAGTGCAAGGGTTATTGTCGTACTCTAAGGGTGATTCCAAAATGAGTGTAACGAGATAATGCCTTCGGTTTCGTTCGAACCCGGAACGAACTTGTATGGATTGAATGCTTTCAGAACATCGTCAGGTGGACGATGAGCATTCTAAGAGATGTGTTCTCTAAAGGTAATCGTAGCCTTAAGCCTCATCAACCGGGAATGGCTAAAACAAGGGAGGTGCAGGAAGGTTAAGTGGGTCATGCCCAAGTAGGACGAGATTTTCCCCCGTCTAGAAGTCCCTTATTATTTCGGCTGTGTGGGCAGTTGTTGGCCACAACTGCGGGGTTGTCTTGTTCGGAGCTGTCCAGTAAGGGATGGTTCCGGCCTTGTGTTGCAGGGGATCGGGAGTGGTCCTCGGTACAGTGATCTAGGCTCCGTACTGTGACGGACGGTACCCCAGTAGCCCTGCCATTGATGGAAACCCATTTTCCCTACGAAACCCTACAGTTTTGATTGTATTACCCACTTTTGTGGCTAGTAGCTGGAATTTAATGAATGTAACAATTTCGGCTATTTTCTGTTTAATTGAAAACCCTAGACCCTATTATAATATAATTGGATTTCCTATCAAATGTTTTGGTTAGCGTAAGGTAAAAACTTACCCGTGTTTATTTGTGGGAAGTCTTACGTGATACCTTTTGTTTCGAATGATTTTAAAGTTAAACAACTTTAATTTATTTACTCACACCAGAGCCATGTCTGACCCGGAGTTTATTTTGTTTTTCATAAACTCTTGGGTACTCAAATTTTTATGAGTAGCCAAGTGATTAGGTTGGAATTGGCAAATGTTTTGGAACCTGGAGCTAGAGTCCTGACGTACTATCTATCTCTTTCTGCTGTAGTGACTTTTGATGTTGTATTTTGGGTTGTGTGGTTTGGCAAACTCTTATGAATGTCCAATGTAATGAAGTCGTATTATTTTGTGTACTCTGATATGTAAAACTATGTAATGGATATGTGTAATATTATATTTTGTTTCGTTCCGCTGTGAGATTCTGATGATTGTTGTTCTTTTCTTTCTATCTTTTCTATTTCTATCTCTTTCTTTTCTTATTGATGATACGTTTTTCTGGGTATTGAAAGACGGGTCGTCACACGCTTTCTCATATATATACATTCAAACTCATTCTAGGGTATTACTAACACTATCTTGAATGAATTAACCCCAAAAAGGCTAAGACGTCTCTAAACCAAAACTCTGATACCAACTGTGACGACCCACCTTTTTAGAAGGTTTAAATCGACAATAAACCACACATGTCTGACTCAAACCATTTAAAAGGGAGGATTTTCAACAGGGTAAATAAGAAAATAAGGGAAAAGCAGGGAAAACAAAATACAAAATCTCATAGCGGAATTGACAAAATATAAATAAACAGTTCATGAAGCTGTTTTACAATATACATTTGATTACACAATTTTTTTTACAACATAATCAGAGCATAATTAAAAAACGTACAAATTGATGCAGCAGAATAATATTAATAATATAATATACCAAACGCGTCTTCGTCCTTAAGAAATAAAGTCTCCAAACACTGAAATGCTCACGCTGACCCGAGCATAATGAAAAGACAAAACACTCGATTCGGAACTAAAAGTTCTTATGTAAGTTAAATCAACAACAATTAAACATGAGTGTAACATCTTCAGAGATGGTTATAGGATTTTACTTCTCCTATCAAGTGTACAATATGGGTGCAATAACTTAAGAGATGTTAACGGATTTTCCATCTCTTAAGGATCCGTTAAATTATCTATATGTAGTAAGATACGCTATATATATAGTGTCTATCAGTAAAGTATTAAAATAGCATTAAGGCTTTACATTGATCCCCATTAACACAATTTTAAGCATTGTCAGCATCACCAGTAACGTCGGTAGCCAGGGAGGTGTCGTGATAAGATAATACTAAAACAAAATCATAGTGGTCATGTATAAAGATAAAATTATGACAAGGCACGTGAGGCAATGCCCAAGGTAGGATACTACTGTTTTGCGTTTCCTGACTGGTGGTAACCCCTAACGGCCTACCACTAACATCCATCCTATTATCAGATCAAGGTGCACCAATCAAGTCGAAAATCAATATAGTAATACGAAGAACAGATGTCGCTAGAGGTAGCTAGCCTCAATGGTCAGGTATGACTCCCGTTTCAGTCATTTCAAATTGACACTAGTGTCGGGGTCATCCATCATCGTTCTCTTTCTTCAAATCTAACAAACGTCTCCAATTCAACCACCTTATTCTGGGTAACATCCACCGCATACATAGTTGTTAAAGTGGTTTCAATATTGATAGAGAGTATGCCAATAAATGGATCCGGTCTTTTTAACAATCGAATGTCATTTTTCACACCAGTTGGTTCTTTTACATTTCAAAAAAGATTCGTATTTGATATCAAAATATCATATTCACCTCAAAAATACCACTTCATTTCAAAATACCATATTTACTCAAAATATGTCATTTTCACTTAAAATATCATTTCAAATTCCAACTTAGGCTATAACCTCATTTAACCACATTTGCGTTTAAATCAACGTTTAAATATAAACATTCCAACTTTGCATAGTTTGAGTTTTTAGAAAATAGTTTGAATCTTTTTAAATAGTTTAAATAGTTTGGTATAAAATGGTTTGAGTATTGAAAACAGTTTATATAGTAAAGTAGTTGGAAAATCAAAATAATTTGACTATAAAAAATAGATTTCAAACAGTTTATATTAAAATAAGTTATTTTGAAAATAATATCAAATCAAACCGTTTCTTTCCATTCAATGAATCTAGACCTATGTCCAAATTTCAAATCAACAAAATTAAATTTCCAAACTTTCAATTCAGTTGACTCAATTTTGATTTAGTTTAAATTAATTTGCTATCGATTTCAATTCGAATTAACTTCAATTTCGAAACGTTCATCTTTAACTTCAAATTCGTTTCGACAATTCAATTCAATGATTTAATTTTCAATCCAATTCTTATTTCAAACCATTTCAATTCATATTGATTTCAAGTCCAATTTCAATTTACCGATTTAAAACATTTAAATCAAATTAAACCTCATTGATCAATTTTTCAAATTAAAGTCATATATCTATTATACTTCATATTTCCAATTCAATGCTTTAAAATAATTTCTTTTAACCAATTTCAATTTCAACATTTCAAAGCTTGAATTAGAAATAATTCAATTCATATAAATCCACAATTTATTTCCTTTAAAACAATATCATTTAATCAAAATCCAAATTCAAGATTTTAAAACCATTTAATTTAACTAATCCGGCGTCCGTATATAATTTTCAACTCTATGGCCGAGTGATCAGTTATTTTATTTTTAATTTCAAGGATGGATATATATCATCTCAATCCAAATCAAAGTGTCATAGGTATATATCATTTCAACCTATTTCTTAATTTATTCGAAATTATTCAAATAACAATTTATATGATGTCACTCAATATACGAGTGATATATAAAAATAAATAAACATCCGATGATCAAAAATTTCAACAAATAGACATCCATCATAGTCAACATCCAAATTAGCCAATAAGTCACAACAATTAACTAGTTATCAATATCAAGTATTTAACTAGCAATTTAATTTCAATTTCAAATTTAACTGTCGTTTTAAATTCTTATCAATTCAAACCAAATGTCAGTTTAAATGTAAGTTAAATTACCAAACCACAGTCAATAAAAATAAATAAATTCACGATTTACATTAACTAACATCGGAATCATTTTAGTATTTGTGAGTGGGTTTAATCACCCACCTTTGATTAAAAGCCCATTAAAAATCCAATAAAAGCCCAAAATTTGAACAGTCTCCAAATTCAACCAAATCAGTTTCATATTGACCGAAATTTTGATACGAGTCTAACGAAAGAAACCACGCTCAATTGGGTTTCATATGTCGAAGATATTCAAGTTATAAGAATATCATGAAAATGAAATATAAAAATATGTACACACATTTTAATAATAAAATAAAAAAAATTAGTTACCCACGTTAAGAATTTTGAAGCATGCTCAGTTTCTAAAACTTGAACAATCAACGGAAAGAAAATGACATGATGGCTCACGAATGTAGGAAAGAGGCTTTAGGAAATGGATTTGCAAACAAATGGAAAAGATTGGCTTCATGAAAATAAGTTGCTCACATTTGTTGTTTTTTTAGAAGAGAAAGAAAAACTTCAGGCAAAAGAAATAATGGTAGTATGTTTTGGAAATGGAAAGAGGAAGAGATTTACGAAATATGATATGAATAAGAGTAAAGCACGTTTAGAAATTGGAATATGAAAGGGAAGGATACAAGTAAATTTGCAAAATGAAAAGAGATTAACGTGCAAGTAATTAACAAACGATGAAAGACACACATTGAAATTTGAGAAGACATATTTACAAGGCAAGCAAATCTTTTGGTATAAAATTTCTAAACGTATGCAACCTCAATTAATTTCATTAACATGCAGGAAAAGTTTCGAGGCAAGGCTCACGTGTAAATAAATAAAACTTAATGGAAAACCAAAAGAGGCATGTATTTAATAAAAGAAAGCAATAAAATAAATGAGAGCAATGATTTAAATTTGAGAAGGTAGACTATGCATGGAAAGAAAAACTCTAATATACTCAAATTTAAAAACATTCAGTTTAACCTATTTTATTATCCCCAATACACTCAAATTTACACCTTTATATATCTTTATTCAGTACACACTAAATAAAATTAAACACTGCAATTAACATAATGGGGACCGTGGCTTCACACAATAAAAGATGAATTGGGACTCCATATTCAAATTTGAAACGAAATAAATTTACTATGTAAACATGCTAATTATTCTAAATCAAAATTTTAACCTAACCTTCAGGTTGTTTTCTAACAATTTTTTATAAATTAAATTCAAATCAAGTTTGAATATTTAAATAAATCGAATATTCCAAATAGAAATGTGCAACAAAATTCAATTTTAGTGAAATTAAACTTATATTCACTAATGAAACATTCACTTTATATGATAAAAATGTTCTTTTCATTAAATCAAACTTTCCTTTTGTTTTCACAAAACCTAAGCTACGATTAATTACACCTCTTAATTTACAATTCAATGTTCTCTCTCTTATTAATTGAAATTATTCAATTACATTAACTTTAATTGATTACAAAGGTGAATATCAAAATGGATTAAATAAATGTAAAGAGAAATAAAACAATTATTTCCTATCTAATAGTAATTTAAACATATTCATAAATTATTGGATAAAATCTGGAGTTATACATTTCTTACTAAATAGTAGTTGCTCATCCTTATAATTAATCTGTAAGCTATAATACATTTAGCTGCACGGAATACGGTAGAATTCCCCGGTACGGTCATCGAGAAGTCCCAATTAATATAAGGGGGACGACTCCCATACAATTCTTGCGAGAGCTAGAGGAGCGTCTACGGGTAAAGCACCGTATCCATATAACTGCTTGCCACCTACGCTCCGCCATCCATTCCAAGTTTCATGACCTAGGTCGTAGTATCCCGATCAAACTACTGATGAAGGGGATGAGCGGAAGAAATAAAATAATGTCTACTCCTTATGAAACTTATTCATTTTATTCTTTATTAAATAACACTTATTTATAACAATTGATTTCTTATTCATATAATAAATCTTTCAACTACCAAACATTCCAAATAAATAAATAAATATGATTTCTTCTTTAATAGAGCAACATTTATTATTCTTTGTTAATATTTATTTTAAATTACTTGTAAATGTACATTCAGACAATCATTTATTTCATTCAAACCAATGTCATTAAAATATTGATTAGCATATGTTATCATTCTTACCTTATTGCAAAACATATCTCTTTAATAGAAATGTAAGTTAAGTTCATACCTTATATTATAATTTAATTATATCCATACAATCTTAAATTCTTTTTTGTTCTAACAAATTAATCAAAAACCTTATTTAATTTAATATTTTTAAACTGTTAAAAATGGGGTCGTTACACTCTTCCAAATCCATTTTGATATACAAATTTATTAATTCCATTTAGCTCAAATTTAGGATTTAAAGATCTTCAATTTCGATGACCTAAATCTCAAAATTTTACAAAACTTAAAACATAAATGTTGTAGCGCAGAGTCTAAGCTTTCTAGAACTTCATGAATTTTCAAATTTTGATAAGAAACAAAAAAGATATGGCCAAAACAATTTCTCTAATTTAAATTTATTAACATTGTTTTCCATTGACAGACCAACGATAAGAAACAAGTTTTTTGACCATTTAAACTTCAAAATTATGCAAAACACAAAACACGAAAAATTATAGCACAGAGCCCATGCTCTTCATAACTTATGGAATTATCGAATTCCAATAATAAATGAGAACGTTATGCTTAAATTACTAACAATGTTTTAGCTCAAAAAATTTGACAGAGAAATGACTGTTACTCTGTTAAAAACCCGATTTCGACCTAGAATTCCAAATATGAGAAAGTGATTAAAAAAAGTTTTTCCTTAGGAGACTATATTTCTATTACAGAAAGATTCAAAATAATTGGATTCATCAGTTAGAAGTTATGTCCATTTTACTCTTAGGTATTAACTCAGAAATTTTTTATATGGGTGTGCTATAACATTAGTTTCAAACTCAATTTAAAATCCTTAAATTGCGAATTTAAAATTTTATTAGAAGATAACTTGTAGCTTATTTAAAATCCTTTCTAACATAAAAAGATTGAGTCAATTTAGAGCTTTTTAAACTAAGATATCATTGTTTACTACAGCGATTTTCGCAATTTACTTTCAGCAAACAATTAAACAATCATCAAATGCAAACAACCAATTTACAATCAAATTGAAAGCAATTCAATCAACAAACCGGCCAATTCAATCCAAACAGCAGTAAACAATTATTCCAATGGGTAAAAGATAGTTATGTAAGTGATTAACTCACGTTTAATGCTTCCTATAGCTCGCAAATCTTTGCCTAGGCTTTGCTACATCTTCAACTTCTCCAAAATTGTCTAAAAATCCAAAAAATCAACCGCAAACAAATCGAATTAAAACAAGATCAAAATCACTCTTTTATATTTCTAAAAGATAGAGATATGGTTTAGAATACTTACTTTTTATTATAGAACATAAGTCCTTTGATCTGCACTAGATTTTGGTTGGTTTTGGTGCTAGGGTCTTGGAGAAGATAGAATTTTATTTTCTAGTTTGAGAAGAAGGAGAATGAGAGTGTACATATAATGTTTCTCACCTTATTCTAATTTTCACGGGCCAAGAGGGCATGGTTCTAAGCCCAATAATAAGTGTTGCAAATTCTTTTATAAAGAAGTGTTACAAATTATTTTGGCTTCGTTATTACTTAAAACATACCATTTAACTTTAAACAAAATTCTATAATTTACAATATAATTCGCAAAGTTTAACGGTTAACGATATGCTAAAAGTTATCATCTTAAATCAATATTAAAAAGTTTTGCATAAATTCAATTTAACTCTGATCAAATACAAATTATTTTCATTTTACAAAAAATGGATTATAAAATTCCGAAAATCTAAAATTTAAATAATCTTAAATACCAAATATAAATTATTGGTTTATGTAAAGGCCCGCAAATCCGTACAAGGTGCGTATTGGTAATTGGATTTCCAACAAATGGTCAGGCTAAGGAACTTCTTGGGCCACATGGGTACGCCTCTGGATGGACGCCCCGAGAACCTAATCAGATCTCTGCCAACACAAGGCCGGGTTACCTCTGCAAAAATAGGTAACTACTACACGAGTATGCCATCCCCCGGTTGTAAACAACCTTTATCCGAGGATCCTCAACAATAACAATTACAAAATAATATATATTTGCGATATTCACATAGGTTAAGTATCTGGGCTCCATACCATGATACCACTTCTATCCAGAAGGAAATGTACATACCCTAAGGGGCGCTACCCCCTATAACCTTGCTGCATTCTTCCTGTTTTGACCATTCCGGGGTATGAGGTCTGACGAAGTCTCGTCCACAAAGCTACGCTTTTCACAAAAGTCATGCTTCGATCAACAAATGATCAGCAGCACTTCGTATGCCACATTACCAAATTGGGAAAGTATCACTAGTAACCATCAACTACATAACCTCTGAGCTCGTACGTCTCAGAGAAGGGTGTTAAGCTAAGAGAATAAATTCTCCGCCCACCAACAGAAATGTATTTGATAGAAACCAGCTTTACATCTCAAAGTGTAACGTCAGACACACATCCATACAAGTTCGTTCCGGGATCGAACGGAACCGAAGGCACTTCAAAAGAAGCTCTTGCAATCCAGATATTCACTACTCATGTCCGGGATCCCCATCACAAAGGGTGATAAAATCTCTATACCGAGCAACCCGGTGCAGAGACATTCGACATGTATCCTTTCGCTTTCGAAAATACCCGGTCTTCAACACCATCTTCAAATGCAATCCCATTTCATCGTATCGTTATTCAGAATGGGTTTTATGACACAAGGTCCTCTCCCGGCTAATCCGAATAACGAGCGCTTATTTTAAAATAAGTGTTCATTCAGATTCAAATAAATTACAACAATTTCATTTTGATCTTTTAAACAAAAGATCCATCACAATCACAAAGGTTCGATTTGGATTTCGAATATCCATTTGGAATTCGACTCCCGGTCGCATCGAAATTTAAATGCCGATTAAGGCCAATATTGATAGTTGGTTATTTAACTATCAATCATCATTCACAACAATCGTTGGATTTCAAATAATTTTCCCCCTATTATTATTATTTTCAATATATCTTCGCAAGATAAAATTTCATACTTCAATCCTTTGAAAATAAATTCCAAATAAATTTTCTTCCTTACGCGGAAAACATTTTCAAATATTTATTCATTTCCCCTGAAAATCTGCCGATTCCAAATATTTTAAAATAATATAGAATACTTATTGAAATCATACTTGGAAACATTTAAAATAAACTATTTTAGAATATTTTCTTAAATATTAGTTATGAAAAAAAAATATCATACTAATATCTCATATAAAAATTCAGGTCTAAAACTAATTTTAAAATAAAATTTCGTAAATAGAGTATAAATATTTAAATAACTATCTTCTAAATCAAATATCAATTTAATCTTTAAAATAATCCCTCATATAATAAATTAAATAAAATTTTATTTTAAACAATTTCCAAACTAATTTCTCCAACAATATTATTTTAAAACCAAATCTAGAACTTTTAAATTTTATTCGAAAGCTATTTTAAAAATATATTCGGCTTTCCAGGGAAGAATTCTTTTTCCATTACAAAATGGTCCATTCAAATAAATTAATAAATCTTCTCGATTTATTTTAATTTACATTTTAGTTTGTAAATTTCTTTCCACACTTTAAAAATAAACCAATATTTATTTTTTAACAATTTCCCTTTTCTTCACAAATTTCCGTTGTGAGTTTACATTCCCAAATATCAACTAATATACGAATTTTAAATCGATTCCCAAATATCACCTTCAAACCAGATCAAACCCCAAATTGATTTTCAATTTATTTCAAACACAAAATCAAATTCCAATTTGATTTCCTAAATTAATTTTCCAATACCAAATCAATTTCAAATTGATTTTCCAAGTTATTTTCCAAAACACCTAACCAAATTTCCAAATCGATTCCTAAGGTTTATTTTAACTCCAAATTAATTCCTGAATCGATTTCTAAAATTAATTTCAACTCTAAATTAAATTCCAAATTTAATTTCTAAATTGATTTCCTTTTGAAAAAAATTTATTTACCTCTTTCAATTATTTAAAATACGTATCTTGAATAATTTCTACAATTATTAAACAATATTACCCAAAATTCCTTTATTAAAATATTTTCCTATATTTTTGGAATTAATTCGATCGGATTAGAAAAATCAACTTTAATACTTTAGTTGTAATGGTCTAGTCTTTTCTACTTTAAATTTCCAAAAATCCAATTTCATATTTATGGTATCCTACGATACCAATAATACATTTGGCTAAATTACAGCCTTCACGGTTTCAATCACAAACATGCACACGAATTAAAAATAATCAACATAAAACATACGCAACAAATTAAATATTTGAGGAATCCAGTTGGATCCCTCCAACCTGTTTCCCTGTATCCACAGACGTTAGCACACAATTAAATACCCATTCCACTTCAAGGTGGAATATCGCGGTATATAGGATTTATAAATATTATCCGCTATTATGCGGCGCAATAAGGTCTCATCCGCTATATAATGCGGGAAATCAACAACTCCAAATATATATATAATACCAATTCCACTTCGAGGTGGAATATCGCGGTATATGGGTTTAATATAATAACCTCCGCTATTATGCGGCGTATAGGGTCTAAACTAATATAACTAATAATGAATAATTTATCCAAACACACAATCAATCAATTTTAATTTAACTATCACAATTCCACAACCAATCAATAACTGGAATTTTCAATTAAAATTTTGAGGGAGAAGATCTCACCTTTGCTTTGCATACAATCCGTTTTCCATTCCAGCTCATTTTCTTTAATTTCTTTGACCTTGTATAAAAAATTATGCAAATTTATTAATATTCGAAACAAATTGAACAATTCAATTTTCAATTTGGTAGTTTAATTATCCAATGATTTTTATTAATTTAATTCTAAACCAAAATCCCTTTTAGTATCTTAAGATAATAAAATAGATTAATTTTAATCCAATACTTTTAATTTCTAAACACGTCCCTTTTTACAATTTATAACTAAAAGTTAAATTAAAAAAACTGAATTTCCCTTTTTAAATAATTTTGGATAACTAGAATAAATTAAATACGTTTATAAATTTATCTTCATAATAAAAAAAAATTAAAATTTAATAGGTAGATTTAAGAATATATATAGATTTATTTATGTCATTTTGAAACTCTATTTATGTAATGTACATATTTTATAACTTACTGTTATTATTTTATTTACTTTAAATGCTTATGTCTTATGACAAAAATTATCACAGTAACACAAATTTTTTTAATATAAACTTCTATATATATAAAATTAAATAAAATAGAAACACATTTACCTGCAGACTTCGATCAAGCCCACCCAATCGCCGAAACCCTAGCCTCGGCCTTCACCATTTCGCTCGAGATCCTCCATGACGAAGTCGATCGCCTGGACGCTTGCCTAGAGAATCGCGACCATCGACGAACTTCCCATCCTCTTGACTGCTCGATGTCACGAACCACGCAGCCACATCAAGCCCGTAAGCAAACTCGAGTACACGAGCATCGCCGTGCCTCCACTTCACGTGAACGTGCGCGCCACCAGTTCGAACTCGCCTAAACATCACCAATCATTGCGACCTTGCCGCTTTCCCTGATTCAATCGCTACTAGCATCGCGCCCACGTGATTTGAGGTGAATTCAATTCGGTCGCCTTCCCCCCATTTGCTCGCGCGAGCTCTTAACAGCAATTCGATTAAACTGATTTAGGGCTTTTAGATTTTCTCCACCTTGATTTAGGGCTTTCGGTTAAACTGAGAGTGGTAATGACGAAGGAAAGTAGGTGATTTTGGAAATGGAATTCGCGGCCATTGATTTTCTTTGTTTGCAAATAAATTTCTTGTGTGAGATATTTAAAATGAAATGGAAACATGATGTTTTGTTTTCGTTTTCTTTTATTATTATTTTTCTTTCTTTAAACGAGCTAGAAATTTTTTTCAACGCGTGTTAAAATATTCGCCAGGTGTTAGATAACGAGAACGTGTAAAATTTACTTTTGTAAAAATTATTATATTCAAATTGCTTTGATAACCGCATCCTAGAATCTCGATCTCCAATCGAGGCGTGCCGCCAGACGTTTATAATGTTTAACCTTTATTCCAAACTCAACGGAAAAGGTTCCGAGTCCAAATTCGATCACATGGAGAAGATAACTTTTTGAACGAGTTGAAATATTGAATTTTCGATTTAATTTCTAGCGTGTTTATTTATCGTACGGACAAACGATCACTCCAAACACTACGAAAATTGAAATCCGATAATAATAAAATATTACGGATCCAATGGAATTGGTTTCATCGAATTCTGAGACTGTGCCTCGGAAGGCTATTTTTAATTATCGATTTAAACGATATAAATTCAATACTGAACAAAACAGTATCAAATTCAATTTTGAAGCTTCAATTAACCTCAGCATTATCAATATAAATTTTCTAAGCCATTAAATTATTTTTAACAGGCTCAAAATTGAAGATTTACAATTTTACCCAAATTTCTATAATTAAATTTGATAATAAAATTGCTAAATTCAGAGTTAAAACTGAAATTCAAGTTAAACTATCATTCAAACATTTAAAATTAATTAAATATTTTGATTTCAAATGTCCAAAATTCTGGGTCGTCACATCCTTCCCCCTTAAAAGAATTTCGTCCCGAAATTACAAGTTAACAAGAATGGACCTTAACCCGTTTACTATTTTCCCACCCAAACAGTTTTATCAATTTATCAACCCAAATCTTTTTATTAAAGATTCATTTCAACTAACTTTCCAAGTTCAATTATAAGTTCCAAACAACATTGTTTTTCTTTAACAATTCAAATTTAAATCTAAACTTAAATTTCAAATTTCCAAAATTTTATCAAAAAATTTCTAACTCCCTAAATTTTCAAAAAATTTCGCCAGCGTCTCCTTTGCGCGGCTAGCTCGGTACAACTACAAAATGGCACCACAGGCCCTCAAATCCCAAAAGAAAACAAAAAGCCAAGCGGCTGGACAAGAAAATCACCAAATTTTATACTGAAATTGAAATACATACCTTTTATCGAGCGATTCAATTTTATCTTTAAAATCAAAATCCCAATTCCATTTCCTTTAATACACATGTATATCCTGATATCCATAATATCCAATTACAATGTTCAAATATCATTCACCTTTCATTACAAAATTTCAATATATATGCTTCTCTTACCATTTTTACTTCACTATTGAAGTTACATATCCATTTTTATTAAATCTTGCATTTTCAATTTTATTTTAATTCAATTTACACTAATATTCTATTTGAATTCAATTTATCTTCTACCATGAATATTGAATTTTATCTTTCAATTATAACTGATTCATATCATTATTTTAATTCAGTTTCATTCACTAATTTACTTCAATTTCCAATTTGAAATCGTTTGTCGTTAACAAAAATTTTCAAAAATTTTCTAACTCCCAAAATTTTCGGAAAATTTTGGCAGAGTCTCCTTTGTACGGAGGAGCTTTTGCAATTTGACAAAAGATATAAATATATATACATCGACGCACCCGGTCGGAAAAGCAAAAACAGTTCATATTTCCTATTTTTATTGCGTAGGCGTACCTTATTTAGCATTTTTAAACAAAGCCGTTTTTTATTAGCATTTTAGCATGATCAAATCCAGCCAAACGGCCCTCCTGTACCTGTATTTATTCAATTTAAATATATAAGTGACATATATAAGAAATTTATTCACATTTCACTTATTTCCAATAATAAACACATGGTTTTCACAAGCAATACATTCAAAATAGTTCCCATAAGCAATTTATATGGTTCCGATACAAATTTAATTGCTTACAATCAATTCACATACCATTCTATTCAATTCAAGCGATTTACAACTCACTTTCTTTCATTCAATTTATTTTTAAGCGAAATGAACTGATATCTATTTCAATTGATTCAAAAATCAATTTGATTTGCTTTTATTAACTCTTAGAATTTTATACATACTTGTTTGCGTCAAACAACAACCATTTCTAAGCAAATTTCGACGATATTCACTTAATAGAATATCCAATCTAGTTTATAACTAATTTAAATTGATACAAACTCAATTTACTCTTCATTCTATTTCATTTCCAATTGATTCTGTTCAATTTATTTTGCATTCCATATTCACATTCATTTTAATTAAAACCATTTCACAATTTCCACTTTATCCTCCATTTAACAATTTAGAATATTTCCCAACTCTAAATTTTACTTAAGAATTTTACCATTTATTTCTTAAGTTCAAGATAATTATTCTATATACTTCTTATATTTATTTCCAATTCACCACTATGGTTTATAACCACTTATATTTAAACTGGATTCCAAATTTCATATGAATTCATTTTACCTTTCATTTATAAATATTGAATTCAATTAATTTTAAACCATATTAAATTTGTCCATCTTTTAATTAGTTTCACTAACTAATTTTAATTCCTTTATTAACATTTAGCTCCATTTGATCCAATATTTACTTAAGTTATTTTAATTCAAAATTCAAATTTATTTTTCCTTGTAATACTTCCCAATTTAAATCCTTGATTTTATTTTCATTTATCAAATTCACTCCATCTACTAATTTAATTAAATTAGTTTTACTCACTTATCCATTTAAATTTCAACTTTCCTTTCTCAATTCATCTTGGATTTATTTTATCAATAACCAGGAAATTTTCAATTTATTTCTACTTACTTGAATTTATCTGCAAATTCAAACCATTTTTTTATTTAACTCATAATTCAAGTTTTGATTTAACTAATTCAACTTTCCTATTTCATGAATTGATTAATTATCATATTAGTTTACTTGAATTCATTCCATTTTATTTTCTTTTTTCCCAAGTTTGGATTTTTATTCAACTTGATTCAAGACAAATCTCATTTCAATTTATAAAACCCATTTATACATTCACATTACCAATTTCATTCCATTAATGAATTTTATTCCAAATTATAAATTACATTTAAAATTTACATTTACAAATCTTATTTGTATTTTTATTTTCTTAGCTTTTGGTTTTGATTTCAATTTCTCATACAACGATGATAATAATTTAATATTATCGCTTCCTAACAACCAAGCAACCATATATTATAATAATTCATAGGAAATTCATAGAAAATTTATTTCTTTAATGTACGAAAATAGTTTTGGGTAAAATTATTTCATTTACCCGATTTTAAAACAATACCGTGTTAGTTTATCTTGTTTAAAAGTTTAGAAACCCCTAACGAAACAGTTGGCCAAACTGCACCGACCAGAATCTATAAACAATCAACCTATAAGTCAACACAATATAAAACAATTTTATATTCACTAACAAATACGCGCTCATATCTATTATTACACTCAAACTCATTCTAGAGTACTACTGACTCTATTTCTAATGATGTAATGACTTGTAAATTTCGATAATTAAACTGGTTAATTTAATAAGATTTTCGTAATTAAATTTAAGAAGAAAAAAAAACATTTATAATTTATAATGAAGTGAGTGTTTAAAATGAAATGAAAATAATAGGGATATAGTAACGGTTGTAAGTTACTATTTAATTGGTCTATTAATGTAGTTTCAACTGTTACATTTGGGTATTAAATTGAATATATGCAAATAAACGTATGGTAATGGAGTGAATTCAACATTATATAAGCAATTCAACATTATATAAGCAATTCTGATAATTAGTGGAAATAATAAACTTGAGTGTAATATAAAGTTAGTGACAACATTTATGCAAGTCATCTTTTTATTTAGGGCTGCTAAATTCAGAGTAGGAAGTCAATTACATTTAAATGTAGGTAAATGTTCATTAATGTGAGATAGGACTGTAACTGTAATGTGTGAATGTAAATGGAATGACATAAATGGAAATTTATATTTTATTCATAAGATGAAATAAAGGAATGAAACCAAGTTGAATAAATTGATTTAGGTTTTATTTATGATAAATGTATATATTTGGGAAATTCAATATAATTGAAAATAACAAGTTATTACAAAAGAAAGATGAAAATTGGAATATATATCTTTGTAAGGAAAGATAAACAAATAATAACTAGGTTTATAAAGTGATAACAGATTTAATAAAAGAGTAGGATTAAAGCATGGTAGTTATTGGAAAGTAATTAATTGAAATTTGGATGAATTGGGAATTTTTTTGTATTAGTATAAAAACCAATTTTAATATTACCTATAAGAGGATAAGTTAATAGTCGATTCAATAACATGATTGAGAAATCAAATATATGGATTTATTGGGAATTTAAAACTTATACTTTTTTTTGATAAAATACAGCGTTTTACACGCAATAAAATTTTCTACTTTTATTACATATTATATATATATATATGGTCTTATTATTATTATTTCGTATATCCACCTCTATTTTATCTTTCTATTTTTATTTTTGACAGTCATGTTTATTTATTAGATTATTGCTTGTTTATATCTTTTATTTATGGCTTGGAAGAAACTAAAAGGGTATGCGTTATATTGTCTTAATTGCTTGCCGTTTTAATTGCCTACTCTTTATTTCTTTTTATTTATAAAACCTTGAAATTTAATATAAATTTTAACTTGATTTAATCATTTCCTAAAAGTCTAAATATAAAATTGGAAGTTTTGAAATTTTTACTTTGTTAAAAGACAACTCCAATTGGAATTTTAATAAAAATGAATTATGTATATTTTAAATACGAAGAATGTAAACAAGTTAAAATTTTAGTTAAGTAATAACTTTGTAAAATTCAGTGTTTTACAGACTGTTAAATTTCGCATTTAAAAAGGGTACGCATTGTAATGATATAAGTAACGTAAAAACGTATAAATTAAAAACGTTACTTTTGTATAAATTTTTGGGTATATTGTAATGCGTCAGTTTGGCGTATTTTAAAAAATTATATTTCAATATCTATATGGATTAATAAAATCAGTTAGGAGATTTCCAACCAAAACGTATTGATTTCGTGCCTATCCGTTTCTCTAAAATCATGCACTGATTAAGGAGATTTCCACTACCAATATTGTTTTCAAAATCGTGCTTCCCTTTCACGCAAATATCATCTGTAAAGAAATCAAACTTGCTTTCCTTGCGCATGACATATCAGTGAAATTTATTTCCTTTAACATCTTTGTCATTTGCCTCTTTATAGAGATTTGATTTAAAAACTTTCACAAATAAATTTTATTCCACTTGCCATTCATTCCTCTCAATCAAATATAATTGCTTGCCTTCTAAAATTCAATCAATCAGAAAATTAAATTTCTTACCATTTTCTCTCCGTGACATAAATCAACGCATGCATTCAAATCTGTCCTTGAAGTAGAATCCAAAGCAAATTAATACTTGCTGATTCTTTGTATATAAATCTCTCAGACTATAAAAATAGCATGCAACTATTAACTGGAAAAAAAAAGATATAACGTTGCAATCAAATTTTTCGTATATCTGGCAATAAATCACGCATAATTATGTAAACATTATTTTGCTTGCCTCCTTATATTCGTTTCCCTTTATCATTTATCTCTTACGTTTTTTCGGTCAACAAAAATAAATTCAAGCTTGCCTATTTGATTTCCTAGATTTCGCAAGTTTTATCATCTATAAATACCCTACTCGTTCACCTAAACTTTCATATACCTCCTCTCCTCTTATCTTCTCGAGCTGTTGCGTACAAGCTTCAGATAATGGTTTTACTCTTTCTTCTTCTTTACATTTCCTTATGATCAGTTTATATCGTTTGCTCCACTGCTTCAAAAAAAAAATGCTCGGCCTACACCCCATTTTCCCCTCCACCATGTCACGTCCCTATAAGTTTTCATAACCGAGCTTATATCCCGAACAACCTCTGATAGTGTTACCATGTTTTGCCATGCATACCATAGTGATAAAGGAAACCAAGATTTGTTCTTTCTTTTGCATTCTGTTGAGAAATGTTGCATGCGTACCTATAGGTTGGGCCACGCGACCTTTAATGTGAGCCATATTGATGTGTGTTAGCAAATGGGGATATATTTGGAGCCATTTGGAATACTTTGTGACATAGTAGTGCGTGTGAAACAACCCAGGGCCGTGCCATGCATAAGTGCTTGCCTGCATATTTTTCCCCGAAGTGTTTTATTATTTTGCAAATCTAGTTCACGTGTTGCGTAGAGGTAGTTGAAAAGGAAATTGATATATATGGTAGTGAAAGAAAATAGGATATGAAATAAGCCTGGGCGTTAGTGCATGTGTGCATGTTTTGAAATTGAAGTGGCAGAGACGTGTTGTAATTAAGAAACAGAGAGAGTTTGCATTGAAGAATAGTTTAGGCAGAGACGCAAGTTTTGCACAAATACATATTTTCAAAACTAGATAAGTTAGGACATGCCGTTGGAAAAAATAATAATAATAATAATAAAATGTATAATAATAATAAATAGTATTGCCAAGCCTATGAAGTTGGGGTCGGGAGGTGGGGTGAGGCAGTCGAGCAAAAGCTGAACCAAAATTTCTTTTACTCTATTCGTTCCAGTTGTCTCAAAATTTTTGCTTTGACCGTAATTTTTAAAGTCACATATTCGGTATTTGGATCTTGAATCTAGGCGTGACATCCGGGGAAAATTTGATCGTTACCCGCTGTGCGATTCTTTTTCGGGGGATTTTCATTTTGAATCAAAATTTCTGCAGCTTTAAGGTGAGTATTTCTCACCAGACAAACATACCTATATATCTGTGAATTATCGCAAGTGTATTTGTAAAGTATTTATTAAATTTTATCTGTCTGAAATATAACGTATGATGTTAAACCCCATTGTAAAATTGACACTTCATCAGTTGTTTATCTATTGTGATATTATTGCAGTTATATTATTTAATGCTTATTTACTGATTAAATCATCACTGTAAGTTCCCTGTAAATTTGAGATCGTTATAGGCTAAAATGATAGGCCTGAACGAAAATCATTTGTTCATTTATTTAATTGTTTAATTATTTATTTGTTAACTTGGGATTGCGGGTTTGAAATGATGGAACCCGGGATTTTGTAAATTGCGGATTGAAATGATATAAATCCGTATCACTTGACCTAGGCTAGAAAACTATATACAGACCCGTGGTTTATATAATATTTTTCTGAAATGTTTAAAAGTATTTTAAATGGGAATTTATAATATTCTAGTTCAAATGTAAAGGATTTTTATAAAATTTATAATGATTTTTGAATAAGTCAAAATGTTAAATAAATAAATGTTTAAGTAAAATTTTTGGAATATGACTTATTTTGGGAAATTCTGAAATTTTGTTAAAAGTGAGTTTTAGTTAAGGAAATAATTAATAATAAGTTATATCTGGGAATTTAAAATTTGATTGTTAAGTTAATAATTTATTATAGCACTTAAATGCTGTCGTTTATAAATGAACTGTTTTGACTTACAGACTTTAGGTGGCATTTCATAAATGCTACGGAAACTGAATTTACGGATTGTTTAAAATAAATGGAAATAATCTTTAGGGAAAAAGGCTTAAATTTTGGAATTTAATATGTAATTAATAAAAAATAAGGAATTGACTTTAAATGTTTTTAAATGGAAGAATTTAACTTTTAAATGTGAGTTGAAAGGCAAATTAATTCCTAAATAAATTGAATAGATTTAAATGGTATTTTATATTAAATAAAATGACTGATGTTTAAATAAATGATGGTTGAAATGATATTATAGTATTGAAATGTATTTGAAACTTATTTTGATTTTTAAAGTATAAATACCATTTCTAAAAGTTGTAACCACGGGTTATAATAACGTTTGGTTGTTAAAGAGACCGGGATCGAATATCTGGCATACTCTCTGTCGATACCGAAAACCACTTTAACAACCGTGTACGTGGTGGAGATTCCAGAATGAAGTAGGATGGTGGTGACGTTTCCTTTGAGGTATATACGTGGACCCGACTCCCGTGAGTTGGCATAAGGTGGCTAAAACAAGAGCGATCGACGGATTAATGAGGTAGCACCTCTGATCGGACGCACTTCTTTGTATGCTATTCTATTACTTTTGTGATTGTTTTAGTGCGCACCTTTGATTTGGGAGTGTTGTTCGAGGTGGGCGGCAGCGGCGCGCTGCGCGTTTCCATCGGTCCGGAAGCGTAATTGGTATATCTACCCTGGAATTGCCTAGTTGTGCCGTGTCACCTACCCTAGCGCGCCTTATACGATTTTTGTGACGCCCCACCTCTATACCCACGCTAGCCAAGAACATTACGGTGAATGCTGTCAACTAGCATGGAGAATAAGGCTGTTGAGGAGCGACCATCCGTGTAATTTCTTTCCGCGAGCATCGATATGTCAAATAGTATAACATACATTTCTTTATCAAGAGGGAAATCTGACATACCGACACAAACTCAAAGCTACTACACAGTGGCTGTAATATCTTCAGAAAAAAATATAGAAATAAACATAACATAAATCAGTCACAGATAATTCATATCACAAAGGCGGAAGAAGATATGAATATAAAATTAACACATGGAAGTATATACCAGAGTAGTGGTCAAAAAGATCCACAATAATACAAAAGAATAGCAACACGTGCTATACAAAAGAATACAACTATGAGTCTATATCTCAAGTGTATACAACAAAATAAACTACTAATCTAAGTAGTTTGCCAAAAGTCAGAGTAATGAATCCCTGGGGAGAAGTCAAGCAGAAGCACCTGTAACATTTCGGTCTGACCCGAGTATTATTTAATAAGAAAATAATAAACGGATCAGTCTAACTATAAATATCAGATGAAACGATAAAGAATAAGAGATATGACTAAACACATAATAATCACAATGCCAAGCTGTGATATATATAATTAGTTGAAAATCATCAAGAGATTAATCAATGTCACAAATTCTACACAAGAATCAAAGAAACGTCATACTCCTTATTTCGTTCACCAAACCATAAATGTTGACGATAATATCAATGTCAATCACAAAAGTCAATGACACACAAATTCCAGAATTCATTACGCGAAATCCAGAAATCACAAAAGTCAATGACGCACAAATTCACCAATGCACAAATATCGATAAGGCTTATCAATAGAAATCACGAAAATTGGTGAAGCACAAATTCTAGAAATCATCTCAAGAAATCCAGAAATCACAAAGGGGGGAGGCCTATCACAAACGGGAGCATAAAGCCCACCAACACGTGTATCACAAACGGAACGCTAATTCCATGGTTGCTAACCATCACAAATTGAGCCGAAGCTCCACAAACGGCCCGAAGACCATGGGTTGCTACCCCACCAAATTGAGTCGAAACTCCACAAAACGGGGTTTAGTCTCCCTCGTAGACAAAGAGACATCGCACATTGCTAGTCTAAATCACAAAGATGATCGTCATGATCAACTAGAAGTGTCAATTACACTAAGCTAGTAAATATATGAGTTTAGCTTCATGTCCCATAACCACTTGCTTAACTTAAATATTTGCGAACAAACTGTAGATCTCCACTAGAAAATTGTCACAAGAGATTCAATCGAACAAGTCCAAGAATTAACCGACGAAGTAAACGCAAGCGTTTCATAGCACTCGTTTTACTAGGTCGTTTAATTAGATTTCTCATACGAGTGAGGTAAAGGTTTGTATATACTAATAGATTGGAAAACGGTTTTAAAAACGAGCTTTGTAATTAAAGTAGTATTAAAATCGTTTGAGGAAAGAGTTTTGATATTTACTACTAGTATAAAAAACCTTTATATTTTTAAAGTGACAAGTCACAAAGAAGATTGTAAGAACAATCCATCACTAAAATTCACATTTGAAGACGTGAATAAAATCCAAAGAAACCGATAAAGAATCCATCGAAATGGATATTCAAAAATCCCTAAAAAGAGTCATCAAAGTCATAACAAATGATGACAACACATAGGAAACAACACGAACCGATTAAAGTTGGAAATTCAAACAACTAGGCGAAATAGGCAAAAATGCTCCAGGTCGGTCGGCCGGCTACAGAGCTCGGTCGACCGGACCAAAAAAATAGAAATGCTCGGGGTAGCAGGTCGGTTGGCCGGACCTGTAACCTGCACTTCCTAACAGAGGCTGGGAAGTGCTTGGGTAACAGGTCGGTCGACCGGACCTTGAGGTCGGTCAGCCGAACCTGTAGTCATCACCCCCCATGCCCAACTAATGAATGCCAATCTCCTCCAAATTTCTATCGGACGAGCAACGACACTAAGGGTTTACGCCAATCGACTATCCAGCCATAGAAGCTCCTCGGTTCATCACCAAAACATGATCAAAACATCAAAACTATGATTTTTAAAGAATTAAACCCAAAACACCAAATATTGGAATATTCACCAAATCAATCCAAACCAAAAGCAAATGCACACGAATAAGTGTTAGGAATTCATACCTAACAATCGAAGATAATTATAAGCATAGATGTGAGATAAAAATCTCACCTTTGAACCCAAACGATCGAAAAAGAAGCTTAGAAGCAAAGGAGAATCAACCTCTCTTCAACACAACCCAAATGAGCTTGAATCTATGCTCAAAACAAGAACATTCCCAAAATTAGGTTTAGGAATTTCTGAAATTGGTAAGAGAATAAGTTGGAGAAGAAGAAGAGAATGCTTACCAATGGGTTCTCTTGAATTTGGAGCTAGGAATTTGATTTGCAAAAGATAACTAGGGTTTTGGAGTTTTAATTTCCAATCTCTCCCACCATTATTGCCTTAGAACTGAAAAGAGAAGAGAATGAGGGTGAGTGGGGAAGAGTGGCTCAGATTTGAGCATAAGTTAAACATATGGCTGAGCCCAAAACCAAACCCAAAGTGAAAAGTAGCAAAAATCAACTTTCTCCAAACATATCGAAGCTTATACTCAAAAAGGTC
The DNA here is from genome assembly GCA_030765085.1 of Allium cepa. Classification (NCBI taxonomy): domain Eukaryota; kingdom Viridiplantae; phylum Streptophyta; class Magnoliopsida; order Asparagales; family Amaryllidaceae; genus Allium; species Allium cepa. The sequence goes on along the minus strand of CM060929.1, from coordinate 402,536,407 downwards.
GCAAACGGCATTTAAACTCAATGGGAGTGGTCCCGAGTCCTAATTCGACCATATGCAAAAAGTGGCTTTTCGGACTAAAATCCGACTAACGATAAAATATTTTAAATAAAATATTTAAATATAAAATCGATAAATATGCGGGTTGTTACAGACTCCCCTCCTTAAAGAAATTGCGTCCACGCAATATTTAAGAAGAAGATATGTAGTAACAACCATAAAAGCATATTCAACACAAAAGAAATTTGAAATAAGAAGTTCACCTCAAAAAGCACGAGAAAGTAAGTCCGGATGTGTTCGCTCGATGTACTCTCTAGATTCCCAAGAACAATTCTTAGGATTTGAAGACCATTGAACTTTAACAAGCGGGACATCTTTATTTCGAAGGCGTTTGACTTCCGAAGCAATGATTCGAATAGGATGCTGCTCATAAGTTAAATTAGGCGAAACTTCAATCTCTTCCACAACACCGGGCTCAAGAATAGAATCGGAATCTCGAAGGTATTTCCGTAATTGAGAAACGTGAAACGCGTCATGAATAGCAGAAAATTGAGCCGGTAATAAAATGCGATATGCCATGGAACCAATACGTTTGGTGATAGGAAATGGCCCAATGTAACGAGGCGCCAATTTTCCCGATCGACTGAAACGTACAACACCTTTCATAGGAGATACACGAATGAACACAAGATCTCCCACAGAAAATTCTAACTTCCTTCTTCGGTTATCGGTATAGGATTTTTGTCTACTCTGGGCTTCTTTCATCCTATGTTGAATAAGTTCAATCTTTTCTGTGGAATCACGAATAAAATCTGGACCTAAAACAAGCTTCTCACCGGCCTCAAGCCAACAAGAAGGAGATCGGCATGGCCTTCCGTAGAGTGCCTCAAAAGGTGCCATACCAATACTAGATTGGAAGCTATTATTATAGGAGAATTCAACAAGTGAAATATGATCTTCCCAACTTCCACCAAAATCAAGAACACAAGCACGAAGAAGATCTTCAAGAGTTTGATTCACACGCTCGGTTTGTCCATCGGACTGAGGATGATAAGCGGTGCTAAAATTAAGCTTCGTTCCCAAAGCTTTTTGAAGACTCTTCCAAAATCCACTAGTAAACAATGGATCACGATCACTAACTATAGAAGTAGGAACTCCATGCAATTTAATAATTTCTTTAATAAAAAGTTTGGCCAAAAGAGGAACGGTTCGGTTAGACCGAACGGGAATAAAATGGGCGGATTTAGTAAGTCTATCAACAATCACCCACAAGCTATCATGACCAGAACGAGAACGAGGAAGGCCATCTATAAAATCCATGGAAATTTGGTCCCACTTCCAAATTTGAATTTTTAAAGGTTGTAATAACCCACCGGGCCTTTGATGTTCGGCCTTAACGAGTTGGCAAGTCATGCATCGCTTAACGAAGTTAGCGATGTCAAGTTTCATTCCCTCCCAATAATAAAGTCGCTTCATATCTGCGTACATTTTACTACTACCAGGATGAATGGTGAATTTAGAACGATGAGAATCCTCCAAAATATCCTTACGAAGATCAATAATATTTGGTACGATAAGTCTACCAAATTTTCGAATGCCGCCACGAGAATCGATATCAAATTCTTTCAATCCTTCAATATCAATTTTATCCCTAATATTTTGGCCAAGAAGAGCCATTTCGGGATCTAGCCTTTGAGCTTCAAGAATGCGGTCTAAAAGAGAAGGATGAGCCTCAAGGCTACATAACACAAGTGATGAACATAAATCGGAGACACGGTCTCGAATCTCACAAGAGGATAATATCTCGAGATCGTTCCATTCGGATATCATCATAGAAACAACAGCTTGTTGTTTACGACTAAGAGCATCGGCGACACGATTACCCTTACCGGGAGTGTAAAGAATATCAAGATCATATGGTGCAAGAAATTCGAGCCAACGCTGTTGGCGCAAATTAAGTTCCTTTTGGGAGAATAAATACTTCAAAGATTTATGATCGGTATAAAGAACGAATTTCTCTCCCAAAAGATATTGACGCCAAATCCGAAAAGCAAAAACAATAGTCGCGAGCTCTAAATCATGAGTGGCATATCTAGTCTCAGCAGGCTTTAATTGCCTAGAAGCATAAGCAATAACACGTTCTTTTTGCATAAGAACGGCACCCAAACCAACGCGACTAGCATCGGTATAAACAACGAAATCTTGATTCCCCTCGGGGATAACAAGAATAGGAGCATTAGAAAGAAGTTCCTTTAGTTTCTGAAAAGACGTTTCACATTTGTCCGACCAAATGTATTTAACACCTTTCTTCGTTAAGCTAGTGAGAGGCACAACAATCTTAGAAAAGTCTTTGATAAAACGACGGTAATAGCCCGCCAATCCGAGAAAACTACGAATCTCTGTCACACTCTCCGGTCTCTTCCAATCTTGAATCGCTTCAATCTTTGAAGGATCCACGGAAATTCCGGATTCGGAAATAATATGACCGAGAAACTTCACACGAGATTGCCAAAAATGGCATTTAGAATATTTTTCTTTTAATTGATTACTCCTAAGAGTTTCCAACACAATCCGAAGACGCTTTTCATGCTCCTCCTCGGTTCTTGAATACACAAGAATATCATCAATAAAGATGAGAACAAATCGATCGAGGAAGTCTTTGAAAACTCTATTCATAAGGTCAACGAAATAAGCTGGAGCATTCGTTAAACCAAATGGCATAACAAGCCATTCATAAGATCCATAACGAGTACGAAACGATGTCAAAGGAATGCTATCCTCTGCAATACGAAGCTGATGAAATCCAGTAGCTAAGTCTAATTGCGAAAAGACTCTAGCACCACTAAGTTGATCAAATAGGTCATCAATCCGAGGTAAAGGATATTTATTTTTGATAGTAAGATCATTAAGCTTGCGGTAGTCAACGCAAAGCCTAAGTGTACCATCGGATTTCTACACAAAAATAGCCGAAGCTCCCCAAGGCGAGGAACTAGAGCGAATAAATTGCTTCGTCTCCAATTCGGATAATTGTTTACGCATCTCCTCGTTTTCTTTATTGGACATACGATAAGGAGGGCGAGTGATAGGTTGAGCTCCAGGAATGAGATTAATTCTGAACTCAATTGATCGCTTAGGTGGTAATCCTAAAACGGGCTCGAATATGTCAGAAAATTCACGAACGACGTGAATAAGAGAAATAATATCACCCTCATCATCATCGTCATCACGAGGATTTAAAGAATACAAAGATGCGACCAAGCTGGAAACTGAATCTTGAAGATTAATAGAAATCTGCTTAACAGATTGAGGATGTCGAAGATGAATAGTCTGCTCAGGACATAGGATATGAGCTTCATAACGGTTAAGCCAATCCATTCCCAAAATCATTCCAAAGCCTAAATAACGCATGACATGCAAATCGGTTAGGAAAGGAAAATCACACAAAATAATCTCGACATCTTTACACAATAAACTGATTGTTGCGGATCCACCAACCGGATTCGCAATTCTCAAAGAAGTCATTAAACACAAAACATCCAAAGAAAAAGTATCAACAAGTTCTTTTGATATAAAAGAATGGGACGCACCCGTATCAAGAAGAACTCGAATAGGATGATCACGAAATAAAATAATTCCATCCAGAATAGAATGAGAAATACCTTGGCCACGAGATGTGTTGCCAGGGGCTTGAGCAACATTAAGCTTTCCCTCTTTCTTGCCCTGAAGCTTGGGGCATGAAGATATAACATGACCGGGACCTTTGCAGTAACGACAAGAGATAGACTTGGGACACTTGTTCGCATAATGGTCCTTCGAACCACAATTATAGCACTCCCCATGACCAAAGGAAGAAGTCTTTGCCACGGAGGTCGCTTGCTTCCCTTTCTTATTGGGATAAGGGCCTTTGAATTTACTGGGCCTTTTCTTGTTGTTGTTGAAGTTTGGTTTGGAACCCACCACTTCAACATCATTCTCCCTATCCGCCTCTTCAAGACGAAGAGCGATATCAATGAGTTGGTCGAAAGAAACTTCTAATTTTAGAAGTAATGGCTTCTTGAGATTTTTGTTTAAGCCATAGACGAACCTCTGATTTTTCTTCAATGGGGTGTTGATGTATTCAATCCCATATTTGGAGAGAGATTCAAAAGACGCGACATAATCTGCCACGGAAGATTCACCTTGAACAAGGTCTATAAAACAGCGAGCCAAAGTCACCTTCTTAGCTTCTGGTACGAATTTCAACTCGAAGCGTTCCCGGAATTGCTCCCAGGTGAGATCCACTTCATTAATCTCAGAAATAAGAAGCTCGTACCAGTCCAATGCTCTTTCTCGGAGCATACTAGAGGCCACTTGAACTCGGTGAAGGTCAATAAGATTCATGCGAGAAAAGATTCGATCGCATGACCTTAGCCAAGCCTGTACTTCAATAATAGTTTCGGAACCTTTGAATGGCTACCCACCCAAATTAGTATAATCGCTGCACAAGCGTGCAAATCCCGACTTTGGGTGAGTAGGTTCCGGGTTAGCTCCAGCTGCTTGAGCATTTGTCACTAAATCAAGAAGCTGTTGAGCAGTCATAAAAACTCCATCTTGGGGTGGAGTGCTAGAAGGTACGGCTCTGGGGCGGCCTGGTCTAGACATTTCTCTCCCTTTAGAAAGAAAGAAGAAGAAGAAAAAGGTTATTCACCAAATTGAATATCAAGCAATCTTGATAGATAAACAAGGAATCATAAGGAAAATAGGATGAATCGGTATGAAGACTTGAATTAAATCCTAAAGCACGACTCCTAAGATGGACTTAGGACGATGATCCTTGTTATAATATTCCATATTGTTCCGAAGTTTGGCTCCGATACCAAATGTGACGCCCCACCTATATACCCACGCTAGCCAAGAACATTACGGTGAATGCTGTCAACTAGCACGGAGAATAAGGCTGTTGAGGAGCGACCATCCGTGTAATTTCTTTGCGCGAGCATCGATATGTCAAATAGTATAACATACATTTCTTTATCAAGAGGGAAATCCGACATACCGACACAAACTCAAAGCTACTACACAGTGGCTGTTATATCTTCAGAAACAAATATAGAAATAAACATAACATAAATCAGTCACAAATAATTCATATCACAAAGGCGGAAGAAGATATGAATATAAAATTAACACATGGAAGTGTATATCAGAGTAGTGGTCAAAAAGATCCACAATAATACAAAAGAATAGCAACACGTGCTATACAAAAGACTACAACTATGAGTCTATATCTCAAGTGTATACAACAAAATAAACTACTAATCTAAGTAGTTTGCCAAAAGTCAGAGTAATGAATCCCTGGGGAGAAGTCAAGCAGAAGCACCTGTAACATCTCGGTCTGACCCGAGTATTATTTAATAAGAAAATAATAAACGGATCAGTCTAACTATAAATATCAGATGAAACGATATAGAATAAGAGATATGACTAAACACATAATAATCACAATGCCAAGCTGTGATATATATAATTAGTTGAAAATCATCAAGAGATTAATCAATGTCACAAATTCTACACAAGAATCAAAGAAACGTCATACTCCTTATTTCGTTCACCAAACCATAAATGTTGACGATAATATCAATGTCAATCACAAAAGTCAATGACACACAAATTCCAGAATTCAATACGCGAAATCCAGGAATCACAAAAGTCAATGACGCACAAATTCACCAATGCACAAATATCGATAAGGCTTATCAATAGAAATCACGAAAATTGGTGAAGCACAAATTCTAGAAATCATCTCAAGAAATCCAGAAATCACAAAGGGGGGGGGGAGGCCTATCACAAACGGGAGCATAAAGCCCACCAACACGTGTATCACAAACGGAACGCTAATTCCATGGTTGCTAACCATCACAAATTGAGCCGAAGCTCCACAAACGGCCGGAAGACCATGGGTTGCTACCCCACCAAATTGAGTCGAAACTCCACAAAACGGGGTTTAGTCTCCCTCGTAGACAAAGAGACATCGCACATTGCTAGTCTAAATCACAAAGATGATCGTCATGATCAACTAGAAGTGTCAATTACACTAAGCTAGTAAATATATGAGTTTAGCTTCATGTCCCGTAACCACTTGCTTAACTTAAATATTTATGAACAAACTGTAGATCTCCACTAGAAAATTGTCACAAGAGATTCAATCGAACAAGTTCAAGAATTAACCGACGAAGTAAACGCAAGCGTTTCATAGCACTCGTTTTACTAGGTCGTTTAATTAGATTTCTCATACGAGTGAGGTAAAGGTTTGTATATACTAATAGATTGGAAAACGGTTTTAAAAACGAGCTTTGTAATTAAAGTAGTATTAAAATCGTTTGAGGAAAGAGTTTTGATATTTACTACTAGTATAGAAAACCTTTATATTTTTAAAGTGACAAGTCACAAAGAAGATTGTAAGAACAATCCATCACTAAAATTCACATTCGAAGACGTGAATAAAATCCAAAGAAACCGATAAAGAATCCATCGAAATGGATATTCAAAAATCCCTAAAAAGAGTCATCAAAGTCATAACAAATGATAACAACACATAGGAAACAACACGAATCGATTAAAGTTGGAAATTCAAACAACTAGGCGAAATAGGAAAAAATGCTCCAGGTCGGTCGGCCGGCTACAGAGCTCGGTCGACCGGACCAAAAAAATAGAAATGCTTGGGGTAGCAGGTCGGTCGATCGGACCCTGTGTTCGGTCGGCCGGACCTGTAACCTGCACTTCCTAACAGAGGCTGGGAAGTGCTTGGGTAACTGGTCGGTCGACCGGACCCTGAGGTCGGTCGGCCGAACCTGTAGTCAGCACCCCCCATGCCCAACTAATGAATGCCAATCTCCTCCAAATTTCTATCGGACGAGCAACGACACTAAGGGTTTACGCCAATCGACTACCCGGCCATAGAAGCTTCTCGGTTCATCACCAAAATATGATCAAAACATCAAAACTATGATTTTTAAAGAATTGAACCCAAAACACCAAATATTGGAATATTCACCAAATCAATCCAAACCAAAAGCAAATGCACACGAATAAGTGTTAGGAATTCATACCTAACAATCGAAGATAATTATAAGCATAGATGTGAGATAAAAATCTCACCTTTGAACCCAAACGATCGAAAAAAAAGCTTAGAAGCAAAGGAGAATCAACCACTCTTCAACACAACCCAAATGAGCTTGAATCTATGCTCAAAACAAGAACATTCCCAAAATTAGGTTTAGGAATTTCTAAAATTGGTAAGAGAATAAGTTGGAGAAGAAGAAGAGAATGCTTACCAATGGGTTCTCTTGAATTTGGAGCTAGGAATTTGATTTGCAAAAGAAAACCAGGGTTTTGGAGTTTTAATTTCCAATCTCTCCCACCATTATTGCCTTAGAACTGAAAAGAGAAGAGAATGAGGGTGAGTGGGGAAGAGTGGCTCAGATTTGAGCATAAGCTAAACATAGGGCTGAGCCCAAACCCAAACCCAAAGTGAAAAGTAGCAAAAATCAACTTTCTCCAAACATATCGAAGCTTATACTCAAAAAGGTCGCAAACGGCATTTTAAACTCAATGGGAGTGGTCCCGATTCCTAATTCGACCGTATGCAAAAAGTAGCTTTTCGGACTAAAATCCGACTAACGATAAAATATTTTAAATAAAATATTTAAATATAAAATCGATAAATATGCGGGTTGTTACAATTTTGGTTTTGTACCATACCTATGGAGTGCCCTCTGACGACGCCCATTCGTGGGGAGATTACGGTACTATATAGACTATGGGAATATATTATGTGTTAAGGTGGAAAATGTAAAGCCTTAACGCTATTTAAAAGTAAGTTTATTTTACTAATAGACACTATTATAATAGCGAAGTATTACTACATAGTAAATAATTTAACGGATCCTTAGAGGATGGGCGGTCCCAAGCATCCTTTAAGTTACTTGCTTTATATTACAGCACACTTGGATTAGCTTACACTATATAAGTATGTATGTCCTGACTCGAGTGTTTATGTTTTATTTTACGCTCGGGTCAGCCTGAGTTGCAGTTCAGTTTCATCCCGGAGCTAGGATTTCTGTAGATCACTTTCAAGCTGCTGGCAAACTTCCCTTCCAGTTCTTTATCTAAATATATGAAATCAAGACTAGTGGACATTTGGATTGTTCTACTGATGATTTAAAACTATATTTGGATTAAAGACTATGTAATTTTTATTTGATTGAGACTATTTATAGTGGCTTCATGAACCACTAAGTATTTTTAAATTCCGCTGCGAGTATTCTAATTCTGTGTCTGTGATTCTGTGATTAATTATTTACTGTATATTTTGAGATTTGCCAAATTTTATTTACAACGCGGTATTTTGAACAATTCAAGTCCGACATGTGCGGATGCGAATGGTTGAAAATATCGGGTTGTTACAATTGGTATCAGAGCTTTGGCTCTAGGCAAAACTTAGAATGTATGGTAAATTTGATTTACAGAATCACTTTCATTCGAGCTTGAATCTCTTCCTTTTGATTCGATTTCCTTTGAATTTTGGAACGTTCCCTGCGGTTTCGAAGTTCATTCGTGTCCCTCACTATTCATTTTCTTTCGATTCTGGAGTATCCCATAACTCCACTTCGGATGATCTTTATAGTGAATTGGCGGTCTCGCCAATATTCTAATAAAAGGGTGAAACTCCTTTACAATTAGCATTGATTCACCAAAGATTTATATTTAACCTCAGTTTAGATGCTAGTATATTTGGTTATTCCGAACTCTATCTCTTCGGATCGAATGGTAAATCAACATTCGATCTGACTCTTTAAGTCACGGTTGACCGGGTTAAGGTTGCCCGCGATTTATATAAACTTATCTAGTTCCTTGTTCTGTTATGTAATCATCGGATCTTCTGATTCCAATTTATCTTTAAATCAAAATTCTGTTTGATTTGAATCCATCAAATTTGAATCTCTATTCTTGCTTTGAAAAATTTATTCCTATATTTGGGAAAAATCTAATATTATATATAAGTATAATTTTCAGAATTTTATAATTAATTTAACTAGTTGTCAAGAGATAATAGTGTTTGATTTTATTTATGGTTTTGTAAACCATTGGTTTTGTCTTATATAAATAATTGAACTATAAAACATGGTTATAAATTTATTTGCAAACAGAAATGGATTTAAAACAAGAATTTAAGAATTTAATTTCTGATAGTTTCAAACCTTGTGTTTAAAGTCTTGAAAGGATATATTATTATTTAAATTATTTTCGAATATAAATTTGTTTCCAAAGAATTTTAAAGTTTTAAAAATTAGTGCTCTTCTCTTTGTCGCTGGAAAATAATTTCGGTGATGACTACAACATCATCGACATTCATTTTCGAGTATCGAAGTAAAGAGACCACATTGTAGTTTTGCTTCAAAAATTTAATTGACTTGAATTTCTAAAATATGACTTAATTTATAATATATATAGATATATGATTTAAATTTGATTTGAAAAATGCTATATGTATGTATTTATTTATCTCTAAAGGGTTTGAAGTTAATTGGAAATTTAATTCATAAATTTATGTTAAAAGGTGATTCTAATGATAAAATAAAGTCAAATTTGGAATGAATATTTAAACTTGAATAATATAATTGGAAAATTTTTACTTGTATAATTGCATGCCAATATAACTTACCTAAATCATTCAAAAATTAACTATGTAATTGGATAATGTATAATATAAATAAAATTTGAGTGGTTATAATAAATGTTATACACTGAAAGTTTCAGTTACAAAAAGACAAATAGAGGTAAATAGAAATAAAATAATAATTGAATAATATACAATATCAAATGGTGTTAAAGGACATTTAGAAATAAATTGGAATAGTTATAATAAATATAATCTACTTAATATGTGCGATAAAATATTTTAAGTAGAATATATTTAATAATAATCTGAAATAAAGAAGAATTAAATTTGTTGAATAAAGGATGATTATTATAAATGACTATACAAATTTATGATTTTAGAAATTGTTAATTTCAAAATAATTAGATAATAAGATAACTAATTTGGAAATAGTTAAGATTGATTTATCTTCAGTAAAAATCAAATGAATTAAATCAATTATTGAATATTAATTAATTTAAATTGAATTTATAAATGACTCCATTTTGAGTTTCAATTTAGTTTTCTTTCAGGGTGTTTCTACTCTCCTACCTCTTTCCTTTTCGGGGACGAAAAGTTTTGAGTGGGGGAGAGTGTAATGACCTGTAAATTTCGATAATTAAACAGGTTAATTTAATAAGATTTTTGTAATTAAATTTAAGAAGAAAAAAAAAACCTTTATAATTTATAATGAAGTGAGTGTTTAAAATGAAATGAAAATAATAGGGATATAGTAACGGTTGTAAGTTACTATTTAATTGGTCTATTAATGTAGTTTCAACTGTTACATTTGGGTATTAAATTGAATATATGCAAATAAACGTATGGTAATGGAGTGAATTCAACATTATATAAGCAATTCAACATTATATAAGCAATTCTGACAATTAGTGGAAACAATAAACTTGAGTGTAATATAAAGTTAGTGACAACATTTATGCAAGTCACCTTTTTATTTAGGGCTGCTAAATTCAGAGTAGGAAGTCAATTACATTTAAATGTAGGTAAATGTTCATTAATGTGAGATAGGACTGTAACTGTAATGTGTGAATGTAAATGGAATGACATAAATGGAAATTTATATTTTATTCATAAGATGAAATAAAGGAATGAAACCAAGTTGAATAAATTGATTTAGGTTTTATTTATGATAAATGTATATATTTGGGAAATTCAATATAATTGAAAATAACAAGTTATTACAAAAGAAAGATGAAAATTGGAATATATATTTTTGTAAGGAAAGATAAACAAATAATAACTAGGTTTATAAAGTGATAACAGATTTAATAAAAGAGTAGGATTAAAGCATGGTAGTTATTGGAAAGTAATTAGTTGAAATTTGGATGAATTGGGAATTTTTTTAATGTATTAGTATAAAAACCAATTTTAATATTATCCATAAGAGGATAAGTTAATAGTCGATTCAATAACATGATTGAGAAATCAAATATATGGATTTATTGGGAATTTAAAACTTATACTTTTTTTGATAAAATACAGCGTTTTACACGCAATAAATTTTTCTACTTTTATTACATATTATATATATATATATATATGTTCTTATTATTATTATTTCGTATATCCACCTCTATTTTATCTTTCTATTTTTATTTTTGACAGTCATGTTTATTTATTAGATTATTGCTTGTTTATATCTTTTATTTATGGCTTGGAAGAAACTAAAAGGGTATGCGTTATATTGTCTTAATTGCTTGCCGTTTTAATTGCCTACTCTTTATTTCTTTTTATTTATAAAACCTTGAAATTTAATATAAATTTTAACTTGATTTAATCATTTCCTAAAAGTCTAAATATAAAATTCGAAGTTTTGAAATTTTTACTTTGTTAAAAGACAACTCCAATTGGAATTTTAATAAAAATGAATTATGTATATTTTAAATACGAAGAATGTAAACAAGTTATAATTTTAGTTAAGTAATAATTTTGTAAAATTCAGTGTTTTACAGACTGTTAAATTTCGCATTTAAAAAGGGTACGCATTGTAATGATATAAGTAACGTAAAAACGTATAAATTAAAAACGTTACTTTTGTATAAATTTTTGGGTGTATTGTAATGCGTCAGTTTGGCGTATTTTAAAAAATTATATTTCAATATCTATATGGATTAATAAAATCAGTTAGGAGATTTCCAACCAAAACGTATTGATTTCATGCCTATCCGTTTCTCTAAAATCATGCACTGATTAAGGAGATTCCCACTACCAATATTGTTTTCAAAATCGTGCTTCCCTTTCACGCAAATATCATCTGGAAAGAAATCAAACTTGCTTTCCTTGCGCGTGACATATCAGTGAAATTTATTTCCTTTAACATCTTTGTCATTTGCCTCTTTATAGAGATTTGATTTAAAAACTTTCACAAATAAATTTTATTCCACTTGCCATTCATTCCTCTCAATCAAATATAATTGCTTGCCTTCTAAAATTCAATCAATCAGAAAATTAAATTTCTTACCATATTCTCTCCGTGACATAAATCAACGCATGCATTCAAATCTGTCCTTGAAGTAGCATCCAAAGCAAATTAATACTTGCTGATTCTTTGTATATAAATCTCTCAGACTATAAAAATAGCACGCAACTATTAATTGAAAAAAAAAGAGATATAACGTTGCAATCAAAATTTTCGTATATCTGGCAATAAATCACGCATAATTATGTAAACATTATTTCGCTTGCCTCCTTATATTCGTTTCCCTTTATCATTTATCTCTTACGTTTTTTCTGGTCAACAAAAATAAATTCAAGCTGCCTATTTGATTTCCTAGATTTCGCAAGTTTTATCATCTATAAATACCCTACTCGTTCACCTAAACTTTCATATACCTCCTCTCCTCTGATCTTCTCGAGCTGTTGCGTACAAGCTTCAGGTAATGGTTTTACTCTTTCTTCTTCTTTACATTTCCTTATGATCAGTTTATACCGTTTGCTCCACTGCTTCAAAAAAAATGCTCGGCCAACACCCCATTTTCCCCTCCACCATGTCACGTCCCTCTAAGTTTTCATAATCGAGCTTATATCCCGAACAACCCCTGATAGTGTTGCCATGTTTTGCCGTGCATACCATAGTGATAAAGGAAACCAAGATTTGTTCTTTCTTTTGCATTCTGTTGAGAAATGTTGCATGCGTACCTATAGGTTGGACCACGTGACCTTTAATGTGAGCCATATTGATGTGTGTTAGCAAATGGGGATATATTTGGAGCCATTTGGAATACTTTGTGATATAGTAGTGCGTGTGAAACAACCCAGGGCCATGCCATGCATAAGTGCTTGCCTGCATATTTTCCCCAAAGTGTTTTATTATTTTGCAAATCTAGTTCACGTGTTGCGTAGAGGTAGTTGAAAAGGAAATTGATATATATGGTAGAGAAAGAAAATAGGATATGAAATAAGCCTGAGCGTTAGTGCATGTGTGCATGTTTTGAAATTGAAGTGGCAGAGACGTGTTGTAATTAAGAAACAGAGAAAGTTTGCATTGAAGAATAGTTTAGGAAGAGACGCAAGTTTTGCACAAATACATATTTTCAAAACTAGATAAGTTAGGACATGCCGTTGGAAAAATAATAATAATAATAAAATGTATAATAATAATAAATAGTATTGCCAAGCCTATGAAGTTGGGGTCGGGAGGTGGGGTGAGGCAGTCGAGCAAAAGCTGAACCAAAATTTCTTTTACTCTATTCGTTCCAATTGTCTCAAAATTTTTGCTTTGACCGTAATTTTTAAAGTCACGTATTCGGTATTTGGATCTTGAATCTAGGCGTGACATCCGGGGAAAATTTGATCGTTACCCGCTGTGCGATTCTTTTTCGGGGGATTTTCATTTTGAATCAAAATTTCTGCGGCTTTAAGGTGAGTATTTCTCACCAGACAAACATACCTATATATCTGTGAATTATCGCAAGTGTATTTGTAAAGTATTTATTAAATTTTATCTGTCTGAAATATAACGTATGATGTTAAACCCCATTGTAAAACTGACACTTCATCAGTTGTTTATCTATTGTGATATTATTGCAGTTATATTATTTAATGCTTATTTACTGATTAAATCATCACTGTAAGTTCCCTGTAAATTTGAGATCGTTATAGGCTGAAATAATAGGCCTGAACGAAAATCGTTTGTTCATTTATTTAATTGTTTAATTATTTATTTGTTAACTTGGGATTGCGAGTTTGAAATGATAGAACCCGGGATTTTGTAAATTGCGGATTGAAATGATATAAATCCGTATCACTTGACCTAGGCTAGAAAACTATATACAGACCCGTGGTTTATAAAATATTTTTCTGAAATGTTTAAAAGTATTTTAAATGGGAATTTATAATATTCTGGTTCAAATGTAAAGGATTTTTATAAAATTTATAATGATTTTTGAATAAGTCAAAATGTTAAATAAATAAATGTTTAAGTAAAATTTTTGGAATATAACTTATTTTGGGAAATTCTGAAATTTTGTTAAAAGTGAGTTTTAGTTAAGGAAATAATTGATAATAAGTTATATTTGGGAATTTAAAATTTGATTGTTAAGTTAATAATTTATTACAGCACTTAAATGCTGTCTTTTATAAATGAACTGTTCTGACTTACAGACTTTAGGTGGCATTTCATAAATGCTACGGAAACTGAATTTTCGGATTGTTTAAAATTAATGGAAATAATCTTTAGGGAAAAAGGCTTAAATTTTGGAATTTAATATGTAATTAATAAAAAAATAAGGAATTGACTTTAAATGGTTTTAAATGGAAGAATTTAACTTTTAAATGTGAGTTGAAAGGCAAATTAATTCCTAAATAAATTGAATAGATTTAAATGGTATTTTATATTAAATAAAATGACTGATGTTTAAATAAATGATGGTTGAAATGATATTATGGTATTGAAATGTATTTGAAACTTATTTTGATTTTTAAAGTATAAATACCATTTCTAAAAGTTGTAACCACGGGTTATAATAACGTTTGGTTGTTAAAGAGACCGGGATCGGATATCTGGCATACTCTCTGTCGATACCGAAAACCACTTTAACAACCGTGCACGCGGTGGAGATTCCAGAATGAAGTAGGATGGTGGTGACGTTTCCTTTGAGGTATATACGTGGACCCGACTCCCGTGAGTTGGCATAAGGTGGCTAAAACAGGAGCGATCGACGGATTAATGAGGTAGCACCTCTGATCGGACGCACTTCTTCGTATGCCATTCTATTACTTTTGTGATTGTTTTGGTGCACACCTTTGATTTGGGAGTGTTGTTCGAGGTGGGCGGTAGCTGCGCGCTGCGCGTTTCCCTCGGTCCGGAAGCGTAATTGGTATATCTACCCTGGCATTGCCTAGTTGTGCCGTGTCACCTACCCTAGCGCGCCTTATACGATTTTGGTTTTGTACCATACCTATGGAGTGCCCTCTGACGACGCCCATTCCGGGGGAGATTACGGTACTGTATAGACTATGGGAATATATTATGTGTTGAGGTGGAAAATGTAAAGCCTTAACGCTATTTAAAAGTAAGTTTATTTTACTAATAGACAGTATTATAATAGCGAAGTATTACTACATAGTAAATAGTTTAACGGATCCTTAGAGGATGGGCGGTCCCCAGCATCCTTTAAGTTACTTGCTTTATATTACAGTACACTTGAATTAGCTTACACTATATAAGTATGTATGTCCTGACTCGAGTGTTTATGTTTTATTTTATGCTCGGGTCAGCCTGATTTGCAGTTCAGTTTCATCCCGGAGCTAGGATTTCTGTAGATCACTTTCAAGCTGCTGGCAAACTTCCCTTCCAGTTCTTTATCTAAATTTATGAAATCAAGACTTGTGGACATTTGGATTGTTCTACTGATGATTTAACTATATTTGGATTAAAGACTATGTAATTTTTATTTGATTGAGACTATTTATAGTGGCTTCATGAACCACTAAGTATTTTTAAATTCCGCTGCGAGTATTCTGATTCTGTGTCTGTGATTCTGTGATTAATTATTTACTGTATATTTTGAGATTTGCCAAATTTTATTTACAACGCGGTATTTTGAACAATTCAAGTCCGACATGTGCGGATGCGAATGGTTGAAAATATCGGGTTGTTACAAATGAGTAACACCCAACAGAGCCAAGGTTGTCGCTTAACCAAATGCTCTGACACCACATGTAAAAGCCCGCAAATCCGTACAAGGTGCGTATTAGTAATTGGATTTTCAACAAATGGTCAGGCTAAGGAACTTCCTGGGCCACATGGGTACGCCTCTGGACGGACGCCCCGAGAACCTAATCGGATCTCTGCCAACACAAGGTCGGGTTACCTCTGCAAAAATAGGAAACTACTACACGAGTATGCCATCCCCCGGTTGTAAACAACCTTTATCCAAGGATCCTCAACAACAACAATCACAAAATAATATATATTTGCGATATTCACATAAGTTAAGTATCTGGGCTCCATACCATGATACCACTTCTATCAAGAAGGAAATGTACATACCCTAAGGGACGCTACCCCCTATAACCTTGCTGCATTCTTCCTGTTTTGACCATTCCGGGGTGTGAGGTCCGACGAAGTCACGTCCACAAAGCTACGCTTTTCACAAAAGCCATGCTTCGATTAACAAATGATCAGCAGCACTTCGTATGCCACATTACCAAATTGGGAAAGTATCACTAGTAACCATCAACTACATAACCTCTGAGCTCGTACGTCTCAGAGAAGGGTGTTAAGCTAAGAGAATAAATTCTCCGCCACCAACAGAAATGTATTTGATAGAAACCAGCTTTACATCTCAAAGTGTAACGTTAGACACACATCCATACAAGTCCGTTCCAGGATCGAACGGAACCGAAGGCACTTCAAAAGAAGCCTTTGCAATCTGGATATTCACTAATCATGTCCGGGATCCCCATCACAAAGGGTGATAAAATCTCTATACCGGAGCAACCCGGTGTAGAGACATTCGACATGTATCCTTTCGCTTTCGAAAATACCCGGTCTTCAACACCATCTTCAAATGCAATCCCATTTCGTCGTATCGTTATTCGGAATGGGTTTTATGACACAAGGTCCTCTCCCGGCTAATCCGAATAACGAGCGCTTATTTTAAAATAAGTGTTCATTCAGATTCAAATAAATCACAACAATTTCATTTTGATCTTTTAAACAAAAGATCCATCACAATCACAAAGGTTCGATGTGGGTTTCGAATATCCATTTGGAATTCGACTCCCGGTCGCATCGAAATTTAAATGCCGATTAAGGCCAATATTGATAGTCGGTTATTTAACTATCAATCATCATTCACAACAATCGCTGGATTTCAAATAATTTTCCCCCAATTATTATTATTTTCAATATATCTTCGCAGGATAAAATTTCATACTTCAATCCTTTGAAAATAAATTCCAAATCAATTTTCTTCCTTACGCGGAAAACATTTTCAAATATTTATTCATTTCCCCTGAAAATCTAGCGATTCCAAATATTTTAAAATAATATAGAATACTTATTGAAATTATACTTGGAAACATTTAAAATAAACTATTTTAGAATATTTGCTTAAATATTAGTTATGAAAAAAAACATCATACTAATATCTCATATAAAAATTCAGGTCTAAAACTAATTTTAAAATAAAATTTTGTAAATAGAGTATAATATTTAAATAACCATCTTCTAAATCAAATATCAATTTAATCTTTAAAATAATCCCTCATATAATAAATTAAATAAAATTTTATTTTAAACAATTTCCAAACTAATTTCTCCAACAATATTATTTTAAAACCAAATCTAGAACTTCTAAATTTTATTCGAAAGCTATTTTAAAAATATATTCGGCTTTCCAGGGAAAAATTCTTTTTCCATTACAAAATGGTCCATTCAAATAAATTAATAAATCTTCTCGATTTATTTTAATTTACGTTCCAATTTGTAAATTTCTTTCCACACTTTAAAAATAAACCAATATTTATTTTTAAACAATTTCCCTTTTCTTCACAAATTTCCGTTGTGAGTTTACATTCCCAAATATCAACTGATATACGAATTTTAAATCGATTCCCAAATATCACCTTCAAACCAAATCAAACCCCAAATTGATTTCCAATTTATTTCAAACACAAAATCAAATTCCAATTTGATTTCCTAAATTAATTTTCCAATATCAAATCAAGTTCAAATTGATTTTCCAAGTTATTTTCCAAAACACCTAACCAAATTTCCAAATCGATTCCTAAGGTTTATTTTAACTCCAAATTAATTCCTGAATCGATTTCTAAAATTAATTTCAACTCTAAATTAAATTCCAAATTTAATTTATAAATTTATTTCCTTTTGAAATAAATTTGTTTATCTCTTTCAATTATTTAAAATACGTATCTTGAATAATTTCTTCAATTATTAAACAATATTACCCAAAATTCCTTTGTTAAAATATTTTCCTATATTTTTGGAATTAATTCGATCGGATTAGAAAAATCAACTTTAATACTTTAATTGTAACGGTCTAGGCTTTTCTACTTTAAATTTCCAAAAATCCAATTTCATATTTCTGGTATCCTACGATACCAACAATATATTTGGCTAAATTACAGCCGTTACGGTATCAATCACAAACATTCACACGAATTAAAAATAATCAACATACAACATACGCAACAAATTAAATATTTGAGGAATCCAGTTGGATCCCTCCAACCTATTTCTGTGCATCCATAGACGTTAGCACACAATTAAATACCCATTCCACTTCAAGGTGGAATATCGCGGTATATAGAATTTATAAATATTATCCGCTATTATGCGGCACAATAGGGTCTCATCTGCAATATAATGCGGGAAATCAAAAACTCCAAATACATATATAATACCATTTCCACTTCGAGGTGGAATATCGCGGTATATGGGTTTAATATAATAACCTCGGCTATTATGCGTCGTATAGGGTCTAAACTAATATAACTAATAATAAATAAATTATCCAAACACACAATCAATCAATTTTAATTTAACTATCACAATTCCACAACCAATCAATAACTGGAATTTTCAATTAAAATTTTGAGCGACAAGATTTCACCTTTGCTTTGCATACAATCCGTTTTCCATTCCAGCTCATTTTCTCGAATTTCTTTGACCTTGTATAAATAATTATACAAATTTATTAATATTCGAAACAAATTGAACACTTCAATTTTCAATTTGGTAGTTTAATTATCCAATGATTTTTATTAATTTAATTCTAAACCAAAATCCCCTTTTAGTATCTTAAGATAATAGAATAGATTAATTTTAAACCAATACTTTTAATTTCTAAACACATCTCTTTTTACAATTTATTTAACTAAAAGTTAAATTTAAAAAACTGAATTTCCCTTTTTAAATAATTT
This sequence comes from Allium cepa, assembly GCA_030765085.1. Taxonomy (NCBI): domain Eukaryota; kingdom Viridiplantae; phylum Streptophyta; class Magnoliopsida; order Asparagales; family Amaryllidaceae; genus Allium; species Allium cepa. The sequence continues at coordinate 402,517,320 of CM060929.1, read as the reverse complement.
TGGATAACTAAAATAAATTAAATACGTTTATAAATTTATCTTCATAATAAAAAAAATTTAAAAATTAAATAGGTAGATTTAAGAATATATATAGATTTATTTATGTCATTTTGAAACTCTATTTATGTAATTTATATATTTTATAACTTACTGTTATTATTTTATTTACTTTAAATGCTTCTGTCTTATGACAAAAATTATCACAGCAACACACATTTTTTTTATATACACTTCTATATATATAAAATTAAATAAAATAGAAACACATTTACCTACAGACTTCGATCAAGCCCACCCAATCGCCGAAACCCTAGCCTCGGCCTTCACCATTTCGCTCGAGATCCTCCAGGACGAAGTCGATCGCCTGGACGCTTGCCTAGAGAATCGCAACCATCGACGAACTTCCCATCCTCTTGACTGCTCGATTCCACGAACCACGCAGCCACATCAACCCCGCAAGCAAACTCGAGTACACGAGCATCGCCGTCCCACCACTTCACGTGAACGCGCGCGCCACCAATTCGAACTCGCCTAAACATCACCAATCATTGCGACCTTGCCGCTTTCCCTGATTCGATCGCTGCTAGCATTGCGCCCACGTCATTTGAAGTGAATTCAATTCGGTCGCCTTCCCCCCATTTGCTCGCACGAGCGCTTAAGAGCGATTCGATTAAACTGATTTAGGGCTTTCGATTTTCTCCACCTTGATTTAGGGCTTTCGATTAAACCGAGAGTGGTAATGACGAAGGAAAGTAGGTGATTTTTGGAAATGAAATTCACGGCCATTGATTTTCTTTGTTTACAAATAAATTTCTTGCGTAAGGTATTTAAAATGAAATGGAAACATGATGTTTTGTTTTCGTTTTCTTTTATTATTATTTTTCTTTCTTTGAATGAGCTAGAAATTTTTTTCAACGCGTGTTAAAATATTTGCCAGGTGTTAGATAACGAGAACATGTAAAATTTGCTTTTGTAAAACATTATTATATTTAAATTTAAATTTAAATTCAAATTGCTTTGATAACCGCATCCCAGAATCTCGATCTCCAATCGAGGCGTGCCGCCAGACGTTTATAATGTTTAACCCCTATTTCGAACGCAACGGAAAAGGTTCCGAGTCCAAATTCGATCATATGGAGAAGATAACTTTCTGAACGAGTTGAAATATCGAATTTTCGATTTAATTTTCAGCGCGTTTATTTATCGTACGGACAAACGATCACTCCAAACACTACGAAAATTGAAATCCGATAATAATAAAATATTACGGATCCAATGAAACTGGTTTCGTTGAATTCCGAGACTATGCCTCGAAAGGCTATTTTTAATTATTGATTTAAACGATATAAATTCAATACTGAACAAAACAGTATAAAATTCAACTCTGAAGCTCCTAGTAATCTCAGTATTATCAATATTAATTTTCTAAGCCATTAAATTATTTTTAACAGGCTTAAAATTGAAGATTTACAATTTTACCCAAATTTCTATAATTAAATTTGATAATTAAATTGCTAAATTCAGAGTTAAAATTGAAATTCAAGTTAAACTATCATTTAAACATTTAAAATTAATTAAATATTTCAATTTCAAATGTTCAAAATTCTGGGTCTTCACAGTTTAATTATATTTCAAATAGAACTTGAAATTCTTTTTCAAGAACTGAAACTCGTTGCTTAATTAAATTAATTCAAATATTCACAAAACTTAGTTTAATTTCAAAAACCGCAACCATAAATTAACTATCCATAATTAAACTTAATTAATTAGGAAAGTAATAACATGGTTGTTACAAAATTCTCCCTTAAGAAAATTGCGTCCCTGCAATTTCCTTAGCGAAAGAAATCTATAATATAGAATTACTCTTAATTAAATATATGTTAACTAGTTTCTAATTTCTTTTCCAAAGCATTCGATTGATACCACTCCAAATTATAATGCTAAAAACCAAATTTTTGGTTATCATAATTTCTTAAAATTCTTAAAAATATTATAACGCCTCTAATTTGTGGAAAATTTCACTAGCTTCTCCTTTACGCGGCTAGCATTTTGAAAATTTACAATACGAATACATTTACATAATATACATCTCATCTCAAGGATGAGACATCCCTTAAGGAAAACACAAAAATGTGCATGTAATCCGAGATACGTACGTTATATTTGAGACATTAGCTAGTTCGCTAATTCCTTAAGCAAACAATTTATAATCTCTTAAACGATATCTTTTAACTTCAGATATCTATACCTATCTCAAAAATTCATATTAGTATTTAATATAAAATTCATATCATATAGGAGATAACAACAATTCATGATTACACTTTAATTAGATTGACATCATAATATTTCATATGAAATAAATCTGTCCTTAAATTTCCAAGTTTTAGTTATTGCTTATGTCAAAATGTCACGTTCGATGTTTAGGAACCCCTATCAATAACATGGCATCCCACATATCGATCAGAATACTTAAACAACTCTGGTAAGTCAACACAATAGATAATCACAAGTTTAGACGCGCTTATTTTATTATCACTAACATTCACGCATCCAATTTTAAATAAATGCAACCAAGCAATCAACTTATAGCAACCAATCAACCAAAACATACATAATCAATTACAACAGAATAATTCAATGCCTGAAATTCTGTTGCGCAACTCTTGTTATACCTTCATCATTTAATTATTAAACTTATTTACTCAAATTTCCCAACTTTTCTATTAAAAGAAAATAGCTCACTTTAATTTAATTCATTCCAATTTAATTCCAAATTTTTCTCAACTTTAAAACATTTAACTCATTAATTTCCAAAAGTTTTAATGTCACAAATTCCAATTTGTCAATATAAATTTTTTAAATCAATTTATGCCCCGAATGATTATGCCGATGATCATTTTATATTTCTATCCCTAATTAGTTAATTAATATAACTATCTACCATACACCCTAAGGGACAAGACTCTAAGGCATCTAGGTCTCAGATCCATAATATTATATGCTATAATGTTCTGACACAGCTCTGATACCAAGTTGTGACAACCCCGCCGCGCTGCCCAAATTAGCGAAGAACATTACAAATAATGTCGTCTGCTAATTCGAAGAATACAGCTTATTAAGGGCGATCGAATGTGAATATATCTTTATACTAAAACTGACACGTCATTTATACCTTTTCACTTAATATCTAGACTGAATTTAACATATACAATATTAATAAAAAGTAATAGATACACCAATTTCTCAGAATCAGAAAAATATATCATATAAAGAACAGTTGCAGATCACAACTGAATAAATCTCGACTTATACATATACAAATTCTGAGTTCACAAAATGAAATGCTAAACTCGTTTGTTATACAGTTTTACAATTCTCTAATCTCAATTGTACATCTTATAAACATATTCACAAATTTCCTAAATGGGGTAAACTAAAAAGTCAAAAGTGTTTATCTCCTTGCAAGCCCAAATATCCAAATGTCAACTTGTCTTGCAACCTAAAACGTCATGGCCTAACCCGGCAAAATAACACCTGGGTCAGACTCTCTCTAAATATCCAATATGGTGAGAATAGAATATAACACACGAATAAACAAGATATAAGCAAATACAAATGCTCAGAATATAATGAATTAGGGAATTAGTTTAACTCAGAAAAAGATTATAAGTTTAAGTCGCAAAAACTAACTAGTCACTAAACACATAATAACAGAATTAACTTAATTTAGCATCCATCACAAGACACAAGAAAATATATTTATTTCACGAACACAAGACATAGGAATATATATTTATTTCACTAACATAAGACGTAAGAATATATATTTATTTCACGAATACAGAATAGTCACAGAATCCAAATATCCAGAATCTAAGAGATATTACTCAAAACGATCATAATGATCGTATGTAGAACTATAGCAAACAAACAAACAATTTGACATTGTAACACCCTTACTTTTATAACATTATTTAGGCTATTCAGTTAGGTAAATTATATAAAATCATGTGAAGATTAAGAGGTTGAGATTTGAATAAACTATGGGTAGTTGTGCCATGTTAATGTGCAAATTAAAATGGGATAACGTAAACTAATGTGTTAGGAAATGAGTAAGGGAAATATGGGAAATAGGAGAGGCTTATATCCTTAACACTTAGGAATGAAACACACACACATTTTCATTTTATTCAAAAAAAATTATATTAAAGTTGGCCATCAATTCATTCCCAAGAGAAGATAAAGCAAGGATTTAAGAGAAGGAAGTTAATCAACTAATTCAACATCAAACCTCACAAGTTTTAATTTCAAAACTAAGGTGAATAATTACTTCATCCTATTTTTATGGTTTTCAGTTTTAAGATTAGATTTGAAATGATTTTGCAAGTATACGCCTTGTTTTTGATAATTAAAGTTATATATGTGTGTGTGTGCTTATTGATGGATTATATATGTTCATGTTAGTTTTTATGATATGTTTGACATAAGAAACCCAAGTAGATGACATCCAAATGCCTTAAAAATTTAAATATAGCTCACAAATGGTATTTTAGAGAAGGGTTCCAATTTTCATAATTTTCTGAATTAATGTGGATTTTATATTAATTTCCTAGTGAAGAAAATGATTAATTGGGTTTTAAATTATTTACGGCTAAAATAATAACTAACTAGATTTGAAAATTTTATATGTTGGAAGCCATATTAAAATAGATTTTCTGAAATTTTTCCAGATTTTTTTAAGTGATTTGATGAATATGTAAAATTATTTAAGGTATGAGACTTAGATGTTTTATATATTTAATTAAGGAGAAGGGGCATTTTATAAAATAAAATCATTATTTAATTCTAAAATTAGTGGCAGCACTCTTCTGAAAAGTATTTTACTAACCAATAAGAATTTGACAAACAAAGGCTGGTTAGTTGAAAAGTTATCTCTTTTAAATTAAAAACAAGAAAATCATGCTTTTAGACTGTTTCAGCCATTTCGGCATCAAACCTTCCGACCCAGGCCTCTTGACAAAGTCGAAAGGTTATAGCTTTTGACAAGGTCAAAGACCAATGCGTATAGCATTAGGTAGCTTGGTACGTAACGAATTGGACAAGATTGAAGGGAACTTAGTCAAAAGGTTAGTTGCCAAAGAGGTTAGAGTATGTTTGTCTTATAAACCAAAAGAACCGCTTGCTTTTCTTTTGAAAAGAAGCTTTCGATTTGGTTGCTTTCGACTAGGTTAAATATTTAAAATGAAGATTTCAACCTTTTGACGAGGTTGAAAGTTTACTGTTGCTTTCCAACCTTTCAAAGTTGTTGACTTCGACAAAGTCAAAAGGTTTACTTGTTTTTAAAACAAGTCGCTTCTCCCATGCGCTCGAAAGGAAGCTTTCGACTTAGATGCTTTACCTTTGTTTTTCTAATAGAAGTATAACCCAAGCTTTCGAATGAGATGTTTTAAAAGCTGAAGCCTATTATCTTAAAAGTTAAGATTTAAGCTTTCGAAGGGGTTGAAAGCTACACTTTCGACAAAGTCGAAAGTTTTAAAAGAGGATTTTCCACATGTTTTAATTTGAACCCAGTGAGTTTTCGAAAGATTTATGTTTTAAAAGGTTGAATGCTTTCGAAAGATCTTATTTCCTGAATGGTTTCAATGGAGTCGAAAGCAGAGCTTTTGATGGAGTCGAAAGATAGCTTTCGAAGGGGTCGAAAGGTAGCTTCCAACAAGGTCGAAAGGTTCTATTTTCTGAATGGTTTAAAATGGAAGGTTTTCCAAGGTTTCTCTAAGGAAATGTTTTAAAGTGTTTTAAAGATGGATGTCTAAAATTTTATTGCTTTTGAAAGATAAGATTTAGATGGTTTAGAATGTTTTGAAGTGTGGTTTTGAAAGGTTTGAAGTATGGTTTCGAAAGGTAAAGTTTTGGCTTCTTGGCCTAGATAATTAAAAGGTTTTACTTGGTTTCGAAAGAGATGCTTCCAAAGGTTTAGAAGGGGTTACTTCCAATGGAATCGAAAGGGATATTTTTAAATACTTAAATGTTTTCATCAACTAAGGTTTGAGTAAAGAATATATATATATATATATATATATATATATATATATATATATATATAACATGTTAATGTGATTTTGAGTAAAGCTTAAAGATTATATAATTTCCTTGTGTAAGTTTGATTTAAAGGTTTTAAATCATTTTGAAAATGTTTTCAAGGAAAATTATGGGAGGGGATCTATAAGTGAAAATGACTCAAATACTAGAATACCAGATATGATTGGTATAGGGTCGCGTCCTATACTTTAGCTATTAGCCCCAGCTAATTGTTGTCCAAAATTCCACTGTGCAAGGCTTGGTCACAGGTATACTAAAATTATGATTACACATCTAAGGGAATATATGTTTGTATATAGATAGGTTATTGGTGAGCTCGAAAAACCATTAGGATTAGGAAGACCTGGGAGATGATTAAGCTAGGGATAGACTGTCCAGAAGTGAAGTATTTAATAGATAGTTAAGGACAGACCATCTAGAAGAGGAGTGTCTAATAGTGTTAGATAAATTTTGTTTATATTGTCTTATAGGCCCGAGTCAGCCAAAGGTTAAAAGTTACCCAAACAAAACTTATGTGTTCGAATAGATAGTTCATTTTTACCTGATATTTATGTATGATCACATAATGATGCTTTACGATGTTTAATAGTTTTGGTTGCAGGAAAAGGTTTTGCAAAGATATGTTTTAAAAGGATGTAAATAAGGGGAAATATGTTCTGCTAAGCGGCGTGGTCTCACTTAACATATTAAACCGGGATGTATAGTATTATTCACACCAGGTTTTATGTCTGACTCGAAGTTTATGTTTTCCCCTAAACTCTCGAGTGCTCAAAATTAGTTCGAGTAGGCTGAGGAGTTAGGGTCTTCTCTAGTTTTAGTAGGATGACGAATAAGGCTACCAGAGGCATGCATGAGGCAAACAGATAGTTATTTAGAAGCTGCAATTCTTATTTATACTTCGTTGTATTTCCGATGTGTTTGTACTAAGTCAGTTATGACTATATGACTCTAATCATCTAAAGGGGTATCTTCACATACCACTATTGGTGTATTTTGTAATAAGTATATTTGATCTATGCTTGAGTACGTATTGAGAATGTGAAACATCTGGCTTTGAATGTAACGAAGTAAAAGTTGTTTTGAAATCTGTGGTTTGTTTCATATTCAAGTGCTTCTAATATTGTAGATATCATTAACATAGCTGTATTTAATTGTCGAAAGCTAAAACCATAGATGACTACAGTATCTGTAGCGCTTAGTTTTGGGCCTCTAGATAGGGATGTTACAGCTTGGTATCAGAGCATGGTTTATGAAATACTTTAACAAAAAATGTTTTTTTGAAAAACATAATCCTTAGTAATTAGAAGTAAGATCAGGGTATGAGATAACGTTATAGTAACGTATTTGTAATTGTTATATCTACGTATACGCAATATATATAGACTCCTACCTTAGTTAAGCTATTCATCTATATCTTATGAGACTTGAATACAGATATGGAAGGAAGAAGAGGCACAGTTAATCTTGGAAAAGAGAGCACCACTACTAATGGAAATACCCGACCAAATGCAAGAAGAGGTCCAGGTCAGGCTCAAGCTGAAAATGTTGGTGTTGGGGTTCCCTAAGTGGATACGGGAGCCATGTATTAGTTCTTAATAAACATGATGCAAGCTGGAATAGCAGCTGGTGTTGTTGGAGGGAATGCTGCTGGAGGAGGAGTCCAGGAAGCACCAATAGTCAACCATTATGCTAACTTGAGCAGAGACTATACCGGGCCTGGAGAGAATCTGTTCGTTGGAACTGAAGATGCGATCGAGGTGGAAAATTGGCAGCTGCATTGCGAGAGAATTTTTGCTGACTTAAGGTTGAATGACGAGCGGAAGAGAAGATTAGTTCAAGACAACTTCAAGAAGCTGCTCTATTTTGGTGGAATACTATTATAGCTGGTGTTGATGAGGAAACTATGACTTGGGCGGAGTTTAAGAGAACGTTTCAAGAATGGTTTATGTCAGTGACGGCGCAATCGGCATTGGTTAGGAAGTTTTCTAAACTAGAGCAAGGGGATATGTCTATTTTAGAGTATGCAAGAAGATTTGAAGAGTTGGTCCGGTACGGGTATGCCTTGGTTGATAAGGTGATCAAGAGGAATAAGAAGTTTATAAGAGGCTTGAACCCGGAGTTGATAAGTGCAACTTTGCCGCGCCTAAGAGATCCAAGTGATGTAGTGGTAGAAATGGCGCTGAGGAAGGAAGAAGCGTTAGCTCGTTTGAAGAATAAAATGAAGGAGGTCTAGGAGGAACAAGGATAGAAAAGAAAGTTTTTCCATAAGAAGAATGCTCAGAAGGGAGAGCATAGAAGAAAGAAAAAGCTGAGGTGGTTTGTTATAAATGTAATAAGAAAGGACACTATGCTAATGAGTGTCGTGCTGGAAAAGGAAAAGCAAAAGAAGCAGTTGGAAAGAAGAATGTTCGATGCTTCAATTGTGATCAGATCAGCCATTATAAGAACCAATGCAAGGAGCCTGCTAAAGAAGGAAGGGGCAAGTTTATGCAACCCACAACTTCAAGGCCAGTTGTGTAGGAGAAAGGGAAGGCTACTCCATAAGGCTCGCTACAGATTCATGGTATGACTATTAGTGATCTGTTTGATATTGGTGCATCACATCTTTTATTTATCGATGTTTGGTAGATAAGATTAACCTAGAGCCCTTATATTTAGTTACTTCCTTAAGGGTTGCAAATCCGATAGGAGGGTATGCAACACTTGGGATGAGGTGTGACCATTTAGAGTTGGATTTGCTAGGTCATACTTTTAATTGCTATTTGCATGTGTTTGATTTTGTGGGATTCGGGATTATCCTTGGGATGGATTAGTTAAGTAAATATGATGGTAGGATATTTTGCCGTGGTAGGAAAATATCACTTAGTCGTCCGGATTTTAGTGAACAGATAGTTTATACCGTAGAGAACCCTAGTTGCGAAGTGAATACTCTATCATGTATCATGGAGTTGGATGATGATTTGCATCAAGTTTTTTTTGGTTAGAGAATTTGCTGATGTGTTTGAGCCGGTAGTTGGATTTCCACCAAAACGAGCCTTCGAGTTTCGAATTGATTTAGTACAGGAGCATACTGGTGAGTAGGCCACCAAGCAGGATGACACCCACTAAGACGAGAGAGTCGAAGGTGCAGTTGGTGGATTTGGAAGGTAAGTATTTTTTTGACCAAGTAATTAATCTTGCAGAGCTGCTACAATATTTGCTAAGAAGCCAGACGGATCATTGAAGTTATGTATCGTTTATAGTAAGTTGAATGATAAGACAATAAAGAACCGATATCCATTGCCAAGAGGTGATAATTTGTTCGATCAGTTAAGTGGAGCTAAAATATTCTTTCACATGGATTTAGAGACTGGATTTCATCAGATTAGAGTGGCAGAGGATAGTATTCCTTTGACGGCGTTTATAACGAGGTATGGATCGTACAAATGGTTAGTTATGCCATTTGGACTAAATGATTGCGTCGACATTATTTGTAGGTTTGATGAACAAAATTTTCCAAGAGCACTTGGATAGATTTGTGTTGGTCTTCATAAATGATGATATACTCTAAGGATGAGAAGGAGCATGAAGTTCATGTTTGAGTTGTGCTTGAGACACTGAGGGAGCATCAGCTAAAGGCTAAGTTTTCGGTTATTTTTGGAAGAAGGAAGTGAAGTTCCTTAGTCATATAGTCTCAGAGAAAGGGTTGTTTGTAGATCCGACTAAGATTGAGGTTGTGAATAATTGGAAGAGACCCGAGACGGTGACCGAGATAAAGAGCTTTCTTGGGTTGGCTGGATATTATCAAAGATTTATAAATGATTTTTCACGGATAGCTGCACCGATGACTAAGATTACGTGAAAAGATATGAAGTTTGTATGGACTGATAAGTGTGACGAAGCATTCCAGAGCTTGAAACACTTATTGACCCATGCACCGGTGTTGGTGGTCCCGGAGGGGAATCAAGATTTGGTTGTCTATACTGATGCATGTGGAAATGGATTGGGAGATGTGTTGATGTAAAGAGGTAAAGTGATTGGTTATGCTTCTAGGTAGCTCACACCACGTGAAGTTAGGTATCCAATGTATGATTTGGAGTTAGCTGCCGTTATATTTGCTTTGAAGGCGTGGAGGCATTATCTATTGGGAGAGCGATTTGAGCTTTATACGGATCATAAGTCGTTGAAGTACTTGCTCTCTCAGACGGAGCTAAACCTGAGACAATAGAGTTTTTTGGATTTTATTGTTGCTTATGATTTTGGAATTGAATACACATACAGAAAGGGAAACAAGGTAGCGGATGCACTTAGTAGAAAACATCAGAATGAAATATTGGCTATTATTGTCGAGTGGAAAGATTAGGAAGCATTGTCTGCTTGTAGAGTGCAGTTTAGATCCAAAGTAGGTTCTAGTACATGAAGTGTTGTATTGTCTTATTTGGAAGTTCAATCGGTAATGACTGAGAATATAGCTTCTATTATCCCGCCTTTTAGCAAGGCCGTGATACCAAAAGATTAACTAAAAACCCAAAGGCAGTTCGTCTCAAAGATCGGTTATACACAGACTCGCTATGGATATCGGCGAATCTTGTTCAAGTGTGGATCAAGCTACAATTGACGAGACATGACAAGCAAGGCCATAAAAGCCAACGTTTCAAATTTTAGGTCAATTGAAGCTCATATGATGGAGATATGATCGAGGAAAGTTAGGAAAGATACGCTATTAGTATCAATCAGAGAGCCGCCGTATTGGTTTGTTCGAATCCATCAAGTTCGAATCCATCAGGAATGTATAACTTCGAATCAATCATGTTCGAATCGATCATTTTCGAATCGATCAGGTTCGAATCGATCCTTGGTCATGCTATTCGTACCCATCGTGTTCGCTCCAGCAAAGCCTTATTCGTATTCATACAGCAGTGGCTGCGTCATATCGATCAATCCTCACATATTCAGTTCGCGCCATCGTTTGTGGTAAGCGTTTCGTACCGATCAGATTCTACGCATTTCGTATCGATCGATATCTCGTATCGATCCACTATCGATCGATACAAACAAAATATAGCAGTTGATCGATACAAACAATATCCCTTGATCGATACAAAGTCACCACGAACGATCGGTACGAACAGCGTTCCTTGATCGATGCGAGATACACCTTCGTTTATCCATACGAACGAAGCTTCAAAACAAGGTACGAATAACTCAGTCAACTCGCCACAAAAAATGGACCGATCCAGGAATTTCGTGCCATGTCATCCTGTGTGCACGTGCTTGAGATCGATTCGAAGGAAGCGATACAAATGGATCGAGTCGAACAGAACTACGACCGAAGAATCAAGTTTGCATCGATCATATCTATCAAACCACAAGTCCAAATGCTACAAAATTTTCGTAGGAGCTTACGTACATGCTGAAGAAGGTTCCTGCCAAGTTTCGACTCCATTGGACAAAATCTTGATCGATACAAATTACGTTCGTATCGATCACTGATCTAGTCAAAACTTCATGAGATCGATCGCCTGGGCCCACTCACTTGCCAGAAGGAGTATCTCGAAGTTTGGGCCAGATATTTGCAGGGAATGCCTATAAATAGAACCTTGAAGCCTACAGAAGAGGGATCTTTCAGCTCTCGAACGTCTAGACTCTGCCGGATTCAACTTTGCACTTCACCACTGCTGTTGTACTTGAATTTTCAGAGCCATAATTTGTTGTAATCCACCGCAATCGATTGTAATCATCAATTGAACATCAATAAAGTCATCGACTTCAGAGTGGATGTAGGCCAGATCGACGAAACACTATAAATTTTATGTTGTTTATTGCTTTCTTTTAAATTTTCTGAGTGTTCTTCATTCTTTATTCATTATATACTAGTCATTTGAGATCTTTGATTGTGAACGGGTGCTTTCATCAAGTATCAGGTGTTTGTGACCAAATTTGGCCCAAACAGTAATCATCAATTGAACATCAATAAAGTCATCAACTTCAGAGTGGACGTAGGCCAGATCGCCGAACCACTATAAATTCTGTGTTGTTTATTGATTTCTTTTGAATTTTCTAAGTGTTCTTCATTTTTTATTCATTACATACTAGTCATCTGAGATATGTGATTGTGAACGGGTGCTTTCATCGGCAATCGGGTGTTTGTGACCAAATTTAGCCCAAACAGTAATCATCAATTGAACATCAATAAAGTCATCAACTTCAGAGTGGACGTAGGCCAGATCGTCGAATCACTATAAATTCTATGTTGTTTATTGCTTTATTTTGAATTTTCTGAGTGTTCTTCATTTTTATTCATTATATACTAGTCATCTGAGATCTGTGATTGTGAACAGGTGCTTTCATCGGCTATCGAGTGTTTGTGACCAAATTTGGCCCAAACAGCTTCTAAGCAGGAGAAGGATCCAGTTTTGGCTGAATGGATCAAAATGATAAGGAAGGAACAGAGAGCGATGACTTAAAGGATTTCAGTCTTGACCAGAAAGGATGGTTGAGAAAGAAAGGAAGGTTATGTGTTCCAAATATAGGAGACATGAGGCAAGAAGTTTTGGATGAATTCCGTCGTTCGAAATTCACTATCCATCAAAGGGGAATGAAGATGTATCAAGACATGAAGAGAAGTTTCTTCTGGGAAGGTATGAAACGAGACATTGGTCTATGTGGTAAGCAATGCTTGAATTGCCAGCAGGCAAAGGCTGAACACCAGAAGCCAAGTGGATTGCTTCAACCATTAGATATTCCTGTGGAAGTGGGATTCTATCTCTATGGATTTTATTGATGGGTTGCCAAGATCTAGTAGAGGGAATGAAAGCATATGGGTCTTAGTGGATAGATTTACTAAGAGTGCCCATTTCATTCCAGTAAAGCTAACTAGGACAACACCTATTTTAGTGAAGTTATTTATGAAGAATGTGGTTAGGCTAAATGTAATTCCTAGTAGTATCATCAGTAATAAAGATTCTTTTTTACTATTGAGTTCGAGAAGAGCCTACAGAAAGCATTAGGAACCAAGCTCAATGTGAGTACCGCTTACCGTCCACAAACTAACGGAAAAGAGTTAAAAAAGTCTTAGAGAATTTATTAAGAGCTTGTGTGTTGGATTTCAGAGGATCATAGGAAGACTATCTCCATTTAGTCGATTCTCGTATAACAATAGTTATCAGACTAGTATTGGAATGGCACTGTTTGAAGTTTTGTATGGGAGGCCATGCAAATCTCCCGTATGTTGGTTAGAAACCGGGGATAGGTTAGTCTTCGTCCAGATTTGGTAAAAGAAGCCGTAGAGAAGGTTAAGTTGATCCAAGCAAGGATGAAAGAAGCTCGGTCTAGGCAGAAAAGTAATGCAAATAGAAGAAGGAAAGACTTGGAATTCTCTGCTGGAGACTATGCGTTTATTAAGGTTTCACGATGAAAGGTGTGATTAGATTTGGAAAATCAGGAAAGTTAGCACCTAGATTCGTTTGACCCTTCCGTATTGTTGAGATGATCGGGAAACTTGCTTATAAAGTGGAGTTACCGAGCAATTTGGTAGGAGTTCATGATGTTTTCCATGTTTCTCATCTTAGAAAGTGTGTTAGAGACCCGGAGACTACTGTAGCACTTATAGTGTTGAAAGATTTAGTAGTAGAGCCAAATTTGACTATGGTTAGAAAGTCGATTCAGATTGTGGCCAGAGATAACAAGAAATTGAGGAACGGGACAGTTGGGTTAGTAAAGGTCCAGTGGAGTGACAACAGTAGGGACTGTACTTGGGAAACTGAGAGCAAGATTAGAGAGACTTGTCCTGATTTGTTTGATGGTATGTTTTACCTTTGATTGTTTTTTTGTTTTTGCCTTATATTAATTTCGAGGACGAAATTCTTTATGATGAGGAGTCTGTAACACCCTATATTTCTATAACATTATTTAGGATATTCAATTGGTTAAATTAAATAAAATGATGTGAAGATTAATAGGTTGAGATTTGATTAAACTATGGGTAGCCGTGCCATGCTAATGTGCAAATTAAAATGAGATTGCATAAACTAATGTGTTACGAAATGAGTAAGGGCAATACGGAAAATTAGTGAGGCTTATACCCTAAACCCTTAGGAATGAAACACACATTCATTTTTAATTTATTCAAACTAAATTATATCAAGGTCGGCCACCATTTCCATTCTCAAAAGAAGATAAAGCTAGGATTCAAGAGAAGGAAGTTAATCAACTAATTCAATATCAAATCTCACATCTTTTAATCTCGTAGCTAAGGTGAATAATTACTTCATCGCATTTTTATGGTTTTTGGGTTTAAGATTAGATCCAAAATGATTTTGCAAGTATATGCCACGTTTTTTATAATTAACGTCATACATATAAGTGTGTGTGTGCTTATTGATGGATTATATATGTTCATGTTAGTTTTTATGATATGTTTGACATAAAAAAAACCCTATTAGATGGCCTTGGAAATTTAAATATAGGTCAGAAATGATATTTTAGAGATAGGTTCCAATTTTCATAATTATCTGAATTAATGTGAATTTTATATTAATTTCCTAGTGAAGAAAATGATTTATTGGGTTATAAATAATTGGCTAAAATAGTAATTAATTGGATTTGAAAATTTTATATGTTGGAAAAGATATTAAAATAGATTTTCTGGAATTTTTCCAGATTTTTCCTAAGTGATTTGATGAATATATAAAATTATTTAATGTGTAGGACTTAAATGTTTTATATATTTAATTAACGAGAATGGGCATTTTATAAAATAAAATCATTATTGTTTGCACCAAAATTGGTCACAAACACCCTATTGCCAATGAAAGCACCAGTTCTCAATCACAGATCATAGATAACAATTATGTGGAGAACTAAAAATGAAGAACACTCAGAAAATTTAGATGAAAGCAGTAAAGAACACAGAGTTTATAGTGGTTCGGCAATCCAGCCTACGTTGATAATTTTATTGAAGTTTGCTTGCTGATTACAATGAGTTACAACTGATTACAACAACAAAATCCGAGTACAATGATGAATCCGGCAGAGTCTGGATGTAGAAGAGCCAAAAGTTCCTTTTCTGTAGGCTCTAGAATGCTATTTAGGCGTAGGCTGCAAATATCTCGGTCAGATCTCGAAAGACCTCTTCTAGCACGTCTGCGGGCCCACGCGATCGATCCCATGTGATTTTGACGCGATCCGTGATCGATATGAACGAATTTCGTATCGATCAAGATTTTGCCCGATCAAGTCGAAATCGAGCATGAACATTCTTTAGGTTATACGTAAGCTCCGGTAAAAAATTTGTAGCATTTGGACTTATAGATTGTGAGATATGATAGATGCAAGTTCGTATTTTTTGATCGTCGTCTCCTTTGTATCGATCGTTGTTGCACTGTTCGCACTCGATCGTTGTTGCACTGTCCGCACTCGATCGATGTTGCACTGTTCGCACTCGATCGCTGTTGCACTATTCGTATCAATCACTATTGCACTGTTCGTACTCGACCGTTGTTGCACTTTTCGTATCGATCGCTGTTGCACTTGATGGATACGAACAATAGAGGAATAATGGATACAAATAGTAGAGGATTGATGAATACAAATGGTAGAGGATTGATGGATACGAATAGTTGGTTGCTTGAATTGCATCGATCATGTCTTGAGCATACAAACTCCAATTGACTTGAAATTTTAAATGTAGCCTCTCCCAGCCTTGGTCATTATTCCCAATCGATCCCGTCTTGATTGGAGCCTGGTCAAATTTTCATGACATCGATCATAGCCTTATTTTCAATCTACTTCTGATCCTGACATCCATCCTTTCCAGCTAATTTGTTGATATCTTGGCCTTGACCAAAAGGCGGGATATTATTTAATTCTGAAGTTAGTGGCAGCACTCTTTTGAAAAGTATTTTACTAACCAATAAGATTTTGACAAACAAAGGCAGGATAGTTGAAAAGTTATCTCTTTTAAGTTAAAAAAAGAAAATCATGCTTTTAGCATGTTTCAGCCATTTCGGCATCAAACCTTCCAATCCAGACCTGTTGACCAAGTCGAAAGGTTATAGCTTTTGACAAGGTCAAAGACCAATGCATATGGTATCAAGTAGCTTGGTACATAATGAATTGGACAAGGTCGAAGGGTACTTAGTTGAAAGGTTAGTTGCCAAAGAGGTTAGAATATGTTTGTCGGATAAACCAAAAGAATTGCCTGCTTTGCTTTCAAAAAAATCTTTCGACTTGGTTGCTTTTGACCAGGTACATTATTTAAAATGAAGGTTTCAACCTTTCAACGAGACGAAAGGTTACCGCCGCTTTCCAACCTTTTGAAGTTGTTGCTTTCGACAAAGTTGAAAGGTTTGTTTTTAAAACCAGCCGCTTCTCACATATATTAGAAAGGAAGCTTTCGAATTTGATGCTTTACCCTTGTTTTTCTAATAGAAGTATAACCCAAGCTTTCAAAAGAGATTTTTTAAAGGCTAAAGCCTTTTGTCTTAAAATTTAAGTTTTAAGCTTTCGAAGGGGTTGAAAGCTAAAATTTCGACAAAGTTGAAAGGTCTTAAAAGAGGATATTCCACATGTTTTAAATTAAACAAGTGAGTTTTCAAAAGGTTTTATTTCCTGAATGGTTTCAATGGCGTCGAAAGCAGAGCTTTCGAAGTGGTTGAAGGCCAAGCTTTTAATGGAGTCGAAAGGTAGCTTTCGAAGGGGTCGAAAGGTAGATTCCACTAAGGTCGAAAGGTTCTGTTTTCTGAATGGTTTCAAAAGGTTTAAAATGGAAGGCTGTCCAAGGTTTTTCTAAGGCAATTTTTTAAAGTGTTTTAAAGAGGGATGTCCAAAATTTTATTGCTTTTGAAAGAAAAGATTTCAATGGTTTCGAAAGGTTTGAAGTATGGTTTTGAAAGGTAAGGTTTTGTCCTCTTGGCCTAGATAATTAAAAGGTTTTACTTGGTTTCGAAAGAGATGCTTTCAAAGGTTTAGAAGGGGTACTTTTAATGGAATCGAAAGGGATACTTTTAAATATTTAAATGTTTTCATCAACTACGGTTTGAGTAAAGAATATATATATATATATATATATATATATATATATATAACATGGAAAATTGATTTTGAGTAAAGCTTAAAGATTATATAATTTCCTTGTGTAAGTTTGATTTAAAGGTTTTAAATCATTTTGAAATGTTTTCAAGGAAAATTATGGGAGGGGATCTCTAAGTGAAAATGACTTAGATATCAGAATACCAGATGAGACTGGTATAGGTCAGGCCGTATACATTAGCTATTAGCCTAGCTAATGGTCTTCCAAAATTCCAATGTGTAGGGCGTGGTCACAGGCAAACTAAAATTATGATTACACACCGAAGGGAATATATGTTTGTATACAGATAGGTTATTGATGAGCTCAAAAATTCATTAGGATCAAGAAGACCTGGAGATGATTAAGCTAGGGACAGACCGTCCAGAAGCGAAGTATTTAATAGATAGTTAAGGATGGACCATCGAAAAGAGGAGTGTCTAACATGTGTTAGATAAATTTTGTTTATATTGTCTAGTAGGCCCGAATCAGCCAAAGGTTAAAAGATAGCCAACAAAACTTTTTGTTTGAACAGATAGTTCATTATTACCTGATATATGTATGATCATATAATGATGCTTTACTGCGTTCAATCAGTTTTGGTTGCAGGAAAAGGTTTTGCAAAGATATGTTTTAAAAGGATGTTAGTGAGGGTAAACCCGTTCCACTAATCAGCGTGGTCTCACTTAACATATTAAACTGGGATGTATAGTATTATTCACAGCAGACTTTATGTCTGACTCAAAGTTTATGTTTTCCTATTAAACTTTCGGGTGCTCAAAATTAATTGGAGTAGGCTAAGGGGTTAGAGTCTTTTTAGATTTTATCAGGATGACAAATGAGGCTACTGGAGGCATGCTGGAGGCAAACAGATGGCTATTTAGGAGTTGCTGTTCTTATTTATGCTTTGTTGTATTTCCGCTATGTTTGTACTAAGTCAGTTATGATTATATAACTCTGATCATCCAAGGGGTTATCTTCGTATACCGCTCTTGGCGTATTTTTAATAAGAATATTTGATTTGTGTTTGGGTATGTATTGAGAGTATGTATTGAGAAGTGAAACATCTATTTTTGAAATGTAATGAAGTAAAAGTTATTTTGAAATCGGTGTTTTGTTTCATATTCAAGTGCTTCTAATATTGTAGATACCATTAACATAGTTGTATTTAGTCGCCAGAAGCTAATACCATAGATCACTACAACATTTGTAGTTGGGCGTCTAGATAGGGAATGTTACTGGTATCACACGAACTGATCCGATACTGGGGATCATACACAGGACGGGAATCATAGGATCACAAGACGATCTCAGGTATAGCAGCCATGATCGAATCTTATAGATTTATTTTAGATTATTAACTTGAAAAGAAATCCAGGAGTAACTTTTTAAGGATCATGCAGCCCCTTGCTGCACAAGTAAAGAGAGTAAACTCTAAAGTGCCAGATACTACCACTTTTAGTAATTACTAAAATTTAACCAATACGTCTCATACCGTATAGTGAAATCCAAGTATTTACTAAAAGCTAGTAACACTTATTACAGATACCACCGGAAAACCTGAATTATATTCTCTTTCGGATCTCGCAACCACTTGACGCACACTCGAAGAGAAAACAACTCTAAAGTGTTAATTACTACCCTATAGTGATCATATGAATTTAACCAAAGTATCCCATACTACCCAGTGAAATTCACGTATTCACTAATGGCTAGTAAACTCCACTTAAACATTCTATTTAATGAGTTTATGCCATATTCGACGAAGTGTTATAAGAAAGCATTTAAACCAGTTGATAACACAAAGTCGATTATTAGCACTCCCCATGTTATAGAACTAAGCTTCTTAAAACTTTTTTTCCTCTTTGATTTTTATTGTTTAAAACACTTGTTAATTTTTGTTCACAATTCTATTTATTATTTCCAAAAACATTTATTATAAAACCAAGATTTTTTTTTCGTGTTTCCCAAGATCATATTAATGATTAAAATTCCAAGAATTAATACAGTTCACAATTTATATTATCCTAATTCTTAAAGGATATATCAACTTATTTCCACATTTCCAAATTACACAACTATTTTACTGACATGTTTTATTGTAGAAAACAATTTATCATTTAACAAGGTGAAATACTCATTTAAATTAAAATATTCTATAAACTCGAATTATTCCAAGATTTCACTTAATTTCACAAAGTTATCTCAAATTTTCATATGTTATATTATTCTCAAAACCATATTCTAAAAACAATTTTAATTACTCTTCCAAATCCATTTTGATATACATATCTATTTATTTCATTTAGCTCAAATTTAGATTTAAAGATCATCAGTTTTGACGACCTAAATTTCAAAATTTTACAAAACTTAAAACATGAAAGTTGTAGCACAGAGTCTAAAATTTCCAAAACTTCATGTATTATCAAACTCCGATAAGTAACAAGAAATTTATGGAAAAAACAATTTCTCAGATTTAAATTTATTAACATTGTTTATCATTGACAGCCCAGCGACAAGAAACAAGTTTTTTGACCATTTAAACTTCAAAATTATGCAAAACGCAAAACATGAAAATTATAACACAGAGTTTATTCTTTCCAAAAATTAAATAATTATCGAATTCCGATAAGAAATGAGAATGTTATGCTAGAATTACTAACAATGTTTTAGCTAAGAAAATTTGACGGGGCAGAGACTATTACTCTTTTAAAAACCCAATTTCGACCCAGAATCTTCAAAATCTGAGAAAGTGATTAAAAAAAGTTCTTCTTTAGGAGATTATCTTTCTACTACAAAAAAAATAGCACAGCTGGATTCATTAGTTAAAATTTATGTTCATTTTATTCTCAGGTATTAACTCAGAAATTTTTTATATGGCTGTGATATAACACTAGTTTCATACTTAATTTAAAACCCCTTAAACTGCCAAATTTTAAAAAGTGATTAAAGGATAACTTTTAGCTTATTTAACGCACTTTCTACCATACAAAAATTGAGTCAATTTGGAGCATTTTACACTAAGATATTGTTGTTTTACTGCAGGAATTTTTGCAATTTATTTTCCGCAAACAACCAAATAATCATCAAATGCAAACAACCAATTCACAATCAAATTGAAAGGAATTCAATCAAAAAAACCAACCAATTCAATCTAAACAACAATTAACAATTATTCTTATGGGTTTAAGATAGTAGTATGAGTGACTAACTCACCTTTATTGCTTCCTATAACTTACAAATCTTTGCCTAGGCTTTGCTACACTTTCAACTTCACCAAAATTGTATAAAACCAAAACTAAAACTAATCAGTAAATAATTCTATTTAAAACGAGATCAAAATCACTCATTGTAACGACCCGTAAATTTTCGATAATTAAAATTTGTTAATTTAATATGTTTTTTTATTTAATATTGGATGAAATAAAAAAATTGTGATTTATTAATGGAAAATAATAACTAGAATGAATTGTAACAATATTAATGTAAGTTAATCATTAAAAATTTCTATGAAATTCCATTTAATGGAAATGATTTAAAAGTTATAGTTGGTCATAAAGTGTATATAGGAAAATAAATGTAAATATTGAATTAACCAATGAAATAATAGATAGTTAATGGCAATGAATAAAATTAGTGTTATGAAAGCAACTGTAACAATTGTTTGTAAGTAATAAACTTATAATTAAATTAAAGGTTAATGGTGACAAATTATTATATGTTATCAATTTATTTGGTCTATTAAATTAAATTGGAAACAAATTGCAATTAATGAATTTAAACAGTACATAATAGGAATTAAGATGAAACTGGGGAATATTAATGTACTAAGATATAAATCCAATATTAATTATACCCATAAGATGATAATTGATTGAACAACAAGACTGACAATCAAATAAATGGATTTATTGAAATTTAAATTTATAATTACTGAATTATTTGAGTTTGAAATTTAATACTGTAATTTGTGCAATACTGAATATTGAATTGACATAGAAATTTGTTTTAAAAGATTTCAAAGTGTCTAAGTAATTAAAAATGATGAAATTTGTTAACTATCAAATTTGAATGAAAAAGTGATTTAATTAATTAATTATTAATTTATTTAATTTATTTAATTAATGTGAAAATAGCCACTTTGGCCACTGATTCGGATTTTGACGAAACCAGTTTCATTGGATCCGTAATGGTGAATTATTATAGGATTTCGAGTTTTGTAGCGATCGGACTTGTCGTTCGATCATACGGACTCGAAATGCCTAGAAATCAATTCAATTGAAATCAATCTGGAATAAGCTGATTTTAACATAAGTTCTTCATATAATGGAATTCGGACTTGAAACCTGTTCCATTAAGTTTAAAAATATTGAAAATATCTATTTTTATATATGGGATTACCCATTTTCGTTCCGGAGATGAAACGGGCTTTTTGGGTCGTTTATCGTTCAATCAAATCTTGTCCGTTCTTTCTATTTTCAGCTCTGCTTATAAGTAGCCTGTTATAAACCCTAATTGTTTCTCATTTCTCATTTCCTTTACGTACATCTCCTGCCTATCTTCTCCTTTTCAATGGCAGAACATATCCAAAATTCCATACCCTCAATTCAATCCCAAAATTTAAGCTCCTCAAAATATATCGAATTATATATCGATTTGAAGCTCTCGACGAGCGCTAGTCAAATCTACAGTATGTTTCTCGATCTGAGTTTCTGTGTGCTCAGAATTCGATGGTTTATTCTCGGTCGTTCATTCGGTTCCAATGAACTTCGACTGATTGTCAAATCAATGGTACTGGGTTAAGGAGATCGTCGCACGCAGTTCATCAGCATGTTTCGTTTGGCGATTCGACGTTCAGATCGCCTAAATTAATTCGATTAGGATTTTCAAATATGGTGGCGGCTGCTCGAGTTGATGACGTGGGGGTGTTATGGGTTGTCGTGGATCATAGAGTATGGTCGGCACGTCGTTGGTGGTGGTTTGGTGGGCCGCGGCTAGGTGTGGCGGCGTGACGGATCGGTGGCTGTAGGGTTTACTTTGGTATTGTGCACGATGTTAGGGTTCTGGAGGATGGCTCATGTGGCCTGTGACGTGGACGGTATGAGTTTTTCTTTTCTATTTATTTTGATTTCTATTTAATTTTATAATGTTCTAACGCTTATAACTTTTACATACAAGGTTCGTTTCACGCGTGGTTTGATCCGCTGGGATCGTACCGAAATTATAGACATTTTGACGTTGGTGTGGACGAATTCTGAGACTGCTAGATTTTGGTCCCCAATTTGGATTTTAATTCGATTTAAATTCAAAGATGAGTGTTTTAACCCATTCACAACTTCTAAAATTTATCATGTTGGTTAAATTAAATTTATGATGTAATTAGGAATTTATTTATTCCTGCTTGGTATATTTAAATCGTCATTCCAGTTGATTTGAATTTACTTTGAATTAAATTGTTATTTAATTTATTATTAAATTTGAATTGCCAGTTCAATACCTATTATTGATAATCAGTTAATTATTGATATTTATTGGTTGAATTGGGTGATAATCATGATGGATGTATGATTTTTAATATTGGATGATTGGATGATATGTTTGACTTATATATTGCGATCACTCTACAAGTTTCCTTAGTTATTGTTTAGGAAAATTACTATGGGTTGAAATGATATATACCCGAACGATCTGTAGATTAGGAAAAAATCGTTATGGGTTGAAATGATAGACTCGAGCGATTTTATGGATTTTTATTAAGTTTGGGACTGCGGTTTGAAATGATATATAACCGTAAAATTTTAAATTGCAAATTGAAATGATAAATATTTGTATCACTTTACCATCGGGTAGATAATTATATACGGAGTCCGGATTGGTTAAATTAAATGATTTTAAATCCTTAATTTTTGAATCCTGTTAAATAATATTTTGAAATAAAATTTGATTTATATAAATTGAATTATTATCGAAATTCAAGTTCTATGTTAAAATTGGAATTGGTTTAAAGAATTTAATTGGAAATTTCAAAGTTGAATTTGGAATATAATTGAAAATTTATCAGAATTGAGTTATTTGAATTATTTGAAATATAACTTGTAATGTGTTGAAATTGGAATAATTTGAATTGATATTTCAAACACGGATTGAAATCAATATAAAATTAATAATTTTATTGAGAGTTTGAATTGAAAGATTGAAATTGGGTTTTGTGATTTGGAAATGTGGAATGGTCCAGATATGTTGAAATTAAATAAATAGTTAAATTTATATAAATTCCAAATTCATATTTAAAATAAAATGTTTTAAAAATATATTAATTTAAAATTTCTAATTATTACGATTTCAAAACTATTAAACTATTTTAACCTATATTGACTATATAAATTATATTAACCTATTTTAAACCAATTTAATTTATTTTAAACTGATTTAACCATTTAATTTAATTCTAATTAATCTATTTTAAAGCTATTTAATCTATTTAAATTGTATTTAAACTATTTTAAATCTATTCAACTATCTTAAATCAACTTAAAACTATTTTTAATCTATTTTTAAATTATTTTAGAGTATTTTAACTATTTATAACTATTTATAACTCTAAACTATCTTTCTAAATTTCAAACTAAATACAGTAGACGTGTTTATATTTTAAATCCTTGATTTTAAAGTGAATATGGTTACATGATATTATAGCCTAAGTTGGGATTTAAATTACACATTTGATTTGAATATGAAGTTTTGACATGAGGGTTTTAAACTATTTTGAAAATATGATTTTTGAAAGAGAATATGATTTCGAAAGCGATATGGTTTGAATTGAATATCATATTTTGATATCCATATAAAATGATTTTGGAAATGTAAAAGAACCATCCGGTGTGTAATAAGCGGTTGGTTATTAAAGAAACCGAGATCGGATATTGTCATACTCTCTGCCAATACCGAAAACCACCTTAACAGCTTGTACGTGGTGGGGATTCCAGAAATGAACTAGGATGGTTTGATGAACGATTTCTATATGAGGTATGTCGTAACCCTGACTCCCGTGAGTCATGTAACAACCCAGTATTTTTTGATTATTTCTATTTGTTTATTTTAATTATTTAAATTAAGACTCCTGATTTAAAAACTATATTATATTTATTAAAATGTATAAATTTTGTTATTTTAAATATAAATTTTAATTTTTGTGTGAATTATAATTTCAAACCTGAATAAATTGAATATTTCCAGAAAAGTGGATTTTTGGTCAATCTGGTCAAACTTTGACTTTCAAATTTAAAATTTAAATATTTTAATTCATGAATTTTATCTTTTATTATGAAAATATATTTAATTTTAAGAATACTGCTTTTCGTTTCATTGAAATCCAATTTATATTGTGAAAGTTATGCTTTTTACAATATTGTGTGTAAATTGATTTATTTAATAAAATTGTCTATTTTAAATTATATAAATAATATTTTATTTGTCATATCAAGTTATATTATGTGTTATATGATATTTTAGGTATATATTTTTATTTTAAAACATTTTTAAAGTGATTTTATAATTTTCCAAAGCTTATTGTATTTTATTTTCAATTTTTATAACCTAGTTTCTAATTTTAAGCTATTTTCTTAAATTATTTATATTTATTTAAAATTTATTTATTTATTTTTATTCATACATTTTTTGAGGTTTTTAGACTCAAGGAAAAAGTTGGAGAAAAATTTAGTTTTAAGGACAAGAAGTTTGATTTTTAGGCTGAAAGACACTTTTTAGTGTAAATCAAAGAATGATAGTTGTAACTATCATTTTCAGTTCACACCAACAAAAGTCCTTCACACTAAAAAGCAAACTTGCTGTCCCTGAAACTAAATTTTTTTGCAACTTCTTCCTTGTGCCTATTTTCCTGACATCTTTTTTAATCTTATTTACCTGAAATTTTCATTTGTTTAAAAATGCAAAAAGAATAAAGAAATTTGAAGAGTTTTAAACCTTTCACGTGCCTTTGTCTTTTCACCTCCTTTTGTCTTTTCAATTCAAACAACTCATGCATTAACTTTTGAATGACCATACCACATTCCTTCAGTCGTGTCTTCCTTCCATTTTCACGTAAGAAAAATTTTCTCAACCTCAAAATTTCGGCCTCACTTCATCTGAGAAAAATTGGTAAATGTTTTCACTCTTTTTCCATCTTTCTTCTTTGTCTTGTGTAAATTCTTGCCTTGCTTCACCTTCTATGTTCGGCCCATAGCCTCCACCATCACCACCACCTTCATCACCACCTTGTCTAGCTGAAAACCACCTCATCTCCTCTGACCTAGCAGGCCATGACCATCCTTGATGCAAGATCCACACAAAAATGCAAGCAACACTTCCTATATATGCATAGCCGAGCTCCTATGGCCTTCACCACTTCACCACACCCCTTGGCCACCTCTTGCATCACTTCCACCAGCACCTACCTAACCTAAAGCCACTGCCACACCATCCCCTAGCCTCCAGCAGGGCTGGCCATGCCACATAAGGCCATAGTCGTGACTTGTTGTTACTTAAAAATGCACCTTTGCCTTGTGTTTGTACATTTATGCCATCAATAACTCAAACAACTTCCATACCTTCACTACCCTTGCTAGGCCGACCATACTTGACCCATACCTGACCAAATACACCACATGGCAGTGCCTTATCATCCTATAGGCCGAGCATGAGATTTGTGGAAGCAAGTGCAAGTGTTTGATTAATTGTTGTTCCTTAATTCTAGCTTGTTTAATGTCATATTTTGGGTTGAAATTCATGTTATGTGTATTGTTTTGTTTCATATGCACAAGACAACTACTTTGGCTCTCCCACACTTGAATCGTAGTCATGCTTTCGTGCCTTTGTGGTTCTTAGTTTGTGTGTTTGGTTGTTATCTCCAGCTTGTAGAGGTGAGTATTTCTCATCAGACATTCCGTACTTATATAAGTAGTAAATTGATACCCTGTGAATCTGTAGATATTATTATGTTATAACTGCTTATGCTATGATCATATGATGTTCACCCTATTTATACACCTGTCATATCATCTGTTACTGTTATATGATGTTATTCTATTTATTTATATCAGTTTATCACACTGCAAGTTCCCTGTAGATAGAATCACTATGGGTTGAAATGATACATATCCGAACGGACTTTAGAATAGGGAAAAATCATTATGGGCAGAAATGATAGGCCTGAACGATTTTTATTTATTTCATTTAACTTGGGATTGCGGGTTTGAAATGATAAAACCCGTATTTTTCCTTTGTAAATTACGGATTAAAATGATATATTATCCGTACCATTTAACTTAGGTTAGAAAAATTTATACACAAACCCGTGGTTAATATATATATATTTTCTTGAAATTATAAAATATTTTAAAATGTAAATATTATGAAATTTTAATTTAATTAAAAATGATTTTTATAAAGTATTAGTGATTTTCTACAAGTTAAATAAGTGAAATAAATAAATGGTAGAGTAGAATTTGAAATATAAGTTAACTTTGGAATTTATGATTTTGTTTATAAATGAAGTTTAAGTTAAGTAAGAAAATATGATAATTTGATTTAAATTTAAATTTAAAAATGATTTTATAAAGTGTTATTGATTTTTCAATAAATTAAAAATAGTTAAATGTTTAAAATTGAAATTTGAAATATAACTTAATTAAGAAATTTTGAAATGTGTTTTAAAATAAAGTTAAGTTAAGAAAAATAAAAGGGAATTTAAATTTAATTTATGAAATGGTAAATTAAATTTAAAATGTAAAGTAAATGAAATGTTATAAACTTTTACATTTATTTTTGAATTATTAAAGATTTGATAATTATTTGTAAAGATTTCACTTTGTAAAATCATAAATTAAGGGGTATTTAAATGATGGTTTTTAAAGTGAGAAAATATGATTTTTATAAGTTAAAATGGATTTAAATAAATTTTAATTGTTTATGAAATTGTAGTGAAAGTTCAGAATTTAAATTGACCGCATTCCAGAAATGCTAAATATTACAGCATTTTGTAAATGTTGTCATTGATATAAATGAACTAAATGACTAAAATGAACTAAAGGCTGTTATAGCACTTTGTAAGCGTTCTAGTTGCTAAATTTAACTAAGGTTTTACCTGAAATCTAAAACCTATTACAGCATTTTAAATGCTGTCTTATGCTAATTGAATTGTTTTTAAACATAACTTTCCGTAGCATTTTCTAAATGCTGCGAAAGTTGAATTTTCACTGTTTTAATAAATTTAAGTGAATAAATGAATTCTGAAAATGGTAAAATTTTGAGAATTGAATATTTGGTTATTAAATATAATAACTTCATTTTTAAATGATTTAAATGGAATATTTTGATTTGAAATATTTTGATATTTTGAAATGTGATTTGAAATGGTATTTAAATTAAATAAAATGAATGTGGTTTTGGAAAAAATATGATATTTTGATATTTTGAAATGGATTTTGAATGATATTGAATTTTGAACTGATATTTTATTTCAAAGTATAAATTACCATTTTAAATTTTAACCACGGGATGTATTAAATTTATGGTTTAACTGATCCTTAGAGGATGGGCGATCCCAAGCATCCTTTAAGTTATTGTGCATTACTATTTCAGTTCACTTGAGTTGGTTTGCATTATATAAGTATGTATGTCCTGACTCGAGTGTTTTGTGTTTTACTTTACGCTCAGGTCAGCCTGAGTATTTACAGCTTAGCTTTGGATTTCTTTTCTGGAGCTAGGAATCGCTGGAGATTCTGCTTGTCTAGTTATCTATTCCCTTTCAGTTTCAGTTGTTCTATTTCAGTTCTGGTATTTATAATCTTCTATATATTTGGGATTTCTATTGTATATGTTTCAGACTGATATTATGTATTATGTTTTGAGAGTTTGTTATAGTAGCTTTATGAACTACTATTGTATTTTAATTTCCGTCGCGAGTTATTCTGATATTTCCATGTATGTGATTCTGTGATTGTATTTCATTTGCTCCAAATTTATTTACAATGCGGTATTTTGAGAAATTCAAGTCCGATATGTATGGATGCGAATAGCTGAAAATATTAGGTTGTTACAAGTCAGCTTAGATGTGACTAAAATAGGAGCCACGCCGGGCCAAGTGAGGTCGCACCTCTGATCGGACACATTTATTCAATACCATTCAAGTACTTTGTGATTGATTTGGTGGCCACCCTTGATTTGATATGGGAGTGTGTACGAGGTGGGTGGTAGTAGCTGCTATGCGTTACCACCAGTTCGGATACGCAATTGGTATATCTACCCTGGCATTGCCTCGAGTGTCGTGTTCACATGACCTAGAGCGCCTTCTACAAGTTTGTTTTGTACCATACCTATGGGGTGCCCTGTAGGTAAACCTTATGGAGGAGCCTATTGTACCGTATAGACTATGGGAATATATAAAATATGTTATGGGGGATATGGGTAGCACCTTAATGCTATTTTAATACTTTTACTTTACGGTAGACATATTATAATAGCGTATTGTGCTACATAGTAGATAGTTTAACGGATCCTTAGGAGATGTGAATCCCGAACATCTCTTAAGTCACTGCACTCATTTTAGACACTGGATAGGAGATGTCAAACCCCATAAACATCTCTGACGTCTTCATACTCATATTTACCATTGATAACTTATATAAAATCTTTTAGTTCTGACTCGAGTGTTTTGTCTTTTCAATTCGCTTGGGTCAGCCAGAGCATTTCAAGGTTAAAGACCTTATTTCTGGAGGATGAAGACGAAGATTTGTACTAGTATTATTTATTATATTCCACTGCATCATATTGTTCCGCTGCATTTATTATTTATTTATCTTGTTTCTGTAACTCTGATATTTGTGTTGTAAAGAATAATTAAATGTATTTATAAACAGCTTCATGAACTGTTAATTGATTATTATATTTTGTCATTCCGCTACGAGATTCTATTTTTTATTTCTTTCTCTTTTTTTATTTACCCCATAACAATCTGCCCTTTTGAATGGTTTGAGTCTGGTGTATGTGTCTACTTATAACGTCTAAAAAGGTAGGTGGTTACACTCATTTATGTTTGTAAAAGAAAGAGCTATGGTTTATAATACTTACTTTTTATTATAGAACAAAAGACCTTTTATTTGCACTAGATTTTTGGTTGATAAAGATTGTAGGGTTTTGAAAAAAATAGCATTTTATTTTCTGGTTTGAGAAGAAGGAGAATGAGAGTGTATGTATAATGTTTCTCACCTTATTCTAATTTTCATGGGCTAAGTGGGTAGGGTTCTAATCCCAATAACAAGTGTCGCAAATTCTTTTATAAAAGAAGTGTTACAAATTATTTCGGCTTTGTTATCACTTAAAACATACCATTTAACTTTAAACAAAATTCTATAATTTACAATATAATTTTGCAAAGTTTGACAATTAATGATATGCTAAAAATTATCATCTTAAATAAATTTAAATAGTTTTGCATAAATTCAATTTAACTCTAACGAAATACAAATTATTATCATTTCCGAAAATCTAAATTTTAAATAATCTTAAATACCAAATGTAAACAATTGGTTTAATTATATTTCAAATATAATTTGAATTCTCTTTTAAGAAGTGAAACTCATTGCTTATTAAATTAATTCAATTATTCACAATACTTGGTTTAATTTAAAAAACCACATTCATAAATTAATTATCCATAATTAAACCTAATTAGTTAGGCAATTAACAACAAGGTTGTTACAACTTCCTACTTGGTATGCTAACATTGCCCTCCGGGCAATAATGCAATGCTAGCATTCATCCATACAAGTTTGTTCTGGGACATAACAAAACACTTGAGAGCTCCTTTTTCAATTCCATTATCTTTAAGATATCATCATTTCGAAACGCTTGAGTTGGATCGAAGTGGTTTTTGGATAACATACCCGATCCCGGCCTCTTAGAAACCACTTCCTATAATTTCCGGTAACCTCTACCCGGTTCTTTAGAAAATACGTAGTCAAAGATAAGAGCAGAGATCACCTTCTAACCGTTAGTGGACTGGTTTTCTTATCATTTATCCTACAAGAACAAAACAAGATTTATACGCATAGTATAACATCGTTGGAGATGACTGTGCCATATAACTCACGTGTTTCTCGTAGATATTTCCAAAGTTACGTTTTGGGTCCATATTTCATAGTCGGTTATTTAACTAATCTTTTCATTAATAAAATCGTTTTGTAATACTTGCATACAAATACCTTTACAAATATATACCTACAATTCCTTATATGTTCAATATGTAGAAACCATCCATTTCTTTTCTTAACGCTATATTATATTGAGAAAGATTTCCTTTCTATACACTTTAAGAATCATTTATAAATCCCTTATAAATCTCAAAAACCATTTATAAAACATTTTTATAAATCTCTGGAAACGTTTATAAACTCTTAGAAACCCCTTATAAAACCTAACCACCATTTCCAATTATAAACTCATTTATAAATTTAGAAACATTTATTAACTCATTATAAATCCACAAAACTATTTATAAAACTCTTCTTATAAATTCATAAACTCATTTCTAAAAATCTTTCATAAATATCCAAAATCAATTATAAACTCTTTTCATCTTATAAGCACTATCATTTTAAGTCTCCAAATCATTCTAAGAAACTTCCCTTCCAAAACCCAAATCTTGTTTGTAAACTGTATTTATAAATCTCGAACATTTATAAATAATAATAATCATTTACTTCAACACTATTATATAATTATGGTTATAAATAATAAACCTTGTAAACATATAAATATTTACTAACCTTAAAACATCTTAAAACAATAATTAACAATTTTAACGACATTATTGATAAAATACTTATAATTAATTTTCAGCCTTATTATAAATAATAATTAATTTCCAAAACGGTTTTAATAAATCATTATTATTAATTTCAAATCATATTAATTATTAAATAATTAGTCTTCAAAATATTAACATTTTGATAAATAATCCTAAAACAATATTAATTATGAATAAGTAACTTTAAAACAATATTAAATATAAATATATAACTTTCTAAAATAAAATAAATATAAATAAATAACTTACTACAAATAACTTAGAATAAGATAGGTAAAAAGGTCGAAATAAAATAGAAATTAAATCCTTTAGAACAAAATATTTCCAAAACCCAATTTCGGATTTAAATTCATTTCTTGTCTCAAAACTTATTCCAAGTCAAATGAAAATTTATAATATTTTTAAAATACTAATTTGAGGCCAATAGCTACCCAATGTTTAACCAGTATCGATACTGATTTCCTACCACTACATGGTCTAAGTTTGAACATATAATAATGTCATAAACCATAGTGTCCACAATCAAGTTTTATATTCAGTAGTTGTATAATAGAAATATTTTTGAAACTAAAATCAATAATGGTAAGGAATCCTGTTGGACCCTTCCAACCTGTTCCTGCATAACATTCAGTATACAATTATATAATATGGGTTATCCACCACTAGATGGGTATATATAAAGGGTCATCGGCTTCAAGGATGGGAAGAAATCCAAAACAAACGATAAAAAAAGTAAATCATCAAAACATCCAACCAACAATTTTATTAACTACATAACATTTCTGGTTAACCAAAAAGGTGAGTTTAACTCACTATTATTCCAAACGTCGCTTGCGCGTTCTAGTTCCACCAAAATTCAAGCGACGTTCAAATTCATCGTAAAATTCCACTAGCTCAAATCTCTGCCAAACCAATTCCATGGTGTGGTATTTGTCGATAAAATCCTAACGTAAAAATCCGTGCATTAATCGGACTTCGTATGCATGAGTTATTAATTTTTAAAGTTTAAACTTATAATTAACTAAACAAAATAACTAAATTAATTAAATCTCACCAACCCAAGCCCACACACTTCGGCCCACCCACTTGCACAATACCTTCTTCTCCATTCTTCTTAATTCACAAAAACCTATACCCAAACATGCATACGGTCGTGTACGTGCACATCACAACCACCATCCTGATAGTCGAACACTGACCACCCACATGCTCCATTCGACGAGCTCGTCCCAATGCACCCACCACCTCGAACTCCAGCTTCATCCTCCTCATTCCGACCGAACCACCTGCTTCCCCCTTCAACGTGTCACGATTTTCCTCCATTGATCAAAGCTCCTCAAAATTCTACATAACGAAGCCCTTCACTCGAGACATCCGCTGCCACCAACGCCGTCACCAATCTCCGCCCAAACATCCTCCACCCCAACCCCTAGTTCTGACCACGACCATCACCAAATCACGTCAAAACTTCACCAAAAATGCTACATCACTCGATGATGCCAAAGACACAATGGCGTCGTCTAATTCCAAGGCGGTCGAGTGAACTTTTTTTAATGTTTACATCAAAAATTCCCCTTTTACTGTCTTTGAGTAGCTACGACTGTTCCAGCCATCAAAACTCATGGCGACTAATTTAAAAAGCACTAGAGACCTAACTCTACAACTTTGCAGTAGAGGTTTTTGTAAAAGGGTTGCTAGATTTTGAGATGTGGATTTTAGAAGTTGGAAAATGCCATGTTTTTCTTTCACTAGAAAAGAAGAAGATGATTTTCCTTTTTTTCTTTTAATATCTAGAATGTTGGTTGGAGGAGAAAGGGTGTATGTCTAGAATATGAAAGGATATGGGCCTCAATGTAGGTGGGTATGGCCGAAGGCATGGGTATGGTAAGGTATTGGTTTATTAAAATAGGGTATATAATATTGTAATCTAGAATATCCAGCCAAATACAAATCGAAAACATCGAACTCCAATCAAGACGTGTCGACTGGCATTCTATACTAAATACCTCTACTCTGCACAAAATGAAACTAGTCTCAAAACCTAATTCGATCATATATAGAAGATAGCTTTTTTTGGAATCGAACTATATTATATAAATTTCCTGTAATTAATTTCTACCCATTTCGAGCTCACACGACCAAACAATATGTCCAACTGTCACGAAATTCGATGGCATACTATATTTCACTATTACAGATCAAATGAAACTGGTTTCATCAAAGTCCGAGAGAGTCTTTCGAAAGGTTCATACGTTAATTAAAATGAATTATTATTAAAACTAGTTTATTCACTTTTAATTCAAATTTAAAAGCTTACTATCTTCATTCTTATAGAATTTAAATTAGCTTTTGAAATCATTTTTATTCATATTAAATTCAAGATTTTATTATTCAAACAATTCCAATATTAAATTTTACAATTAAATTATCAAAAAAATCGCTATATTTGACATTCAAGTTATTTAACTTTTCAATATTTAAAATCAATTAAATATTTCAAATTCTAATGATTGAAATTCTAGGTCATTACACGAATTTTCCTAAAACAATAGTTAATCGACTAGCATAAGGATGACATCTTTTGAAGCTTTTTATGGAAGGCCATGTAAATCACCCATATTTTGGTTGGAGACCGAAGATTGATTAGTTCTTGGTCTAGATTTAGTAATAGAAGCTGCGGAAAAGATTGAGTTAATCTGAGCTAGGATGAAGGAAGCTAAATCTAGGAAGATAATTTATGCAGATAAAAGATGGAAAGACTTAGAGTTCTCAGTTGGAGATCAGGTTTTCATCAAAGTATCGCCAATGAAAAGGGTAGTAAGATTTAGGAAGTTAGGGAAATTAGCACCTAGGTTTGTTGGACCATTTCCTATTATAGGAAGGATCAAGAGACTTGCTTATATGATAGAGTTACCGAGTAGTTTGGCAAGAGTCCAAAATGTCTTTCATATTTCTCATCTTAAAAAGTGTGTTAGAGATCCAAAAACCACTATCACTCTGAATGCATTGTAAGAATTAGTAGTGGAAGCAGACATGATTATTATTAGGCAACCAGTTCATATTGTAGCTATGGATGAGAAGAAGCTCAAGAACAAGACAGTCATATTAGTAAAAGTCCATTGGAGTAAGGATGACAGAGACTGTACTTCGAAGACAAAGGACTAGATTAAAGACACTTATCCTGATTTGTTTTGATGGTATGTTTTATTTTTATAGTTATGATTGCTATTATGTGTCTTACCGTAATTTCGAGGATGAAATTCTTTAAGGAGGGGAGTCTGTAACAACCCTAATTCTGGTAAACATTATTTACATTATTTAATTAGGTAAATAAAATAGAATAATATAAAAGAATAAGGAGATTGAGATTTGATAAGTAATAAGGGTGGAGCCTTAATTAACGAACTGATAATGCCGATTAGAACATTAAATAGAAGGAGGAAGTATGAGAAGGGAAAAATAGGAATAAGATTCATTTCCTAAACATAAACTCTTATTCTCTCATTACCTTCATTTCATTTCCACTCCACATAAACTAAAGAAAGCTTAGGTCGGCCATTGCTAGGAGAAACCAAGAGAAGAAAGCTAAGGAAACTAAATCTAAAGCTTAGGGGAATCAAATCAACATTTAAATCTCAAGTCCATTTAACCAATCCTGGTGAATAATGGTAACCATTGCATTTTTGTTTGCTTATTCTTAGTTTTATGCTTGGACCCAAGTTATATGATTGATATTATGCCATGTTTGAATGTTTGGAAGATTATGTTTTTATTGATGAATTATTGGAATTATTTTATGAAATTTGTAATAGGTTTAACTGAGAAAGCCTATCATATGATACCCAAATGACTTGATATCAAGTTAGAAACATTATTATAGAAGTGGGTTTTTAAATTTCATAATTGTTTTAATTAGTATGAATATTTTGTGATTTTCTTAAGTAAAGAAAATAGTTCATTTCGGGTTTTAATTATTAAAAATAATTAAATGATGTTTTTGACCTTTAAATTTTATATGTTAATGAGTATATAAAATCTGAATTATATATTTTTAAGGATTTTTCCATGCTTTTATGATTTATTATGGATTTATTAGGCTAGCAAAGCTTAATATTATGTTAAAATAGTAATATAAAGTAATAAAATAATAGGTTCAAAAAAAATTTGGGAATGATATTTCGTGTTTACGATAGATTTCTGAAAAGCATTTGATAAAAAATATATTTTCCAATGAGATTTTGACACAAAGGAGTTGGTGAAAAGAATTTACTTTAATAGCAAATTAGCAGTTATTAAGGTAATTACAAATATACCACGTCGAAGTCAATGATGCTGCCTTTCGTCATGCCGCGTCTATGGTCTACGATGTCAATAATAGGAAATGCATATGATATCAAATCTAGTTGGTATGAAATGGATTGGCCTTGGTTGAAGTACTAAGCACAACATCAAGGTCAACGTCACGAACTTCGACGTAATGCATTGCTGCTTGTTTTCAATATTGTCGTCGACTCCATAACGTAGCTATGCCACTAGTTACCTATTCCCACTCTTATTTAAGTGATGCCGCTCCTTTCCATATCGGTATTGATAGCTATAGTAGCAACGACGTAACCTACTGTAAAGGCCCTGTAACGACCTGCTAAAACCACACATGAGAATTGAATCATTCAAAACAATAGACTGTTAATTATTTTTGGAGTAAATAGAATCAATCACAGAATCACAGATATGTAGTGGAATAAATAAAACATAGTAGTTCATGAAGCTACTAGAGAAACAACAGTCGGTAGAAAATACAATAGAAATCCAAATACATAGAAGTTTGCTAATACATAAGAAAATGACAAATGCCTAAACATAAATAACTGAAATAACTAAGATAACTAAAATAGTTAAGAAGATAGATAAATAGATCTCTAGCGAAGTCTCCAACTCCAAAAGTGAGTCCTGAATGCTATAAAACTCAGACTGGATTGAGCATAAAGTAAAACAAAACATTCGAGTCGGGACTAAAATTCTCATGTAAGTAAATCAACTCTAGTGAAATGTAGCAAATGAAATGTAACAGTAACATAAAGGATGTTTGGTATTGCCATCCTTTAAGGATCCGTTAAACTATTTACTATGCAGTAATATATGTTATGTATGCAATGTCTAGCAGTAAAGGATAATATATTGAAAACAGCGTTAAGGCGTTACCCACATCCCCCATTTTATAAATGGCATAGTCTATACAGTACTGTAAACTCCACCAAACTGGTGGGTTATCGGGGAGAACTCCATAGGTACGGCACAAAACTAAATCGTAGTGGGCTCGATAAGTCATTTGACAAGGCACACGAGGTAATGCCCAGGGTAGGTTTCTACCGTTTTGGACGCCCAAACTAGTGGTAATGCATAGCAGCTACTACCATCCACCTCGAGACACACTCCCATAATCAAAGGTGCGCACCAAATCAATCACAAAGTAATAGAGATGGTTTCGAAGAAGCATGCTCGATAGGAGGAGTGACCTCACTTGGCCCGGGATAGCTCCTGTTTTAGGCATATCAAGCTGACTAAGGGGTCACGGCTGCATTTCTTACCTCATACCAGAAGTGTTCGCCAAACCATCATACTTCATTCTGGATTTTACACCGCGTGTATAGTTGTTAAAGTGGTTTCGGAATTGGCAAAGAGTATGACAATATCCGAACCCAGTCTCTTTAACAACCAATCATTATATTTTCCACACTGTGGTCATTTTATAAAACATTTGAATAATAAATCTTAAATTATAATTTAATTCAATACTAAAATATTTAACTTCAATTATGTTTTTAGATTTAAAACATTTATTTTACTATTTATATTACATCAATTTATTACATTCCAAAAATCATAACTTTAAACATAAATAAATCTTATTTAAATTTATATCCTTTGAAATAAAATTTAATACAGATTATCTCCACTTTCTAAATTTCATTAAATTTGTTATAAAACTACATTTATTATATTAAATTAAAACTATATTTATTATATTAAATTAAAAATATATTTACTTTATTAGATTAAAATTATGTTTATTATATTAAATTAAAACTACATTTATTGTATTAAATTAAAACTAGATCAACCTTTAAATTATTTGAAATATATATTTTTAAAACCAAATAAAATTATAAGTAAAATCTTAAAATTTCCTTTAAATCATATTTAACTTATAATTTTAAACATATAAAATATTATTTTTTTCAAATATAAATTCTAAATAAAATCATTAAATTAAACTAAATTTTAAAAATCATTTTATTAAATCAAAACATACTTTAAAATTTAGAAATAATTTAAATAATTTAAAATAAATTT
This sequence comes from Allium cepa, assembly GCA_030765085.1. Classification (NCBI taxonomy): domain Eukaryota; kingdom Viridiplantae; phylum Streptophyta; class Magnoliopsida; order Asparagales; family Amaryllidaceae; genus Allium; species Allium cepa. Next base: position 402,479,953 of record CM060929.1, on the reverse strand, counting down.
AAAAACCGACCAACGATGTCTGTATAAAATTTTATGCACTATGGTCAAGTGATTGGGTATATATCATTTCTACCTAAAATTTATTAAATTTTCGGGTATATATCATTTCAACCTATATCCCAAATTCAATCAATAAAATCGCTTGGGTCTATCATTTCAACCCATAACGATTTTTCCTAATCCAAATGATCGTTTGGGTATGTATCATTTCAACCCAAAGTTAGGGAACTTGCAGTGTGATATAAAATAAATAAACAACATAACATAGCAGATTATATCATATCACACATCGTATGGTGTCACACGTGAACATCATATCATATTTGTTAAGAAAATAACGACATTTCAATTTCATTTCACAAGATGTCGATTCACTTAACCGTAAGAATTTTAGTCGTAACTGGATTGTTCACCTTTCGTGGAAATTGATAGAGACAACTAGACATGAAGAAGATACGATAGGGAGATGGAGATCACGAGTCAAGCACGACGATCCAAACCAAAGCATGAATACGAACACGAACAATTTTTTTTCTATATAAAAAAAAGGGGGAAAGTGGCAAAGGGGTTCGGCCTAGCTAGGGGTAGGTGGGTACATAAGTGTGGCTTAGGGTGTATGGGTGTGTGGCTTTCTCAAGAGGGTGTGGAAGAGGGTGGCCGAAAGGGGTAGGGTGGTGGTGTGGGTGTGGGCCAAGAAGAGTGGGTAGATGAGTGATGTAGGCGAATGTGTGGGTGAGGGAGGTGGAGGCCGAGAGGGTTAGGTAAGAGGGGCCGAGTTTAAAAAAATAAGATTATACCTGATAACTATTATTATAAGTGAATTCAACGAGATGGAGATGATCTTCCCAAGATCCTCTATAATCAAGCACACAGGCACGAAGAAGATCTTCCAAAATCTGATTAACTCTTCCCTTCTGACCTTCAGTCTGTGGATGATAAGCTGTGCTCAGATTAAGACGAGTATCCAGAGCTTCTTGAAATGCCTTCCAAAATTGGCTATTAAAGATAGGATCTTGATCACAAACAATGTTGGATGGAACACCATGAAGCTTGACAATCTCTCTCATATAAATCTCAGCTAAACTCGAAGCGGTGCGATTTGACCTAAACGGAATGAAATAAGCTGACTTGGTCAGTTTATCAACAACTACCCATATACTCTCATTACCCCTTTTAGTCCTCTGTAATCCATCAATGAAATCCATAGAAACATGTTCCCACTTCTAATTGGGAATCTCAAAGGGTTGCAGTATTCCAACGGTCTTCTGATGATCAGCCTTTACTTGCTCGCAAGGAGCACTTCTGCTAACATAAAGGGAGATATCATGCTCCATACAACTCCACCAATATAGCTACTTCATATTCTAGTACATCTTCATAACTCCTGGATGAATAGAGAGTCAGGACTGATGATTCTCATCAAGCACTTCTTGCCTTAATCCATTGACAGTCGGAACACAAATTCGATTATTAATCCTCAAAATTCTATTTTGATCGATTTGTGCCCCCAAATCACCTTAGCTACCACCTTCCCTACTATGAACATTCTCCTTCATGAGCTTAAGAATTATGTCTTTATCTTGCTTGGCTGCGATACGATCCATAAGAAATGACGAAATCACAATTTGACATAATATTGCCTCTTTCCGACTCAAGGCATTAGCTACTACATTAACCTTCCCTAGCGTATAGTTAATGTCGAGGTCATAAGCAGTTAGAAACTCAAGCCATCTTACCTGCCTCTGGTTCAGATCCTTCTAGGTGGAAATATACTTCAGTGACTGGTGATCCAAAAAGAGATCAAACTTAGTTCCCAAAAGATAGTGCCTCCACAACTTCATAGCAAACACTACAACAAGCAATTCCAAATCATAAGTTGCATAATTGGCTTCATGGGTCTTCAACTGACGACTAGCATAAGCAATAACCTTCCTATTCTACATCAAAGCAGCTCTCAAATCTTCTAGACAAGCATCAGTGTATACCGTTAGTCCCTCGTTTCCATTTGAAACGGTAGGAACTGGTGCGGAAGTAAGCTTGCGCTTTAACTCATTAAATGCAGCTTCACACTTATCATTTCATATAAACTTGGCATTCTTACGAGTCAAAGCAGCAAAAGGTGTAGCAATTCGAGCAAAATTCTCAACAAACCTCTGATAATAACCAGCTAAGCCCAAAAGGCTACGAATATCCGAAGGAGTCTTAATCATTCCCAAACATTAATTGCGGCGACCATAACAGAATCGACTGAAACCCCATTTTTAGAAACAATATGCCCAAGGAGTCGGACATCATCCTTCCAAAAATGAAATTTGGAAACTTAGCTTTCAACTGATGACTGCTAAGGGTTTCAAGAACAAAACTCAAGTGCGCTTCATGCTTCGTCTCTGTCTTAGAAAAGACAAGGATATCATCGAAAAAGACAAGAATGAACTTGTTGAGAACATCATGGAAAATATGATTCATACAATCAACAAAAAGGCTGGAGCGTAGGTCAATCCAAAAGGCATGACTAACCATTTATAGAAACCAATCTCAGCACAGAAAGCCATTTTGGGAATGCTCCCCTCAGCAACTCCGAGCTGGTGAAAACCGACGGCAAGATCAAGCTTAGAGAAAACTTTAGCCCCATAGAGCTGATCGAACATGTCATTGATATGAGGCATAGGATATCTGTTTTTCATAGTAAGCTCATTCAGCTTCATATAATCAACACACATCCTCAAAGAACCATTAGATTTACTGACAAATACCATAGCTGCTCCCCATTCTGAATGACTCGGCATGATCAAACCTTTGGAAAATAAGTCTTCAATTTGCTTCCTTAACTCGACCTTCTCTCTAGGTGCCATCCTTTTGGAAGGAAGAACTACAGGTCGAGTTCCAGGAATAAGATCAATGCGGATGTCAATTTCCCACTTAGGAGGAAGAGAAGCAACTTCACCAAAAACATCAGGAAAGAGTTTGACAACAGGAGTGGAGGCAAGGTCACTAGAATGAGAATCAAGAAAAAGGATAAAACTGTCGGAATCATCCAGAGGTATACGGTATCCGATCACCAAAGGATTACCCTTGTCATCAACTAGAGAAATAGTTTGGGATTTACAAGAGATAACACTTCAAATCTCTTTAACCAATCACCTCCGAGCAAGAGATCAAATGCAACAAAACAAAAACAAAGAAATTGCTAGAAAAATGATGGTTGTTGTAAAAGAATTTCACTCCTTTACAAATCATATTAAGGTTAGTGGGACCGCCAATGGGATTAGATACACATAAGGATTCAGATGCACACTGAGGTTGCAAGATGTTCTCAAAATTATTACAAAGATTAGCAGAAATGAAGCTATGGGAGGCTCCAGTGTCAAATAGAACACGAATATGAAAATTAAGCAAAGCAAAGGTGCCTTAGATGGTACCTTGGGTACCACTAGGAGTAGGAGGAGTGGAAGAGGTCACTGTGAAGAATCCAGATGCCATGCCCTTCTGTTGAGTGGGACAATCCTTCTTAAAGTGGCATGGCTACAAGAAAGATGGCATAGATCATGCCTAGTCATCTAAACTGGAAGGACAGAAGCTCCGACTAAATTAGGACAGCTATTGGCATAGTGTCCCTTCTGATCACAGTTGAAGCAAGTACTAGAAGATAGATCAATAGGCGGCTTCTGAGAAGAATATCCAATACCTTGGGAATTCAGCCATTTTTTCGTCTACTGCTGGAAGCTGAACTTTCTCTTCTTAGAGCTACTACAAGAAGGCTGAGATGGAGGTGCACGAACAACAGGTGCTAGCTTAAAAGTGGGATTCTCATACCTAATAGCCATATCCATCAATCCGGTAAACGGGCTGTGCACATGAGCAATCAAACGATCATAATACTACGGGAGAGCTCCAGCTATAAACTTCTCATTCTTCTTTAGAGGGGTATTAATCAAGCTAGGACCAAACTTGGATAGTTTGTTGAACTTCCTCTCATACTCAAAATTGTCATATTTCCCGGCTTAAGGTCCATAAACTCCCTGTATAGCTAAGACTTCTCGGCTTCGGGCATCAACTTAGCAACAAAAGCATCCTTGAAATATGGTATTCAATACTTTAGGAAGATTCCAAGGAGACAATCTAACCAAAATTGCATCCAACTCAAGATATATACCTAAACTGCTTCCAAGTGATATTTGCCTCAATAGTGTGGGCTGTCACAGACCCCCACCAATCCTGGGCAGCCTCCTGCAATTGCCAAGCAGCTAATTGACACTTTTGAGTGTCGATGATCTCAAGACCTATGAAAATCCTCTCTAAACTCCTCACTCCTCAGCCACTATTGAGCCTCAATGATGCTCTCTGCTCTAGTAAACATGGTACCACCAAGTTGAGTGTACTCCTTACAAAGAGTGATGAATCTGACTGGTGCAATGGGTTCTGGTGCTGGGGCAATTCCCTGACACCTACCTCTGGCATTCCTATGATTCATCTGGAAAAGTTCAAGAATGGATTTTAGAACAAAGGAAGAGATTCAAATTCAAAGGAATCCTAATCAAAGAGAATTCTAACTAAGATTCAAGCTGAAACCAAAGTGACTCCGTAATTAATTCTACCCATTCTAGGATATTACTGTCCTATCTTTAATGAGTTTTTACCCCATAGGCTAAGGTTTGCCTAAACCAAAGCTTTGATACCAACTGTAACTACCCACTATTTTGAACCAATCAAGTCGACAATAAAACCGTGGGCATTCAAAACAAAAGATTGTTAATTACTTTTGAGGTAAATAGAATCAATCACAAAATCACAGACACAGAATATGTAGCAGAATAAATAAAACATGGTAGTTCATGAAGCTACTACAGAAACAACAGAGTCAGAAGCAAATACAAAAAAATCCAAATACATAGAAGTTCGCTAATACATAAGAAAATGACAAATGTCTGAGCAGAAATAAATGAAATAACTGAGATAACTGAAATAGCTAAGTAGATAGATCGATAGATAGATCTCAAACGAAGTCTCCAACTCCAAAAGTGAGTCTTGAATGCTGTGAAATTCAGACTTACCCAAGCATAAAGTAAAACAAAACACTCAGGTCAGGACTAAATTCTCATGTAAGTAAATCAACTCAAGTGAAATGTAGAAAATGAAATGTAACAGCAACTTAAAGGATGTTTGGGATTGCCATCCTTTAAGGATCCATTATATTACTTACTGTGTAGTAATATACGCTATATATGTAATGTCTAGCGGTTAAGTATAATATACTGAAATTACTGTTAAGGCGTTACCCATATCCTCCTTAACACATTTTATAAATGTTGTAGCTTATACAATATTGTAAATTTCACCAAACAGGTGGGCTATCAAGTAGTACTCCATAGGTATGACCATAACAAAATCATAGTGAGCTCGATAAGTCATATGACAAGTTATGCGAGGCAATGCCCAGAGTATGATTCTACCATTTTGCACGGTCAGACTAGTGGTAACGCATAGAAGCTACTACCGCCCACCTCAAGACACACTTCCATGATCAAAGGTGCGCACCAAATCAATCACAAAGTAATAGAGATGGTTTCAAAGAAGCGTGCTCGATAGGAGGAGCGACCTCACTTGGCCCGGGGTAGCCCCTGTTTTAGGCATAACAAGCTGACCAGAGGGTCAGGGCTGCGTTTCATACCTCATACCAAAAGCATTCGCCAAACCATTCTACTTCATTCTGGATTCTCCACTGCATGTAAAGTTGTTAAAGTAGTTTCGAAATTGGCAGAGAGTATGACAATATCCGACCCCGGTCTCTTTAACAACCAATCGTTATATTTTCCACACCGTGGTCATTTTATAAAACATTTAAGTAATTAATCTTAAATTATAATATAATTCAATACTAAAATATTTAAATTCAATTATATTTTTAGACTTAAAACATTTGTTTTACTATCTATATTACATCAATTTATTACATTCCAAAAACCATAACTTTAAACTTAAATAAATCTTATTTAAACTTAAATCCTCTAAAATAAAATTTAATTATAGATTATCTCCACTTAACTTCCTAAATTTTATTAAAATTATTTAAAATTAAATTTATTATATTAAATTAAAACTATATTTATTATATTAAATTAAAACTATGTTTATTATATTAAATTAGAACTATATTTATATATTTTATGAAATCAACCTTTAAATTATTTAAAATATATATTTTTAAAACCAAATAAAATTATAAGTAAAATCTTAAAATTTCCTTTAAATCATATTTAACTTATAATTTGAAACATATAAAATATTTATTTTTCAAATATAAATTCTAAGTAAAATCATTAAATTGAATTAAATTTTAAAAATCACTTTATTAAATCAAAACATACATTAAAATTTAGAAAATAATTTAAATAATTTAAAATAAATCTAAAAACCGACCAACGGTGTTTGTATAAAACTTTCTACTCTATGGTCAAGTGATTGGGTATATTTCATTTCAACCTAAAATTTATTAAATTTCCGGGTATATATCATTTCAACCCGTATCCCAAATTCAATCAATAAAATCGCTTGGGTCTATCATTTCAACCTATAACGATTTTTCCTAATCTAAAAGATCGTTCGGGTATGTATTATTTCAACCCATAATTAGGGAACTTGCGGTGTGATATAAAATAAATAAACATCATAACATATCGAATTATATCATATCACATATCATATCGTGTCACATGGGAACATCATATCATATCATATCATATTTATTAAGAAAATAACATTTCAATTTTCATTTCACAAGATGTCGATTTGCTTAACTATAAGAATTTTAGTCATGAGTGATTGCTCACCTTTCGTGGCAATTGAATGAGACAACTAGACACGAAGCAGATAAGAAACGAAGATGGAGATCACGAGTCAAGCACGATGATTCAAAACCAAAGCACAAATACGAACATGAAAAAAAAAAATCTTTTTTTAAAATAAAAAATGAAGATGGAAAGTGGCAAAAGGGTTCGGCCTAGCTAGGGGTAGGTGGTTACGTGAGTGTGGCTTAGGGTGTATGGGTGTATGGCATGCTCGGGGGGGTGTGCAAGAGGGTGGCCGAAAGGGGTAGGGTGGTGGTGTTGGTATTGGCCAAGAGGAGTGGGTTGATGGGTGGTGTAGGCGGGTGTGTGGGTGAGGGAGGTGGAGGTCGAGAGGGGTAGGTGAGAGGGGCCGAGTTTGTAGAGAGTGGAGAAGGAGGGTACGGTAGAAAAGAGGAGGGTGGGTAGCCTAGGGTTCGACCGTGGTTGGAGGCTTGGTGGTGGGGGGTGTAGGCGGCAGCAAAGCTAAGGGAAGGGAGAGAGAGAGAGAGGCTAGGATAGATTAAGCTTTAGGGGATTAGGAGATGGAGAGGTTTATTGGACTTTTTTTCCTGGTTTATGGATGAAGAATGAGAAGGAGGAAGAAAGGTCAGCGTACATATTTTTTCCAATAGGCACATTCGTTCAGGAAAAGGTACGTACCCATTTAGGTGTCTCCTAGTATCTCAGGCCCAACAACCAAGCCCAAAAAAATCAAGCCCAAAACCCAAAATAAAAGAAAATAGGAAAACATACACAAATAAACACATGTTTTTATGCCGAAAAATGTAGATTTGGAGCACTAAAAATCAGATTTTTACAAAACGGAAAGTGGAAAAGAGATTAGAATTCGGTATATTTTCATAAAAAATAATAAAATTTAAATTTCAAAATTTAAAATTTTCAACCAAAAGTCAAACTTTGACCAATTTTGACCAAAATTTGAATTTTCTGAAACTTTTCTATTTTATCGAATTTTGAAAAATATATTACTCACTATCCCAAAAATCTTTATTTGAATTCAAATTTATTTAAATTTTACAATATTTAATTCAAAAATTAAAATAAAATTCAATTAAAATTTGATTGAATTTACGGGCCGTTACAGGCTCGGTTTTTGAACCAGTCAAAAGGCCGAAAAATCCGTCCATTCTAAAACTACGAATGAAAACTACCAACTTAATACACAATATTTCACTATACCATATAAGCAATTTTGCAACACCATAGTGCGGCAAATTCGCAACGGACTTAGGCCGTTGCAATATTCCAACGGTTTTGATCCGTTGCGACACTTTGGCAAAGGCTTTGAGCCGTTGCTATATTAGAACGGGTTATAGGGCAATTGCAAACCGTGGTCTTCTATACAATAATAGCACACCCTCAAAACAACACGCCCCGTACCCTTCAAATTTTTTAGCTCCCGCTCCTTCCTAATTTCTTCTGGCAATAGAGCGATTTCCCCAAATCCCATAAAACCCTAGCTCCACGTTCTTTCCACTTCTCTTCATCGCTACCTTCCTCCTCCCCAATACTAAACCCTAGTGCTGGAATTAAAGTCACGCCTGTTGCCGTGTTTAAACCATCAAAATCAAAGTCGCCCCTGTAAGTTCTCAAATACCATATTATTATTTTTCTATAGGTAATAATAGAAAAGTCACTATTTATTTATTCACCGTTAAATAATTCCTTGAAGAAGGTAATAGATTCACTACTGATGGTTTCAGTGGACTCTGAAGCATTACCTTCTTAATTAACTAGTTGAATAGATTTAATACCTGGTGAGATCTTTGAAAACCTTGAGTGAATTTTTTTCTGATTTATTTCCTTCAGTTAAACATCTGAATTTGTTTTTCTAAAGATTTTGCATCAATTTTATTTGAATTAGCTTATTGAGCTTGCACTCCTTCTCTGTATTGTGTTTTAAGATTCTCATATTTTTGGTTAAGAGACAACTATTGGTAATTTATGTCATTTTCTTGTCTCTGGTTGTTGCAAGAGTTGTTGAAATTGGATTTAGTTTTCAACGAGCATTTATTTCCATTTTAGTTGCCTTCATTTTTTTTGCATAATTTTGAACAATTGGTTAACAAAAAAGTTTTTGAAAATTCTACTCAAAAGGTTCTCTGTAGCCAACTTGCTTGCTCTAGATATTATTATATCACATTTTTAGATGTTAAAAAGTCAAAAATAAGTGGGGTGTGACCACTTGTAGAGTGATTGTTAAAATGCACTGTGAAGTGGGGGAAGTTATTATAGCATTCACATTTGACAAAGTGACAGTCAATTTTGCTGTGAATATTATAATCTCTTCCCCCTCTAAGTATAAAAGTAAAATGTTCGATTCAACAATTGATTTGATTACTTATTCTGTCAGGTAATAAAAATGAATCAGTATTCATTTTTTGTCATGCTATATCTAAGAACCAAAGTGATGTCTGTTAAAAAAATTAAGAAACATTCAGTACAATTTTGTCGACAATACAAGGGATTAAACTTGTAGGCTAAAAGAAAACACACGAACCCTTTGAATATACAAATGATTTAGACATGCATAGATGGTTTCTTCAGCCACTTAGCTCGAAAACCTGTATCTTTGCAATCTGCACAAAATGCAGAGCCCTTTAACATGAAACTGAAATGTTGTCAATTCTTTTTTTGAATACAATGCATTCATCATAGTTTCAGAAGCCAAACGCTACTTGCTTTATGGTATAATGTTGCATATTTATTCTTAATAATTGCAATAAACTAATATCAATATAAATTGTAAACATTATAGTCTAATATAAATTGTAAACATTATATTCTACTTGCTTTATGTTATAACTGTTGCTATTCAACAAGATAAATTGGCCTGTATAGTAGTAATAAATGTTGAATCGAACTACATTATAAAATCTCTTGTAATTTATTTGTTTTTGTTAATTACCTTCCCTGCACATATTATGCAGCTATTATTCCTAGAGGGCACTTCACAGAGCATGTTGTTGCAGATTATAAAGAAACCTGTTCCATTACACCATTTACATTCAACGTATCCATTTGATTGACAGCTGGAACATGCAATTGGTCTTGGTTGCTATGAAATGATAGAAAAAATTGTTAAAACCACGTATTTTTCTTATAAAGGCACGTAAAAAAGAAGATATTGGAGAACTACTTTCATCACAATTAAGATAACAATTCCCTTTTAGTTTTAACTTACCCAAAATATATGTAAACATAATATTTACCAAAGACACTTGATGTTCAAAATGACTTATCTAACTTATATTAGATCTACCGGTTATCTTGCAGCATAGGGTTTAATTGTCTCGAAATCATGTTTTCATGATATGCGTAGTTCATCTATATTTTTCTGTCAGGTAATAAAAAAGAATCAATATTCATTTTTAGTCATGCTATATCTAAGAACCAAAGTGGTGTAAGCCTTCTATTTTGTTTAATTAGTAATGAAGCAATGAATAATGCCTAACAGTGTATGTTCTCAAATTACATGCAGATCCAATTATTACTGCATATCCAATTTTATCCAGTCCACTCTAGAAATGAAAGGAAATATTCCAACTATTAATATGGTAAATAAAGGACTATACAATTTGTTTACTAGTCCAAGCTTCAACGATCATTTATCTCCTTTTTCCATATTATTTAAATTAATCATAACTTTTCAGTAAATGTGAGCAAGAAATCAAATATTTTAAAGTAAAATCACAATTACCCAATAAAAAGATTAGTTTCATGCTCTGAATTGAAAAATATACTAAAGCTACAAGCACATTCTACTACTCAAGTTGTTCTTGCTACTAAAGATGTTATGTTGCATTGTATGCGTTACTACTGAAAGTCGTGATGTAGTCCAGATTTGGAACATTAAACAACTCAAATTTCGATTTATTTAGAAAAGTTGCTCGGTTGAATTTCTTATAAAATTTGATTCATAAAATATTTTTTTAATTTTATAACTCAAACTTCAAATTTAGTCCATGTATAGATGTACAACTGTTAGCTATATAAACAATTATGCAAAGTTAATAATTAAGCAATCATCTCTTGACACTAATATAAATTCAGTAGTTATGTTTTATCAGTTATATCTCACTTGCAGTTAAAGCCAGTATGTAGTAAAAAAAATTCAAGCTTCATCTCCCAAACTTGATGGTTACCAGTTTGAATTTTGATTTATGACTTTCTATTAAAAGTACCTGGTCATTATTAAAAGGCTGAACCTTCAATATATCCTACCTTCAATAGTTCTGCCTATTCATGTTGATTTTCTTTGCCACGGATTCTATGTTTTCTTTATTCAACTTGTTTTCAAAAAATGCTATAAATGAAGTGTTGTGACCTCTTAAACTATGTATTATGTCTAATCGTTTAGTTGGGGAGTTCATACCTCTGATAATCCAAATAATAGATTCCATTAATTAATTAGTTGCATTGAAGTCTCCTGCTTTTCGAATTAAGTACGCGCGACTGTTATCTATATATGGATTTGGGTGTTTGTTGCTGGTTCGCAATGGAGTTTGGAATATGGAGTTCTTTTTGGCGATGGTTTGTAGGTTTGGTCACGGTTCGAGATGATGGTTGAGGGTCGCGGCGAATTCGAGGTGCCAAGAACTTGTTCGATTTGGCAAATTGTGGTTGGTTTGTTTGGTTGCAGCAGTTGGGTTGAGGAACGATTGGGGTAGTCGAATTGGGAATTGGAAAGGATAGTAGCAGTGAAGTTGCTGAGGTATATTGATGAAGTATGGGTTGTAAGCAGTTAACAGTTGGAAGGTTTGCAGTAAAGGCAATGGCCTAGATTATGCAGATGGGTGGTTTGATGTAGGAGATGCAGTTATGCAAGGGAAGTGGTTTTGGTTGGCTGTTGGTAGTAGCATTGAAGTGATGGATTTGATTCAAGTTTGCAGGTAGGCAGAAGGAGGATGTTGTTGTAGTGCTGTTTCAGGTTGAAAGAGGAAATAAGGTGCTGGTGGAAGCAGTGGGTTGCTACTTAGTTACTGGTAGCTAAATTTGTATAGGGTTGTAGTAGGGAAGTGTGATGTTGCTTATGTGGAGGCAGGTGATGGTTGTAGGAGATGTAAGTGGAAGGGTATTTGATGATGGATTATCTGATGGTAGAAATGACCTAATTCATTCAAATTACTACATGGGTTCTATCTTTTATACAATAATAAGGCTAGCAAATAATGGGAATGCCGAGTTGGCAATGACAATACAGAGGCTACCAGTTTTTTATAAACAGCGAGATTTTTCCCTTTATCCAACATGGGCATATTCAGTACCGGATTTGTTCTTAAGATTCCAATTTCTTTTATAGAATCATTTCTTTGGACCATGCTTACTTACTATGTCATAGGTTATAGCTCAAAACCAGAGAGGTCAGTAGATTAACACAATGATATCTTGTACATGTGTGCATAGTTTGCATCATTAGTAACTAACTAATTATATCATAACTAGGTTGTTCCGACAATTTTTTCTTCTGTTTTCTCTACATTTAATGTCAACATCTCTCTTCCGATTTCTAGCCGTGATTTTCCAAACACCACCTGCTGCTGCATGTGCAGGCAATTTAGCATTAGTAATATCATGTTTGTTTTGTGGATTCATTTTACCAAGAAGTAAGCTTTCAATGAATGTTTTCCAACAGGATATAGGGAATTGCAAGTCAACAAGAAACTAATAAATAAATGATGTTACTGCAGCCTCTCTTCCTTTTTGGCTAGAATGGGGCTTTCTGGATTTCACCATTCACTACTTGCATTCTAAATACTTTATCACATGCACTGTATATATTTTTCATTTAAGAAAAAGTCACATTGCATTTGTTCATGTCTCCGGTTCATTTCTTCTGCATTTCTGCGTTTTAGTTTCCACGGAAAAGATTCAATTGTTGTTTAGTTGCCGTTTTCAATTTCCACTTCTACATTTATGTTTTCAATTGCTGTTTTGTTTTTGTGCATTTCATTTGATTTAATACCTCAAAAGATTCAAAACTGTTATGTGCATTGTGCATCTTGTTTCAGTTTTGCATTGTGCACAAAAGAGTTTCAGTTTTTAATACATTTCCGTTGTTTCAGTTTACTACTTTGTTGCATTTTCTAAAATAATGCTTTTCTACATTTCCGCTTTCTACATTTTTGTTCACTGCATTTCCCCTGTGCCTTTCACTTCACTGCTGTTACAAACATCATTTTTGTGTTTTTTTCTGTATTATGCATGTCTCAAACTGTTGTTTACAAACTGTTACAATCACTACTTCAAACCTTGCACATTCCCTCCCCCATCTACAGCAACATAAATTTGCACCTATCCTATCATCTTTCTGTGCACATAAATTTCCTTGTTGCTAGCACATAAATTTGCTCCTATCCTATCATCTTTCTGTGCACTTTGTATCTTTTCACTTCAATTTCGACTGCTTTGACATTTTTACTTTTTACAAAAATGCTGGTGTAAAGAATAATAAGTGATGTTACTCCCTCTGTCTTATGTAAAAAGCATGTACATGCTAGCTTTGACTTAATTTTGGTTAAAATCCTTGGCTCTATGACTACACATGCAAGCACAGGAGATAGACACATATAACATATACAACAATGTATTTTACACACTCACGTGTACATGCACATGGGTAGTGAATTTAATTGTTTTGTACCTGTAGAAGTCATTAAATTTCTTATTATTATCTTTTGGTTAATAAATTTTCTTATCCAAATTTCTATATGCTAGTCGATATTCTAATACATTATTTGATTTTGTGTTTGCAGGATATACTGCTGCTAGATATACCGGTGATACTTGAAATAAGTATTTTATGTCAATATTCCAGTCTCCAATAAGCATTAGACGATTGGAGGAAGACGTTATGTACCGTATGTTGTAGTATTATGTAATGATGTCGTTGTTGTATTATGTATGTTATGTATACTTGTTGAACTATATTGTGGTATGTGTTGATGTTGAACATTATAATTCAAACATTTGTTATGTTTGGTTTTTGTGTTTAATCTATAAAAAATATTTGGTTTAATAATCTTTCTTTTGTGATGCTGTTAAATTTGCAATTTGTTGTATTAATTATGATAATGAAATGACTGTCGCTGGTGCAGAGAAAATTTTCGAATATTTTTTTTAAAAATAAAATATTAGTTAGCAACGGATTAAAACCGTTGCTAGTATTTAAAACATCAGTTATACATCTACATTTAGCAACTGCTTTAAGCCGTTGCAAAATAAATTCTGGAACGGCTACAAGCCGTTGCTAAAGTATATTTTGCAACGGCCCTTAGCCGTTGCAAAAAGTATATTACGCAACGGATTTGAGCCGTTGCAAAATTTTTACCACTGCCCATTTCGCAACGGCTCAAAGCCGTTGCAAAATTATTTTGCAATGGCTTAAAGCCGTTGCGAAATGAGGATTCTGGTGTAGTGTTTGATAAATATTTACCACTATTAAATGCATAGGATATAATTTTAGTTATATAAGTTATCAGAGTAATCAATTTAATCTATTTGGTGTGCTTTAATATGTACCAAATACAAATACAAATAAATCTATTGTTGCACAACTCTGACGAGAGAGACAACAATAACCATTCATGCTAACTCAATAAACATGTCAAAAGTAGAACAAAAAAGTAAAAAGGAAAAATACATCAATACACAATACATAGCAAATAATAAACATAAAATTGATATCTTATTATTAGGCTGCATCACTACCACTTGTGACTGCATATGTAACCCTATCTAATTGGGTACCCAATTAGATAACGGGATCAAACCAATGTAGTTCTCCTACTGCAAATAGGACTCATGGAGCCTATGATGCAACAAATAATATGTAATTCCCAATATTACCCCTTAGGCTTAATCTTCAAATTTAGGATTTCAAATCTAATTACCTTTATGGAAATTATCTCTTTGGACTTTATTCTTGAATTCTCATTTCAAAACTTTTGAAATATATACATCATTTATCCAAACTAGTCCTTTACTTCGGGATCTGAAAACAAATCACCTTTATGAAACGATACTAATATACAAACATACAAAACTATACGCTACCTGATCAGGAGGTTTCTAACCATAACAAGGCAATTGGGTCCCAACCTTCCGAAAAATAAATATAGATATATATCACTTTACAACGAGAGCGGACTGTACTGAGGCTATAAAACATCTGCACCTCCATTGCCCTCTTTTTAGTTATGGGTTACCCGAATCATCAGTAACATAACTAATCACTTTATATCCCGAAGTGGCAAAATCATTTACACTAATAATTACAAACACTTCTAATCTATAATAATTTCCATTTCCATATCCTTTCAAAAATTCATCTTAAAACCATCGGGTTTAGTCCTCGAAATCCTTTCCGTTTTATAAAACACTTTTATAAAACCATTCTTTACATAAACCACTTTTACATAAAATCACTTCAAAATATTTATTCTCAAATATGTCTCTTTTTCTCTTTTAAAGGATAGCATTTCATAAAGTTTCAACATGAAAACCAATTTTCAAATCAATTCTTTAAACTGAAGTGAACCAAATATTACCGCTAAACACCTTATAGTCAAATATGAAATAATCACAAGGTGTTATCCTACAATTATTATCTACCCGGTCCATGCATGGATAATTAATTGCTCATAAACTAGTCGAGAAAAGTCAACAATCAATAAACTATAACCAGCGCTCATAAATAGGACGAGTCTAATTCAAACAATCGATCAATGAAATCAACACAATAATAAATGATAATCAATGCTTCATTCTATCAAATATTTATAACGCTTAATTTTATCTTCGGTTAAAATAGTTTGATATTTATTTTGGAGCATCCAGGCTTTCCCTTCGACATGTTCTGGCCCTCGCCCAAGTCTTCTTGGATCTCACAGACGAAACACGTGTGCTAGTCATTTTGGCATACTCAGTTTGTTATTACATTCAAGGAAATGATTTCTATTATATTGTTTAAGTGTTATAATAACCATTTATTTAAACTCTTTCTAAAAGAATTATAAAACTTCAAATTTATCTTTAAAACATTTAATTATTCATTTAAAAACATTTATAAATGATTCTAGAACGAATCGTTAAGTTTAATGTGTCAAAAGTTATAGAAATTGCAGAAGAAAAATGCTGCGAAAAGTGCTTAAAACGGCTTATTTGATTAAAATAATTTTTTTTAATGTTTGAAAATTATTATTTTTCAATTCACATCTTTTTAAAACCAGTTTAAAAGATTTATCAAATTTATTTCATATTATTATTCGTTTAAAAATATCATTTATAAAGAAATTTCTTCTTGGATTCTGAACTGCAAAACCGCAATGTTTTTAGAAAATTGTTTTGGATATATTTCAAAATCTACTTAATGAAATCTTAATTTTCATTCTTCTTGGAAAACTATGGATAAAATAGTCCAGAAAAATCTTATCTTAAAGGATTCCGAGCTATATTCCACTTGTATACTTATTTAATCTTTATGGCACGAAATTGCGAACTACCGTGACGCGGCACACATATTTTTGACTCGTTTTTTCGATTTCTTTTCAAACTTCATGAAAACCTTTTAAATGTTTATAAAACATTTCTAAATCATTTTATACTCATTTTAAACAATATTTTTCATATTTCAAATCCATTTTCCATTTCATTTCATACTGTATTATTATAATATCATTTACAACCTTATTAGATATTTTAAAGTCATTAAGATGCCAATAATTTCCATATACATATTTATGTGGATTCGGATTCTCATTTAATTAACTATGGTTAATTTCTAACCATTTCTCTTATCATTTATCAAACCAAGTAATCATCCATATTATCAATCATGTAAACAACCAACTTTGCATCCAAGTTATCAAACATATTAATCATCTAAGATATTTAACTTTCATATTATTAAACTTGGAATTATTAGTTAATTAAAAAATGAGTACTCACCTTTAACTAAATTGATTAACTTCCTACCAACATTCTTATCCAACCACGCTTTACTAAACTAACATATACTTCACTAATACATTCATAAACAACTCCACCACCTTGCCCATGCTCACGACCATCCTTCCTCCTCCACTTTGCTCTTAGCCCAGACCTTCCTCCCACCTCCATAGCTCATGGCCATAGCCTCCCCATTGCAATACTCATGGCCTAAGGCCTTTAAAGAAGAGAAGTTGAAGAAGTGAATTAAGAAGAGGTTAGAGAGTAATTAGTGGATTGGTGCTTAAACACTCAACTATTTTTAGCCCTCCTACCTCCTTGAAACAAGAGAAGCCATTAATGAGCAAAAAAAATATCAAAAATGAAAAAGAAGAAGAAGAATGAGAAGTGTGAAGAAAATGATAAAAATGGATGAGTATTTATTGGAAAAGTAAGGAGTGGTGAATTACAAAATTAATCCTTAACAAAATTACCAAAATATCCTTACTTTGTCTTACTTTTTCAACACTTACCATCACTTTGTCACATCACTACTTTATGTCTTAATCACTTAATGCATAAGAAAAATAAAGTAAAGATTTTAGTTGATTTGATTTGACATGATTTTGTCCTTTTTTGTTTATTTTTTCTTAATGATTTTCTAGAAATTTCTATCCTTAATTAGCAAAAGTAAACTTGACTAGTTAATTGTTTATAATTAACATATTTAAAAATATGTATGTGTATATATAAATAAAGGTGCAACAACGTTGCGGTAATTTTTATTCGATAAAACGTTGATTTTTGACAAAATGTTTTACGGTCACATTTTGACGCTTTGGTTAAACTATTTATTTATGTAAACCAAATTTAAAAATAATTTTTTATAATGTTATTTAAAAATATGAACATGCATAAATTAATTAAAATTATTTATTTACCCATTGAAACTTACTTTTCTGAAATCATGATTTTGTCACTTTTTTCGACATAAGCAATTGTTCCTATTTTGTATATATTTCTCTTTGCAAATCCTATTTAATATTATTTAAATCATAAAATGTTATATATTTTTTATTTAAAATCACTATAAATAGTATAATTTAAAATGGTCAAATTCTGGGTCGTTACACCTATTTTTCAATTAAGACAAGGCAGTGATGCTGCCCTTATATTATTCTCGATGATGAACTTAAATGGCAATGATGTCGCCTATTTTAAATGTCTCCACTCCCCTATACAAGTTTACTGACTTTATACTATGCAAACTTATGAAACTCGATACTATGTGATGTGGCATGGTTATTATCAACTATATAGACTTTCGTTTTATTACCGAAGATTTTAACCTAGCTTGGTAATGAAGAGGGGCAATGACCTAAGTCGGCTATCAGCCTCCTACGCCTATAAATAGCCCCCTGAAGCCTACATAAAAAGGATCTTTTGGCTATTCGACGTCCAGACTCTGCCGGATTCAATCCTACATTTGACCATTGCTGTTATATTCGAATTCATTCATTGTAACTGCTGTAATCATTTGTAATCAGAAAAGAACATCAATAAAAGATAATTACTTGAAGTGGACGTAGGCTGGAGATAGCCAAACCACTATACATCCTGTGTCCCTGTTCGTTATTTCCATATTGTTGCTTGTTATTTGCTGAGATCTGCAACTTGTGCTTGAATATTGCTGATTTATATTCATAGTTTGGTGCTTTCACGATACTTGGGGTTTGTGACCATTTTTGGCACAAACACTTTGGTGCTTTCACTGAGAAGAACTAGCACCTGCTACATCGGATTGAAGTTCAGATTTGAAAAGAGTGAAGAGTTTGGATTTAAAAGACAATGACTCGAAAAACCAGTCGAAGACAGAGGGCTGAGAGAAACCAACAAGGAGGAAGCCAGGAGGCATCCTCTGGAGCTGGAGAAGGGCAAGCTTCGATCTACATCACCAGCGATGAGATGGAGGCTATGGCTAATTTAATGCATGAAAGAATGATGAAAAGCCAACAGGAGATGCTGCAGAATTTCTTTGAACAGATGAGAGTAGCGAGTGCGCAGAACCTTGGACCAACTACAGCGGCTACAAGTGCAGGACAAGGAGTCAGCATTGTAAAAACCAACGAAGGTCAGGTTCAAGACCGGAATGCAGGACCTGAAGGCAATCAACAAGGACTTGGGGGCAGACCCTCACGATCAGACACTGGAAGACCTATAGATGAAGCTCAACAGGCTAGAGCTAATGCTAATGCTAACGAGCTGCACGAAGAGTTTGTACCAGAATTCCCTTCGAGACTTGAGGGGCAGGACAGAAACATGACAAGGGGGCAAACCCTGGATGAAGATGAAAGAATGGTTGGTCAAGTGCGACGAATCATGAGAGGAGGATTGTCGAGTGGAGGATTGGAAGAGTTCTGTCGGAGTCTGTTCACTCCGAATATTAGAAATGCAAGGAACCCTCCAAAGTTCAAACTGCCTATGCTGGGTCCTTATGACGGGAAATCAGACCCAACCATGCATATTACCAGATACATCAGGCACATGGAAGTGCTGGGGTCATCCGAGGAAGTGATGGCTCGATGCTTCCCCCTATACTTGTCAGATTTGGCTGCACTTTGGTTTAGACAGCTGGAGACTGGATCAATCAGAACATGGGACGAGCTTGTAGATTGCTTCATGAGATAGTTCAGGGTCCACGTGATGCGACCCAAGAGTGTGATGACTTTGGCTTCAATAAAGCAAAGGACCGGAGAGTCCATAAAAGATTTTCTACTGCGATTCAATGCAACGGTGGCTTCTATAGACCATCCGGATCCATCGATGATGTTGATGGCGGCGGTGGCAGGAGCTGGGGAAGGCACTGAATTCAAAGATTCTTTGGCAAGAGATCCATCACAAGATCTTGGAGAATTTTATCATGAAGCTAAAAGATTCATTCGGCTGGAAGAATCACGAGCCGAAAGGCGAGAAGTAAATGTTGTGCAGGGCGAAAAAACCGCCAGGGAACAGTCTAGAGCGGACAAAGGAAAGAGAAAGCAGGACGATAGACGTGATGGTCCTGATAGACGGAAGAAATTACGAGAGCCTAGATTCAAACAATACACAGATCTGATGGCAAATCTAGAAAGGATTTACACTGAAACTCAAGGGGCAACTCCCCTATCGAAAACCGCCCAGGAGAGATCCCACTGAGCGGGAGCGTAGAACTGGAAAATATTGCCTATTCCACGAGCTGGATGGGCATACTACCGATGAATGCCGTCACCTAAAAGATGAGGTGGAAGAACATGCCAAGAGTGGTAGATTGCCACAATATACCAGGGAACGGATTGCGGCCGTAAGACCTGAACAACTGCCGCCTCCACCTGACAGAACTGATCCTGGATCGGGATCACGACTCGTTATCAATTGATTATGATGGCAAGGGCCATGTTCGGGATTTGAACTTTGGCCAATTAGATTTCTTAGATTTGATTTCAAAATAAAATGGCTATTCCACATACTCATGTAGGGGAACCGGAGAGATCCCTAGGCATGCTCTGAGATGGAGATAGACCAATCTGCCCGGAGAGGCAATGTTTAATTTTTTCCTTATGTTTGAGATTGAACATCTAGGGCTTGAATTTAATAAATAAACTTGAATTTCTTGAAATAAACCTTTGACCGGAGAGTTAAAGGATGAATATTAAATACCAACATAAAATTGATCGCTTTATGACCCTACCCAGAGAGGCGGGGTCTGGAGTGCAAGAAGTGAGTTGCTTCACCGGAGAGCGACAGGATCGACTCACTTAACGTCGTTTCCAATTCACCAGAGAGTGATTAGGTTGGGATTCGATAAGAGCCCGGACAGGCTGTGATCGGCCCACGATTTAGGCCATGGCATCACTTAACGTTTAGATACACTGAACCGGAGTGCAAGAAGTGAGTTGCTTCGCCAAAGAGTGACAGGATCGACTCACTTAACGCTGCTTCCCCTTCACCAGAAAGTGACAGGATGGGATCCAGCAAGAGCCCGGAGAGGCTATGATCGGTTTAGAACAACCAAGACATCGCTATATGCCCTAGCTGGGGCCAGAGTGCAAGGGATAGAAAGCAATGCCGGAGTGCAAGGGATAGAAAGCAATGCCGGAGTGCAATGGGATCTTTTTATTCAATCGCTAAGTCTGGAATGGGATTGGCAAGGGTCCAGAGTGACCATCGATAGTCCGAAGAGACTGTAGAATTGCATTCTTAACTTCCACAGGAAGAAATGGATAACGATTTGGCTTCGAACAGCCATGAACTTGATTGAAAATGCTATAAGCTCTGAATAAAACATGAACTCACTGCATTCGATTTGAGACTGATCAAAACACACCTTTTACCAAAGGCATGTTTTGGGGGGCAAAGTGTTATCCCACCTTTTGGAAAAGCTGAGATACCCAAAAATTAACTGAAAATCAATAATAACAAGTCATGAATATCAACTATGCATTGCAGGATAACCATGGATATCGATGTATTTTGTCCGAGTCCGGATCGGGCTGCAATTGACAAGACATGACAAGCAAAACCATAAAAGCCCGCATTCCAAATTTCAAGTCAATCCGAGTTCGTATGTTCAAGTTATGATGGATGCAAATTGAAGGTGATAACTCTATTTTCGTATCCATCACCGAGCTCCGTTTCGAATCCATCAGATTCGTATCCATCAAAATGAATTCGCCTCGCTTCGAATCCATCAGGTTCGTATCCATCGGAACGACACCGCCTCAGTTTGTTTAAATCCATCAGGAGCTAGCGATTTCGAATCGATCATCTTCGAATCGATCAATCTCGAACCAATCAGAGAGACCTTACCTTAACTCTGTTCGAACCCATCAGGTTCGAATCGATCCCGGGCCGTGCTATTCGTGCCCATCGAGTTCGTATCGGCCAAAGAACTCCTGATCGTGTCCATCACATGCCATGTTCGCGTCTACCATACAACTGCTGTTCGTATCGATTCGCAAGCGCCACTAGTTCATATCGATTTGATCGCTACGAACTGGACCAAGATCGATTGGTACGAATAATGATAAATTACTGGTGCAAATGGAGCTGCATGCGATGGATGTGAAATGGTCCTCATCAATAAATGACGATGCGAACAAGGCGCGCGAATAACTCGGTCAATACGCCACAAAACTTGGATCGATCCAGGAAGCTCGCTCCACATCACTCCACATCACTCCACGTCACTGTGCGCACGTGCTCCTGATCGATGCGAAAGGGATGGATACGAAGCCATGGGTTCGAACTAGACAGCCTTCCAAAGAACATCGACTCGTATCGATCATAAATCAAAATCCACTGATCCAAATGCTATGAAATTTTTACAGCAGCTTGCATACATGCTAAAGAATGTCTCCGCCAAGTTTCAGCTCGATTGGGTCATTTCTTGATCGATACGAAATCAATTCGTATCGATCACAGATCGAGTCGAAACTTGGTGGGACCGATCACGTGGTCCCACTCACGTGCCAGAAGAAGTCTTCCGAAGTTTGAGCGCGATATCAGCCTCCTACGCCTATAAATAGCCCCCTGAAGCCTACAGAAAAAGGATCTTTTGGCTATTCGACGTCCAGACTCTACCGGATTCAATCCTACATCTCACCATTGCTGTTATATTCGAATTCATTCATTGTAACTGCTGCAATCATTTGTAATCAGAAAAGAACATCAATGAAAGATAATTACTTGAAGTGGACGTAGGCCGGAGAAGTCGAACCACTATAAATCTTGTGTCCCTGTTCGTTATTTCCATATTGCTGCTTGTTATTTGCTGAGATCTGCAACTTGTGCTTGAATATTGCTGATTTATATTCATAGTTTGGTGCTTTCGCGATACTTAGGGTTTGTGACCATTTTTGGCGCAAACAGCTGATATAAGTCTAAAATTCTAATGTATAGGGCTTTGTCATGGGTCAGATGGTTTATGCATAGAAGGGAACACGCAAAGATGAGGTAGGTAATTGGTTAGCCCGCAAAACCATTAGGATCAGAGTGACCATAGGAATAGTAAGTTTCAGACAGACCAACCATTTTCCTTCTAATAGTAAGTTATAAAATTTGATATGTCTGGTAGGTCCGAGTCAGCCATATACGTTTGTAGTCACCTAAAGAAAACTATGATGTTAGGATAGGTAGTCCATCAATTTAGATAGATTGGTCATGATTATCCAAGTTGCATGCATGTATTTGTTCGTATATATTGATTAATTTAACCATTGTGTGTGTAGGTGCACGATTTATATAAGACAAATTTAGAGGATACTAGTGAGGGGAAAACCCATTCCGCTTAACAGTGTGGCATCACTAGATATCTATTTATTAAGATAACATATTATTATTACACCATACTATTGTCTAATCCAAAGTTTTTAATTTTTCCTTTTAACTCTTGGGTGCTCATTTGTGCAGCTCGAGAGTAAGATTTTTAAGGTTAAGTAGGTTTTGGCGAATAAAGCTTCCGAAAACATGCAGTAGGCAAAGCTAGTTATGTTGGAGTCTGTCTTGATGTCTACTGTGTGATGTTATTGTATTCTATATATGTAATGATAGAAACTGTATCTGTCCGCTCAACCAAGGAGGCATCTTCATATGTTGCACTTGGAGTATTCTGTAGTAATTTATAGCAGTTTCGTTGATTTGCATATGTCCACTTTTAATATTCTCTTTATTAATTCACAATAATCTTGATTACAGTACGAAACGGCAAGAAACCATAAGAAAGTAAGAGAATAATGGAGGAAGCTGGTTACAATAAAAGTGTTATCCAACCAGCAGCGTAAAGATCATCAGAATGACCCCCTAGGCCTGTATTTATAGGTTAAGGCGACCACCAATCTGTTTGGAACTTCGACAACAGGACCTCCTCGTTCACATGGGCCCACCATGGGGGACGCTTGGCCCAAATCCCAATAGAGAGGGATCGAAACCAATCCCTCCATTGGTTGATTTTAGGACAACGGTCCCTATGGTAGCTTCCCCATGCTTTAGTATGATGGTGCCTCAAATATCACAATGATTGGATTTGTGGAGCTCTTGCTTTTACTCAATCTTTAGTTTGGTTCCATATTAAAATAGTTTCCGCCAAACCCTTCACTTGATGTTATGCCGATCCATACTCACTTATCATGTATATCCTTTGAGTTTCACAACGTCGATCTATAATGCTTCTTAAATATATGTTGATCTCTCTTGTTGTAGGATATTATACTGATCCCTCTCTGTTTGCACATAACCCTTGGTCTTCACCAAAACATGCCGCCCTCGTATGACTCAACACAACACCACCCATATACTTCAACCATATCGACCCCTATCATGACTCTATACTATGCTGACCCCTTGGGTAACTATTAAGGTCGATCCTTACTATTTTACTTTTCTATACCGATCCCTCTAGTATCTCATCTATGTTGACAAATGAGTATGCCGATCCCTATTCCATCCAAGCAAATTTCCATATTTCCGACATCCTACTTTTTTTATTTATCAACTCTATTCAATATGGGCTTCGTATAACTGTTAGAACTCTATTTTCGGGTTATAGAGCCATTGTTTCATCGTCATCCTTCCTGACGACAGTCGAGTCTGTCTTGTGTAATCAGTCCAGTATATCCGAGTCAGGGTACCGGGTAACACTTGCCCTTCCAAAGTACGTCTTGTGAGTAACATGACGTGCTTTGAATCGGAAAAAGTCTAATTTACCAAAAGTAATCCATCCAACTCCCTGATTGATTTCTATTTCTTCATAGACTTTCAATAATATAATCCAATGTCATATTCCGTTAGCATATATAAATTCGGTTATGCGGGATATAAGGGCCTTCTTTTATCTGATCCAATTTCGAACTTGAAGGTTTCAGGCTTGATTGCAATTTCAGTTGATTTCAAAAGGTTGAACTTTTAAATCATTCCTATGCATATCCACATATACGTTTCTATTGTGGGTTCCCAGGCGTATTCAAACATTCATGGGTCATTGCCAAATTTTATAATATTCTATGTACTCACGTCTGCAGTCGAACCTTCATAATGACAATTCTCATTTAATTTTCAATTGCCCATCATATTTCCTTTTCCACTTTTCATTTCATCCATTTTCTTTCTTTTCTTTCTTATCTTTTTTTTAAAAAATTATTGTGGAGTGATCAGCATCTGACATGCCGATCCCTTGGTGGATACACGTTTATAGGGATCGGCAAATCCTAAGGTCGATCCCTATTCGATTCCTTGACTGGTTCACACAAGATGATCGGTTCCTTCTTCTTATACATGCATATATATAAGCACACCTTTCTCCCTTCCTTCCCTTCACTTTTCTGCTTCCCAATTTTTACCTTATCATTTTTACTTGCCCTTGCACACATTTCTTGCCGAACCCAAGTAACAACAATCCCTTCTTGCAAACCAAAAGTTCTTCGACCCCGTACCCAATCCAAGCACGAATCCAAGTAACTCCTCACAATCGCTTCTCCTTCATCTTTGATACCAAAGATCGAATGCTCGCCCTTCAAATTTAACTTGATATATATGGGTACGAAACCCCCTTTTATCATCCAAATGACTTATGAATCTTGAGCTTGGGTGAGTTCATGTGTCTGTTAGGTAGATAGCATGGTGGATTGTACTAAGACATGAATGAGAGGATAAGAAGATGAAGGAGAAGGAGGAGTTAGAAGAGGGTTTGGTTGAAGTTTGTGATGGGATGAAGGAAAGTTAACGCTTTGGACTGGAAAAGAGGTATTGGGATAGGGCTCGATATTAGATGGAATGGTGATGGGATAAAGGGTAGTTAGGTGAAAGATCGGCGAGGAGGATATGAAGAAAGGGATCGACGCTATGGTTGTTTGCTCTTGACCAGGGATCAGTGGGAAGTTATCTTTGATGAGGGATCGGTGTTGAAGCCGAGTGATCGGTATGAAGTTTTTTGGTGACGGATTGGTAGACGTCTTAAAATGAGGGATCGATAGGAGACAGTTGTGCGAGGGATCGGTATTAGTAGCTTTGGTGTAGGGTTCGGTATAATATGGTCGGGGTAAGGGATCGGCTTAGAGTATAGGGATCGGTATTGACACTAAAGACAAATTTAATCTATGTCGTTTGAATACTTAACTTCATATTGCCCTACCTGAATATAAGATAACTAAGGACAATACGACTTGCATACTTGGACTGTCGAACTTAAGCTTAGACAAACAAACTACCGGACTTCTCAATGTAGACTAAGTAAAAAACTAGCTAATGAACTTGGATAATAAACTTCATAATTCAATATCCCAATAACCGATCCTAAAGCTTTCATTGCTGACCAACTTTCTTGTCCATTGGGATGGTCAGGGATGGCGATCTCTCTGGATAGAACTCTAAATCTTATCAATTTATTCTTGTTTTTCCGATTTCAAACTATTTATGCTTGTTTCACGCTGAGCTGCACAACACTAGTCCATACTTGACATAGGGGGAACATTTTATCATTGCTAATCTTGATTTTCTACTGAGTATAGCTGGCATAGATCCCAAACACACGAAGCGTTTAGTTAACATGACTTCTGAATCAGTGGTGAGACACATCTGCTCTAAAGCAAAATCAAGTTCTACCACCATATCAGGAAGACCTTCTTCGAGCCACCACGTAGAACAACCCGAAGCATCTAATCCTTAAATCAATCTCTTCTCTGATATTCCAGTTCCCTCAACAGAAACCATCAACCCAGCTTCCGATGCCATTGTGGGTGCCGTTGTCCTAGATATCCCTGTCGACTCACAAGCTTCTCGAATCAACGAAGCCGCTCTTCGTCGATTGGGCTCCATCAATGGGATACCATTTGAGGATGTTTTAGTTCCAACGAGGGAAAATAGACATCATTTTCCCCCAACCGGATATATAGCGTGTAACAAGATTATGTGCTGGGCTAGTTGCATTCAACCTTTTAATTCCTTTGTCTGGAAGATGTTGAGATATCTTGGGATCGCCCCTACTCAGTTGCATCCCAATAGTTATGACTTTCCTTCTATTCATGAACGTCATGTTCCGTCTGCCCACTCCTAAGGACATCAGATTTATCTATAACTTCAAAAGATGATCAGGAAGTCCTTTTTACATCTTCCTTGAACCTTCCTCGAACTGTCAAGTCCTGACAGGCGCATGGAACAAGCTTTCATTATTTAAGCACGAGGGGTTCTATAGGTGAGGACCCCCCAGCTTCTTAAGAAGAAGGTTAGAAGGACGTAAGTGTTACTTCTACTTTCCTCTTAAGTTCGATGACTCAAGTCATAATTTCTCCTTTGAATATACTAACGTCTGAAGTTCTTCCATGTGTTCATCCAAGAACCAAAGGTGCCGAATTTTCTAGAGTCATCGCCGTCATTCGCGCTACTCCTGTTGAGGAATGGGATATTAAACTCCTCGTAACTGACAAGGTGCCATCTTTATTTGAGTCGTTGGAAGAGGCCGTAGAATTGCACTCCCCGGGAGCAAAGCAGTCCTGAAGATTGTTGCCAAACGAAGAGAAGAAACAATCAATCCCATCGTGCCCTCTGTCAAAGGGACTTAGGAAGATACCGAAGAATTGGAAATCAAATATTCTCAAGCTGATAGACTGGGAGATGATGACATAGGCCTTGGAAAAACACCGGTGGTTGGACCGTCGTAGTTTGGGCAATCTCAGACACCTCCGAAGAAAAAGAAGAAGTTAGTGTACCGGTTATGCAAAAGAAAGGCTGGGTCAAATCCAGAGTTCATCATTACTCCCCTTGAAGACAAGTCGTCTTCTCAATGATTGGAAAGTTAGTTAAAATGGTTCTTCGACCTTCAAATTCTGGACAACATTATGTCCTACGACTTTCCTAATATAAATATTGAAGGACTTAACTCCCCTACTAGTAGCGGCTAAGGCATCCAACTTTCTAATAAAGGGGAGAGCACTCCGATGAGTAAAGCCACTATTATCGGTCCATTGAAGGGAACACTAGGACACTCACCGACACTTGCACTCCACTGCACACTTGTTATTGGTCCTTCGTATAACAATTTTTAATACGCTCTTATTTAGTTTCTCATAGGTGCAATGTCTCAATATCGTTCCTTCGATTGTGTTTGATGCTCTTCTACTTATCACCGCTCAAGCCGAGACTCTGAGTCTGTGTAACGTAAAGAGAAGGATGATGGACGAGATAAAGATTATTATTAAAGAGAATCCTCTTCCTCATCTAAACAAAAATCCCAATCACATGCTTCTCGTCATGACGAACACTCTAATCATCCTACTCATAGCGGAGAGAAATCTTCGTATCGTGGCCCACATGCCCTTGTGCCTCATGAGCAACATTCTAGCTCTTCTAGTTCGAGGAAGTCTCGAGAACGCAGATCCAGTAAGCATCCACTTGCCACTTCTGACCCAATGCCATTGGCTTACGCTCCTAACTGTACTACAACAAAAAATTTAGCTGAACTTAAAGTTACTTTTTCAAAGATCTGCTTTGATGGACTCAAATTCCACCTCTTTATACATGTCATTCCTAGACACCTAAAGAAAGCTCATTAGCATGTATGAACAATGTATTCGTTCACCATGAATCATTTATTCATTTGGCTGAGAACGTTTCTGAAGTCTCCATAGAGCGTCAACATGAAATCGCTCGTATCAAATTGGAGGCTATTCACGACAAAGATATCGTAAAGCATTAGGATGCTGAGTTGTTGAATACAAGACCAACTTGTAGAAGACCAAATGAATGCAAAGGAGACATTAGAGGTGGTAAGTCTCTTAGAAACTTTACACAAGAAGGAACTTGATGCGGCGCTTCAACTCAACGGTATGCTTGTTTTAGAAAAGGACTCCTTGTAAAAGGAGAAAGACGCTCTAGCTTGCTGCATTGAAGAGCTTGAAGAATTGCTAAAGAAGGAGAGGGGAGGGAAAATTAAGGCCCAAGAAGAGTCGCAGAGATACTGCAAAGAAATCGTCGAGGCAAGGAGCTTGAGAATAAAACTCGATGAACAATTCTCCAAGATTAAAGCTCTTAAGAAAGAAGACCGGGAAGAGGGCAGAAAGGAGGTGCTTGAACAAGCTAACTCCCAGGTGGAGGTTGCCATCGAGTCTGGTAGGAACGAGATTAAGGACTTGTTCAATCCATTAATTATTTAATATGATGCAAAGGCCCTTGTCCATTGCGACTTAAGATTTCTTGCCAAGGGTTACCTCGAATCACTTGCTGAAGCCTGGGAACACATCGTCAAAATAAAGAAAGAAGAATTGGGAGAGGCCGAATTCAACGAAGAGGACAAGGAAATGAGAAGTCGGATCTAGCCGCCGCTAAGCATCAATTTTTCAAGGCTTCCACACTGACTAAGGAAGGAGAGGATATTGTTGAGTCTTCTAGAACCGATCTAAGGGTTCTTCTCCTATCCAAGTAGCCGGACCATCATCTTCTCATGTTACGGAGCAAAATCTTGGCTACGATTAGGACAGACCCGGCTTTGGACCATAGATGCTATCTCCCACTCTCGAAGGAAGCATTCTGATGACTACAGAAAGTCAATCGAATGCTGGTATCATACTGAACTTCTTTGAATTTGAAAAGTTTTTGTTCTCCCTACGCAATGGTTTCAACTAATGTCCGTGTTTTAATAAATATTGCAGGACTTCCAGTCCCTGATCAAACTCCTAAGAGCGGTGCCACCATGAAGCAACAGGATAAAATGGAAAAACTCCCGGCCGCTGACGATATTCCAAGGCCCGATGCCCAAGTTATCGATGCACTTGACGAAGATAAGCCTGAAGATCCATCCCCTATTGATGAATCAGATGATTTAATAATCACAGGTGCTTCGGAGCACACCACTAAAACCAGCATGAAGAAGCAGATCAAGAAGGAGGAAAAGTCAAAGCGTAACGTTAAAGGTGAGCCCGTCGAGGTGGAAGTCGAAGATCCTGATCTTGTACCACTGCAAGTCATTCCACCTGGTGAGATGATTCTTGACGAAATCCCTCCTTCTTCTTCAAGCATTCTGACCAAAGCAGGGTAAAGGGTCTTGGAAGAGAAGTTCAACCGGTTCAACTCTTGAAAAACTAAAAAAGGAGAGGAAGTCGAAGAAGTAGTCATTACTTCATATCATTGTACATAATTTGAATTATTGTTTCTTTTCTAAGTCATAAGCGTACGGGTACAAATCTCAATTTTTTTTAAATAACTTGTATTGGAATTTTTAAACTTGTGAATAAAAGTTTTTGCTTTCGATTAATCATTATGTGAACTATTATTTTGATAGTTGGAAGATTGCTTTCCATTCATTGTACTTGTAATTTATTGACTGCAAATTCCGTTAACAATTCATTATCTCCATATTAAGGCCCTCTTACGGTTGTTGCCTTGAGTTATAAAAAATGCTAAGCTGGAGCTATAATGAGCTATCATATTTAGCCTTCAGTGGTTTGTATTCCTCCCATCGATTTCAGGTTGGAGTTTGTGGGATACAGAATAGTCGAAATCCACTTATCTATCCATGGAGTTTACATGTAAGTCCACGCTCTGAGGACTAGAGTCATTTTGCGAGCGGTCGGTTCACGCTCGATTTATGTTCATACTTCAGTCCACACTCTGGAGACTTAGATTTATTTCGTGGGTGGTCAATTCACACCCGATTCATTTATACTCCAGTCTGCACTCCGAGGACATAGAGTTATCTCATGGGCAGCCGGTTCACACTCGAATTGTTTATACTCCGGTCCACACTCCGAGGACTTAGAGTTTTCTTGTCAAAGATCGGTTCACACCCGATTTTTTTATACACCGCTCTGCACTTTATGGACTTAGAGTTTTCTTTTAGGCGGTCAGTACACACCCAATTGTTTATACTCTGGTCCATGCTCCGGTGAACTAGAGTTTTCTCGTGGGCAGTCGGTTCACACTCGAATTTTTAATGCTCCAGTCCACACTCTGAGGTCTTAGATTTTCTCGTAGGCAGTTGGTTCACGCCCGAATCGTTTATACTCCAGTTCGCACTCCAAGACTTAGAGTTTTCTCATGAGCAGTTGGTTCATGCTCGAATCGTTAATACTCTGGTCCGCATTCTGAGACTTTGAGTTTTCTTATAGGTGGTCGGTTCACACTTGAATTGATTATGCTCCATCCGCACTCCGGGACAAAGAGTTTTCTCATGGGTGGTCGGTTCACGCCCGGATTGTTTATACTCCCTTCGGTCGCCTCGATTTTGTTTCAATCCCACAATTCGGACAGGAAATTTTATCAATCTTCAGATCGCTGGCGATGTTTTTTTCTTATTGCATGTCCCATCCTTTGAATCAAGAAAATGTATGAGCTTATCTTGTTCAATCCCATCAGCGATAGTATGATTGATCGATTTCAAACTTCGGGAGCATGTTCACATATCACACATATCGGTATCAATCAGTTTCATTATGTACTTAACATAAAATGTAATAACAGTCATATATACAAAGGAAGTTCAAGACTTTATACATCAAGTGGAAAGGAAAAAACTAATCTGTCTTATTGCATATCCGAAAAATCAAATGCTAAAGTAAATATTAGAAGTAAATGGAACTGAAATGCAATGGAAATCTTCTAAGTGAAATAGCATCGTAAATGCTCGCTATTCCATGCTCTTGGAAGTATAATGCCGTCGACAGCCGCTAACTTGAAAGTACCTTCTCCAAGCCTCTGTTCAATGACATACGGACCTTCCCTTGTCGGATTCATGTGTGAAGGGACTGGAAAAACCCATTTCAGGACGAGATCACCAACTTCAAAGGTTCTCAATCCTACTTTTATATTGTAATATCGGGCGACTCGATGTCGGTGTGCAACTGCTGTTAAATCGGCTTCCTCGTGCTTCTCATCGATAAATCCAAAGATTCCAAGAGAAGATATTTGTTCGTTTTGGGGTTGTAGTACATCACTCGATGAGAAGGGACATCGAGCTCTACCGAAATAAAAGCTTCGGTTCCGTAAGCAAGAGCGAATGGAGTATGGCCAGTCACGGACTTATTAGTGGTTCTGTAGGCCCAAAGAGTTGTAGGAAGTTCATTCACCCACTTGCCTTTAGCCTTCTCCAAACGCTTTTTCAGAATAGACTTAATAATTTTGTTTACAGCTTCAACATGTCCATTCACATGAGGGTGAGCGACCACTGCAAACCTCTTTTCAATATGATTTCTCTGGCAAAACTCTTTGAGTTCAGCGTTATCGAATTGAGTCCCATTATCTATTATGATAGCTTGTGGAAGATTGAAGCCACATATGATGTTTCGAACAATGAAATTGATTACTTTCTTGGTTGTGATCATGGGAACTGTTCTGCCTCAGCCCATATGGTGAAGTAATCAACCGTGACAATAGCATACTTCGCATGACCCTTAGAGTGTTAAAGAGCCAATGATGTCTATACCCACATAACGAATGACCATGGACTGGCGACCTACATGATCTCTGTCGATGGAGCTCTTGGGACTTTCGTATATATCTGGCACTTATCACATCGTCTCACATAATCAGCAGCATCCAAATTTATAGTTGGCCAATAATATCCGTAACAGAGCACTTTTTTTGCTAGAGTTTGGCCCCTAGTGTGAGTGTCGCATTCTCCCTCATGAACTTCTCTCAGAACACGCTTTATCTCATCATGAGTGATACACCGGAGTAAGGTATGGAAAACCCTTTTCTATACATAGTTCTTCTTGCATAATATACCGCAAAGCTTTGTAAAGGACTTGTCGCTTTTCGTTTCTCCTTTCAAGCAAGATTCCATGCAACAAGTAATCTTTAAATGGAGTCATCCATGATTCCCCCTCGAGATCCGCTTCCAGCACTTGATCAATTTCCATCATATTTATACTTAGTGTATGCAATATCTTGATTAGAAGCTAGCCCATATGTTGCGCATCGCCAGTACTAGCGAACTTTGCCGATGAATCGATCTCTCCATTTTGCTCACGTGGGATATGTGAAATGTCATAGTATTCGATATCCGCCAACAACGCCTAAACTCTGGTATGATACGAGGAAAGTCGTTATCCCTTAGCCTGATACTCTCCTTTGACTTGATACACCACCAATTGTGAGTCGCAAAAGATTTCAAGAGACTTCACTCCGAGCTCTCTAGCAAGTTTAGGTCCAGCGATCAATGCTTCATACTCGACCTCATTGATTGCAGCAGGAAAGTCAAGCTTCAAAGCATAGCAAATTAACCGGTTCTCAGGGGTTACAAGCACAATCCTATCTCTAGAAAAGTGATCATTAGATGCTCCATTAGTGTACAAATTCTATCTCACGGTAGAGATTCCTCTACCTTCTGGAAGCTCATTTTGCATGGTAAATTCTGTTATAAAGTCCGCCAACGCTTGACCTTGAATAGCTCTTTGAGGTAGATATGTAATGTCGAACTGGCTGAGCTCGATATTCCATTTGAGCAACCTCCCATATGTCTCAGGTCATTGTAGGACCTGTCGTAATGGCTGGTCAGTGTAAATGTTGATCGGATGTGCCTGGAAGTACGGGCGAAGTTTCCCTGGTGCAATTAGCAAGCAGTATGCCAATTTCTCTATCTTCGGATAGTTCCTTTCTGCTCCTATTAATCGCTTACTAGCACAATACACTGACCTCTAAATTCGGTTCTCCTAGCAAATCAAGTTGGCACTTGTAGCATGTGCTGATACAGCCAAGTAAATTATAATCATCGTGATCTACCGGCTTTGACAAGACAGGGGGTATCTCCAAATGATTCACCGGAGCTCGAAATGCGTCTTCACAATACCGCATCCTTCTAAGTTTCTCTTTCCCTTTCTAATCTAATCAAAGAAAGAAATGCATTTGTCAGTTGCCCTAGAGATAAATCAACTTAAAGCAGCAACCATCCCATTCATAATCCGAACTTGTTTAATGGTTATGGGCCCTTGAATATCTCGAATAGCCTTAATCTTTTCTGTATTAACTTCGGTTCCTCGAGTATTGACAATAAAGCCAAGAACTTTCCAAACGCAACACCGAATGAACATTTTAAAGGATTGATCTTCATCTTATAAAATAAAAGGATGTCGAACATCTCTTTCAAGTCTCGAATGTGGTCTTTTGATCACCATGACTTCATAAGCATATCATCCACATAGAATTCCATTGTCCTTCCAATATGATCTTTAAACATCAGGTTAACTAAGCGTTGATAGGTTGTTCCAGTGTTCTTCAATCCAAACGGCATCACCACACAACAGTATAATCCAACATCCATCACAAAGCTGGTGTGTTCCTGATCAGGGACATGCATCGAGATTTGGTTATACCTTGAGTGCGCATCCATAATGGATAATGATTCATGCCCTGCAGTTGAATCAACTAGCTGATCAATCCTTAGAGGAGGGAAACTATCTTTAGGACACGGCTTGTTCAAGTCTGAATAGTTGATGCACGTTCTGCATTTCCCATTCAACTTCTTTAACGACACAGGATTAGATATCCATTCAGGATAGATGCATTACGAATAAACCCAATGACTTTTAGTTTATCCACCTCCTCTTTAAGAGAAAAAGATCTCTTTGGATCCATGCCTCGCCTCTTCTTTTTATCGAAACATATTTTGGATCAACGTTTAATGCATGGCTAGTAATGGAAGGTGAGATCCCACACATGTTAGAATGATTCCAAGAAAACACATCTAGATTCGCTTGGAGAAAATCAGTACATTCTCTCATCATTGAGAGGATGAGCTGCAATCCAATCTTCATGACCCGTGGTAGGTTGTCGTGGCTGACTGTTATATCAATCGTCAGCTCAACCGACGCGCCTTAGTCTTCTTGGGCTCCTCTTCGTCATCCCTAGATCTATATCTCTATAGAACCAACTGTGGTGCCCAAGCTAATGCTTAGGCGCCATTTGTCTATCTTCAATAACGTGGATGCAGATAGATTTGTCCACATCCTTTCCCTTCTCCTTACGCTGAGCTTCTCTCAACTTAGCCACATAAAAAATACGTCCATTCGTCCGATCACCATGCACCACTCCTACTCAATTATCAGTTAGAAATTTTAAAGTCATACAACATGGGTCAAGAGCTGCCTGAAATTCTGCAAGCGTCGGTCATCCCAGAAAAACGTTATACGGTGAGTCAACATCCAAAACGATGAACGGTAGGATCCACGCTCTCCTACATTCACCTTCCCTCAATTCAACTGGTAACTCCATATAACCAACTACCTCAGTCGCCATACCATTGAAACCATGTATACGAGCTTTAGATGGTTTCAATTCCTTAGCCTCCTATTCTCATTTGATTATAAGTCTTCTTAAAAATAATGTTTACCGAACTTCTGCAATCAATCAAAATTCTTCTCACCAGAGCAGGGCCAATCATGGAAAAAATGACCATCAGGTCAATTTTAGGAGCCTCTACTCTATCTGCATCCCTACTTCTTAACGCTATATCATCAGTCATCGTATGTTGTTGCTTGGCCGAGCTCCTTCCTCCATATTTGAACAATATGCAAAATCCATGTGCCTCATTGCGCTGGCATAGCGCTTCATTTCCTGCTAACTTCTATTCATAGGATGTGGTCCCCCCAACTATTGTGTTTATTACTAATCTTCCTTCGGTCCGCACAAGATCCTCAACTCTACGCGAAGTTTGTCCTCGATTAGTGTCACATGTCCCATGCCCGCCATCCTGTGGAGATGTCACAAACTGCTACAACTTCTTCTCCCAAATCAACTTCTCAATAGCATCCTGGAGATGTCTGCACTCATTCGTATTGTGCCTGTAAGATTCATGAAACCGGAAATATTTTCCAGCCTATTTTTGTTTCTTTGCTGACTACTTTGGATGCGGGTTCTTATACTGAAAAGTATTATAGGTGGATAAGTAAATAAATTATAGAGATGCATTTAGAGACATGTAGTTGTCATACATAGGAATACTAGACCTTGGTCTCCCATGCTCCCTCTTGTGGTCTCGATTCCCTTTACCTTTTCCCTTTAGTTGATTTGGCTTGTTCTGAACATTAACTCGAAACTTCGCAGAACTCTCATCAGACTGCTTTATTGAAATATTGTTATGTACCACTTCTTCTCTTGGTCTCATGACATTGCTTTCTCTAGAAGATCTGGCTACCTCCTTCCTCATAAACTAAGTTGCCTTTGAATAGATGCGTTCTAACGCGGGCGGCGATTTTCCAGCTAACCAATCACCAAAGTTGGATTCCGGATCAATTCCTCTTGTCACAGTCATAAGTATAGCATGGTCATTTGGATTACTAACTTTAGTGGCAGCGATATGAAATCTTTCCAAGTCATCCTTCAACGACTCCCCCGGAGCTTGCATTAGTTGGATAGTGACATAACATCTTTAGGACGAGCAGCATGGATCCGAAACTGCTCCACAAACTTTGTTGTTAGTTCATTAAACCGTAAAATTGATCATGCGATAACCATATCGTCGCGATCCCAGAGAGGGTTATAAGGAAGCATCTACACATGGTTGCGTCATTGGTTCTCACTGAGTACGTCAACCACTCGTACCTGATAATGTGTTGCCTTGGGTCAGTTTTTTCCACATAGGTAGGCATCACAGGCATGTTGAATCTTCTGGGATATTACGCATGCAAAACACTGTCGGTAAATCGGGTATGGCTCCTTGAAATCCCCCAATCATCATTTGTCAAACTTGATTCTCTCTCGCCCGCTGTCTGACCATCGTCGATAAGTCCGATGTCTGGATGGGTGGTGCCATCTGGTGGTCGCACTCCACTTCACGTGAATGGTCCAGTCAATGTTTACGGGCCACTTCATGCCTCCTTGGTCCCCTATCCTCTTGATGTGTACCATGAGCATTTATCTCGTTGTCATTCTAGAGGGGCAGTTGGTCAGCATTCAAATGAACTTCGGCATCCAAACTTTTGAAAATAGCTCCAGCTCGATTCCCCAAGTGCAACCTGGGATTCCCTTCTCTGGAGCGGGGATCGGTACCGATCCCTAGGGAAGGATTAGCACCGATCCATCTTGGCAAACCGTATTGGTCTGCCAAGCTCGACGTCCCCACTTTCTCTCCTTCGACCCTACGATGCCTACGCCTGTGATATTCATTTGGTGAGGCTGAACTCGCCAATGTCAAGCAAGAAGCAAGATCCCTTTTGGCGCTCTAACACTATTGTTGAGCAATCTGGTTCATAAGTTAGCATTAGTTTGGATTTTCTCATTTAGCTGCCTACGGCTCTCCATTAACTCCCTCATCAAGTTGTTGAATTTAGCTCTATTTATAAAATCAGTGAGGTTTTGGGCTTTAGCAGGCTCTACATTCAAATTTGCAGGTTGGTCGCTTGGAGCTCCTTGTTGAATAATAGCAGTTTCATTTGCGTCAACGTTCTAGGAAGTTGATTTGGTATGCCTCACCATTTTGGATCTCTTTGCTTAGATTCTAGTAAATCTAAGTTGTATCTGCAGGCTTTTGAAGATAAATCTGGATCTCCTTTGGGGGATTTTCTCAATCCATTAGCAGCAAAGGGGATCCTAACGTACTGAGAATCAGATTCTCGGTGAAGCACCTGAATTTTTTCAACTAAATGAGCCACAAACACGCAAGAAAAAATTTAAGTAGCGAAATAAATGAAGAAACTAAATGAAAATAGAGGAATATATCAAAATAATAAGAAAGTTACAGCAGAAAACGAGACCAACGAGATTTATAGTGGTTCAGCGTTGATTTTCCTATGTCCACTTTGAATATTCTCTTTATTGATTCAAAATAATCTTGATTACGGTAAGAGACAACAAGAAGCAACAAAAAGGTAAGAGAATAATAGAGGAAGCTGATTACAATAAAGTGTTATCCAACCAGCAGCATAAAGATCCTCAGAATGACCCCCTAGGCCTGTATTTATAGGTGAAGGCGACCACCAATCTATATGGAACTTCGGCAACAGGACCTCCTCGTTCATATGGGCCTACCATTGGAGGCGCTTGGCCCAAATACCAATGGAGAGGGATTGGTACCAACACCTCCATTGGTTGATTTTGGAACAGCGATCCCTGTGGTAGCTTCCTCATGCTTTAATGTGATGGTATCTTAAATATCACAATGATTGGATGTGTGGAGCTCTTGCTTTTACTCAATCTTTGGTTTGGTTCCATATTAAAATAGTTTCCGCCAAACCCTTCACTTGATGTTGTGTTGATCCATACTCACTTATCATGTATATCCCCTGAGTTTCATAACGCTGATCCATAATGCTTCCTAAATATATGCTGATCCCTCTTGTTGTAGGATATTATGTCGAACCCTCACATAACCCTTGGTCTTCACCACAACATGTCGATCCCTCCTATGACTCAACACTACACCAACCCATATGCTTTAACTATACCGATACATATCATAACTTTATACTATGCCGACCTCTTGGATAACTATCAAGGCCGATCCTTATTATTTTACTTTTCTATACTGCTCCCTCTAGTATCTCATCTACGTTGACAAATGACTGTGCTGACCAATATCCCATCCAAGCTAATTTCCATATTTCTGACATCCTGCATTGTATGTCTATCAAATCTATTCAATCCGGGCTTCATATAACTGTCTAAACTCTATTTTCGGGTCATATAGTCATTGCTTCATAGTCATCCTTCTTGGCGACAGTCGAGTCTGTCTTCTATGATCAGTCAGGGTACCGGATAATAGGTTTGCACATCTTTCTATGATGTGTAGAGATGTTATATTTTCTAGGGGCAAATCTGTGTTTTCTCTTAATGCTTATGTACACGATTATTTCAGTTGCAAACTCATTCTAGGGATGGATTGAATGATGAGGCATGGGGTTTTTATCGATTTTGATGGCCATGTAGTTCTCTTAACAAACAGTGGTGGTAAAGGGCTTAGTGTTAATTATGAGCTTAGGAGTTCCATGATATTAGGTTAGTTGTACTCCTTGGCCCCTCACATGATGAGATGTTGCTAGTTCATATGGTGTGGGGTTTTGTGGATGTAAGTTTTAGGCTTATTCCTTATAGGGAGACTGAATAACGAATGGTTGATTATGCCATTCAGGCTTGTGAATTCTCCGACATATATTCTATATCTTATGAGTCGAGTCTTTCGGTACTAACTCTATAAGTTACTGGTGGTATTCGTTTATGACTAATTATTATTTTCTAGAAGTGAGGAAGAACATCAATTGCACTTGAAGGAAGTGTTGAGACAAAATCGCTTGAAAGTGAACTTCTTTAATTGTCATAGTTAGGAAAGGGAAGTACGCTTATTTGGTCATGTCATATCCAAGCATGGGATTTCCGTTGATCCAAGTAAGATATGTGAGGTGCAAGATTGAAAGTTGTCGATAAATGCAATTGAACTTTGTAGTTTTTGGTTGACATGATGATATCGTGGTTCATTAAAGACTTTGCATAGCTTGATATACCTTTAACATGACTAACTAAGAAGAACCATGTTTTCTTATGGGATTTACGTAGAGAAGATGATTTTTTAAATTGAAGCAACATTTTGGCTAGTGCTTTAATTTTTGTTATACAGAAAGGAGCCAAATATTTAACTTATACTAATGCTTACGGTATGAGACTTGATGTGGTTCTTATGCAAAATGGTAAAGTGGTTGCGTATGCAAGTGGCAGTTCAAGACATACAAAATATACTATCCAACTCATGATTTTAAGGTAGTGATCGTTGTCTTTACATTGAAGATATTGAGACATTATTTGTTAGGTGGGAGGTTTGAGTTATTTACGGACCACAAATAGTTGAAATGCCTATTTTTCATAATGATCTCAATCTTAGGCAACTATGGTAAATAAAATTCCAACTTTCGTATGATATTGATATTTCCTACACCTTCGAAAAAGGGAATGTTGTAGTGGATGCATTAAGGAGGCATGTAGTATAAGCCTCTATGTTGTTAAGTGGATGGGTCTGGAATATACCACGAAGTTCGACTTTTAACCTTCTTATCAAATGTTGCACGACATGTTGGATCAAACTGGCAGTGGGTGAATTCAATAAATTCCTTTTATTTATTTGCATATGATTTTTATTTTGTGTTTGTGTAAATAATATTTTATTTATACTAAATTAAATTAAGTATTTTAATTACTAAAAGATATTTGAAATATGATAACTTAATTTGTTTGATTAAAATATTATTATTGTTAATGTTTAAAATAAATTTATTAACAATTTAATTTAAAATTAAGTTTTTAATTAATTTATATTAGATATGTTATGATATTCATATTAATAATTCAAACATCACAACAATATATACTTGTAACATAACTACGTGTCCATGGGAAAAATTGACCGGTTTGTCCTTCATTACTAAGATGTCCAAGTGTGATAAATACACAAACCCATATGCACATACATAATAATATATGGTAATCATTATTAATTATCCTAGGTGTAAATGAAGCAACTAGTAATCATTTTTTAATTTAGCCATTAATCTTTTATAAAGATATTTACATTTTATTATATATATAATATATATATTAGTGTATTCAAAATATATGTAAAATAATTATAAAATAATCTTATTTAATATAATAATTTTATATTACATATATATAGTCAATTTTATTTTCTGCGAAATATGATTCAAAATTCAAGTTTGAATGATTTGACTAATTAGAAGAGGGTTTTTTATAAAATGCTTTAGCCACAAGCAAATACAAATTATTATCTTTTAGTAAATAATTTCAATTGGATTAATGTGGATTTAAAAATACAAATTATATTTTATTTTAAACCTTTTGACTTAGTATACAAAATTAAAAGTTAAAAATTATGATTTTTGTTTGAAGTAAACCGAAAGAAAGAGTATTACTTTTTAAATTTAGATATCCATGAGGTTGTGTGTGCACACACACATGTACAAAGAATTTTTTTAAAATTTAAAACCAGTTAATATTTTCTTTGAAATCAAAATTTAAATTTACAAAACAAATAAATTTTTACGGTTAAAAAAATTTTTTTTTGTCATTTTTAACTTTTTAGTTTGTTTTTAAACTTGTCAAAAATAAACTTTAACTAATACATATATGTATATGTATTAATTTTATATATGTATGTAGGGTAATATATATATATATGTGTGTGTGTGTTTAAAAGATTTAAAAATTATACATAACTACAAAAATTATTTTTTAATTAAAAATTGGTTGATCAATGATAATATTTATAGACATGATGTTGAACAATAAAATATAGATGAATATATATATGTAAATAAGAAGCATTATCTTTTTTCCGAAATAATCCCGTTGAGAATTGATACGTAGTTTGTTCAGTTTGGCCTTTTGGAGCACCACTATCTCTATAACACCAAATATTTTCATGATATTATTTAGGAGATTTAATTGGTTAAATAAAATAAAATAATATAGAGATTAATGAGTTGGGATTTATTTTAGCTAAGGGTAGCCATGCCATAATAGGGTGTTAAGTAATTTAAATTAACCTAAAACAAAGTTGTTAGGAAATGACAAGGTAAATATGGGAGATAGGTGGAAATTATACCCTATGCCCTTAGGAGATAGAAATTTATGTTTATTACAATTTAATCAAACTAAAAACATTATGGCCGACCACCATTTTCACTCTCAAGAAGAAGATTAAAGCTAGGATTTAAGAGAAGGAGGATAATATACTAAATCAACATCAGATCTCACATCTATAATCTCAATGCTAAGATGAATAATCACTACATCCCTTTTCCTTTTAGTTTTCAGTTTTAAGATTAAGATCCGAAATGTTGTTGGCAAGTTTATGCCATGTTTTGATGATTAAAGTTAAACATATTTATTGGTTGGCAAAATATGCACGTTCATACTTGTTTTATGATATATTGATATGAAAACCCTTTTTGATGCATCCAAATGCCTTGAAAATTTAAATATAGGTCAGAAATTATATTTCAGAGATGATTTTCAATTTTCATAATTTTTCGAATTACGATGGATTTTATATTAATTTTCTAGTGAAGGAAATTGTTTATCGGGTTATAAACTATTTCCGACTAATATAGTAATTATTTGGGGTTGAAATTTTTATATGTTAGACAACACATTAAAATAGATTTTTTGGGATTATTCTAGATTTTTTTTAAGTGTGTTGATGGATATATAAAATTATTTAAGGTATGGGACTTAAATGTTTTATACGTTTATTTAATGAGAATGGGTATTTTGTAAAATAAAATTATTATTTAAATCTAAAACCGGCAATAGCATTTTTATGAAAAGTAATTGTTAACCAATGAGAAATTGGTTAGAAAGGGTAGGTTAGTTAAAAAGTTACCTCCTTTAAGTTACAAACAAGAAAATCTTGCTTTTGGCATGTTTCAGCCATTTTAGGCATAATACCTTCCGACACAGACCTTTTGCCTAAGTCGAAAGGATTAAATCTTTCGGCAAGTTCAAATCAATGCATATGGTATCAAGTACTCCCTGCATAATGAATTGGATAGAGTTGAAGGGTTCTTAGTCGAAAGGTTGATGGCCAAAGAGGTTCGGGTATGGTTGTTTTATAAACCAAAAGCTTTCACCTGCTCCGCTTTCGAAATTGAGCTTTCGACTTAGTTGCTTTCGATCAGGTTAAAATGTTTAAAAGAAAGGTTTTAAACCTATCGACATAGTCGAATGGTTACTGCTGCAACTTTGTTTTGAAATCTTTCATCATAGTCAAAAGGTTTTGCAGTTTTATACAAATGTTTTTTTTGAACCTTTTGATGAGGTCGAAGGGTTTACTTTGATTGATTTCGAATGGTCTATTTGTTTTAATACCAGCCGCTTCTCCCAATGCTTTTGAAAGGAAGCTCTCAACTAAGGTGACTTGCCCTTGTTTTATAAATTGAAGTATAACCCAAAGCTTTCGAAGGAGTTGTCTTAAAAGATGCTTTAAGATTTTGAAGTAGAACTTTCAACTTGGTCAAAAGTTGTTTCCAATGAAGTCGAAAGGTTTTAAAAGAAAGATTTCCAACTGTTTAGATAGTTTTGAAATGTTTTAGAGGATTATTTCTTTCGAAAGGTTTTATTTACTGAATATTTCTATAAGAGGGTTGAAGGCTAAGCTTTCGATGGAGTCAAAAGGTTACATCTCGAAGCAGTCGAAAGGTTTTTATTTCTGAATGATTTGGGAAGGTTTTAAATGGAAGGGTTTCCAAAGGTTTTCCAAGGCAATGTTTTAAGTGTTTTAAATAGGAAGTCTAAGGTTTTATTACTTTCGAAAGGTTTGAAGTTCAATGGGATCGAAAGGTTTGAGGTTCAATGGTTTTGAAGGGTTGAGTTTTAATGGTTTCAAAAGGTTTTGAATTCTAGGGTTTTGAGGGTACCAATAGAAACAATAAATGAATATGACCTAAGTTAGGGATACTGATGGAAATAGGTTAATCGTAGGGTTAACGTGATATAAATAGAATCATGGGGCTAACATGATACAAATGGATTCATGGCGCTAGCATGAATCAAATGGAAAATTCAAATAGAATCATAGGGCTAACATGATACAAATAGATTCATGGGGCTAGCATGATTCAAATGGAAAATAAAATCATGGGAATGATATAAATAAACTCATGGGGCTAACATGAGACCATTAAAATTCATGGGGCTAACATGTTATAAATAAAATCATAGGGCTAACATGAGACCATTAAAGTTCATGGGGCTAACATTAAAAAGTTAGATTCATGGGGCTAGCATGAATCAACTGGCAAAATGATGGGTTCATAGTCATCCTAGAAAAATTAAGTGATGTGGGATGGATAGTCTACATCAACTTAAGCAAAAGGAATGTGGAATAGGTGGTCCCTCTTTCATATAATTAAACTTTAATTGAGGATGGAGAAATCCTAATTATTTTCAAGTATGCGTATCACCATAACTTTTTATAAATATATGTTTTAACCATTGTGGATGTAGGAGCCCAGAATATGGTTTTATGAAAGGTTTTGTAAAAGATGCATTTTAAAAGGATGTTAGTGAGGGGAAACCCGTTCCGCTAAGTGGCGTGGTCTCACTTAACATGTTTAACGGGGATGTATAGTATTATTCATACCAGGTTAATGTCTAACTCAAAGTTTATGTTTCCCATTAAACTCTCGGATGCTCAAAATTAATTTGAGTAGGATGAGGGACTAAAGTCTTTTTCAGGTTTAGTAAGATGACGAATAACTACCGGATGCATGCAGGAGGCAAAAAGATATCTATTTAGGATCTGCAGTTCTTGTTATGTTTTGATATATTTCTGTTGTGATTGTATTAGGTCTATTATGACCACATAACTCTGATCAACCAAGAGGGTATCATCGTATACCGCTCTTAACATAATTTGTAATAATTATATTTTATTTGTGCTTAAGAACGATTTGGGATTATGTGTTGGGAATGTGAAACAATTGGTTTTGAAATGCAATGAAGTACAAGTTGTTTTGAAACATGTGTTTTGTTTCATATTCAAGTGCTTCTGATATTATTGATATCATTAACATAGCCGTATTTGGTCGCCAGAAGCTAATACTATAGATGACTCAGCATCTATCGCGCTTAGTTTTGGGCCTCTAGATAGGGGATGTTACAATCTCCTCCCTCCTTTTTGAGTTGTAATGTTAAAGAAAGAGCTTTACCAATACTATGGGGTAGTGGCTATAGATGGAGGCACACACCAGAAAAAGTAATGCTCATTACTACGGCTGTAACGAATGAGATGAATCCTCTCTTGAGTAGAGTTCACTTCGACTAGTTCAATACATACACAACTATAGTTGTAACATGGTCACTATTAGTCCTTGAGATGATGGTTTTGATGAAAACAACCTTAGGACTTGTTATAAAATATAAATACTAACATTATAGTTTAGATATATATGTATATGCAGGATATAAACATGCAGGTACCAAGAATGAAGACTGTACGGTATAGAGATTCAAGACTGAAGATATCAAGATTGAAGACTCATGAGTATCAAGATATCAAGAGTTCAAGATTTTATTAGTACAAGATAAGTATTGAGTCTAGAATTA
The DNA here is from genome assembly GCA_030765085.1 of Allium cepa. Taxonomy (NCBI): domain Eukaryota; kingdom Viridiplantae; phylum Streptophyta; class Magnoliopsida; order Asparagales; family Amaryllidaceae; genus Allium; species Allium cepa. The sequence goes on along the minus strand of CM060929.1, from coordinate 402,435,116 downwards.
TGTTAAAACTTCTTGAAAGCGCTGACATCTTTATTCGAAATTTATTCATGGAATGGAATCCACTTCGAGCCTGTTAAAGGGATAGAATCTTAGTGGGATGGAACCCCACGATAATATCTAGTGGAACATATAGTGGTCCTATTTTGATATCCACTAATTTTATAAAAATGCTTTGCAAAAATATATCTCTTGTTTTTAAAAAATATTTTCAACACTTTTTTCCAAAAGACATCTCTCTTGGTTTTGAATATTTTAGCCTCAAAACTATTTTTATCATTTTTAATATTTTGATTTCAAAATTGTCCTTGTTTTTAAACCATCTCTTGTTTTAAATATTTAGCTTTAAAATATTTATATACTTAGATTTTAAATCACTTTATAGATTAAGATTATATATATTAAAAAATTACTTTCTAAACTCTTGTATATATGTTTAAACTATATTCAAATATATTTACAAAGTTTAGAAATTGCTTTGACAAATTATAGAAACCAATTTTAATAAGAAAATCAAAACATCAATTTTTTCCTTGAGCATGTCGACATCCCTTAACCCCCCATGTCGACATAGTGTCCGTTAAATTCAAAATTCAAGTTTTCAAAAGAAGTGTCTATTCGTCGTAACCTTTCGTGAAGAGATATGGCAGTTGCTCTACCATATATACCTATTGTTTTGAACAAATTTTTAATCAGAATTTTACTTATTTTCTCTCCTTTTCATCTTCCACATTTATTCTAAAGAATTCTAAACCATACTTTGCCGAAATACCATGTGAACCAAACTTAATTATCTCTTGTTTGATTCTTTGCCACTCTCTTCATAAGATCTCGGTGCTATTCAGAGTTATATGATCTTTTGTAAATCAAACTATTGAGTAAAAGGTGCGGTTGAGCCTTGAAATCAATTGGGTGTGATTGTAACCCCGGAAATCAATTAGATGATCTTGTAGCCTGGTTAAATCATGAGAGTTGCCCTGAACTCGAATACAGGAGGCTGTACCTCGTAGCCTTGAAACCGAGGGTGTAATCTCGAAGATTATTTTGATAAGAAATCCGTACGATTGTACGGGACTGGATGTAGGGTAACTTCGAACTAGTATAAATCCTAGTGTGTTCTTTCCTTTACTGCTTTCATTTAGTATTTGCATCTGTATCTGATTATGTGATTATATCTATGTCTGTGAATTGCATTTGTTGGTAATTAAGTTACATAATTTTCAAAAAGATTTAGAAAATCCATAAAACACTATTCACCCCCAAATGTTATTTCAGCCTTAAGATCCATAATACGCATTTCTCACATTTGGTATCAAAGCATTGGTTTTCAAAGTCTTCATAATCTAAATTTTGAAAAAGTTTTTAAAATGGCTATTTTTGGGGAATTTGTTAACACTAGTTTAAAACTGTTCAAAATCATCATTGTCTCATAAGTCTGCATATAGTTATTATAGAAAATCAAGTTATCTACCAAGTTTGTATTCTGTGCAGAAAGAAAAAAGTTATATGGCCTTTGAAGAATCAACACTCAATGGACAAATTGTGGAAATCAAGAAGAATAAGTGGATACTTGATAGTGGATGTTCAAGACACATGACTGGTAATCCAGATATGTTGAATGGTATTATGTATAAAGATGGAGGAATGGTTAATTTTGAAGACAACTCAAAAGGATATGTGATTGCATCGGCAATGTCGGTAACTCTAAAACTCCTACTATTTCTAATGTTTTATTAGTTAAGAATCTGAAACACAATCTACTTAGCATTAGTCAACTTTGCGATAAAGGATATAAAATTAAATTTGAAAAAGATAAGTGTCATATCAAAGATAATAATTCAATACTATATTTGAAGGAATTAGGAAGAAAAATATTTATATTCTTAGTATGAAAATCTCAAATGATAACCTATTTCTTTTGGCTAATACAAATGACCCTTGGATTTGGCATAAAAGATTTGGGCATTTGAATTTTAAACTCTTATCTAGACTTTCTCAACTTGACCCAGTAAGAGGTCTCTCTAGAATGAATTTCAAAATAGATAGTACATGTGATGCTTGTCAACTAGAAAAACTTAGGAAGAGTTATTTCAAATTAAAAGATATGAGTTCAACTTCAAAACCTCTTGAGTTACTTCATCTAGATTTGTTTAGTCCATCTCAAATTCAATCAATAAATTATAGTAAATATGTCTTTGTAATTTTAGATGATTATTCTAGGTTTACATGGATAATTTTTATGAAACATAAAAATGGTACTATTGATTCATTTAAAATTTTTACAAAAAGACTTCAAAACCAACTTTCTTTAAAATTTACAATTGTTCATAGTGATCACGGTGGGGAATTTGAAAATGAAAATTTTGAGAGATTCTGCAACAAAAAGGGAAAATTCATAATTTCTCTTTTCCAAGAACTCCACAACAAAACGGAGAGGTAGAATGTAAAAATAGGACGATTCAAAAGTTTGCTAGAACAATGCTTTCAGATAGTAATTTACCAAAACATTTTTGGGCTGAAGCAGTCGCTACAACTTGCTACATTTTGAATAGAATATTAATTTGACCGTTAACTAATAAAACACCTTATTGTTAGTCCTTGAGAATGATGGTTTTGATGACAACAACCTTAGGACTTATTATAAAATATAAATACTAACATTATAGTTTAGATATATTTGTATATGCAGGATTTAACCATGCAGATACCAAGAATGAAGACTGTACGGTATAGAGATTCAAGATATCAAGATTGAAGACTCATGAGTATCAAGATTATCAAAAGTTCAAGATTTCAAGATTATAATTTAGTTCGGAATTTTGTTAAAACTCCTAGAAAAGCACTGGCATCTTAAAATCCAATTTATAAGTGGAATGGAATCCACTTCGAGCCTCTTAAAGGGATGGAACCTAAGTAGGATGGAACCTATGAAAAATCTAGCGGAACATTGTTTTATATCCACTAACTTTTATTCAAATGTTTTTTTTACAAAATTATTTCTTGTTTTCAAAATGATTTCAAAACCTTCCTTTTAAAAGAATCAAAAACATCTATCCTAGTTTTAAAATACTTTTAGCCTCAAAATAATCTTTATCTTCAAATTCAAATTATCCTTGGTTTTAAACTATCTTTTAAAAATAATATATTTAACTTTTAATATTTATACTTAGATTTAAATATAAAATTATAGTAAAATTATATATATATATATATCAAAATATTAATCTCTATATTCATTTATGTATTTTGACTATAGTTAAGTATATTTATAAAGTTTAAAAATAATTTAAATACAAGATAGAAGTTATTTTCAAAGAAAAACAAATTATCAAAATTTCCTTTGTCATGTCGACAACCTCAAGTACCCCTTATCAACAAGGTGGCGGTTGATTTCAAAATTTTGAATTTGAAAAGAAGTGTATATTCGTCATATCCTTTCACGAATGGACATGGTTGTTACTCTACTATAAATAGGGGCAGTTTTAAACGAATTTTCGTTCATATTTTCTCTGATTTCACTGCTCTTCTTTATCCACATTTCTTTATATATATTTTTACCATTACTCTGCCGAAATCAACATTGAATCTAACTAGAACATCTCTAGTTTGATTCTCTATCACTATCTCAACAAGATCTCAGTGCTATTCAGAGTTATAGGCTTCTTTGTAATAAACTAAGCGAGAAAAGGTGTGATTGTAGCTTGTGAAATCAATCAAGTGAGAAAAGGTGTGACTGTAGCCTAGGAAATCAATTGGGTGAACTTGTTGCCCGTAAAATCAAGTATCTCTACCCAGAGGATTGTGAATCTGGAGTGGAGTACCTCGTGGCCTTGAAATCGATGGTGTAATTATACAATTGTTTTTGAAAGGAAATCCATACTTGTGTGCGGGACTGGATGTAGGGTAACTCCGAACCAGTATAAAATCCGGTGTGCCCTTTCCTTTATTGCTTTTACTTTATTTCTGCATCTGTGTTTGATTCTGTGATCATATCTGTATCTGAATATTGCATACATTTTTGTTCAAATTAACATAAACTCAAAAAGATTTAGTAATTCCTTAAAACATTATTCACCCCCCTCTAGTGTTTATTCCAGCCTTAAGATCCGTAATCCTCATTTCTCACATTTGGTATCAGAGGAAGGTTTTCAAAGTTTCATAATATGATTTTTGAAAAAGTTTTTAAAATGGCTATGTTTAAAAAAACTTGTTAATATTAGTTTAGAAATATTCAGATCATCATTTTCTCTTGAGTCTGCATACAATCAATATTCAAATTCAAGTTGTCTACCAAAATTGTATGATGTGCAGGAAACATGCTTTATGGTTGTTGAGGAATCAATCCACAATGGAAAAATTGTGCATATCAAAAAGAATAAATGGATACTCGATAGTGGATGCTCTAGACACATGATTGGCAATCCAGATATGTTGAATGATATAATATACAAAGACGGAGGACTGGTTAACTTTGGAGACAACTCAAAAGGATATGTGATTGGCATTGCCAAAGTCGATAACTCTGAAACTCCTATTATTACTAACATTTTGCTAATTAAGAATCTGAAACATAATCTGCTAAGTATTAATCAACTTTGCTATAAAGGATATAAAATTAAATTTGAAAAAGATAAGTGTCACATTGAAGATAATAATTCAACCATAATATTTGAGGGAATTAGGAAAAAGAATATTTATATTCTTAGTATGAAAGTTTCAAATGATAACTTATGTCTTTTGGCAAATACAAGTGACCCTTGGATATGGCATAAGAGATTTGGACATTTGAATTTCAAGCTCTTATCTAGACTGTCAAAACATGATCTAGTAAGAGGTCTCCCTAAAATGAATTTTAAAATAGATAGTTTATGTGATACATGTCAATTAGGAAAACTTAGAAAAAGTTCCTTTAAATTAAAAGATATGATTTCAACTTCAAAACCTCTTGAATTACTTCACCTTGATTTATTTGGTCCATCTCAAATTCTATCAATAAATCATAGTAAATATGTTTTTGTAATTGTAGATGATTATTCTAGATTAACATGGACAATATTTTTGAAACATAAAAGTGATACTTTTGAATGTTTTAAGAACTTTACAAAAAGGATTCAAAATCAACTTTCTCTAAAAATTATAACCATCCATAGTGATCACGGTGGTGAATTTGAAAATGAAAAGTTTGAGGAATTCTGCAATAAAAAGGGAATAACTCACAAGTTTTCATTTATAAGAACTCCACAACAAAACGGAGTAGTAGAACGTAAAAATTGGACGATTCAAGAGTGTGTGAGAACTATACTTTCAGATAGTAAATTACCAAAGTATTTTTAGGCAGAAGTAGTTGCTACAGCCTATTATATTTTAAATAGAATTTTAATTAGACCTTTAACTGATAAGACATCTTATGAACTTCTTCACTCAAAGAAACCTAAGGTATCTTATTTTAGAATTTTTGGAAAAAATGTTTTATTTTAAATACAAAAGATAACTTAATTTGATCCTAATCCGACTAAGGAATCTTTATTGGATATTCTAATAGAAGTAAAGTGTACAGAGTGTTTAATTTAAGAACTAACACCATCGAACAAACAATGCATGTTTCATTCGATGAAAGTCTCAAAAAATTTGAAGATACAAATAATGAAAAGGATTTAATCACTCAAAATCAAGAGTCAACTGAAACTAATAATGAAATTAATCATCCTAATGAAAAGATTAAACTTTTAAAAGATCATCCTATAGAAAATATACTTGGAGATATGTAATCTGTTGTTAAAACTAGAAATCAACTAAATAAAATGAGCAATGTAGCCTTTATATCAACTATTGAACCCAAAAATCCAAAAGAAGCATCAACTGATGATTCATGGATTTTGGCTATGCAAGAAGATTCACTAGAAATAATGTTTGGAAATTTGTTTCTAGACCTGAAAATAAAACTATAATTGGAACTAAATGGGTTTATAAAAATAAAATGAATGAACAAGGAGAGGTTGTTAGAAATAAAGCCCGATTAGTCGCTCAAGGTTTTTGCCAAGAAGAAGGAATAGATTTTTATGAAACCTTTGCTCTCGTAGCAAGATTAGAATCTATTAAGATTCTACTTACTTTCGCAAATCATAATAATTTCAAATTATATCAAATGGATGTTAAAAGTGCCATTTTAAATGGATTTGTAAAAGAGAAAGTATATGTTGAACAACCACCACTTTTTGAAAATGAAAAATTACCAAATCATGTTTACAAACTTAAGAAAGCTCTATATGGTCTAAAACAAGATCCTAGAGCCTGGTATGATAGATTAAGATCTTACTTATTACAATCAAACTTTGAAATTGGTAAAGTAGATAATACTCTTTTTATTAAAAGAAATAAAAATGATATTCAACTAGTACAAGTTTACGTAGATGATATCATTTTTGGATTAATTAATTTTGAAATGAACAAAGATTTTTCTAAAATAATGACAAAAGAGTTTGAGATGAGTCATATGGGTGAATTAAACTTCTTTCTAGGATTACAAATAAAACAATTAGACAATGGTATCTTTATTAGTCAAGAAAAATATGCTAAAGATCTAGTTAGTAAATTTAGTTTGACTATTGCAAGTGGAAAACCCACTCCCAAGGCAACAAATGAGTACCTAAGTAAAGAAGATCTCTCGAAAGATGTAGATCAAAAATTATAAAGAGGAATGATTGGATCACTACTCTATATCACTGCCAGTAGACCTAATATCATGCATAGTGTTTGTCTCTGTGCAAGATATCAATCTCAACCTAAAGAGACCCACTTAAAAACCGTAAAACATATCATAAGATATGTTAAACACACCTTTGATTATGGCTTATTTTATCTTAAAAATGATTCTTTTGACTTAATATCTTACTGTGATGCTGATTATGCTGGTTGTAAATCAGACCGAAAAAGTAGAAGTGGAACATGTCACTTTTTGGGGCATTCTTTGATTTCCTGGTTTAGTAAAACGCAAAATACGGTTTCTTTATCAACAACCGAAGCTGAGTATATCTCTGTTGCTTTGGCTTGTTCTCAAGTAATATATATGCAACAAACTTTAAAAGATTTTGGTTTAAATATCTCAAAATCACCAATTTATTGTGATAATACTAGTGCAATAAATTTATCCAAAAATACTACTCATCATGCTCGAACTAAACATATTGATATCAGACATCATTTTCTCAGAGATAATATAAGTAAGGAAGTAATTACTCTCGATTATATCAATTCTGAGAATCAAAATGCTGATATCTTAACAAAACCCTTAAATGAATCTATATTTACTAAATTAAGAAGAGAATTAGGTATTTGTTCAATAACTGAAATATAAAATATAAATAACAAAGTATAATTCAAAATTAATCAAAAATTAATCAAATACCAAAAATATCAAGCACCATGTCGACAACCCCCTCCTAGCCCTGTCGACATATAACGATTTTTTATTTTTGAAAATTTCCCATCAAAATTCAAATAAGTGGTCATATATTCTTCTTATTTCAAAATTTTGATCATTCTCTCTGGTCTTTCTTTGTTCTAACTTCTGAAAAAATTAAAACAATGGCCTCCTCTTCCAAATCAAACAAAAATTCAACTTTTTCGTTCCCTTCTCCTTCTACTGGACCATTTCAACGAACTACGCTCGCACGAGTAATGAAAATGGAGGATTCATTGAAGGATGCACTGCAACTAATGACTGAAATTCAAGTGGTGCAACTTAGAATGGCCAAAGAATAAGAACGGAAAGGCAAAATCCTTATAAATTTGCAAAAGTTTCTAATGGACAATCACGCTAATCCGATCTTGATTGATGAAGAATCTTCAGGAGATCAAGTGCAAGAGGACAGCGAGGAAGAAGAAGAAGAAGCCTTCATGGAAGAAGAGCACGCTGAAGATGACGGCAAAGTCGTTTGCATTGGTGAAGTGTGCTTTGACAAGGATGGAAATCTAGTCAAACAACGTGGAAATTTCTGTTTCCACTACCCAAATTATTCGGTTCATAGATCCCCCATCTTCAAGGACACACGTTAGTTTCTTTCTCTCTTTCCTGTTGTTATATGTTCTTTCTTTCGTGTTTTACGTAAATGTAAATATAACAATAAATAATTAATAAATGATTTGTGTTCTTCTCTGTGAATTATGACTATTATAAGTATTACCATATATGGACTCTTAGTTAGGATAGTTGATTATTAAGGACTAAGTTTTAGTTTTAGAATTAAGTGATGATTATTTATGATAACACTATCATTATAATCACAAGTCATATAGTATTAAATTAAGGGGGAGTTATATAGTATGGAGTAAGTTTTTTTTGTTGATGACAAAAGGGGAGAAGTATAAAATAGGATAGTTAGACATAGATTAATGGGGAGTTATTATTAGGGGGAGTTATTAGGATAGAAGTAATATTTTATAAACAAAGGTTGTCATCATCAAAAATGGGGAGATTGTTAGTCCTTGAGAAGGATGGTTTTGATGACAACAACCTTAGGACTTATTATAAAATATAAATACTAACATTATAGTTTAGATATATATGTATATGCAGGATTTAACCATGCAGGTACCATGAATGAAGACTGTACAGTATAGAGATTCAAGATATCAAGATTGAAGACTCATGAGTATCAAGATTATCAAGAGTTTAAGATTTCAAGACTATAATTTAGTTAGGAATTTTGTTAAAACTCCTAGATAAACACTGGCATCTTAAAATCCAATTTATTCGTGGAATGGAATCCACTTCGAGCGTGTTAAAGGGATGGAACCCTAAGTAGGATGAAACCTACGAAAAATCTAGTGAAACATTATTTTGTATCCACTAACTTTTATTCAAATGTTTTTTTACAAAATTATATCTTGTTTTCAAAATGATTTCAAAACCTTCCTTTTAAAAGAATCAAAAACATCTATCCTGGTTTTAAAATACTTTTAGCCTCAAAATAATCTTTATCTTCAAATTCAAATTATCCTTGGTTTTAAACTATCTTTTAAAAATAATATATTTAACTTTTAATATTTATACTTAGATTTAAATATAAAATTATAGCAAAATTTTATATGTATATCAAAGTATTATTCTCTGTATTCATTTATATATTTTAACTATAGTTAAGTATATTTATAAAGTTTAAAAATAGTTTTAATACAAGATAGAAGTTATTTTCAAAGAAAAACAAATTATCAAAATTTCCTTTGGCATGTCGACAACCTCAAGTATCCCTTGTCGACAAGGTGGTAGTTGATTTCAAAATTTTAAATTTGAAAAGAAGTGTCTAGTCGTCATATCCTTTCACGAATGGGCATGGCTATTACTCTACTATAAATAGGGGCAGTTTTAAACGAATTTTCATTCATATTTTTTTTGATTTCACTCCTCTTCTTCTTCCACATTTCTTTATATATAATTTTACCATTACACTGCCGAAATCAACATTGAATCTAACTAGATCATCTCTGGTTTGATTCTCTGTCACTATCTCAACAAGATCTCAGTGCTATTCAGAGTTATAGGCTTCTTTGTAATAAATTAAGCGAGAAAAGGTGTGATTGTAGCCTGTGAAATCAATCAAGTGAGAAAAGGTGTGATTGTAGCCTAGGAAATCAATTGGGTGAACTTGTTTCCCGTAAGATCAAGTATCTCTACCCAGAGGATTGTGAATCTGGAGTGGTGTACCTCGTGGCCTTGAAATCGAGGGTGTAATTGTACAATTACTTTTGAAAGGAAATCCTTACTTATGTGCGGACTGGATGTAGGGTAACTCCAAACCAGTATAAAATCCGGTGTGTTCTTTCCTTTATTGCTTTTACTTTATTTCTGCATCTGTGTTTGATTCTGTGATCATATTTGTGTCTGAATATTGCATACATTTGTGTTCAAATTAACATGAACTCAAAAAGATTTAGTAATTCCTTAAAACACTATTCATCCCCCCTCTAGTGTTTATTCCAGCCTTAAGATCCACAATCCGCATTTCTCACACTTATGAACTTCTTTACAGGAAGAAACCAAAGGTATCTTATTTTAGAATCTTTGGAAGTAATTGTTTTATTCCAAATACAAAAGACATTCTGGATAAATTTGATCCTAAATCTGACAAAGGAATCTTTATCGGATATTCTAGTAGAAGTAAAGCATACCGAGTTTTCAATTTATGAACTAATACCATTGAAGAAACAATGCATGTTTCGTTTGATGAAAATTTCAAAGATGTTGAACAAATTAAGGATGAAGAAGATTTTGCTACCCTAAATAATGAATCAATTGAAATAAATAATGAACTTATTCATCCAAACAAAAAGGTTAAGTATTTAAAAGATCATCCTATAGAAAATATACTAGGAGATATTGAATCTGTTATTAGAACTAGAAATCAACTAAATAATATTAGTAATGTAGCTTTTATATCATCCATTGAACCTAAAAATCCAAAGGAAGCATCGTCTGATGATTCATGGATTATGGCTATGCAAAAAGAACTGAATCAATTCACCAGAAATGATGTTTGGGAACTTGTTCCTAGACTCGATGATAAACCTATAATAGGAACTAAATGGATTTATAAAAATAAAATGAATGAACGAGGTGAGGTCGTTAGAAATAAAGCTCGATTAGTCGCACAAGGTTTTTGTCAAAAAGAAGGAATAGATTTTGATGAAATCTTTGCACCGTAGCAAGATTAGAAGCCATTAAAATTATACTTGCTTTTGCAAACTATAATAATTTCAAATTATTTCAAATGGATGTTAAAAGTGATTTTCTAATGTATTTGTGAAAGAGGAAGTTTATCTTGAACAACCTCCATTCTTTGAAGATGAAAAATTTCCAAACCATGTTTTCAAACATAAGAAAGCTCTATACGGTCTGAAACAAGTTCCTAGAGCATGGTATGACAGACTAAGATCTTTTTTATTTCAATCAAATTTTGAAATTTGTAAAGTAGACAATACTCTTTTCATTAAAAGAAATAAAAATGATATCCAACTAGTACAAGTTTATGTAGATGATATTATTTTTGGTTCAACTAATTATGAAATGAATAAAGAATTTTCTAAAATAATAACAAAAGAGTTTGAGATGAATCATATGGGTGAACTTACTTTCTTCTTAGGTTTACAAATAAAACAATTAGATAATGGTATTTTTATTAGCCAAGAAAAATATGCTAGGGATTTAGTTAGTAAATTTGGTATGACTACTGCAAGTAGAAAACCCACTCCCATGGCAAAAAAATGAAGCTTTAAATAAAGAAGATCTTTCAAAAGATGTAAATCAAAAACTATATAGGAGAATGATTGGATCACTACTCTATATCACTACAAGTAGACCTAATATTATGCATAGTGTTTGTCTCTATGCAGGATACCAATCTCAACCCAAAGAAACTCACTTAAAAGCTATGAAACGTATCATAAGATATGTTAAACATACTTTTGAATATGGTTTATTTTACCCTAAAAATGATTCATTTGATTTAATCTCTTATTGTGATGCTAACTATGCTGGTTGCAAATCTGATTGAAAACGTGCAAGTGGAACTTGTCACTTTTTGGGGCATTCTCTAGTTTCATGGTTTAGTAAAAAGCAAAACACTGTTTCTTTATCAACAACTGAAGTAGAATATATCTCTGCTGCTTTGGCTAGCTCTCAAGCTATTTATATGCAACAAACCCTAAAAAATTTTGGATTAACAATTTCAAAATCACCAATTTATTGTGATAAATTTATCTAAAAATCCTACTCATCATGCTAGGACTAAACATATTGATATCAGACATCATTTTCTCAGAGATAATATAAGTAAAGAGATTGTTTATCTTGAATTTATCAACTCCGAGAATCAAATTGCTGATATTTTAACCAAACCCTTAAATCAACCTATGTTTAATGAGTTAAGAAGGGAACTAGGCATTTGTTCAATAACTGAGATATAATATAGATATAGTAACACATATTTTTAATAAACAGAGATATACAAGAAAACCAAATTTTTCATAGGGATGTCGACATACCCCTACCACCCATGTCGACATACAATGTTAAAATTTGAAAATTTGATTTCCCTCTAAAACCATTTTGGTAGTTACATAAACCTATGTATTTTAAATTTTTCTGTCTTCTCGGTTCTTTTTCTCTGAAATAAACTTCTGAAAATTAAAATTAATGTCCTCCTCCATTAAATGAAACCAAAAAGACATTATTTCTTTCCTTTCTCCTCATTCTGGTCCATTCCAACACACTGCACTGGTACGTGTGATAAAGATTGAAGAATCTATGAAGGACGCTATGCAAATGTTGACTGAAATTCAAGTTGTGCAAATAAGGATGGCAAAAGAACAAGAAAAGCAAGGCAAAATTCTTCGAAATTTGCAAAAATTCCTAATAGATAATCATGCAAATCCTATTGTGATTGAAGAAGATTCTCCTAACATTCAAGTACATAACCCTTAGAGCATAACGAAGAGGAAGAAGAAGTGGAAGAAGCACCTATGGAAGAAGACAACAACGTGGTCTGCTTAGGCTAAGTCTGTTTTGAAAAAGATGAGAATTTGGTCAAACAACGTGGAAACTTTTGTTTTCATTATCCAAATTGTTCGATTCACAAATCTCCATTTGTCAAAAACTCTCGTTAGTAGTGTTATTCTATAATTTATGCACTTAAATATATTTGTGTGTTTACGTTCAATATATATAAATATAACATCGTATGTAATAAAAAATTTGTTTCGCTTATTATACTTCCTTATTAGCTTTTAGTTTGGATAGTATTAGATGAGTTATATTAGTTTAGGATTATTTTTTGTTGATGACAAATGGAGAGAAATATGAAGTAGAGTAGTTAGGCTTAGATTAAGGGGGAGTTATTATGAAGGGGAAGCATATTTTATAAATATAGGTTGTCATCATCAGAAAGTGGGGATTGTTAGTCCTTGAGATGATAGTTTTGATGACAACAACCTTAGGACTTGTTATAAAATATAAATACTGACATTATAGTTAAGATATATATGTATATGCAGGATATAAACACGTAGGTACTAAGAATGAAGACTGTACAGTATAGAGATTCAAGACTGAAGATATCAAGATTGAAGACTCATGAGTATCAAGATATCAAGAGTTCAAGATTTTAATAGAACAAGATAAGCGTTGAGTCTAGAATTATGTTAAAACTTCTCGAAAGCACTTACATCTTTATTCGAAATTTATTCGTGGAACGGAATCCACTTCGAGCTTGTTAAAGGGATGGAACCGTAGTGGGATGGAACCCCACGACAATATCTAGTGGAACATATAGTGATCCTATTTTGATATCCACTAATTTTCTAAAAATGCTTTTCAAAAATATATCTCTTGTCTTAAAAAAATGTTTTCAAAACTTTTTTTTCAAACAGACATCTCTCTTGGTTTTAAATATTTTAGCCTCAAAGCTATTTTTATCATTTTTAATATTTTGATTTCAAAATTGTCCTTGTTTTTAAACCATCTCTTGTTTTAAATATTTAGCTTTAAAATATTTATATGCTCAGATTTTAAATCACTTTATAGATTAAGATTATATATATATTAAAAAATTACTTTCTAAACTCTTTTTTATGTTTGAACTGTATTCAAATATATTTACAAAGTTTATAAATTGCTTTGACAAATTATAGAAGCCAATTTTAATAAGAAAATCAAAACATCAATTTTTTCCATGAGCATGTCGACATCCCTCAACCCCCCATGTCAACATGGTGTCCTTTAAATTCAAAATTCAAGTTTTCAAAAGAAGTGTCTATTCGTTGTAACCTTTCGCGAAGAGATATGACAGTTGCTCTACCATATATAGCTGTTTTTTTGAACGAATTTTTAATCATAATTTTACTTGTTTTCTCTCCTCTTCATCTTCCACATTTATTCTAAAGAATTCTAAACTATACTCTGCCGAAATACCAAGTGAATCAAACTTGATTATCTCTTGTTTGATTCTCTGCCACTCTCTCCATAAGATCTCAGTGCTATTCAGAGTTATAGGATCTTTTGTTAATCAAACTGTTGAGTTAAAGGTGCGGTTGAGCCTATTGGGTGTGATTGTAGCCCCGAAAATCAATTAGGTGACCTTGTAGCCTGGTTAAATCAAGAGAGTTGCCCTAAACTCAAATACAGGAGGGTGTACCTCGTAGCCTTGAAACCGAGGGTGTAATTTGAGAGATTATTTTGATAAGAAATCCGTACGATTGTACGAGACTGGATGTAAGATAACTCTGAACCAGTATAAAACCCTGGTGTGTTCTTTCCTTTACAGCTTTTATTTAGTATTTGCATCTGTGTCTGATTCTATGATTATATCTGTGTCTGTGAATTGCATTTGTTGGTAATTAAACTACATAAGTTTCAAAAATATTTAGAAAATACATAAAACACTAATCACCCCCCCCCCACTCTAGTGTTATTTCAGCCTTAAGATCCGTAATCCTCATTTCTCACAGTCACCATACCATGTGGTTAACCATGGTAAAAGTACAATCTATATAGTCGAGATCTATTGTACTTTCAAGTCAAAAGACTATCATATCTCATTACCAAAGATCTTTTATTTTGACTTGGTTATAATAACCTATAGAAGACTCTCATTGAGTCGTTTTGCGATCATTCCAAACAATCACAAGTATGCAACCCTTTGGTGACCCTAACGGTCATGAGTGAATTACCATCCATCGTATGGATAACATTGTACATGAGTCTCAACTGATGCATTAGTCTTCTTTTCTCGATACACCTCAACTAGGAACATTTAATGTGTTGGTATTTTAGTTTATATCAACTCAATACTCGTGGTTATGAACTAATTCATAACTACAATCAATAAAACACTAATCCTAAGGATTTTCAATTTAGATATATTTAAATTTACCGATTTATTATTTATACCATAATTTAAGAATACGTATAATAGAAAACAAAACCAAAAACGAATTATATTTTGAACAAGATTGTTTACAGAATTAAGATTATCTAACAAATTGCATAATTGCCCCCAGGACAGACCCTTAATTCTATAACCCCCCACTTGCACAAAGGGCCAATTATGGAGCTTCATCCCCAATCTTTCGACCGGTCTTCCTAAAACACACTGAGGGAGCGCCTTAATGAATGATTTTGCAATGTTATCTTTTGTATCTACTCACTTGATCATAATCTCTATGTTGTGAATAAACTACCTTATCGTGTGGAATTTTCAGATGATGTGTCTTGACCTCTTGTGAGCTCGCAGTTCCTGTGCAATATGAATTGCCACATTATTGTCCCAATACATGAGCATCAGACCTTCATTGCTTAGAATCACACCTAGTTGCTTGATGAATTTACACATCCCTTTCTTCTTTTGTAGCAGAGTTTAAGACGATGTACTCAACCTCTATGGTAGAATCTACCACGACTTTATGTTTGAAACTCTTCCAACTAATGGATCCTCCATTGAGAGTAAAGACAACCCTAAGTCTGACTTACTATCATCGGTATCTCTTTGAAAATTCACATCTGAATACTCCTTCGTAATAGGTCCATTGCCACCATAAATTAGAAATAAATCCTTAGTAATTCTTAAATACTTAAGAATGATCTTAACTAATGTCTAGTGTTTTTCTCCCAAATTAGATTAATATCCACTTATTGCACCTGTTGTAAAAGCATTATCTGTCCCAGTGCATAGCATAACATATATACAAGCATAAGGAATTCAAATAATGAATTGCCTTTCCTCATACATAAATAGGGAGTCCTTCTTAGAAAGGACAATTCCATGCTGCAATGGAACATTTCCACACTTGGAATTTTCATTCTAAATCATCTTATTGTGGTATCAATGTACACAAATTGAGACTGTACAATAACCTTTTTGATTTATCTCTATAGATCCTTATACCTAATATAAGGAATGCCTCACCAATAACCTTTATCGAGAATTATTAGACAGCCAAGTCTTCACTGATTGTAACATTGGTACATTGTTACTAATTAGTCGCAAATCATGGACGTATAAAACTAGAAGGTTATAGCACCCTTTTTCTCTTTCTTATACATGCACACTTCCTCTATGTGTTGACATAAATCAAACTTTTTGATTACCCTATCAAAACAGTTGTTCTAACTTCAAGATGCTTGCTTAAGAGTGTAAATCGATCATAAGAGTCGATATGCCTTATAGCCATCCCATTGGCCTCGAAACCCTCTAGCTGCAACATACAATCTATATCGTCAAAACCATCACTTAGAAAATATAATTCAACGTCCATTTACTGAATTTCCTATTCATAGTATGCAATAAATACAGGTGGATCGGAATGGGTTTAAGCACAGCGATTGGTAAAAATGTTTCTTCATAACCAACACCTTGAATTGATGAAAACTTTTTGCGACCAACGTTGCTTTGTATGTCTTGACCTTTCAATATGCACTGATCTTTTTCTTAAGGATCGATTTGCAACTGATGAGTTTATACCTTCGGGTACATTTTCAAAGTTCAAACTTTGTTCTTATATATGTAATCCATTTTGGACTCATCGCATCAAGCCATATGCAGAGTCTTTACTCTCTAAGGTCGGTTGGTATATGTGGGGATCGTAATCATGAATGACACAATCCAAATTATTGTAGTCGATAAGAAACCCATAGTATCTATCTACTGCCTTAGGCTCCCTATTAGACGTTCTAATAGGTTTCATATTTTCAACGAGTGTAAATAATTATCTTTGTATTCGGCCTCTAAAGATGTTTCTCTGATCTCTACTAAGTCTATTTTACTACCATTAATTTCTCATAAGAGAAATTCACTTTCCAAAAAGGTAGCATATCTAAAAGAAAAAAAAATCCTCGGTATGATAAAATACATGTCCATGAAAATCTCATGCATACCATATAAACTAACATAAGGCTGATTTTACCTCTAGCTTACTAGGGTTTACGTTTTTCATATAAGCTGGACAGCCCCAAACCTTAAGATAATCAAGGTCGGTGTTAGCCGGGTTTATAGCTGAAAAAAAATCAACAGGAATTAGTGCAATGAAACGAGAGCAGGATGACCTAAAATTTGGCAAAGACACTTAGAAGGACTAAGGGAAGTGCTCAAGAAAGTATGGAGCCCAAAATAGGCCAAGTCCTTAACTCGACCCAAGTTAGACCCTTAACTCTATACCGACTCTAATTGCCACATCATGGCATCTTCATACTTTTGTCAAGTGATCCCCTTGTCTTCCTATGCATATTCATGAAGTTTCATAGAGTTCAAGAGAGCCCATCATCAAGCATGAAGACGTGACAGTCCAAATGGTAGGATAATCCAAGTCATCGAAGAATGATAATCAACACCCATCAGTAATCTATCAAACTACATAAAGGACATCTAAAATAACCAAGGAGTTCAAAATAAGAATAATTAGCCAAAGACTGGCTAAGGATTAAATGGAACATTTAAGGCTTTGACTCGGTGTCCATTTTAGCCATTAACTCGTGTCGTCATGATATTTCTTATGATATCTTGGGTTGATTCCTTGATTTATCTGGAAGTGAGCTTCTGACCCAATATGATTGCTACCCCCATAAATATAAACCATAGAGCAACCAAGAAAGTATCTGGATTTTTCTATCATTACATAGAAATTCTATCTCTTCTTTAACTCTTTCCTCTTCACAACAGTCACCAAGGCAGCTCCTCTAGGCAATTCTAGGACTTAGAACTTCTCTAACCCTATACTTGTGATTCTCTCTCTCAAACCCCTTGTAATCTCATACAAACAAGATCAAATCAATAAGCAAACTTATGAACTTGACGTAGTTAACAGTCGAATACTATAAAAATCTATGTGTCTCTCTCTTATTTCTTTATTTATTACTATTTTTATTATCATTGCCTGTCCTAATATGGTTGGTGCTTTCACATCATTCTCCAGGGTATTGATCCATTTTTTTGGTTAACACACGCTATACTCTAGTGTGTTGATACATTTTTGGGTTAATATTATGGTGCTTTCATTGGGAAAATTGAATCCTGACTTAGATCTAGCTATCCACTTTGGATTGAATAAATTTAGAAGTTAGATCCATAAAGTTCACTTGAAGAAATTGAAGATTTGTTGCTCCAACGGGTCTCAAATGAAAATCTACATCTGGGAGATCCATGGGAATAACTATTGGTGGTGATGAAACAATAAGCCACCGAACTGAGCTAACAATGGAGACGCTGCTCCAGGCACTTCTTTTAACAAGAAGTTGTCATGAGAGGAGAACTCAACCAAATGGTTAATGAGCTTAACTAAAAAATGGCTGATAGCCAAAAAAGTTCTCATATATAAGATTGATGCTTTACTGGCATTGCATCCTCAAATGCTCCGAGAGCTAGGCAAGAAACTGCAGCTGCTATAGAAAGGAGAATTCCTTTATTCCAGGCTTAGATGGGAGGAATGAAAAAAAAACTGAAAAAGGTAGTTGGCGAAGCTGGAAGGATTGTTATAGGGCGATGGAAGTGGTCCTCTTAGTGGAAGACAGATGTATCTTAGAGTGAATACTCCTCACTTCTCAAGTGAACAATGTAATGCTTGTTTCTCACCCTGAAGGTGACATGCAACTTGATAGTGATGGATTGGAACTAAACGCTGATGTAAACAGGCAAGATGATGGAAATTAAATCCAAACTGCTATGATAAGGCTGACCTTGCATCAACAGAACTGTACAGGAGTGGTACCTTCAACCCCTTCGAAAGGTTTGGACCTATCTCTTCTCTCTTGTACTTTGCTTTAAGGAGATCTTGACTTGGTCGAAAGGTGAGTATTTGGAGTAACAATAATAAAGAAATCAGACCGGTTAGTTCCAGCGGGGAGACAATCCAATTGAGAGTACTTTGGAGCCTGAGGAGAAAATCTGAGCTACACATCTAGAGCTCTTTTTTAGTGCATTTTCATTTCAGTTAGTATGATTACTTGTGCACATAGTATTTAGTTTTGTATATTCCATTAGTAGGAGTGTTAGGATGCTAGGCATAGATGTGAATCTATCATTAGGACATGTTTTAGATAATGGTTGCTAAGGGATGTAATTTATTAGTTAGTATTGTACATATGAGTTGATTTGTTCATGTTGGCCCATAACGCACATCACCTTATCTATTTTATTATATTAGTTATATGGATAATGGTTGTTGCATTTTTGCATATGTATTGAATTTTCGCTCATCATATAGAATTGCAAGTATACAGGACATTGCATACATTTTGGATACATGGCATAAGCGCTTGCGTTTCAGAAGGTCAACTAGTTCAGCAGACTGCTTATTTACATTACCTTTATGTTCATATGCATTACATGCCTATATATACATGCTACATTAGTAATTTGAAACTAAGGATAATGTCTGCAAATTATTGATGGTTGAATAGATGGTTGTAGATATTGGTTGTATGAGTGAGTTGCAGTTATAGAGATTTCAGGATGAAATACAATTAAGGAGGCAATGTAATACCTCCAAATTTTTAATAATAAACTAAAGCACTAATAAGAGTAAAAATGAAATTTTATATAAAAGGACATAGTATTAAATTTTCATAAATGTTAGAATTAGGCCTCAAAATCTATTCCATTACGTCTTGAATGCCATTTACAATTAGAAAGCATATATAATATGCTGAATTTGATAAAACATGTCAAAACTAGCAAAAAAAAGGACTCGGTAACATTTCCATAAATATTAGCTTCAAGGTTTAACCTAATAACCCCATTTTCATACTATAGATAAAGCCCTAACCTTCACTTCCTTTACTCTAAACCTCAACCGCCACCTCTCCAATTCTATACATTTTTTATTATTCTTCCTCCTTAAAAATTCCTTAATCCAAACATTATTTTCTATTCACTTCTCTAAATTTCTAAATCAAAAATAAAAGAAGATAAACTAAATTGAAAGGGAAAGAGAGGAAAAGAGTCAAATCAAAAGAGAAAGAGAAAGAGAAGTGTGAAAAAATCAAGGAATATAGGAAGAGAAAGAGAAGAGAAGTGAGAACAAATCAAGGAATAGAGGAAGAGAGGAACTAATTCAAGTTGGGTTAGGGAAAGGGATTTCTTCAAACAATCCTTCGAGATTAGTAGGTCTATCTATGAAATGTTTATGTTGTAGATAAGTAATTAATTTTCTTTTATATATATTTTTAGAATTAAAAATATGATTTTTATTCTTGTATCTATGCTTTTATTCAAAAATACTTTTGAATTGAAAGAATTAGAAAACCCTAGATAATGAATTAACAAAAAATCTTTGTAATTTGGGAGGGAAGGGTAAATTGGATTGAAACTACCTCTAATTTTATAGATCTAATTTTATATAACAAGTTCGACTGATTTTGATAAATTAGAAAATAAATGAACACATCCCTTTGATTTTACCTAGATATTGACATAGTTAATTTTGTATATACATAGATAATCGATTGAAATATATGTGGAAAATGAACTGAAATATTACAAGCAATTGATAGGTAAACTATTTAAACTCGTGCATAAACAAAATAGAAATGGTGCAAAAATCCTTGTTAAAAATGAATCTAACATGCATACTTGATATGTGAATGAGACAAACAAAACAATCAAAGTAAAGAAGATAATCGACCTATAAACATGAAACCAGACGCTTAAATTTTGTGCCAGACATCTGAATTTCGGAGAATACAAAACAAAAAACAAACATATCAAATCTTACCTGATTTAGATATCCAAAACCTTTTTTTAGATGTCTCATATTTGAATAAACGACCAGACATCTAAATGCATGTAATAAAGTTTTTGTATAGGGGATCAAACATCTAAACTAAAATTCAAACTCTGAATTGCTACAGCAACCCAGGTTGAACCTGGACCTGGTACATTCCAAATAGGATGGATCATGGAAACTTGTTCCCATTTTCCTGTCTTTTGATAGTTCACGTAGCTGAATGGAGTCGCACAGCAAGCTAGAAAAGTATCACACTTGGTGACATCTGAGGCCCTCACTTCGTGAAATTGTAAGATGGGACATCCAACGTAGTGAGAAATTACATTGCAGTTAAAAGCTATTAATATTCATAGCCGGTCCTAACCACCTATTGGTGGAAGCTGGAAAGAGTAGGCAGAAAAATTAATAATAGCAGGATATATTAATCCTATAGAGGTATTGGATCGGTTAATCCACCCTTACTGCTACTTGTGCAATTGTATACTGCATAGGATATATGCACTAATGAGAGAGTTATTCACATAGTTATTGCTGGGATTGTTAAGCTAAAAGATTACATTAGGGTTGTAGACCCAAAAGAGTGTATCGGTATTGTTAACCAAATGTATAGGCTTAATGTGATGAGTTATACTTGGTTAGGCACAATTCAAACAATTACCATTGAGAATGTTAACTCAAAATACAGATAATGGTCATACACAAGAGATGCTGCTAGGAATTGTTTAGTTGGCATGTTCCACCTATGGATGGAAACTTTTATAATCAAAACTTGGTCACATTTAGGACAGTCAACTTTTATGGTAAAAGTAATTAATCCCTTACATATATGGGACACTATAACGGCCCTAAATTTCGGACACTTCGTATTTAAAATCTGAATTATTTAAATATTTAAATCTTGGATTAGATCTTACTAAATGATTTAATGACCTTGTTAACCCTCTTTTAAATCATAACTAATAATGGTAAACTTGTTTTGGAAAAATAGCTTTTTACTTGTTTACGAAAATAAATACTTTGAAGAAATATCGATAATGTGACTGAAAATCGTCTTATCGATAAATAGCTTTTTACTCGTCAAAAGTTGTTCAAAATTTTTTTACATACACTTATTTGCATACGAAATGTATAAAATGAAATAATTTTTTTTTATCATTTATGGAAATAAACTTTCTGGATGATATCAGGGTGATGTCGTCAAAGATATTTTGAAAATGAGCTTTTAAGGAAAGACAAAAGTTTTAAGTAAAAATGTAAAGGTGTAAAGGTGCATGTGAGAGGGTGGCTCCTTTGTGACATTTCACGGAAGATGGAAGGTGGATGGTGGATGGTGGTAATGACCTCTTGCACAAACCTATAAGTACACCTGTAAGGTAAGAAGTAAATCATAAATTCACAAAAATTTGAAATGAAGTAAGAGAATAAAATTAGTGGAAGTGCTTAAAGCACTAATCGACTAATTCTTCTCTAACTTTTTCATCTAAGCCAAATCTTCTCCAATCCCTTACAAAATTTCACCAACACCTTTGAACACCTTAGGAAGCTTAGATATAAAGTCAATTGTGGTAGAAAAATGAAGGAGAAGGGGGATCTTGGATGGGCCATGAGCAATGGAAGAGGAGGGGGTATTGCCTTGGTTTGAAAGTGTTATAGGTTGGATATTTAGGCATTTGGTGATGGTAGGGGATAGTTCTTTGATTCTTATGGCTTTGCGCTTGTGTTTGGCTTGGATCTAATTGATTTATTTCACAATCTTATATGTATGTATTGTGTATATATCTGTGCAGTTAATGCGCTTGGTAGATTCAAAGCGGTGGAGGTGCAAAAAGTCATAGCGGGGATACAGCGAGGATATAGCGGATGGCTCTAAAATAGCATATTAAACTCGTACTTAATGTTTTTACAAATATATAAATGGTAATTAAATGAAAAATTATCATTCAATTGAATTATGAATAATACATAAATAATTTTAAATAAAAACATTGCGAATATACTTTAAATAAACGAAAAACTGTTATATAACATAATTGAATTTGGTAGAATATTAGAGTATTTTCATTTCTGAAAATATATTAAAAATTAAATCAAATAAATTCGTTTCATAATTTTATAATGTATAAATGCAATTTTTCAATTCATTTTATTAAAAAAGATATGGCGGGAATAGCGGAATATAGCGGAAATAATGGGATATAGTGGAAATAGCGGGGATTAAAGTGGAAAGGCTATATTTTGGGGCTATATGGAAAAATCGTAGCGGTAGAAATCTGCTATGAGATATAGCGGGGTTGTAGCAGGGTAACAGAGGGGCATTAACTACACATGTATATATATGTTGTGTGCAAAGTAGAAAGTTAAAGTGATACTAACTAATTAAAGTTACAACTTTGGACCCCTCTTGCTTTCGAAAGCAAATGACGACTTTAAATTATATAACCTTACTACTATTGCCCTCTTAAACATGTAGTGTAACTTGACTTGATTTTAAATGGTTATTTGGATTGTATGTTGAATTGAAGTATGTCTGAAAGCGTTTGAAGCGAGAATAGTCATTATAAGTGCATTTCTATATCTCTTAACTTTAACTTGTGTAAATTGAATATTTATGATCTTAATTTAGGATAATTTGATTTGGTTGTTCTCTATACATATTTTGAAGTATTGAACAATAAATAAATGGTTTCGAAAGTTATAGAAATTGTGAACCAAAGTTGTGAAAGTTAGAACAAAAGGTGGTTATATATGCACTTTGTAAATATTGCTTGTTTTCGAGAATTTTTACAAAAAAATGAAATTGTATTCTTATGGGTTTCTTTTCATATTTTGTAAGTACCCTAAGGGTAGTACTTACTATAAAAATTTAAAGTATTTTATTACTTGTTAAAGTGGTTAAAACTAGCTACAAAGATTGTGTTTTTTAATTGTTCTTCAACAAAGACTTTTACCAGCATTTATAAATGCTCCGATAAATTGCTTATGGGTTTAAGTGTTTAAATTTGGTGGTTTTCTCCAATCATTTTAAAGATGTTTTCTGACCTATTTTGAATTATTTTAAACTTGGTTTTAAGTTTAAATATATTTTTAGATAATTATATATGTATTTCCCAAGTAAAGAGTTCTATAATATAAGACAAATTTTTCATCAAATTATAATGTGACGACCCAGAATTTTTGACATTTGAAATTGAAAAATATTTAATTTATTTCAAAAATTGGAAGTTATTTTAAACTTGAATTTCACATATAACTAAGGATTTGGCAATTAATTTTTTGAATTTAATTTATTGAAGTTAGGTTAAATATTGAATCTTGATTTTTAAGTTGATTAAAAATATTTCAAAGGCTATAAAAATTTATATTAATAATACTGAAGATAATGGAAGCTTCAGAATTGAATTTGGAAATGTTTTGTTCAATTTTGAAATTTATATCGTTTAAATCGATATTTAAAAATAGCCTTCCAAGGCACAGTCTCGGAATTCGACGAAACCTGTTTTATCGGATCCGTAATATTGTATTATTATAAGATTTCAATTTTCGTAGTGATTGGAGTAATCGTTTGGCCGTACGATAAGAAAATGCACTAAAATCTATATCCAAAATTCAATTCAATAACTGGTATAAAAAACTATCTTCTTCATACGACCGAATTTAGACTCGGAACCTTTTCCATTGCATTCAGAATAGGGGTATAATCTTATAAACGTCTAGCGGCATGCCTCGATTGGAGATTGAGATTTTAGCCTTCGTTTTTAGGATGATTAAAATTCGAATTCGAATTTAAAAAAAATAAGTAATATAAATTCATTTAAAATACAATTGCAGATCTAAGCTAACACGTAAGGAGAATTTTTGCATGTGTCTCGTTTCCTTTGTTTAATTGTTACACGCGTTGGAAAAGAAAGAAAAAAATATAATAACAAAAACATACGAACGAAACTTCCTCTCCCCTTCTCTGCTTCATTTTCAAAATCGAACATCCCTTTCTTTCTCTGTGGAAATGAAATCAACTTCAAATAAAAAAAATGGCGAATTGTAAATCAATCGAACTCAAGTCTGTTCGTGTCGGCTCGTTCAAGTGGAGATAGTCGATCGATTTTGGGTTCGCGATCAAATTTAATCGAGTGCAAGGTAGACCGTTCTCGAGCGCGCAAACTTTGAAGGCGGCGGATTCAATGCAACCTGGACGGCACGTCAATCGAGGTCGATGAATCAAGTTTAGGGCGCAGCAAGTCGTGGACGAGGTGGCAGTCGAAGCTGGGTTGCATGATTTTCAATCGCGTGCGTGCGTGTGTTTAGGTCAGTGGCGACGCGATGGTGAGGCTGAAGTGTGGAAGTGCGTGCGAGCTTCGTCTGGAGGCGGCAATTCGAGTGGAAGCAACAGGGAATGCAGATGGTCTCGATTTGGGAATTGACTTTGGGATTGCTCGCGACTGCGAGGGTTTCGAGCATCGTGATTTCAAGTAGGCGGTAAGGTACAAGTTATTTATTTCAATTTAAATTTGATAATATATATATATATATATATATATATATATATTTGAATATGTACAGATACAACGAAAATTATATATATGCGTGCAGGAAAATATAAAAGAAAAATAACTTTACAAATATCCATATTTTAGTTATTTTAAAAATAATGTATTAAGATGATGAATTTGTTCAGTTAGTTTATTTAATTAATCTTAAGCTACTAAAAGATTTTAAAAAAAAGAGGAAAATAATTAGTTTAATTAAATTATTAAATGCTGATAGATTGTTCGATATATTTGAATACTAATAAATTGTATAAATTATTTATACAAGGTCTAAAACTATGAAGAAACAAGTCGTGATGGAAACGGATTGCAAATAAAAGCAAAGGTGAGATCTTCTCACTCAGTTGAAAATATTAGAATTTCAATTATTGATTGGCTGTTTGATTGTGATAGTATATATAGTAGTATATATACAAATATTGGAGTGATTGATTTCCCGCATTATATAGCGGATGAGACCCTATGCGCCGCATAATAGCGGATGATATTATATAATCCCATATACCGCGATATTCCACGTCGAAGTGGAATTGGTATTTAATTGTTGTGCTCACATCTGTGGATGCAAGGAAAACAGGTTGGACGGATCCAACTGGATTCCTCAAATATTTGAATTTTTTTCAATGTTGTGTGTTAATTTACTTATAATCTGTGTATGATTATATTTGTGACTGAAATCGTTGAAGGCTATGGTTTGGTCGAATATAATTTTGGTATCGTAGTATAACGGAAATGTAAAATTTGATTTTCGGAAATTAAAGTTGAAAATTTTAAGTAAATTCATTTTTGAGAATTGGATAAATTTAAAAGAAAGAATTTTAAAAAGGATAAAGTTTTATTTTTTGTAATCCTATCGAATAAATTATAAAATATGGGGAAAATTTTTTAATAAATGGATTTCGAGTAATATTGTTTAAAAGTTGGAGAATTTAGTTAAAAATTCGGATTTAAAATAGTATGGGAGAAATAAAGGAATTTATTTTAAAATGTAAAAAATTTGGAAATCGATTTGAAATCGATTTGGTGTTTGAAAATAAATCTTTAGGAAATTGATTTGAAATTGATTTGGTGTTTGAAAATACATCTTTGGGAAATCGATTTGAAATTTGATTTGGTGTTTTGAAAATCAATTTGGAAATCAATTTGGAATTTGATTTGGTGTTTTGAAAATAAATTTGGAAATCAATTTGGAATTTGATTTGGTGTTTGAAAGTGAATATTTGGAAATCGATTTGAAAATCATATATCAGTGGATATTCGGAAAGTTAAATTCATAATGGTAATTTATAAAGTAAAGGGAAATTTGTTTTAAAAATGAATACTGGTTTATTTTTAAAAGTGAGGAAAGAAATTTATAGATTTGGAATGTAAATTAAAATAAATCGAGAAGGATTTATTAATTGATTTATGGACCATTTTAAAATGGAAAGTGTATTTTCCCTGGAAAGCCGAGTATGTTTTTAAAATAGCTTTCTAATATAAATTGAAAGTTCTAAAGTTGGTTTTAAAAAGGATGCTTTGGAGAAATTATTTTCTTAAGTTGTTTTTAAATCTTTAAAGTAAAGATTTATTTAGTTAATTATAGAAGTGATTATTTTAAAGATTTAATTGATATTTGATTTGAAAATGGTTATTTAAACAGTTATACTCTATCTAATAATTTTATTTTAAAATTAGTTTGGATTTGAAGTTTTATATGAGATATTAATATAATATTTTCATAACTAATATTTTGAATAAAGTGTTTAAAATATTTTATTTCGAGTGTTTCCATATATATATATATATATATATATATATATATATTTGGATAAGTAATTTGAAATACCTTTTAAAGTATTTGGACTTGGAAATTTCCAATGGAAGCAAATAAATATTTGGAAATTTATTCCGCGTGAGGAAAGTGATTTGAAATTTGTTTTTGAAATGTTGAAGTGTTAAAATATATATCTTGCGAAGATATTTTGAGGATAAATAATTTGGGGAAATTATTAAATCTGGTGATTGTTGTGAATATTGATTGATAGTTAAATAACCGACTGTCAATATTGTCCTCTAAATGGCATTTGAATTTCGATGCAATCGGGGTTGGATTCCAAATGGATATTCGAAAACCATATCGAATCTTTGTGATGGATATTTTGTTTAAAAGATCAAAGTGGAAATTTATTGTGATTTACTTGAAATCTGAATGTAACACTTATTTTTAAAAATAAACGCTCGTTATTCGGATTAGCTGGGAGAGGACTTTGTGTCATAAAACCCATTCCGAATAATGATATGACGAAATGGGATTGCATTTGAAGATGGTGTTGAAGACCGGGTATTTTCAAAAACGGAAGGATTACCTATCGAAAGTCTCTGCACTGGGTTTCACCGGTGTAGAGATTTTATCACCCTTTATGGTGGGGAGTCCGGACGTGGTTAGTGAATATCTGGATTCTAAGGGCTTCTTTGAAGTGCCTTCAGTTCCGTTCGAACCCGAGACGGACTTGTATGAATGTGTGTCTAACGTTACACTTTGAGATGTAAAGCCGGTTTCTATCAAATACATTTATGTTGGTGGCGGAGAATTTATTCTCTTAGCTTAACACCCTTCTCTGAGACGTACGAGCTCAGGGGTTATGTAGTTGATGGTCACTAGTGATACATTCCCAATTTGGTAATGCGGAATAGGAAGTGCTTCTGATCATTTGTTGATCGAAGCATGGCTTTTGTGAAAAGCATAGCTTTGTGGACGACACTTCATCGGACCTCACACCCCGGAAATGGTCGAAACAGGAAGAATGCGGCAAGGTTGTTGTTGTGAGGGTAGCGCCCTTAGGTATGTCCATTTCCTTCTGGGAAAAGGTGGTATCATGGTATGGAGCCTAGATATTTAACCTATGTGGTTGCTGCAAATTTATTACATTATGGTTGTTGCTTTATGGTTGAGGATCCTCGGATAAAGGTCGATAACGACCGGGGATGGCATACTCATGCAAGTTATCTTGTTACAACTTTATTAAAGCGTGAGGTAACTCGGCCTTGTGTTGGCAGAGAGCCGGTTAAGTTCTCGGGGCGTCCCTCCAGAGGCGTACCCATGTGGCATAGGAAGTTTCTTAGCCTGACCATTTGTTGGAAATCCAAAGAAACAATACGCGCCATGTACGGTTTTAGTTGTATAACCTGGCATGGACTGTGGCGGTAACCTTCTATTGAACATGGTAGAGACGAAATATGGTATACTGGTTAAGATTAATATTATACTTTCGAAATGTTTTATGCACTATGAACTAATGATAATATTAAAAAGATTTTACGTATCAAGCATGTTTGACTATCATAAGGAGAAATCTCCTCCAATTCTGCGTTTGCACTGTGTGTGTGGCGGGAGGCCTTATGGTAGTTTCATTTTCCAAAAGCATAGCAGATTTCTTTTCCCTTTTTTGTGAAAATAACTATTTTTAAGATCGCACACCAGTCTCATGACTGACGTGGAGTTTATTGTTCTCTTTCTAAACTCTGGGTGTCCATAATTTTCCACATGGGCAGCCTAGAGTTAGGTTATCAGTTGTTCAGGAGTGAAGACAAGAAGTTGCTGTAGAGATCTGTAGGCAAGCTGGATGGCGAGACGTATCACCTGTACTATGTATTATCCGCTGCGTATGGGTTGGTGCAAGTAAATTTTTATGTGAGCAAGTTATAATGACGGCCAGTGCTGTATTGTGTTGTTGTAAACTCTAATGATGTATTGTAATAACAGATATAGTTCTTTGTTTTAAAGATTATGCATTTATCTATTATATATTGTTCCGCTGCGAATGTGAGATTCTATTAATGTTTCGGTTTCTTCTTCTATCTTCTTCTTCTTTAACCCTAACGGTTCGATTTTCCAGAATTCGATTATGCGGCATTTGATACAGTGGACGTATTGATGTCGACTTTCGAAAGTTGAAAAATTGGATCATTATAGAGTGGTATCAGAGCAATTGGTTAAGCGACAACCTTGGCTCTGGTGAGGATTACTCATTAGAGATAGAGTCAGTAGTACTCTAGAATGAGTTTGAGTGTAATAATAGATATGAGCGTGTATTTGTTAGTGAATATAAAATTGTTTTATATTGTGTTGACTTATCGGTTGATTGTTTATAGATTCTGGTCGGTGCAGTTTGGCCAACTGTATCGATAGGGGTTTCTAAACTCTTAAAGGAGATAAACTGACATGGTATTGTTTTAAAATCGGGTAAATGAGATAGTTTTACCCAAACTATTTTTGTATAGGAAAGAAATCATTTTCCATCAATTATTATAGTATATGGTTACCTGATTGTTAGGAAGTGATAATATTAAATTATTATCAATAATTATTGAATAAGGAATTGAAATCATAATCAAAAGCTGAGAAATGAATTCATGTACAAATGGGATTTGTAAATATAAATTGTAAATGTGATTTATAATTTGAAATAGAATTCTAGAGAAACATTTGAAAACAAAGTTGAAGGATTTGAAATTTGGGAAGTTTGAAAATTAAATCCCTTTTTGTTTGAAAATGGTTTTCAAAGGTTTTGGAAAAGTGTTTTGAAGGGATGAAAGCACTAAACTCTTTTCGGTTGTTGGAAAATAATTCCGATGATGATCGCGACATCATCGGTGTTCATTTTCGAGTTTCCAAGAGAGGAATTGCTGCCAAATTATTTAAAAAATTGAAGTCGTTTGGAAAACTGGGGTTGATTTTGGAAATTCAAAAATAATAATTTGAATTGATTCCAAAAATGGTTTTGAAAAGATGGAAAGACTCTGGAATCCTATATAAAATATTTATAGAATATAATTGAGTTTGGCAACTTATAAATTTGAAATTGTTAGAATAAAATCTAACTTGAAAGGAGCTAAAATTAAATTAAGTGTGAAATGTAAATAAGTTGGAAAACTTGTCGAAGCTTAAAATTTGGATTAAAATTGAATATTTGGATTGAGTAAAATTAAGTGAAATAGAAAATTTGTCAAGTTGGATCAAATGAAGCAAAGTACTGAAATAAAATTAGTAAGTGAAACTAATTGAAGGAATGACAAATTAAATATGGTTTGAATGAACTTAATTCAATATTTACAAATGAAGGTAAATTGAATTCATACGGAATTGGAAATCCAGTTTAATATAAGTAGATAGTAACCGAAGTGGCAAAATTCTTAAGTAAATTAGGAATTGAGAAAATATTCTAAGTTAATAATTGAGTGAAAGTTAAACTGGAAATTGTGAAATGACGATTGTGAATAAGTGGACAGAAATCAAAATTTTAAATGTGAATAACAAGGGAATTGATATATCTAATAATTAATTGGAATTAATACGTAGGATATACGTATATTATTTTGCATAGCGATTTGATCCAGAATTCGAGCATAGAATTTCAAGATAGTTATATCTATCCGAGTTAGGATTTTTCACTCGATTTTTGACGGCGAACCCTAGATTTGGATTTTTGGTTGATTCTGGTAGTTCTCTATCATAGTTTACGGCTATGCAAGGAGAATGACGGTTTCTGATCAAGAAAACAGATCTGAGTCCACACAAGGAAGTCAGGTGGACGATACTAGTTCGGAAGTGAAATTGTGTGATCAAGTGAGCGATCGAATTTGACATTGCGTACGAATGATATCAGTGCATCGTACGGATTTGAATGAAATAACTAATGAAACCTTTGTAAAGAAATGTATAAATGTTTTGAAAATCTAAGGTTGGACATTATTGCTAAGTAGGGTATACAGATGTTATAAAGGAAAAGGAAAAGGGATTTTTGATTTCAAAAGATAAATTTAAAATTGTTCGACAGAGAGGAATGTATTTAAATTTCTATATGAAATTTGATGATTTTCTTGTCCAGCCACTTGACTTTTTTTTCTTTTTGAATCTAGGGGCCCGTGGTGCTATTTTGTAGTCGTATCGAGCTAGCCGTGCATAGGGGGCGTTGGCGAAATTTTTCGAAAATTTAGGGAGTTGGAAATTTTTTGAGAAATTCTGAAAATTTAAGATTTGAATTTAAATTTAAATTTGAATTGTTAAGAAAATAATGTTGTTTGAAACCTACGGAATATTTTGGAAATTTAGTTGAAGTGAAAATGTGTTTTTAATAAAAAGATTGTCTTGGAAAGTTAAAACCGTTTTGTGTCGGGAAAAATTATAAATGGGTTAAAGGATCATTCTTCTTAACTTGTAATTTCGGGACGAAATTCTTTTAAGGGGGAAGAATGTGACGACCCAGAATTTTTGACATTTGAAATTGAAAAATATTTAATTGATTTCAAATATTGAAAGTTATTTTAAACTGGAATTTCAGATATAACGATGGATTTGGCAATTAATTTTTTGAATTTAATTTATTGAAGTTAGGTTAAATTTTGAATCTTGACTTTTAAGCTGATTAAAAATATTTCAAAGGCCTGAAAAAACTCTATTAATAATGATAAAGATAATGGAAGCTTCAGAAGAATTTGGAAATGTTTTGTTCAGTTTTGAAATTTATGTCATTTAAATCGATATTTAATATAGCCTTCTGAGGCACAGTCTCGGAATTCAACGAAACTAGTTTCATTGGATACGTAATATTGTATTATTATAGTATTTCAATTTTTGTAGTGTTTGGAGTGATCGTTTGGCCGTACGATAAGCAAACGCGCTAAAATCTATATCAAAAATTCAATTCAATAACTGGTATAAAAAGCTATCTTCTCCATACGACCGAATATGGACTCGGAACCTTTTCCGTTGCGTTCGGAATAGGGGTATAACCTTATGAACGCCTAGCGACATGCCTCGATTGGTGATCGAGATTTTAGCCTTTGTTTTCAGGACGATTTAAATTCGAATTCGAATTTAAAAAATATGTATTATAAATTCATTTAAAATACAATTGCAGACTAAGCTAACACGTAAGGGGAATTTTTGCACGTGTCACATTTCCTTTGTTTAATTGTTACACGTGTTGGAAAAGAAAAAAATATAATAATAAAAATATAATGTTACACGCATTTAATTGTTACATTTCCTTCTCTGCTTCATTTTCAAAATAGAACATCCCTTTCTTTCTCTGTGGAAACGAAATCAACTTCAAATAAAAAATGGTGGAATTGTAAATCAATCGAACTCAAGTCTGTTCATGTCGGCTCGTTCAAGTGGAGATGGTCGACCAATTTTGGGTTCGCGATCAAATTTAATCGAGTGCGAGGCAGACCGTTCTCGAGCACGCAAACTTCGAAGGCGGCGGCTTTAAGGCAACCTAGACGGCAAGTCAATCAAGGTCGGCGAATCAAGTTTTGGGCGCAGCAAGTCATGGACGAGGTGGCAATCGAAGCTGGGTTGTACGATTTTCAATCGCGTGCGCATGTGTGTTTAGGTCAGTGGCAACGCGATGGCGAGGCCGAAGCGTGGAAGTGCGTGCGAGCTTCGTCTGGAGGTGGCAATTCGAGTGGAAGCAAGAGGGAATGCAGATGGTCTCGATTTGGGAATCAACTTTGAGATTGCTCGCGATTGCTCGAGTTTCGAGCATCGCGATTTCAAATAGGTAGTAAGGTACAAGTTATTTGTTTCAATTTAAATTTGAAAAAATATATATATATATATATATATATATTTGAATATGTACAGATACAATGAAAATATATATATATATATACATGCAGGAAAATATAAAAGAAAAATAACTTTACAAATATCCATTTTTAAGCTATTTTGAAAAAAATGTTTTAAGATGATGAATTTGTTCAATTAATTTATTTAATTAATCTTAAGCTACTAAAAGATTTTTTTAGAAAAAGAGGAAAATAATTAGTTTAATTAAATTACTAAATGCTAATAGATTGTTCAATTTATTCAAATATTAATAAATTGTATAAATTATTTATATAAGGTCTAAAACTGTGAAGAAAGAAGTTGTGATGGAAACGGATTGCAAATAAAAGAAAAGGTGAGATCTTCTCACTCAATTGAAAATATTAGAATATCAGTTAATTATTGACAGTTTGATTATATATATATATATATATATTTGGAGTGATTGATTTTCCGCATTTTATAGCGGATGAGACCCTATGCGCCGCATAATAGCGGATGGTATTATATAATCCCATATACCGCGATATTCCACTTCGAAGTGGAATTGGTATTTAATTGTTGTGCTAACATCTGTGGATGCAGGGAAAACAGGTTGGAGGGATCCAACTGGATTCCTCAAATATTTGAATTTTTTTCAATGTTGTGTGTTGATTTATTTATAATCTGTGTATGATTATATTTGTGATTGAAATCGTTGAAGGCTATTGTTTGGTCGAATATATTTTTGGTATCGTAGGATACCGAAAATATAAAATTTGACTCTAGAAATTAAAGTAGAAAATTTTAAGTAAATTCATTTTTTGAGAATTGGATAAATTTAAAAGAAGGAATTTAAAAAGTAATAAGTTTTATTTTTTTGTAATCCTATCGAATAAATTCTAAAATATGGGGAAAAGTATTTAATAAATGGATTTCGAGTAATATTGTTTAAAAGTTGGAGAATTTATTTAAAAATTCGGATTTTAAATAGTTTAGGAGAAATAAAGGAATTTATTTTAAAATGTAATAAATTTGAAAGTCGATTTGAAATTGATTTGGTGTTTGAAAATAAATATTTGGGAAATCGATTTGAAATTGATTTGGTGTTTGAAAATAAATCTTTGGGAAATCGATTTGAAATTTGATTTGGTGTTTTGAAAATCAATTTGGAAATCAATTTGGAATTTGATTTGGTGTTTTGAAAATAAATTTGGAAATCAATTTGGAATTTGATTTGGTGTTTGAAAGTGAATAAATGGAAATGGATTTGAAAATCATATATCAGTGGATATTTGGAAATTTAAATTCACAATGGGAATTTATAAAGTAAAGGGAAATTTGTTTTAAAAATAAATATTGGTTTATTTTTAAAAGTGTGGAAAGAAATTTATAGATTTGGAATGTAAATTAAAATAAATCGAGAAGGATTTATTAATTTGAAAATATGATTTGCCTCAGTTATTTGGGTTGTTCGTCATAATTTAAATTTGAATTCATCATACACGAACAACTTGTGACATACACAGTGTATTACTGTATATGCCACAAGGCCGTGCCCGCCGATATATACACTTGATTGGTTTACAGGGACAGGTGAGCACAGGTCAAACCCAAATAAAAAGCCGGGTTCAACTCACGTGCAATAACATAAAAGTCACAACTCTCAGCACAAGGTCAAACCCGAGTTTTAAAACTGGATTCAACTCAGGTGCAAATCAAAAAGTATACACGAATGCTATGTTCAAACATGACACGGTCTCAAAAATGAAACAAGGTGCACCAGACCAGGTTACAAGATGATCAAGGCAGACTACAAGTTCAAGTGGACAGTGCAATCAAGAAGAATGCAACAACATGTCAACAGCAATGACACAGCAACAAGGCAGACCACAAAATGCATGCCATCAAGTTCAACAACATCAATTATGACCATGTACAGTGTGGCAAATGCATGTACAAACTATGGTGATGCAGAATAGACCATACAATGCAAAACTAACAAGCCAATATGCAAACATGCATGCAACATGGTCTGCAGGCAAACAAAAGAATGATACAAAGCAACGAAAAGAGAACATGCATGAGAACCAGAATGGAACAATGGCAAATACTGCAATGAAGACTACTGCAAGTTTCAGAAAACACCACTGAACCATCAAAGCACATGCATGCAGACCAGGTACACGGTGAAGAACATGGATGTCAAAAGCAATACACAAGTAACAATGAGTATTGCAGTGATGAATGCAAAGATACCAAATGACAACAATGCACAAGTGCACAACTTCACAACATGTCCAGTTGCAACTACAAGTCCAAGTTCGAAATCGAAAAATGCAGACCAACAGCTACATCAAAAGCAAGTGCAACACAGTTGCAAACAACATGACAGGAAACAGATAAAAAATGAACTGATGAAGCAGTGCAAGTGTGCAAGTGCAAATCACCAAATTAAAGACCACAAATATATCAACTCAACATGAACAGTACCATGGACAGAAGACCATGCCAATAACAAGTGCAGATGAACACATATGGCCGAAGTATGATCAAGATCAAATGAAAACTCAATATAGAAATGCACAGTGAATAATGCAACATGGTAAGGGAATAATGTCAATGTCAATGCCAGAGACAAAGCATCACAAGCATATCAACTTGGCAACAGCCAGTCCAATGAATAAAGAACATAAGTACAAGAAAATAAGTGCAATTCGATCTAACATGAAGTACACCTAAGTGACACAGTGAACCAAACAACAAGTTCATGTTTGAACTAACTCGAGTGCAACAAAGAAGCTATCGTACTATGCAAATACACGGCAGTACCAAGTGATAGAGAAGATGGCCAGAGAACAAAGTTCAACAGTATAGAGAAATTCACAAACTTGAAGTGCAGTGATACATGGAATCACAAATTCAAGTTATACAATCCAGAGCAGTTATGGTCACGGAATCAAAACAGCGAAGTGAAAGAAGCAAGTTACAGAATGCACGAAACAGGAAAAAGAAAAGTCAAATTCGTATCTTTGTTTTTGAAATGGTCAGAGATGTAAAAATAGGAAAGTTTGAAATGCCGTGAGAATCAAGGAGATTCGAGAAACCGTGATTATCAAGTTAAAAAGTAAAACAGGAAAATCGTGCGCATCAAGCAATAGAAAATTAGGAAAGTGATGAAGTCACGAATTCATATAAATACTGAATCCCAATTTACATCATCGGCATCGAGTTAAAGAGCAAGCAATCAAACGAGCAATAAAAGAAATTACATACCGAAATCATCAACAACTCGATCATCAGAGAACGAGCTAGCCACAAGTATCAATTATCAGAGAACAAGCGATGCAACAATTGATCATCATAAATCGAGGACGAGCAAGAGCCGAAAGCCTTAATTTGGATCGATAGCACAAAAGCCCTAATTTCAGAAAGAGGAAGATCGGCCAACATTACTCTCACGAGAAGAAAGGAACGGGTCAAAGAAAAAGTAGATCGGGCTAAAGAAACAAAAGAGGGCCGGCCGTGTTTTATTAAAAAGGGGGTTTTATTTTAATAGGGTTTATTTTTTTAAATTGAGCAAAAATTAGGGATTCAAGTTCGTATTTTAATTTTTGCTCCTGGTTTTATTTTTGAAGTTGTTTTTTCTTTTCGAGTCAAAGAATTAGTAAATCACCACCTAGGTTGTAGGCAGTGTCAGATTGTCTAGTTAGAATTAGTTCAGTGAGCAGGGTGTGCGAGTTTGCAAAACTCCATAGGAGAGAGCAGTGTTTGCGAGTAAGCGAAACTCTATAGGCGGGAGCAGGGTGTGCGATCTAGTAGAGTGTTTGTGAGCGGGAGCAAAAGGGTCTGCGAGTCTAGTAGAGTGTTTGTAAGCGTGATACTGTTTAATTCTAGTAGAAATCTGGGAATGCAGCAGTAGGAAGAGGTTGCCGAAGCTGGGTAAATTTTGTATGTGATTTACTTTTCAGCATATTTATTTCTGCAGTTTATTTCTGTGTTTAATTCGAGAAAATTTGCTATAACCCTATTCACCCCCCTCTAGGGTTAATCTAGATCCTACATATATGACACAATGATAAACCTGTGACATATACACATCATTATATAAGAGAATAATAATATGATAATGAAATATATTTCATATGAAAATGACATCAACGGTATAAATTGCTTAATTAATGACTGAAATGGAAATAGAAATGGAAGTGTATTATACCTGATTCATAATGGGTGTACTCTTCCAACGATAAGCAGAGTTCATTGCATTTTTAATAAAAATTGCTAAATAAATGACAAATGGAATAACATAAAACATGCAAACAATAGTAAATGGATTTGGTTTCATAGTTACATCAATTTCATAGTTACATCAATTTCATAATACATCAAGAATTCAACATAGTTACATCAATTGCAAAAAAATAGATTCAGATTTATATCAGTCATCATCATCTTCTGATTCAGATTCGGTCTCGTTTTCGACGATATTTTCCTCTGCACTGTCAAACGCTTCTACCAAAACATGTGATTCATCGATCAAAGGACCAAAATCTGTTTGATCGTCTGTAATTATTATTTCGATATTTTTCTCAAGATCTACCTGATAAGCTTGTTCGTCCGGAATATTCATCCCATCGAATGTGAATCTGGCCTTTATTTTAAAAACTGCAGACCAATCTGCTTTATCTCTTTTTAGAGACGGATAAGGAGCGTAATAAACTTGCAATGCTTGTTTGGCTAGTACAAAAGGATCATACTTGTGATAGTGCGATGTATGCTTTATTTCGATAAGATTACAATCCTTGTGCACATTAATTCCAGAACCTAGAACATTGCTAAACCAATTGCATCTAAATAGAAACACCTCCTCCGCGGGTCGTGAGAAATATGTCAGTTGCAAAATTTGTGTTAGAACGCCATAAAAATCATTTAAATGATTTTCTGGATCGTCACTACCTTTAACAAATACACCAGTATTATTTGTTAATTTTTCTGCACCGTATTCTTTGGTGTTAAATTTAATATATTGGATATGTCTTGACCACTCTTTTTGGTCCCATCGTAAGATGTTTCAACCCTTCGTCAACAACACAATTTCTCGGCTCATAAACGTAATTTGAAAACCAACCGGAAAATTCTTTACTGAGATCTCTATTCGGATGTTCACGTTCATAAACACTGTTTATATAAACAAATTATTACATTAGGTTATACACGCGCATGCATTATGGAAAAGAATAAAACACAAATTATTATTTTAGATTACCTAACAAACGGTGCAACCTCGGCGCAATTTAGAAGAATATAAGTGTGTGCTACATAAAGATCTCTATAGTCTAGCCATATTTCTACACATTTTCCAGAAGGCCGACCATGTTGTCTAAAAATAGATAACATTGTTGAGAGGACTCTTGTTCGTTGCCTTTGCATGTCGAACCTTCAACTCGTGCTTTTTGCCTCACTTTTTTCTTCAGATGATTCAAATATCTATGCAAAATTAATTTATATAAAATTCATCTTTCAAATGCAATTAAATTACGTTATAACAAATTACATACCTCTCAAATGGATACATCCATCCATATTGGACAGGACCTCGAAGTCGTGCTTCAGATGAGAGATGAACAGGTAAATGTTCCATCACATTAAAAAAACCTGGCGGAAATATTTTCTCTAATTTGCAAAGCAATATAGGAATGTCCACTTCAATTTTACGTAAACGTTGCACTTTTAAAGTAGTCGAACAAAGCTCTTTGTAAAACATACTAAGCTCCGTTACTACCTTCCAAACTTTTAACGGCAGTAGTTCTTTGAACATTACGAGAAATAAATTTTCCATCATTATGTGACAGTCGTGACTTTTCATTCCGCTCAACCTACCATTTTTAAAGTCAACACATCTACGAAGATTTGATGATATCCCATCATGAAATCTTAACCCTTCCACCCATTTTAACACAGCTTTAACTTGATTATTATCTAATTCGTAACATGCTTTGAGTTTTTTACTGTCATTTGGTTTCATATGAAGCTAAGGACGTTTGCATAATTCTTCTATATCACATCGTGATTTCAAATCATCCTTCGTCTTCCCTTTCACATTCAAAATTGTGTTAAAAACATTATCAAATACATTTTTCTCATTGTGCATCACATCTATGTTATGGCGAAGCAGAAGATGTTTCCAATACGGCAACTCCCTAAAAATAGTTTGTTTGCACCAGTTATGAACAACTGATTTGTCTTCAATTTCTGTTTGCTTGCCAGTTTCATATATCTTTGGATAGTCCTTAACAAGTTCATATATGTCTTCGCTTAACCATATCGTCGGCGGTTGTCTGGTTTCTACTCTATTAGCTAAAAAGTTTTTCTTGTCTCCTCTGAAGGGATGATTTACATGGAGAAAATATCGATGACAGTCAAACCATGAAATTTTCTTACCATGAGGTAAAGAAAACGCTCGCGTTTCATCCATGCAATATGGACATGCTAGACAACCGGCAGTACTCCATCCCAAAAGCATTGCATAGACAGGAAAATCACTTATAGTCCACAACAAAGAAGCAAACATACGAAA
This sequence comes from Allium cepa, assembly GCA_030765085.1. Taxonomy (NCBI): domain Eukaryota; kingdom Viridiplantae; phylum Streptophyta; class Magnoliopsida; order Asparagales; family Amaryllidaceae; genus Allium; species Allium cepa. The sequence goes on along the minus strand of CM060929.1, from coordinate 402,395,656 downwards.
AAATTTCTTCTTGGACACATCGTATGTTTCTACTCCTTCGTTCCACAGTATCTAACTACTCAATCAACGGTTGTAAATATACGTCGATTCTTTGTGTCGGATCGTCGGGGTCAGCAACGACAACAGTAAGAAACATATATTGCGTTTTCATACACATCCATGGAGGTAAATTATATGGTGTGACAATAATGGGCCAGGATGAATATTTAGAACCAACTTGAGAAAATGGAGAAAAACCGTCCGTACATAATCCTAATCTAACATTTTGACTCTCCGCTGCAAAATTTGGATACGTTTTATCGAAATGCTTCCATGCTTCTCCATCGGCCGGATGTGTCAATGTACCCTCTTCCTCCGTTCTCACGCTATGTCATCTCATATTAGATGCAGTTATAGAAGATGCATATAATCTTTGAAGTCTTGAAGTTATGGGTAAGTAGTGCATACGCTTGTACGGAACTTCCTTCCCCTTCTTTTTTCTTGGTTTGTATCTCTCCTGGTTACAAACTTTACAATTTCTAAGGTTTGCGACTTCTTTCCAAAACAACATGCAGCCTTTTAAACATGTATCTGTTTTCTGATACGATAAACCAAAAGCCGACATAAGTTTTTTAACTTCGTAGTGATTTTCACACATTAGATTATCAAGCGGCATATGTCTTTTTACAGCTTGTACAACAGCCGTAAACCCAGCTTCAGTGATGTTGTATTTTGACTTCATCGCAATGTATTCTACGATTACTGACAGCTGAGGGCCGCTTTTACAACCATCCCAAATAGGTTTCTTAGCAGCATCTAGTAAATCATAATTTTTTTTGCTTCAATATTTGGTTCTTCAACATTTCCATCATCGTCGTCAACTTCAGCCATAGGAAACATTGATCATGCTGCATCTTCGACCATATTTTCTATACGGGTCGTTGAAACTATTTCGTTAACGATACTTTCAGACTCTACAGAAGTATTTGCTACAACTTCTCCATGCCGATCCCAAACATAATACTCGGGTGCGAAACAGTGTGGGCACAAATGAACTTTCAAAATATATGGTAACAAATACTTCAAATGTCTACACCTACTACACGGACAACGAATTTCTGGATCGTTTCCGTTATTACTTAAAGCGAATTCAACAAACACGTTTATACCGTTATAAAAATCTTCTTTTATTGAGCCCTTCAGTCCTTTTCTTTAGTACATCTATCTCCTCCGATCAACAAAATAATCAATCATTTTTCCTATTTGACAAAATGAGAAGTTCACAATTTAATATTTATTTTGAAGAATACAAATTCGAAAAAGATTATTTTCATGGTCGTATAATATTTTGAATTTAAAGAACAACTTCACAAATTTAAAAATATTTTCAAACAGGGCACATTTTATTTTTTAACGTATCGACTTAAAAATATATATAATTTTTTTTCATTGGTCGGCATCCTTTGTCCTATTACAAACACAGTAAGCATTTACATTTCGTATATTACTTTGTCTCAAACGATTCAACAAAATTTCGGCAACATTTTCCTTTTGTTCCCTGCATTGTACACAAATGCGTGTACGCAGGAAACAAAAAAGAAAAGTTAGACCGAAATTTTATAAACCATTTGAGACGAAGTAGTATACAAAATGTAAATGCTTACTGTGTTCATAACTTGTCCAATACCGGGACAAATCCGACAAACATTGTACCAGATGAATATAAATGGTCGTTTTTTGAAAAAACGACTATTTATAGAACGATCATGTACAACACTCGTCGGACGGGACCAAAAACTCTCTAAGGGACATTTGTCAGTTACATGCGCGCATTTTACGAAAAAATACAGTTTTACTCACTGTTCACATTTACAAAAATATATATTAATTTAACACATTTATTCGACGTATTAAATCTACTTAAGGTTGGTTTAACATTTTTGTCATTTTTAAATACACACAATTATAATTTAGAGTAATGCATTTTTTTGTTTCATAAGTAAATACGTGCACAATATAATACTCCTAGTTCATTCAATCATTTTATCTTATTCCAGATAACGTATATAATCGTCGAATCAAGGCATGCACAACAATTTACATATACATGAACAATCACAAATTATACATGTTTTTCACAATTCATGATAAAAGATGAAATAGGTATACCATGTGATGTTATAAACCGTTATTACGCTATTGGAAACAATTGCAATCACTAATTCGCCCTAATTTATCAATTTATGCAAATCTACAATTAGGGTAAAAACTGAATTTTTTGCAAAAACAAGATATTATACCTGAGATTAAGAGTAATGGAGTTTGATTAGGTAGCCGTGGAGGATCCGCAAGCTACAAATTAGGGATTGAAAGCTTGGAGAAGGGATTTGGGGGTTTTTTATTATAATTTTCGTATGAAAGGAGGAGGAGGAGGAAGAAGAAGGCTCGGCTGCAGGTATAATCGCTAATTTATGACGGCTTCCGACGGCCCGTCGAAAGCCGTCGGAAGCCGTCGGTCCTAGCTGTCGGTAATTAAGCTTTTTCTAGTAGTGTAAGGACAACAAAATTGCTACCGATCTAAAACTGATACCTAAAAACTGCTACCGATAACTACAAACTGATACCTAAAAACTGCTATCAATAACTAAAAACTGATACCTACAGAAAGTTGTCCTTCATGATAAAATATTAAAGGTTTGTCATTGAGGTAAAAAGCTGTGAAATTTGTCATTGACAATAATTTCCTGTATTTTCAAATTTAATAAAGACTGGCCTCATCTCAAAAATAATTTTCAAATTATCCATGTAGTCGAGATTCTTTTTTTAGTTTTTGTGAAAAATAAAATATGCACATAAATCAGTGCTAAAATGAGAAAAATCTTTCTTTTTGCAAATATTTTTAGTTTTACATTAAAAATGCAAATGTTTTTAATTTTACATTAAAAATGCAAATATTTGCAATTTAAATTGCAAATATTTATAATTAAACTGCAAATTATTTACGTTCTAAATTGCTAATGCATGCGGTTTTTAAAAACTGCAAATATTTGCAATAGGGACTTTGCATTGAAGGTCCCTACTTTTGATGTTGTCGTAATAAAAGTCACTATGATAATGAGTATGTAAATTAAGTTTCTGTTTTTTCTAAATTAGAAAGCGCAAACTATTTTGTGCTTTTCTCATAAAAAGTGTAAGTTAATTTGCGCTTTTCAGAAATTTAAATTTTTTTGAAAATTTTAAAATTTTCAAAAAAAAAAATTCAAAATGAAAAAGCGCAAACTAGCTTGCGTTTTTCTGATAAAAAGTGCAAGTTACCTTGCGCTTTTCAAAAATTTCAAAATTTCCGTAAATTTTAAAAATTAGAAAGCACAAACTAGCTCGAACTTGTATTTTTCAAAAAATTTAAAATTTTAAAAAAAATCAAAATAAAAGCGCAAACTAGCTTACGTTTTCCTTATAGAAAGCGCAGGTTAACTTACGCTCTTCAAAAATTTCAAATTTTTTACAATTTTCAAAATTTAAAAAAAAAAATTCAAAGTCTAAAAGTTGCAAGTTAGCATGCATTTTCTGTCAGAAAAGTACAAAGCACCTTGCTTTTCTATTTTTCAAAAACCAGGGACTAAATTTACATATTCAAATCTACAAGGATTTTTCTTATAACAGCATCAAAAATAGGAACCTGTGACTCATTTCTTGTTTGCAATATCCTTGAAAATAACTCCAGAGGTGTTTCACGAAATCTTTTTTAGGAAAGTTGAAAGTGTATTTTGAAACTTATAGAACGGCGACTTTCCGAATTTAAAACACCTATTAGGTGTTTTGAAGATAAACATACTTATTTGAAACACGTAGTATGTGTTTCTAAAAATAGTACTAGTATATATTTACCTTTGAGAACAGTAAATTTCACGCGGTGCATATATGAAGGGAAACATCATATTAAGTATGCATAGTTAGTTAATTTTTTCGAGTTTTATTATTATGCCATATTGTACGTGCATGCGTGTGTGCATACACACACGCGCACACATATATATACAATATGTGCATACATATATGTATATACACACACATATGTGTATGCATATGTATACATACATATATGTATGCATACGTATGCATACATACATACTGTGCCATCTCCTACTTGGAGACCCAAAACTAACGGCCGCGGATGCGACAATCATTCATAGTTATTAATCTTCGGCGACCAAATACGGTAATGTTAGACACACTGATATAATAGAAACACATGGATATGTAAAAAAAAAACAAATAACTTTCACATTCCAATTCAAAAAAATTTCAAGTTCATTACATAATCCCAACATGAGAACCCCGTTCAGATAAAATATAATTATTACAACATATGCCAAGAGTGATATATGAAGATGCCCCCTTGGATGATCAGAGTATATAGCTGGGCAAGTAAACATCTTTGCCTTTACAACACAAACACGATGGAATCAAAAATATCAAAAATAGAAAGGAACTCCTACTAGCTAGATTACCACTTGCACGTTTTTGAAAGCTTATTCGTCTAAGGAGAACCTAAAAACCATAACTTTCAAACTAATCAAAATCAATTAAGCGCCTGAGAGTTTAAGGGAAAAAACATAAACTTCGAATCAGACATAAAGCCTGGTATGCATAATAATCTAACATCTCAAACCATTTAGATATCTAGTAAGACCATGCCTCTTAGGAGAACAGGTTTTCCCTCACTAGTATCCTAAGACTTTATAAAACCATATACTGTACTCCTGCACCCACAATGGTTATAAACATAGCAATTCAAAATATTATAATGATATGCAAACAAGTACATCAAATCTAGATTTTCCATCCTCATTCATAATGACTATTTGTCTTAATTATAGTTTCTAGGGTCACTATTAACCTATTAGTTTTCATGGGCAGACTAATAACCTGTTTAATGTTTATGGACTCGCTTTCTAGTTTCGTAGTATTCATGGGATCACTAAGAAACTATTGGCCCTTACCAATAACTTTACTGGTTCATGTGTTCTCTCTGAACCTATTGGTAACTCCAATAACGTCCCTCTTATCTTAGTTTTCATGAATTGACTAGGAACCTATTGAATTCTGTTGATAACGTAATCCGGATATAGTTTTCATGCCTTTACTACAAACCTATTGTCCCCGGCCAATAACTCTTTCAATTCATAATTTTCATGGGTTTACTATGAGCCTATTGGCCCCTGCCAATAACTTCTTCTAAACATAGTTTTCATGGATTTACTATAAACATGTCTACCTGACAACTTCTTTAATCAATATCCAGGCATCCTACATTCTGGTCTAGCTGACCTCCTGGATGCAATTCTACTCATTCAGGAGTTAACTTAATTTATATCCCCTAACGGATCAATTAAACTGGATATTCTTCCTGTTTAATGATGTTTTTTCCATCGGTTTAGAAAATCATCGAAAAATTCGTATTAAAAATTAACTGCAAACGCACGACGTACAAAAGTTAATACGTGGCAAGTACGGGTCGATCCGCATGAAATTGTTTGATTTAAATTTTGTATTCGATCAAATTAAACCAAAGTCGAGAGAAGATTATTAAGCTAGAAAATGAGAAAAATAACAACTACAAAAATGAATGAGAACTATGAAAATAAAATGACAATTTAGAGATAAATCCACTCTCTGAATCACATAGTTCAACAAATTATGAAATTATGATCTCTCTTTTTTGGTCATTGGCAAGTTTAGTTGATGTGTTTATCATAAGTATGGCCTTTTGTGCAATTAATTAGCTCAACATAAGTCATCAAACTATAACACACCCATTAAACTACATTTTACATCTTATGAAAAATGACAAAAGGTTGAAAATGAAATCTAAGCATGGCCTATTAACTATTGTTTAGAAATATAGGCCATCAAATTTTAATTTCAACATTCACTTCTTTGCCATAATCATATTTAGATGAAGAGGCAATTTGTGTTTTGTTTGTTTAAGCATAGCCTATTTATTATGAACGACATAGACTATCAAATTCAAAGCTAAACAATATTAAACCACGTCCACCGATTCCATTAAGCACATAAAGAGAGCAATAATTATCAAAATGTTGAAGCTACATAATTAGAAAGCTTCATTATCCCTAAATTGAAGGGGTTTAGCCTCTCATATTTGTTATCAAATCAACAAATGTAGCGTGCAACATGAAACAAAAAGAAGAGGAAAAAGAGAGTTAAATGAAAGAAGAGTTAATTAACAAGAAATAAAGCTAATCTACTTGCATGGAAAATAAACTACATTACTAGCATGAAAGGAATAAACAAGAAAATAAAAGAGAACAATAATTAACATTGCATAAAAAAAAAAAATTACATAAGATAAAAAATGGCTAAGTAGCCATGAAATGAGAAAGAGTGCTTTCTTTTATTTTTAATTTAAGCTAAAACTAACTAAGAGGAAGAGAGATTACATGAAGCATAAAGGATATTTATACATGTATGAAATCATAATCCACTTTTTTGGAGAATTCCCAAAATATCTTCTTAGGAAGAGCGGCCACCAATTTATCATTAGCACAAAATAATCATTCATTAAGTATGCATGAAAATTTGATGGTCATTTGCATGTGGATTAGCTTTAATTTGCACATTAAGGTAAGTGGGTAGGTGGGTTGGTGGGGTCCTCCATGATCATAATTTCGAATTATTTCCATCTTCATTCCTTTGTATCTTCTATGTGCACGCATATATCTTCATGAACTCACTTGTATTTGAAATCAAATTCCTACAAAATGATATATAAATTTCTGATTAATTTTCTCAAATTAATATATGCACAAAAATGACAATTTTGCCCCTATGAAGATGAATATTTGACAATTTGAAAATAAGTTGAATTTTGGTATAAACGTGTTAAAATACCCAATATGACCATTTATTTAATTTAATTAGATTAAGTAAGGTGGTGAAAATATGCACGTTTACATGCACATCAAATACCCCCACACTTATCTTTTTATTCGTCCTCGAATAAAGAAAAAAATTAAGATAAATCCATTTTCATAGGGAGCATGATTGGATTGAGCGTATACAACAAGCTGTTAAACCTCTGGGTATCCCCAATAGGACGAGTGTTATCTCTTGAGGGTTTTAATTGGATGTTACCCACAAAATCCAAATGCAAAGTGAAAATATTTACAAAATGCAAGATTTATTTACAATGGAATGAATGAAAGTTTTTGAAAATATTTACAAATGAAGGATTTACTTTTAAATTAACACGAATAAGTTAAATATAGGGTTTGGTTATTGTCTTGAAAATTTAAGCCATTTACTCGTCGAAATTTCCAACAAAAATCAAGTTATCATAAAATATAGACTGTAGATTAACTCGTTGTTTTGGTTGATAACATAGTGTAACTATGAAATGGATACTTATAGATTATCAAAGTTCATCAAAGTGATATTTTCATTTCTTTTCAATAACAAGTCAAATCAAACAAGTTAAAATAGTGCTTGGATTTCATTTGCTTACTCTCTCTATTTTTTTTGAAAATTTTATTGATATATACAATATTTACATGATATGCCTAACTCAGATAAACTAAGGCTAGATATATTACCCATGCACTGCCTTGCAGACTAATGTGGGGGGAATACATAGCATAGCGAGCGAACACACAAGTGTGAACACTTATAGACTGTAGGCATTATTAGTAAAAGAATTTTTATATACACACACGCCTAACTCAGATAAACTAAGGCCTGATATACCGATCGTGCACTACCTTTCGGACTTACGTGAGAAGGGTACAGAGCATGACGAGTGAACATATGACTCTAGGTGTTTATTAAGAAAAATATATAAAAATTATACAAGAAATATTTATTTTCTTTTGGTTTTTTGTTTGACAGAGAGAGTTTTGCAAAATCATCTTAGCTCCATTTAACTTAGAAGACAAAAAATTTGTTATATCCTTTACTTTAAATCAACCACTTTTTAAAACAATGATTTTCAATTAGAATATATTTCATAATTATCTCCATAAATCTTCTTATATACTAGTTAAACCATAGTTATTTGTAATCAAACTTCATTTTTATTTTTGTTAAGACAAATAAATTTTTAAAAAAATTCAATTTAATTAACTAAAACCATATATTTATCTTATAATGCTTCTTTAAAAATAAATCAAAATGCCAAAAAAAAAATTGTTTTTGAGATTTTTTTAAAAATTTTGGAAAGAAAACGTAAAAATAAACTATGAAAAAACAAAAATGATGATGAGTCTCCTCCCACACTTAATTTTGATTGTGTCCCCACGGTCAACCCAAGTGGAAGGAGAAAAAAAAGATGATCTATATTTATAAGAAAATGGAAAGTTATTATTTTCAAGACATCAGAAAATACGCCGTTAAAGAATAAATGAAACGGTCTTGCAAAGACGTCATTTGTCTCGTCAAGCATGAAAGATACAGCTTAAGCACAAAAAACCAAACCATAAAAGATTTTGAGGTAGAATGTTAATTTGAAAAAACAAATGTTGTTTTACTGAAAATCGTATAAGCTGTTTTATTTTCGATGATTTTCAGGGTTGATAAAGCAATTTGTTGAAATTCGAATTTATTTTCACCATTTTGAAATTCAAGCTTATTATTGAAAACTTCTTCCAAATTATTGATTTCAAAATCAAAATGGTGATCGAAATCTTCCCCTTTAGAATTTGACAACTCATTTTCGAAAAGTCCAAAAAAATCTTGTTCATTGAGTTCGTCTTCCTTATTGAGTTATCAACAACTTCATTGCATGTGCCAAGTTCAAAATCCAAAGTTGTGCTGAAAATTTCAAAATCAAGTAAAGAAAGACCGAATTTTAAATTTGATTCCACACCCTCAAAAGAATTGAAATCCTACTTGATTACCATATTTTCAACAACTTCATTAAGATTGTCCTTTTCAATTTCAATTGTTATTTGAAAAATGTCTGTAGGATCGATTTCACCCTAGAGGGGGGTGAATAGGGTGATAGTGTTAATTATAAAAATTAATTGCGGAAGCTTATAAAATTAATTTCAACACAAATCACAGAATAATAGCAGCACAGACAAATAGCAGAATAATAAGCAGAAATAGAACGACACAGAATTTACCCAAGTTCGGCAAAAACCTGCCTACGTGCTGCCCCCAAGGTTTCTACTAGAAATTAGTTAGTCAGACGCTTACACACGTAAACTCGCGACACCAGCTATCGACTAAACCTAACTCTACGCTCAAAACCCTGCCACAACTCAGCCACTGAGTTGCGAATTCTCAAGCTACGCCACGTAGCTTGTCCCCTAGTCACACGACTAGTAAATACAACATTTAAAAATAAAATTACAAATTAAAAACAATTTAAAATAAAATATCCCTATTTAAACAATTAAAAGCCCTTATTAAAATAGTCGGCCCCTTTTGTTTATTATTCGGCCCGTTCTCTTTTAGTTTCTTCGTTCATTTATTTGGAGATGGCGGACGTTCCTCTTTGAAGCTAAATTAGGGCTTCGTCCCTTCTATCCAATTTAGGGTTTGATGAAGCTGCCGATTGTTCGATCAATCTAATTGCGTGATGATTTTGTTCGTCTTGGCCGCTTCTATTTGATCGAGTTCATCTATGATTTTAGTAAGTACTTTATTCCTTTTGCTTTTCTGGTTTTGGCTTGTTTGAACTCGATGCATATGCCGATGATGATTTTGGGGTTTTTATATGAGTTTGAGTCCCTGGATTTTCGTTCTAACAAATATATTTGAATTCATCATTTTTGTGTGATCGGCCGCTTGATTATGCTTCGATGATTGAGATGTTTTCTGACCTTTTCATGTGCGTATATTTTCGTTGCTTGCTTCTCACGGCTTTGATTTTGATTACGGCTTGACTTGTTCGACTCCTTGATTGCCACGGCTTGAATGTTTAACTAGGTCAATTCCTTGATTACCCATGACTTTCTCTTTGACTTTGGTATGTTCGAACTGTTGCATTTGGTATTGCTTCAACCACTGTCTTGCATTCACTCCAAATATTGTTGATACTGGGTTGCTTATTTTTTCGACCTCTGTTTGATCATTGAAGTGTCTAACCATGTTGTACAATGTTCGATCTGGCAATATTTTGCTTCATGTGTTTGATTTGCTACTGAGTTCATTTGCATGATGTTGAGCATTGGATTTCATTGTGCATATATGCAGCTTGTTGAGTCTTTGATATTGGTCTGGAGTACATTGTTGGTTATGTTCATTCTGGTGCCTTGTCTTTGTGTATGGCCATTGCATTTGTGTTCATGTATACAGTTTACTTGAGTCTGGTCATTGTTGGCAACTTGGTTGTATATTTGGTCGTCTGCATTTTTGTTTCTTTGATGTTGTTTATGTCTGCATCTTGTGGTTGCCACTGTGTTGCATTGAGCTCGACATTTGCATCATTATGGTGGCTGACCATCCTGTAGCTTATCTCTGTTTCATTTTAGTTTGATTTGAGTTGTATTACTTCAACACTTGAACTACTCTCTGACTTTTGTCTGGGTTCATATATATACTTCATTGTTCATGTGTTCAATCACTTGCTATGTCTTGTTCATCTGGTTCATGTATCACTTTGGTATTGTTGCATTATAGTTGCATCACTGTATGTAGCTTATTGAAGTGTTGCATTGTTGATGCTCTTTGAGTTGCAGTGTTTCATTTCTAGTTGGTCTGACTCGAACTGATCATTGAAGTATGTGTGTCTGGTCGTTGCATTTGCAGATTGCATTGTTGCGGTTTCCATATCTTGTGCTCGAGCTTGCATGCTTCATGTTGCCTTGACTTTGGTTGTTGCATTGAGTTGAGTCATGACTGCAGTAACTTGACCTTTGCATTTTATTTATTGTTTGGTGCCTTCTTGGATTTTGCAGTCTTTCTTGAGCATATTGACTTTATAGTTGGACTGTGCATTAATCTTGAGTTGAACCCAGTTTTAAAAACTCGGGTTTGACCTTGTGCTGATGACGAGATTTTATTTGTATTGCACCTGTGTTGAACCCGTCCTTTTATTTTGGGTTTGACCTTGTGCTCATGTCCCTGTAACATTATCAAGTGTATATCGGTGTGCACGGCCTTGTGGCATGTACAGTGATACACTGTGCATGTCACATTGTTCGTGTGTGATGAATTCAAATATAAATCATGACGAACAACTCAAATAACTGAGGCAAATAATATTTTCAAAATCCATATTTTATTTTATATTGCAAAAATATTTCTTTTTCAATTTTACTGCGTTAGTGAATATTTTTGCAGATTGCTCAGATGCTGGATTCTAACTGGAATGAAGTTGAAGATGAACTACGAGTGTGAGTGATATGTAGTGGAATTTACAAATGTAAAATAGTGATGTAATTGAATTTGTATCAAAGTTGTATAGTGAATAGTGAGAGCTTGAATTTGTACTATTCAAAATTGTAATAAATATTTGTTTGAATGAAATTTCTGTTTGAATTCAAATTCTGTGTTATTTAATTTTATCCAACAAATATTTATTTAACCTGTGAAAAGTAAAATAGTACATTAACAAATACATTTAAATGAATGTATATATGTTTATTATCATCAAACAAAAATCATATAAGCGCATATTCAACAATCTCCCCATTTTGATGATAACAAACATGTATTTAAGATTTTGAATATATTATATGTATTTGATCATTGATATGCTCTATTTGCTTCCCCTATTTAAATGCTTCCTCTCTACACTAAGCTCCCCCTACATATATGCATATAAATAAATAATACGCAAATGAGCCTAGATGCAAATGGAAAATATTTGACCTTTGCTTGATTTTATTTGACAAAATCTTAACTTTTCTCTCCCCATTTTGTTATCAGCAAAAGAATAATAGTATTAGAGAAAATAGAGATAAAGTGATCGATATTAATTCAATATTAAAACTCAATTGAATATAAATATTAAATTTTAATAAAAAATCAAACAAAAATCATAAATATTTTGTTAGGCGCATATTCCACTTTTTAGAATGATGGGAATTATGTCATCATATAAAACCATATAGTTGTGTCTATTTGTGGTATATATTTATATCAGGAATTTGAATATCTACTAACCATGCATAACCGTTAGGACTTTTAAATGAGATTAGTAGTATTCCAATTTTGTAAAAAAAATGAATTCAAGTATCTTCTAACCACGCATAACCGTGAGGACTTTTAAATGGGATTAGAATCAACTTGTTTATTTAAAAATCAACTTTTGATATGCGTTGCATACATGCATAACCGTGAGGACTTTTAAATGAGCATGGAAGAACATAACAAATTCCAAGTAAATCACCCATGCATAACCGTGAGGACTTTTAAATGAGAGTGAATACTTTGGTATTTATTTTTTTACTATATAAATTTTTTCTATTATTTTTAAAAAAATGTAAAAATGAAAAACGAACGATTCCTGTTTAAAGTACCACATATCAACAAACTATATAGAGTTTTGATGAGTGATGGTCGTTAGAAATATGACAGAAATAGAGATGGTCATGGAATTTTTACCAACAAAAAGTTTTATAACTCTTGTTTAAATTTCTAAAGAAATTTACTAATTATACCATCTCGAGTTATAATATATGATGAATATCAACACTCATCACTTTTTCAATCACTATTTATCTTTTCGATAATTATTAGGGAGTCAGATTAGTCAAAATAGTCATTTAAAATCAAATTCAAAAATAATTATGAAATCAATTTTTCAAAATGACTAATCTGAAAATACGGTCAAAAAATGATTTTCTCGTGCGGGTTTTATAAGAAAATTTTCTGCTATTTGAAAATTATTTGAAATGAAAAATATGCAGATATTTTCTTTGAAAAACGATGCAGTTACTAAATGTCTCAAAATCACGTTCCACTAGTAATTTTTCTATCAACTAGATTACCAGTGTAATCTGCATCTGAATTTATTTTTCACTCAAAATTATCATTAATTGAATTCGATTGACCAAACCAAAAATTTCAAACTCAATTTTAACAACATTTTAAATGACATTCTTTTGAAATTGAATTGAAGCCGTGTATATAATCAAAAACCATGAATTTAGAGTTAGGCATATTATAACCAAATGTATTATAATCCAACAAAACACTATTTTTAATCCAAATTGATGTATATGAAGTAATTCAAAGAATCTAGAGAATTTTATAGTGTTTTGGCATTAGAATATAATTTGACCAACTATTTTGAATAAGTCAGAATCATCATCTTTTCATCATCACATTATTGGCTGATTTAATTCAGAATGCGGTGCAGATTATCACATTTAATATATCGTTCAAAATATACCATTACCTGTTTTACCTTTACGATACTTTTCGTTGTTGTCTGTTGTGATTCTGTCACCTTTATACTAGGCTAAGGAACTTTGCTTTGTCGCTCGGTGTGCTCTTGGAACAGCCAGAATCCAAGTAGCACTATTGTTGTTCCTTAGCCTGCCACCACACCTACACGGAAAAGGATTTATGTGACCTATTTGTTTTTATAGGTCCATGGTTGTTAGTGGCAGAAAATCTTGAAAAGCAATTTTGTAAAGATCCAAAACTATTTATAATTGTTCCCTTCGGCACCCAAATTTGTTTAACTTTGAGAGTTTTTATATTTGTGCCTTTTGGAACCCAAATCGGTATAGTTTTCACATGTTTGGGTCTATACCAACAATTATTGTGATTGTGTCCATATTTTCTACAAATCGTGCACATAGAATTAACTTGATTAATATTTCTTTCAACATTTTCAGAATGATTATATCCAAGTCCTTGTTTTACCGTATTAACAGTTTGCTTTCCTAATATCATATTCAACGATTTTTCACTTTTTGAAAATTTATCTAAAGTCGTTGACAATTATTGGACTTGTGTTTTAAGAGACTCATTTTCGTTTAATAATTGTGTGCACTTTTTAATATCTCTTCTAGTATTTTCATTCTCTTTTAAAATCAGAATTTCATTTTCAAGCGATTTCATTTTAATTTTGATTTTTTAATTTCTTCATCAAATGTTGGACACTTATCACACTTAGAGATCCTACTTTGATAGGTTTTAACTAATTGGTCAAGTTGTTCGTTTAATTCTATCAAAGTAACTTTTTGTGATTCAAGTTTAGCATATTTCTCCCTAAGTCGTTCAAAACAGCCATTTACTTCATGAAAATATATAAGCAACTCTGAATGAGTAAGTTTCGATACCTCGCCCTGGCTCATCATCATCACTGTCAGTTATATCACCTCGAAGGCACAAATCTGCTTTTTCGCTCTCACTGCCAGTGCTTTTATCATCCTCATCCATTTCATCCCAAGTGGCTGCAAAACTTTTCTTTTTCTGTTTCTTTCCAAAGTCGCGTCGATTTCGAGGACAATTGGGCTTGATGTGTCCGGGTTGGTTGCACTTATGACAGATGATCTCCTGTTCTTTTGAGTAGTCTAGTGCTTTACCTATTCTGCTTTTCAATTCCTGATTTCGAGCTGGATTTCCGTATTTGCGATTCCACCTTTTGAATTTCTTTATTAGTAGTGCCAGCTCTGCTGCTCCATCATCATCATCGTTATCATCATCACTTTCGGTTGTTCCTTTGAGCGCTATTGATTTTTTTCGAGTATCTCCTCCTTCACGCTCTTCCTTGAATTTCATTTCTAGCTCATAAGTGGTGAGATTTCCGATGAGTTCTTCAACTTTCATTTGTTTTAAATCTTTTGATTCTTGAATGGCAGTCACTTTCGCTTCAAATTTTCGTGGAAGGACTCTGAGGATTTTTCGGACTATCTCCAACTCCGTGTATGATTTTCCAAGAGCTTTTGATTTATATACGATATTGGAAAGTCGTCCATGCATCTCTTTACTTCCTTCGCCATTGTGAAGTTCTCGTATTCGCTGCTTAGCATGACAAGGTGAGATTCTTTGACTTGAGATGTTCCTTCGTGAGTCACTTCTAGTGTGTGCCATATTTCCTGCGCAGTTAGACAATGTGAGACACGATTAAATTCAAATTGATCCAATGAACAGATAATAGAATTCATAGCTTTAGCATTAGTATTTTGTAATTTATTTTCTAGTTCTGTCCATTGTTCCTTTGGTTTATCTATTTCCTGATTATCTACAGTTATAGTCGGTGCTCTATAACCTGTCTCAACAATATTCCAAGCGTCAATGGTTTTTAGAAAAATTTCCATCCTATTTTTCCAGTAAGCATATTCACCATTGAACATTGGTGGTCTAACTATGGATTGACCCTCAGCAAAAGCAGTATTAAAAGAAGCCATTTTAAAAATTCAACTTTTTAAATTAAAAATTGGTTTTTGTAAAATCAAAATTTTAAAACAAAAAGGGCTTTTGTTCCTAGCTCTGATACCACTTGTAGGATCGATTTCACCCTAGAGGGGGAGGGTGAATAGGGTGATAGTGTTAATTATAAAAATTAATTGCGGAAGCTTATAAAATTAATTTCAACACAAATCACAGAACAATAGCAGCACAGACAAATAGCAGAATAATAAGCAGAAATAGAACGACACAGAATTTACCCAGCTTCGGCAAATCCTGCATACGTGCTGCCCGCAAGGTTCTACTAGAAATTAGTTAGTCAGACGCTTACACACGTAAACTCGCGACACCCGCTATCGACTAAACCTAACTCTACGCTCAAAACCCTGCCACAACTCAGCCACTGAGTTGCGAATTCTCAAGCTACGCCACGTAGCTTGTCCCCTAGTCAGACGACTAGTAAATACAACGGTTTAAAAATAAAATTACAAATTAAAAACAATTTTGAAATAAAATAACCCTATTTAAACAATTAAAAGCCCTTATTAAAATAGCCAGCCCCTTTTGTTTATTATTCGGCCCGTTCTCTTTTAGTTTCTACGTTCGTTTATTTGGAGATGGCGGCCGTTCCTCTTTGAAGCTAAATTAGGGCTTCATCCCTTCGATCCAATTTAGGGTTTGATGAAGTTGCCGATTGTTCGATCAATCTAATTGCGTGATGATTTTGTTCGTCTTGGCCGCTTCTATTTGATCGAGTTCATCTATGATTTTAGTAAGTACTTTATTCCTTTTGCTTTTCTGGTTTTGGCTTGTTTGAATTCGATGCATATGCCGATGATGATTTTGGGGTTTTTATATGAGTTTGAGTCCCTGGATTTTCGTTCTAACAAATGTATTCGAATTCGTCATTTTTGTGTGATCGGCCGCTTGATTATGCTTCGATGATTGAGATGTTTTCTGACCTTTTCATGTGCGTATATTTTCGTTGCTTGCTTCTCACGGCTTTGATTTGATTACGGCTTGACTTGTTCGACTCCTTGATTGCCACGGCTTCGATGTTTAACTAGGTCAATTCCTTGATTACCCGTGACTTTCTCTTTGACTTTGGTATGTTCGAACTGTTGCATTTGGTATTGCTTCAACCACTGTCTTGCATTCACTCCAAATATTGTTGATACTGGGTTGCTTATTTTTTCGACCTCTGTTTGATCATTGAAGTGTCTGACCATGTTGTACAATGTTCGATCTGACAATATTTTACTTCATGTGTTTGATTTGCTACTGAGTTCATTTGCATGATGTTGAGCATTGGATTTCATTGTGCATATATGCAGCTTGTTGAGTCTTTGATATTGGTCTGGAGTACATTGTTGGTTATGTTCATTCTGGTGCCTTGTCTTTGTGTATGGCCATTGCATTTGTGTTCATGTATACAGTTTACTTGAGTCTGGTCATTGTTGGCAACTTGGTTGTATATTTGATCGTCTGCATTTTTGTTTCTTTGATGTTGTTTATGTCTGCATCTTATGGTTGCCACTGTGTTGCATTGAGCTTGACATTTGCATCATTATGGTGGCTGACCATCCTGTAGCTTATCTCTGTTTCATTTTAGTTTGATTTGAGTTGTATTACTTCATCACTTGAACTACTCTCTGACTTTTGTCTGGGTTCATATATATACTTCATGTGTTCGATCACCTGCTATGTCTTGTTCATCTGGTTCATGTATCACTTTGGTATTGTTGCATTATACTTGCATCACTGTATGTAGCTTATTGAAGTGTTGCATTGTTGATGCTCTTTGAGTTGCAGTGTTTCATTTTTGGTTGGTCTGACTTGAACTGATCATTGAAGTATGTGTGTCTGGTCGTTGCATTTGTAGATTGCATTGTTGCAGTTTCCATATCTTGTGCTCGAGCTTGCATGCTTCATGTTGCCTTGACTTTGGTTGTTGCATTAAGTTGAGTCATGACTGCAGTAACTTGACCTTTGCATTTTATTTATTGTTTGGTGCCTTCTTGGATTTTGCAGTCTTTCATGAGCATATTGACTTTATAGTTGGATTGTGCATTAACCTTAAGTTGAACCCAGTTTTAAAAACTCGGGTTTGACCTTGTGCTGATGACGAGATTTTATTTGTGTTGCACCCGTGTTGAACCCGTCCTTTTATTTTGGGTTTGACCTTGTGCTCATGTCCCTGTAACATTATCAAGTGTATATCGGTGTGCACGGCCTTGTGGCATGTACAGTGATACACTGTGCATGTCACATTGTTCGTGTGTGATGAATTCAAATATAATCATGATGAACAACCCAAATAACTGAGGCAAATAATATTTTCAAAATCCATATTTTATTTTATATTGAAAAAATATTTCTTTTTCAATTTTACTGCGCTAGTGAATATTTTTGCAGATTGCTCAGATGCTGGATTCTAACTGGAATGAAGTTGAAGATGAACTACGATTGTGAGTGATATGTAGTGAGGAATCTACAAATGTAAAATAGTGATGTAATTGAATTTGTATTAAAGTTGTATAGTGAATAGTGAGAGCTTGAATTTGTACTATTCAAAATTGTAATAAATATTTGTTTGAATGAAATTTCTGTTTGAATTCAAATTCTGTGTTATTTAATTTTATCCAACAAATATTTGTTTAACCTATGAAAAGTAAAATAGTACATTAACAAATACATTTAAACGAATGTATATATGTTTATTATCATCAAACAAAAATCATATAAGCGCATATTTAACAACTCCCCCTTTTGATGATAACAAACATATATTTAAGATTTTGAATATATTAAATGTATTTGATCATTGATATGCTCTATTTGCTCCCCCTATTTAAATGCTTCCTATCTACACTAAGCTCCCCCTACATATATGCATACAAATAAATAATACGCAAATGAGCCTAGATGCAAATGGAAAATATTTGACCTTTGCTTGATTTTATTTGAAAAAATCTTAACTTTTCTCTCCCCCTTTTGTTATCAGCAAAAGAATAATAGTATTAGAGAAAATAGAGATAAAGTGATCGATATTAATTCAACATTAAAACTCAATTGAATATAAATATTAAATTTTAATAAAAAATCAAACAAAAATCATAAATATTTTGTTAGGCGCATATTCCACTTTTTAGAATGATGAGAATTATGTCATCATATAAAACCATATAGTTGTGTCTATTTGTGGTATATATTTATATCAGGAATTTGAATATCTACTAACCATGCATAACCGTTAGGACTTTTAAATGAGATTAGTAGTATTCCAATTTTATAAAAAAAATGAATTCAAGTATCTTCTAACCACGCATAACCGTGAGGACTTTTAAATGGGATTAGAATCAACTTGTTTATTTAAAAATCAACTTTTGATATGCGTTCCATACATGCATAACCATGAGGACTTTTAAATGAGCATGGAAGCACATAACAAATTCCAAGTAATTCACCCATGCATAACCGTGAGGACTTTTAAATGAGAGTGAATACTTTGGTATTTAGTTTTTTACTATATAAATTTCTATTATTTTTAAAAAAATGTAAAAATGAAAAACGAACGATTCCTGTTTAAAGTACCACATATCAACAAACTATATAGAGTTTTGATGAGTGATGGTCGTTAGAAATATGACAGAAATAGAGATGGTCATGGAATTTTTACCAACAAAAAGTTTTATAACTCTTGTTTAAATTTCTAAAGAAATTTACAAATTATACCATCTCGAGTTATAATATATGATAAATATCAACACTCATCACTTTTTCAATCACTATTTATCTTTTCGATAATTATTAGAGAGTCAGATTAGTCAAAATAGTCATTTAAAATCAAATTCAAAAATAATTATGAAATCAATTTTTCAAAATGACTAATCTGAAAATACGGTCAAAAAATGATTTTCTCGAGCGGGTTTTATAAGAAAATTTTCAGCTATTTGAAAATTATTTGAAATGAAAAATATGCAGATATTTTCTTTGAAAAACAATGCAGTTACTAAATGTCTCAAAATCACGTTCCACTAGTAATTTTTCTATCAACTAGATTACCAGTGTAATCTGCATCTGAATTTATTTTTCACTCAAAATTATCATTAATTGAATTCGATTGACCAAACCAAAAATTTCAAACTCAATTTTAACAACATTTTAAATGACATTCTTTTGAAATTGAATTGAAGTCGTGTATATAATCAAAAACCATGAATTTAGAGTTAGGCATATTATAACCAAATGTATTACAATCCAACAAAACACTATTTTTAATCCAAATTGATGTATATGAAGTAATTCAAAGAATCTAGAGAATTTTATAGTGTTTTGGCATCAGAATATAATTTGGCCAACTATTTTGAATAAGTCAGAATCATCATCTTTTCATCATCACATTATTGGCTGATTTAATTCAGAATGCGGTGCAGATTATCACATTTAATATATCGTTCAAAATATACCATTACCTGTTTTACCTTTACGATACTTTTCGTTGTTGTCTGTTGTGATTCTGTCACCTTTATACTAGGCTAAGGAACTTTGCTTTGTCGCTCGGTGTGCTCTTGGAACAGCCAGAATCCAAGTAGCACTATTGTTGTTCCTTAGCCTGCCACCACACCTACACGGAAAAGGATTTATGTGACCTATTTGTTTTTATAGGTCCATGGTTGTTAGTGGCAGAAAATCTTGAAAAGCAATTTTGTAAAGATCCAAAACTATTTATAATTGTTCCCTTCGGCACCCAAATTTGTTTAACTTTGAGAGTTTTTATATTTGTGCCTTTTGGAACCCAAATCGGTATAGTTTTCACATGTTTGGGTCTATACCAACAATTATTGTGATTGTGTTCATATTTTCTACAAATCGTGCACATAGAATTAACTTGATTAATATTTCTTTCAACATTTTCAGAATGATTATATCCAAGTCCTTGTTTTACCGTATTAACAGTTTTCTTTCCTAATAGCATATTCAACGATTTTTCACTTTTTGAAAATTTATCTAAAGTCGTTGACAATTATTGGTCTTGTGCTTTGAGAGACTCATTTTCGTTTAATAATTGTGTGCACTTTTTAATATCTCTTCTAGTATTTTCATTCTCTTTTAAAATCAGAATTTCATTTTCAAGCGATTTCATTTTAATTTCTGATTTTTTAATTTCTTCATCAAACGTTGGACACTTATCACACTTAGAGATCCTACTTTGATAGGTTTTAACTAATTGGTCAAGTTGTTCGTTTAATTCTATCAAAGTAACTTTTTGTGATTCAAGTTTAGCATATTTCTCCCTAAGTCGTTCAAAACAGCCATTTACTTCATGAAAATATATAAGCAACTCTGAATGAGTAAGTTTTGATACCTCGCTTGGCTCATCATCATCACTGTCAGTTATATCACCTCGAAGGCACAAATCTGCTTTTTCGCTCTTACTGCCAGTGCTTTTATCATCCTCATCCATTTCATCCCAAGTGGCTGCAAAACTTTTCTTTTTCTGTTTCTTTCCAAAGTCGCGTCGATTTCGAGGACAATTGGGCTTGATGTGTCCGGGTTGGTTGCACTTATGACAGATGATCTCCTGTTCTTTTGAGTAGTCTAGTGCTTTACCTATTCTGCTTTTCAATTCCTGATTTCGAGCTGGATTTCCGTATTTGCGATTCCACCTTTTGAATTTCTTTATTAGTAGTGCCAGCTCTGCTGCTCCATCATCATCATCGTTATCATCATCACTTTCGGTTGTTCCTTTGAGCGCTATTGATTTTTTTCGAGTATCTCCTCCTTCACGCTCTTCCTTGAATTTCATTTGTAGCTCATAAGTGGTGAGATTTCCGATGAGTTCTTCAACTTTCATTTGTTTTAAGTCTTTTGATTCTTGAATGGCAGTCACTTTCATTTCAAATTTTCGTGGAAGGACTCTGAGGATTTTTCGGACTATGTCCAACTCCGTGTATGATTTTCCAAAAGCTTTTGATTTATATACGATATTGGAAAGTCGTCCATGCATCTCTTTAACATTTTCTTCCTTCGCCATTGTGAAGTTCTCGTATTCGCTGCTTAGCATGACAAGGCGAGATTCCTTGACTTGAGATGTTCCTTCGTGAGTCACTTCTGGTATGTGCCATATTTCCTGCGTAGTTAGACAATGTGAGACACGATTAAATTCAAATTGATCCAATGAACAGATAATAGAATTCATAGCTTTAGCATTAGTATTTTGTAATTTATTTTCTAGTTCTGTCCATTGTTCCTTTGGTTTATCTATTTCCTGATTATCTACAGTTATAGTCGGTGCTCTATAACCTGTCTCAACAATATTCCAAGCGTCAATGGTTTTTAGAAAAATTTCCATCCTATTTTTCCAGTAAGCATATTCACCATTGAACATTGGTGGTCTAACTATGGATTGACCCTCAGCAAAAGCAGTATTAAAAGAAGCCATTTTAAAAATTCAACTTTTTAAATTAAAAATTGGTTTTTGTAAAATCAAAATTTTAAAACAAAAACGGCTTTTGTTCCTAGCTCTGATACCACTTGTAGGATCGATTTCACCCTAGAGGGGGAGGGTGAATAGGGTGATAGTGTTAATTATAAAAATTAATTGCGGAAGCTTATAAAATTAATTTCAACACAAATCATAGAATAATAGCAGCACAGACATATAGCAGAATAATAAGCAGAAATAGAACGACACAAAATTTACCCAGCTTCGGCAAAAACCTGCATACGTGTTGCCCCCAAGGTTTCTACTAGAAATTAAATAGTCAGACGCTTACACACGTAAACTCGCAACACCCGCTATCGACTAAACCTAACTCTACGCTCAAAACCCCGCCACAACTCAGCCACTGAGTTGCAAATTCTCAAGCTACGCCACATAGCTTGTCCCCTAGTCAGACGACTAGTAAATACAACGGTTTAAAAATAAAATTACAAATTAAAAACAATTCAAAATAAAATAACCCTATTTAAACAATTAAAAGCCCTTATTAAAATAGCCGGCCCCTTTTGTTTATTATTCGGCCCGTTCTCTTTTAGTTTCTACGTTCGTTTATTTGGAGATGGCGGCCGTTCCTCTTTGAAGCTAAATTAGGGCTTCGTCCCTTCGATCCAATTTAGGGTTTGACGAAGCTGCCGATTGTTCGATCAATCTAATTGCGTGATTATTTTGTTCGTCTTGGCCGCTTCTATTTGATCGAGTTCATATATGATTTCAGTAAGTACTTTATTCCTTTTGCTTTTCTGGTTTTGGCTTTTTTGAACTCGATGCATATGCCGATGATGATTTTGGGGTTTTTATATGAGTTTGAGTCCCTGGATTTTCGTTCTAACAAATATATTTGAATTCGTCATTTTTGTGTGATCGGCCGCTTGATTATGCTTCGATGATTGAGATGTTTTCTGACCTTTTCATGTGCGTATATTTTCGTTGCTTGCTTCTCACGGCTTTGATTTTGATTACGGCTTGACTTGTTCGACTCCTTGATTGCCACGGCTTCGATGTTTAACTAGGTCAATTCCTGATTACCCGTGACTTTCTCTTTGACTTTGGTATGTTCGAACTGTTGCATTTGGTATCGCTTCGACCACTGTCTTGCATTCACTCCAAATATTGTTGGTACCCGGGTTGCTTATTTTTTCGACCTCTGTTTGATCATTGAAGTGTCTGACCATGTTGTACAATGTTCGATCTGGCAATATTTTGCTTCATGTGTTTGATTTGCTACTGAGTTCATTTGCATGATGTTGAGCATTGTATTTCATTGTGCATATATGCAGCTTGTTGAGTCTTTGATATTGGTCTGGAGTACATTGTTGGTTATGTTCATTCTGGTGCCTTGTCTTTGTGTATGGCCATTGCATTTGTGTTCATGTATGCAGTTTACTTGAGTCTGGTCATTGTTGGCAACTTGGTTGTATATTTGGTCGTCTGCATTTTTGTTTCTTTGATGTTGTTTATGTCTGCATCTTGTGGTTGCCACTATGTTGCATTGAGCTCGACATTTGCATCATTATGGTGGTTGACCATCCTGTAGCTTATCTCTGTTTTATTTTAGTTTGATTTGAGTTGTATTACTTCATCACTTGAACTACTCTCTGACTTTTGTCTGGGTTCATATATATATACTCCATTGTTCATGTGTTCGATCACCTGCTATGTCTTGTTCATCTGGTTCATGTATCACTTTGGTATTGTTGCATTATAGTTGCATCACTGTATGTAGCTTATTGAAGTGTTGCATTGTTGATGCTCTTTGAGTTGCAGTGTTTCATTTCTGGTTGGTCTGACTTGAACTGATCATTGAAGTATGTGTGTCTGGTCGTTACATTTGTAGATTGCATTGTTGCAGTTTCCCTATCTTGTGCTCGAGCTTGCATGCTTCATGTTGCCTTGACTTTGGTTGTTGCATTGAGTTGAGTCATGACTGCAGTGACTTGACCTTTGCATTTTAGTTATTGTTTGGTGTCTTCTTGAATTTTGCAGTCTTTCATGAGCATATTGACTTTATAGTTGGACTGTGCACTAACCTTGAGTTGAGCCCAGTTTTAAAAACTCGAGTTTGACCTTGTGCTGATGACGAGATTTTATTTATATTACACCTGTGTTGAACCCGTCTTTTTATTTTGGGTTTGACCTTGTGCTCACCTGTCCCTGTAATATTATCAAGTGTATATCGGTGTGCATGGCCTTGTGGCATGTACAGTGATACAATGTGCATGTCACATTGTTCGTGTGTGATGAATTCAAATATAAATCATGACGAACAACCCAAATAACTGAGGCAAATAATATTTTCAAAATCCATATTTTATTTTATATTGCAAAAATATTTCTTTTTCAATTTTACTGCGTTGGTGAATATTTTTGCAGATTGCTCAGATGTTGGATTCTAACTGGAATGAAGTTGAAGATGAACTACGAGTGTGAGTGATATGTAGTGAGGAATTTACAAATGTAAAATAGTGATGTAATTGAATTTGTATCAAAGTTATATAGTGAATAGCGAGAGCTTGAATTTGTACTATTCAAAATTGTAATAAATATTTGTTTGAATAAAATTTCTGTTTGAATTCAAATTCTGTGTTATTTAATTTTATCCAGCAAATATTTATTTAACCTATGAAAAGTAAAATAGTACATTAACAAATACATTTAAACGAATGTATATATGTTTATTATCATCAAACAAAAATCATATAAGCGCATATTCAACATTGTCAAATGGGAAAAAGATGGATTATCACTCAACTTTTCACACGATGAGATTTGATTTTGTTGTTCACGTAATTTTTTGTATGGTTCAATCAACATATTCATGTGATCATTGCAAATTTCGTTCATTTGTTCAACACAATCCAATTTATAATTATTAACTTGAGGATTTTTTTTGGACTTATTAAGAACAAGAATCGTCAATTTCGATAAATGGTGGATTATTATTTGATTCTTCATAAGTTGGGATTTATTTTTGTTTCTTGTGAATTTTTTTGTAGATTTCAAGTAACAAATCCCCGTAGTTCTTTTCCATTTGCTCAACTAAATCAAATTCATGATTATTAGTTTGAGAATTTTCAATTTAAATTTGTTGAGAACAAAATTATCAATTGCACTAAAATTAAAACCATTCCCATTGCCAAAATTATTTGAAAAGTGATGCAAATTTCCATTGTGATGTTAAAATTCATTTTGGAGTTCGAAATTGTTTTGACATGGGTCATAATCAAAATCATTGGAATTTTAAAGTGAATTAAAATTTTGATTATTTTGAAATTAATTACACATATCATTCATTACTTGATTTTGTTGTGTTAAAATTTCAAGTAAAGATTCCATTCTCTTTTCAAAAGTTGAGGGTTGTTTATCATTTTGAAAATCCTTGGAATTCGAATTGTTTATACAAAAGTCTTCGTTAAAATATCCATACAAGTTTGACGTGAAACTATACGGATTATATTGATTTTCACAACTATTGTAAAATTCTGGCGAGTAAGAAAATTAAGACATTTTTAAGAATGTTTTCTAATAGAAAACTATTTACCAAAAGGGATTTATTTTTTAAAAGGATTTGGCTTTTGGTTTGTTTTTGGATTTTCAATTTTATTTTGGTTTTTTGAAAAGGTTTTATATTTTTTTGGATTTTTTTTAAAAAATTAACTAACTCAATTTTTTTTTTATTAAGAAATAAATTTCAAAAGAAACGATTTTAAAAAAAACTAAGTTAAGAAATATTTACAATTTTTTTAGTTTTGGATTTTGATTTTTTTGTTTTTTTTAAAATTATGCATGAACTAATGCAACTAAATGAATCCAATGGTTTAATTACAAATTTTCTATCCTAAATAGTTCCTAATTCAAAATTGTATAATCACATATTGTCTTAATCCAACAAGACAGTTCTCAGTCAGGTAACAGACAAGGGTTATCGGTGCACCACGAATCTCCGTAGCAATGCACCCGAAGGTCTAAGTACCTTCAGAGAAATAATTCACTATAGTATTTACAAATCATCATAATATTTATAACTGATTATTGCTCTACCGTAGCCCAGACACCAAGAAATTAAAATGTTCAAAGAAGACAACTTGTCAATATACAATTAAGTGTTACCGATGTCTAACCATTATTGTTACTCAAAATTTAAGATGAAATGCAAAATTGAAATTAAACGTGTATTAACAATGCAACTATGAATGAAATTTGTTTTTGTCTTTTTTTTTGAATTTTTTTTTAAATGCAAGTAATCAATAATGCAAAGCAAATAAAAAATAGCTAAGAGTGTAAAAAAAATTAAAGCAAGCAATTTATTTTTGACAACAGTTCTTCTTCTTCTGAAATTTTGTTTTAGCAACCTAAAATAAAAACAAGATATATACAATATTTTTTTTTTTTTAATATAAGGATGACACTTAAAACAATTTAAAAACAACCCAAAACAAATTGAAAACTTAAAAAAAAAAAAATGAAACAAACTAAAATCAAAGAAAGAAAGAAAAAAAATTAAGCAAACCCACTTTTTCTTTTTTTCAAAGTTACTTGAATAAACTTTACAAACGGAAAGAAAAATTCACTTGGGCCCAATAAGAAGAGAGGACGCAAACCCACAGCCCAAACCTAATCGAAATCGAGATTTCTTACAAAACATCAGAAGAGAAAAAAAATTCATTACCAAACTCACGAAAGTCAAATCGTTAGAAAAAAAATTTCACTAAATGAAATTCGAATTTGCCTCTTTCATAAGAAAAACCAAATCGACTTCACGTGTTCGCGATTGGAGTTCGTGATGTATGGTCGCGGGTGTGATTACTGGTGATGGCGATTTCGTGTGATGGAAGCAATTGAGGGTATCGCGACTATGGCGTGGTTCGCAATGGGAATCAGTAAGTTGGTCGAGCTCAAGCGGCGAGTTGCTGGCGTTGATGTCACTTGGAGGAATTGGGGAGGTGATTTTGGGTTGCTTGTGCTTTTTGGAGGTTGGTGAGTTCTGAATTCATGAGTGAAGTGGGCAGTAATGGTCGAAGGCGGCTGCTAAGAGTTTAGGTGAAACTGAATCACAGGCAGCGAAGTCGATTTTGGCTAGGAGGGTAGGCGGCAGTTTGCAGTGGTCACAGTTTGAAACTGGCAGGGGTGGCTGCGTGTATGGCTGCGTGAATGTACCAGACATTGTGATGAAGTGTTTAACAAAAATGTAAGTGGTTATATGGTTTGTGAAGGAGACAACTTAGGATTGAAGTGAATGAAGTCGTAAAAATGTGATCAGTTATGGTCTTGGTGATTGAAGGAATTACTGTGAATATGTGAAGTGGAAAGCACTTGTTATCTGTTGTATGGAGAAGCAAAAAGAAAACTTTTTGATAGGGAAGTATGGTATTCAGGGCACTTGTTATCTGTTGTATGGTATGATGTAATTGGTGGCCTGCTGTTTGAAGCAGTCGTGGTATGTAATTGTGATGATAGTAGAAGTGGTACTGCTGTTGCTTTTCTGAGTTAGGCAGCGGAGATTATGTTTGGTCAGGAAGTGGTTGCACTGTAGAATGAAGTTATGGAGCTGCAGTATTGTTATAGTGGTGGTGACACAGTGGTTTCTGTTGTGGTACAAGCAGGCGAGGGCAATGACTGGTATGTATGTTCAGGGTGGTTGCAAGTATATGGTGGAAAGAAGTGGCGGGGAGGCTGTCAAGTTGTTGTACGAGATCTTGTTTGTGATAATGTTGGTGCACAAGTTTGCACAGTGGGTATGTTTGGCGGTGGTTAGTTTTTTTGAAGTGCAACTGGATGATGGAATTGAGTGGAGAAGCAGTTTTTGGTTGGCTGTGTAGGCGCTGGTGGGTGGTTGGGTTTGTAGGTGCAGGGTTGTGTAGGAGAAAGCAGCGATGAAGGATGGTCGATGTTACCGTTGTTTGGTGGTGGCTGGAGATGTTGGAAAAGCTGTATGTGTGGTGTTGTTTGACAGAGTGGAATGAAGGCAAGTATGTGACACGGGGTTGTAGGCAGCAATTTGGATCAGTCAGTGATGTGGTGGGTGAAGTAGGTAGGCTGATGGAGTATGAAGTATATGATGGTTATGCAAGTTTATGAGAAGTGGTGATGAAGTGTGGAATTGTATGAAGTGATGGCAGTAAATGAAATGAAATGTGGTTAATAGAATGAAATTGGTGAATAGAATGAAATGAAGTAGTGGTTAATGAAGATTGGTGCAATAGCAAATGGCTGATGGTGTGGCGGCAGAAGAGCACGAAAAGGAATTTGCGGTTGTATAACAGTATGAATGGCTATGGAGTGTGATTGTATGGTGTTGGAAGAGGTTTTGGAAGTGGTAATGCAGTGCAGCAGTGTGCAGTGATTATGGCAGAGGTTTAAGAATGGAATGGAGGTGATGCGAATTGAAGATATGTTGTATGCACAGTATGCACACAGTGAACTGCAAGAAATGTAACAGTAAAACAACCACTCAAAACATTTTTTTAGAATGAAATTGTAGTAGTGAAATGAAAGTGCAAAAGCAAATGCAGATGAAAAAAAATTATTTTTGAAATTGTGTATTTTTTTAATGGAAATGCAAATGTAATGCAAATAGAAAATCACAAGCAATAAACAAGCACACAAACAAATGCAAGTACGATCAAACAAACAAACTATTTTTTTTAGAAAAATACACACAACACAAAAAATAAACGCACAATAAAATCAAACAAGAAATAATTCGAAGAATAGAAAATCAAAATCAAAGCAATTCTCCGACAACGGCGTCAAAAACATGTTTAACGACAGTTTTTTCTATCGGTTTAGAAAATCATCGGAAAATTTATAATAAAAATTAACCGCAAGTGCACAACGTACAAATGTTAGTAAGTTGAGAGTACGGGTCGATCCGTAGGGAATTGTTAGATTTAAATTTCCTATTCAATCAAATTAAACCAAAATCGAGGGAAATGTTAAGCTAGAAAATGAGAAAACTAACAAACTAACAACTACAAAAATGAATGAGAACTATGAAAATAAAATGACAATTTAGAGATAAATCCACTCTCTAGATCACATAGTTCAATAAATTATGAAATTGTGATCTCTCTTTTTTGGTCAATAATATGTTTAATTGATGTATTTATCATAAATATGACATGTTTATGCTATTAATTAGTTCAACATAAGCCATTAAACTGTAACACACCCATTAAACTTACATCTCATGAAAAATGGCAGCACGTTGAAAATTAAACCTATTTTAAGCATGGCCTATTAACTATCGTTTAGAAATATAGTCCATCAAATTTTAATTTCCACATTTACTTATTTGCCGTAATCATATTTAGATGAAGAGACAATTTATGTTTTGTTTATTTAAGTATAGCATATTTGTTATGAACAACATAGATTATCAAATTTAAAGCTAAACAACATTAAACCACATCCACCAATTCCATTAAACACAAAAAAGAGCAATAACTATCAAAATGATGAAGCTGCATAATTAGAAAGCTTCATTACCCCTAAATTGAAGGGTTTAGCATTTCATATTTATTATCAAATGAACAAAAAGAAGAGAAAAAAGAGAGCTAAATGAAAGAAGAACTAATTAACAAGAAATAAAACTAATATACTTGCATGGAAAATAAACTACATTACTAGCATGAAATGAAATAAACAAGAAAATAAAAGAGAACAACAATTAACACTGCATAAAAAATAAATTACATAAGATAAAAAATGTCTAAGTAGCCATGAAAAGAGAAATAAAGCTTTCTTTTATTTTTAATCTAAGCTAAAACTAATTAAGAGAAAGAGAGGTTACATAAAGCATAAAGGGTATTATACATATATGAAACCATAATCCATTTTGAAGAATGTCCAAAATACCCTCATAGGAAGAGTGACCACCAAGTTATCATTAGCATAAAATAAGCATCAATTAAGTGTGCTTGAAAATTTAATGGCTATTTGCATGTGGATTGCTCGAATTTGTAGGTAGGTGGGTAGGTGGAGTCCTCTATGACCATAATTTTTAATTATTTCCATCCTCATTCCTTTGTATCTTCTTTGTGCATGCATTTATCTTCATGAACCCACTTATATTTGAAACCAAATTCCTACAAGATGATATAGAAATTTTCAATTAAATTTTCTCAAATTAATATATACACAAAAATGACCATTTTGCCCCTATATGAAGATGATTATTTGACAATTTAAAAATAAGTTGAATTTTGGTTTAAACATGTTCAAAAACTCAATATGATCATTTATTTAATTCAATTAGATTAAATATGGTGGTAAAATATGCATATTTACGTGCACATCACTGCCCTTTCTTCCCAAAATATAGTTATGAGTCCATTTCAATGTGAATATATATATATATATATATATATATATATATAAAGAAGCAAACATAATTACATAATAATACCAACGGTTGTGGTTTAATATCCTTGCAATCATTTTATATAAAACTTGTTTAATCCCTTTAACCTAATAATCAAGGAAAATTTCTTCAAAAATTCCATACTTAAAATCATATCAATACTCTTTTACCATGCCATGGTTTTCCTTTAAAATGAGACTGGGTTATTTGCTTTGAAAACTAAGGCTTTCAAAACCTTAAAACTTTACTTTCGAATCCATTGGATAACCTCCTTCAAAAGCATTCAAGTCTTCTTTTCAAAACACTAACGTATACCTTTCGAAACACTTTAAAACATCTCTTTCGAAACCCTCAACACATACCTTTCAAAAATATTAAAGCATTACTTAATAACTCTTCAAAGCAAAGCTTCGAAGCCAATGAAAGTACCCCTTTAGAAACCTTCAGGAGGTATCTCTTTCGAAACCATTGGGTTTTTCCTTAAAAATATCTTTTGGGTCAAAATGTATACATACGAAAGTACCCCTTTTAGAAACATTAATCTTAATATAAAATTGTTTGGAGAAAATTTCGATGGCTTCAGAACCATCCTTTCGAAAGATAAAATCATTTAAGTAAGAAATTTAAGGATAGCTTCGAAACCCTCTTTCGAAGTCATTGCCTTCGAGACCTCAAAACCCTTTTGAAAGCTTTTAGGAAGTGGCTTGGCTCAAGTATAAAACAAAAATTACCTTTCAAAAGCATTGATGACTTCAATATATTCAAAAGGAATAAGATAGGCAGCAGGGTTTCGACTGGGTTAAAACCACCCTTTTCGAAAGCATTATTTTATAAATAAAGGAACTCATTCGAAAGATTATACTTTAAACTAAAAGATGGCAACCCTCTTTGAAAGTTATTTAGAAGACCCTTTCAAAATCATATGTTTCGAATCCTTTGAAATCTTTTATTAAAGCAAGGCAGACACTTATCATTTGAAAGTAAAACAAAGGTTTTCGACCCCATCAGAAGCAAAGATGTCGACATCATGTCTTCCGCCTTTCTTCAATCCACTACATACCATATTTTTGATACCTTGTGTATTGGTTTTGGCTATAATTTTTTTTGACATGGTTGGTTTCGAATAAGGCGAAGCTTAAGCATAGAGTCGAAAGGAGTTTCTGAAAGAGGCGGAACCCACTTTTCTGGGTAAAGGCTGAATTGATGTCTTTTAAAGTAATAACTTTATAACTACCCCGCCTATTTGTAAACATTTAATTGGTTGTCTTAATCTTTTCAAATTAATTACAAAATAACCGCTGAAATTACTTCAGATCTAATTAACAACATTTAGCAAATAAGCCCTTCTTTAAGCTAAACAAATAAAAGACATTTTTCTAAAATAATTTAATTTCCATAGTAAATCA
This sequence comes from Allium cepa, assembly GCA_030765085.1. Lineage (NCBI taxonomy): Eukaryota > Viridiplantae > Streptophyta > Magnoliopsida > Asparagales > Amaryllidaceae > Allium > Allium cepa. The sequence goes on along the minus strand of CM060929.1, from coordinate 402,364,074 downwards.
CTTAGGAAAAATTCTCAAAAATTACAGAAATCCACTTTCAATATATTATCTAACATACAAAACTTTCAAACCCAATTTCTTTATAAAATAACCAAAATTAAATTTAAACCCTATCCATGCATATTTTCCTTAGGAAATTCATATTAAATTTTCCATAGCTTGGAAAATTACAAAAATTGAACCCATCTCCAAAATCATGTTTTACATAACATAAGAATTTCCCATGGCATTCAAAAATCATTATATTAGTTTTACCCTTAAAATCGTGTAATACGATTATCCACTATTTTGTTTAAATCAAACATATCAAAATCCAAGCTTATCACCATTTAATGGATTTAATCCTAATCCGAAAAATCAAATGATCTTAAAAAAATAGAGATGATAGAGATTATTATTCACCTTGATTAGAATAAGGACTTTTGAGATTTGATTGAGATTAATTTCCCTTAGCTTGAATCCTTAGCTTTAGATTGAATTTCATTTCTTTTCCTTCAAAGTAATGCCAGCTTTGCTTTAGGTTTTAGATTTATTTTGCAAAATAAACACGAATGGGAAAATGAAACGTGAATAGATGGTATAGCCGTGTATAAGAGGTGTGGCAATTTTCCTAATATACCCTTGCGTTAATTAATTAACATATATAGCCATTTATAAACCCATTTATCTTGTTAAGCATGACCTTTAATTATATTCAAGTCTCAATCCCCTTATCACTATAATTCTTACATTATTCTATTTAATTTATCTAATTAAATCTCCTAAATAATGTTATCAAAAACTAGGAGTGTTACAGGCTTCCCTCCTTAAAGAATTTCATTCTTAAAATTCAGTAAGGACTAAATACTAAACACCGCAATCATCTGTAACAACTCCTAACAACCACACTAGTCTACTTGACTAGCAACTATCTATATAAATCTAATATAGACATACCCTCAAAGCAGATCAGGATAAGTATCTCTAACTCGTTCTCTGTCTCCTAAGTACGGTCCTTCTCATTGTTGCTTCATTGAACTTTCACCAACTTGACTGTCTTGTTCCTCAATCTTTTCTCATCTCTCGCTACAACCTGAACTTGTTGTCTAACAAAAGTCAAGTTGGCTCACTACCAAGTCTTCCAACCCTGTTGGAGGAATAGTAGTCTCTGGATCATGCACATATTTGCAAAGATAAGACACATGAAATACATTACGGACACCTACCATACTGCTTGGCAACTCTACTCTATATGCGAGCTTTCCAATCCTCTCTATAATTTGGAATGGACCAACATATCTCAGTGCCAGCTTCCCTGACTTTTCAAATCGTACCACACCCTTCATCGATGATACCTTAATGAAAATCTTATCTCCAACTGAGAATTCTAGGTTTTTACACCTCTTCTCCATGTAACTTTTCTATCTGGACCGAGCTTCCTTCATCCTTTCTCGAATCAACTCAATCGTTAACCTAAAATTGGATCAACACCTTGGTCTGAGTATGGAAACATTAGCCATGTTCTCACATAGCAATAGTATAGATAATAGGTATAGAAAAGAGTAGTAAAATAAAGAATACAAGAATATTTTTGTAGTGATTCGGTTGTTAATGAAGCCTACATCCACTTTATAATTTCTTTTATAGATTAATTGTTGTTGTAAGAAGTGTTTGATTACAAGGCTTTTGACTTTCCTTAGCTAGATTGAATCTCCAAGGTTAGAATCTACTAGAGAATCACAACGAATTCCTTTGGATATTGTTGTAAGGGAGGTGAAGAGTGAAGAAAGTTTCCGGTAGAGCTTTAACAACCAGTCCAGAGAAGATCTCGTTTGTGTTGCAGGTAAGACGGTATTTATAGAGATAGGAGAGCTTTTGGGCCAGGTTCGTTTGTCAGTTGTTTGCAGATGGATACAGGATGATCCAGTAGGGCTTAGCTCGTGACCCGAGCCTAAAGCATGGACTTCTAGCAATCCATGGTCTATGGATGGCTAGCGATCCATAGATTAGCTCATGTGCGAGCTAATTACTTAGCTCCTTTCTCATTGCTTTACTATGTCAGGTCATAAGAATTCCATGGCTTCGTATGGATCGTTGGCGATCCATGGTGTATGGATCGCTAGCAATCCATAATTTTGCATATTTTTCACTTGTCCTTTAAGCCTTCTTTGCTCATGCGTGCCATAGCGACCAATGATCTTGTACGGATCGCTGGCGATCCGTGGAGTATGGGTCGCTAGCAAACCATGCATTTAGATTATTTTTGGACTCTTATGTCTGGAATGTCTTCATTGCCTTGTATCGATGTTGTTTGTGTAATCTCATTGCACATTACATTGTTTTGATGACGATTTACTAGCTAGTTGTATTTAGCTGCCAATTGGACTGGACGAATGCTTGTTTCTTGGTTTAGTCAAACTCCATCATTGCTTTTGTAATATGACTTTGGCTCTCTTTAACTTATTGCCTTAGCTTTTTTGGTTGAGTTCTGAGTCATTCTAACTTTACCAAGTCGTCGGGTCTTCTATTAGATCATGATGGGTTGAAAATCCGGATAACAATTGCCCCCTGGAGAACGTCTTCACTGGCAACAAGGCATGCTCTGAAAATTATCGCCTTTAGTCTCTACTTGTTAAATTTCAAGTAATCATGTTAGAGCTTTGTGGACATAAGCTAGGTCACGCTGCTAATCACTTAGTTTTGGTCTCGGCTGCTAATGCTTGTGATAACGAATCAAATTTCTCTTCATAGCTTCTCGGTATACCTTTAAATAGTAGGTAGATGTCATGGTGCAAATTTGAAGTCGGAGATGGGCAATTCTATGGATCGCTTGCGATCCATAGTTGAAGGATCGTTGGCGATCCATATGTAACATGCCCCAACTTAGAAGCCCAAAACTAACGGCTATGGATGCTGTAGTTATCCATAGTTATTAATCCTCAGTGATCAAATACGGTGGTGTTAAATACATTGATACACAAATCACAAGAATATAGAAAAAAAATTTAACAAATTAAAAACACATTCTCACATTCCATTCAAAACATTTCATGTTCATTATATAATCCTACAAATTTTAACCACGTTCAAAAAAATAAAATTATTACACATACGCCAAGAGTGACATATGAAGATTCTCCATTGGTTGATTAGAGTATATAATAAGGCTAATAAGTCTGCCTTTACATCCAAAATACACAGCGGAAAAAGATAACTCTAAATAACAAACTGCCTCATGCACGCCTCTGAAAGCTTTATTCTTCTTAGTAGAAAACCTAGAAACCCTAAACCTCAAACTACTCAAAGTCAATTGAGTACCTGAGAGTTTAAGGAGAAAACAAAAACTTCAAGTCGGACATAAAGCCTGGTATGAATAATAATCTAACATCCCAATCCATTTTGATATCTAGTGAAACCACGCCGCTTAGCGGAACAGGTTATCCCCTCACCGGTATCCTAAAACCTTCTTCAAAACCATATATTATGCCCTTGAATCCATAGTGATTAAGACATAGTATTTCAAAACATTATGATGATATGCAAAACAGTTAAATCAATTTTGAATTTACCTCTGCAAAACAGTTCACTACAAACCAATTGGCCACTGCCAACCATCCTTAATACATAGTTTTCATGGGTTTACTAGTGAACCTATCTTTCGGACAACTTCAAGGTTTAGGCATCCTATATTTTGGTCTCCCTGACTCCCTGGATGTAATTCTACTCATTCAAGAGTTAATCAATTTATATTCACTATTAGGCTAACCTACTGGTTCTTCTACCCCTTTATCCCCAAAAATGCAGTTATGAGTCATTTATCATGTAAATATAATCATATTTTAAGAAGCAAAAATTACAACTTACAATACCACTTTTGTAGGCTTAAAGTCCTTGAAATGCTTTTCATATAAGACATAGTTGCTCCCTTTAACCTGTATTTTTATCAAGGCAATACTTATTCAATTTTACGTACTTAAAGTATTTCAAAAATCCTTTATGTTCCCATGGTTTTTTCCTTTAACAATGAGTTTGGGTATTTAAAATGCCTTTTAGCACCTTCGAAACCTTTCTCTCGACTTCATTGGACAACCTCCTTCCAAAGCATTAAATCCTATCTTTAAAATATTAGACCCCGGCCTATTGAATACTTTAAAACATCTCTTTCAAAACATTTCGATCTTGTTAAAGTATTATCATATAAGTACATAAGCATAGCTTTAAAACCATTCAAAAATACCCCTTTCGAAATCATTGAAGGCTATCCATCGAAACCATTGAAAGTCCTCATTTCGAAATCATTGAAAATTACCCTTCGAAACCAAAACCTTTTGAAGACTTTGGGTTTATATTTAAAACAACATTTTTGGGTCAAAGTGAACATAAGTGTTGTTATCTAACATATCAAAATTTTAGGCCCAAATTCTTAGTATTTTTCAAAATAAATTTATCAACCCAAATAACCATATTTTCCCTTGAAAATTTATAACTAATTCACCATAGAGTGGAAAATTATAAAAATTGAAACCCAACTCCAAAATCATTCTCATAACATATAATTTTTCCATGGAATTTAATAATCATTTAACCTCGATGCATATCTCCTTTAAGACAATAATGTTTAATCTAAACAAATTATAAATCAAGCATATCATCATCCAATATTTCCTAAAAATGAATTTACCCTTAAATCTGAAAGCATATGATTATAAAACCAAAATAAAGATATAGTGATTATTATTCACCTTAGATTGGATAAGGAAACTAGATATTTATTGAGATTGATTTCTTCTAGGTTGAACCTAAGCTTTAGATTTAATTTTTCCTTCTTCTATTCTCCCTAATGGCTGGCTTCTCTTCTTCTTACGTTTAAATTTTTTGCTTAAGATAAAAATGAACGTGTATGGTTAAGGAATACTAGTATAAGGGTGAGAAATATGTGGGTTATTTATCCTAATACCTTTGTATTTAATTAGTTAGCACATAACCACTAATAAGTTCGTTTAATTTAATTAGGCACGGCCACCCTAATGCCACTTTCTGTCCATGTGTGGCGGTTTCAAGGTATTGTTGTTGCTTCTCTCCTCAACTTGTTTGGCCCAGTATGCTTAACGCGAATAGAATATGTCCTGTTGCTACTTTGTAGGAGGCTTGGTAGGCCCACAGCGCCACGGGTGATTCGTTAATACACACTCCTTTGAATTTATCTAGTTTTTCCTTAGCCGGTGTTGGCAGGATTTTATTGACAGTCTCAACCTACCCATTGGTCTGGGGCAACTCCTGTTATGAGTCAATTCATGCTAGGCTTCGAATGCATTTATTCTTTGAGTTATTCAAGCTAGATTTGTGCCTAGATGCCCGACTGATATTTCATTGCCAGGAAAAGGGGGGTCATCAACAGTGAATGCCCAGGCTAGTGCCCTTAGTCATGGCTATCTTATTTTCACTACTGCCAACACTTGCTTGTGATTTGGGTTGCTAATCACAAAAGAAATAGTGGTTGTAACAGCATAGGTGTTAAGTGAATATAGCTGCATATGTTTTAAGTGAATAAAACAACATATGTGTTAAGTGAATGCATTATTCTCTTGTCTTGATCAATGAAAAAGAGTAGTTTATACCAAACCTGTCGCTTTGAAAGAAGCGCAAAGTACCAGGTTGAGTAGTATGCATGGTATACGATGTTCTCTTGGATATGATTTCTTGCTTGGTATTTTTGTAAGACTCTATGGAACCTAAGAGCCGATGGCATTGTCTTTTCCACTGCAAGCCAAATATGTTGGAATTGTTGGAGCTTGGTCTTTAAAGCTTTATGTATAAACTACTATGTTATCCTAGTTCTCAGTATACGTTGTCTCCATCACGTCCACTCACCTACCCTTTGAAGTAACACCATACTTAAATGGATGGCTTCTATCTGATCATTGATCATTCGAGATCTAGAGCAAAAGAGTTGCATCTCTTCCATTTTGCTATAACATTTGTACTGCAAGCTGTGCTAGTTACCCTAAGCGACCATCTATCTGGACTCCTGACAGTGATGTTTTCTCATCTTTATATGCCTTGTTGACCCAATGGAGAGGTCATGCATAGTTATAAGGTCTACTTTGATTGTTCGTCTTTACTTCGTGTTGCATGTAAGCACCCTCTAGTCGATCAGCATATGTACCGGATTTACGAATCCTTCCTTTACCTTTTTTCAAGGATGAAGATCCAAGAGAAAATGGTAAGAGTCCTGCAATAGCTTAACATTGATTGGAAGAAAGAAAAGTAATTATATAGTACCTTCTTTGTGCCCTCCGCTTATCCACAAGTATGGAGATCATGGCCGGTGTCTATGGGGCCGGGTTAGCCTCTTACAAAGGTTTGTAGTGGGCATTCGAAAAATTTTGTTTTCCTGAACGGTAGAATAGTAATTCTTGGTCTTATCTTCTTCTCTTTTCGTGTTTTTTGGAAGATATCCCTGGGCAAGGAGAGCTATTGACATTGTTTAAGTCATGTTTGGTGCGCGATGGAATGGTATGCCTTTGTGCATGATAGGAGTGACAACGCGCCGTGCTTGTCATGTCTAGACTATGAGTATTCAATCATCATGACTTCGGTCTTCATGTCGTGATATTTCGACCCGTTAGTGGGATCCTAATTGTAGTACTTCGATTTGATGCTGGATGGAAAAGGGGCTATGCTTGGGGTCCATTTGGTTATGTGGAACGTCCCATGTGTTTTTTAGACTGGGACTTTCCTTGCATTATGACCTTGAGATCGATTACTTCTATCTGCCCTAAGCATGCCAAGAATTAATCCACAAAAGCTTTATGTTGAGTAGTGAAGTGCTTACTAATTTTAATCACAACTATGTCGAATTTACATCCGATAAATATTAGCATGGGGAGGTTATTAGACTAGCCTTCCTGCTTTTTTATACCCAGATAGTCGTTGCATCCTTTGTAGCGAAGTCTTATCACTTTAGGCAGCACATCGAGAAGTTGTTCTCCTTTCCTTCCAGAAGAGTTTGTACTTCTTGGGAGAGATAATTCAATTTTCGAAAAAGATTAGGAGGCTTGGTAGCTACAAAGGGTTGATGGTCCAACTCTTAAAATAAAGTGAGAATCTTGAGATAGCTTCTCAATCCGAGAAATGGTGATCACAAACTTGAAAGAAAAGAAAAGGAGAAAAGATCTAACCTTAAAGAGATAATGACTTTATATCAGGAGAAAGGATTTTGAGTTTGGAGGAAGAAAAGGATTCCCTCATAACCGTAATTTTATACTTTACGAGGAGGATAGATTCCTTTTATACAATAGGGGAAGATAGTTTCCATATGTTAAAGATGTAATGCTTCCAGATTGAAAGAGAAGAAGATTTAATTTTAGATCTGAAAAATGACTAAGTGTTTCTTTTGGTCAAAATAGTGTTTTTTGTGAAATGAGAAAAAAGAAGATAGAACGATTTTAGATCTAAGAAATAAATATATGTTTCTTTTTTATAGAAAAACAGTGTTTATAAATCTGAAAGGAGATGCCGTGATTTCAGATCTAAGAAGTGAATACATGTTTCTTATTGGTTAAGGAGCAGCGTTTATAGATCTGAAATAAGAGAAAAGAAAGATAGAATTTTTTTCATCTTCAAGGGATAACGATTGCAGTTCTAAAAAGAGAATAGATTTTGCTAAAGTAATGGTTTCAGATCTGGGAGATATAGAGTATTTTAATCCAAGAAACAATTATCTTAAACTAAGAAAGTAAGAAAAAGAGAACCTCTCATGCCAAGGAGTCAGTGACTTTAGATCTGAAAAGAAAAGGTATAAACTTTATTAAAAATGTAATTTCAGATCTCAAGACTATAAATGGGTTTTCTTTTGTGAAAGAAAATAATGACTCAAATCTAAATAGAGGGGAAAAGGAGGTTTCTAATGCCAAGAAATAATGTTCTTGGATTCCAAATGAGAAAAGAGAGGTGGCTTAATTTTTAAACCAAAGAATGAGTAAATGTTCTTTTTTGGTCAAGAAACAGGGGTTTGTGGATCCGGAAGAGTAAAAGGAATATCTGAAGAATTCAGATCTAAGAGATGACACTTTTTTTAATAAACGGTATCTGGGGATAGTTAGAGTAAGATTTAAAAAGTGGAAGAGATCATTTCTCTATGTATTAAAATGGATGTTCAGATTTGAAGAGAAATTTTTGTTTTATGTAAAACAGTCAGCGTAGATCTGAAAAGAGAAATAATTCAAACCTTGGAAAAGGGGAGAGAGTTTCTTAAGAGGAGAAACAACAATCTCTAGTCAGAAGACTACAAATAGTAGGTTTCAAAATAAAAAGAAAAGTAAGAGAGAGAGAGAATTTCCTTTTAAAAAGGAAAGTTCAAAGTTCTCAGCGAAAGCACCAAAAATGTTTGCACAAAAAATGGACAAACACCTTCAAGATGTTGTAATAGAACTGTGAATACTGACTGTAGTATGGAGCTATTGTTTGGTAAATTTTAGTTGCAGATGATTGAGATAGAAAATTAATGGTTTGCAATAAAATATAAATAAAGGACTGAAATGTAAAAAGACACAATAATTATAGTTGTTCGGCCTAAATGTGCCTATGTCCACTGGTCTACTTTTATTATCTCTTTCATATCTGATTACAGGTACAAGCTTTGAATATGAATATATTTACTATTATGACTAAGGATTTTATCTCTCAAAGTTGTCTGCCATTGTTGATGGAAGCTTCGCTATTTCCTTCCATCCCCTTTTATGATGTCATATGTCTATTATTTATAGAATAAGGTTGTAGGAAGAGGCAGTTGAGTACATGGCTTCTAGGATTTGGTTCAACCTTTCTTCCCTTGAAATGTGGTTCTGCTGTTGTTCCACTGTTCTAGGATGCTAGTTGAATACTATTCTGATAGCTCGCTTCAATCGTCCATCCTTTACCCTTAAATCTTAAATATCAGACCACATAAGATCATTCCTGCGAGTACAGAAAAAGTAGATCCAGCCCTAGAAGGACTAGACCAGGTATGCCTAGTGGGTCCAGCCCTAGAAGGTCTGGACCTAGTGGAATGCAGTCTCGGACTAGGTGGGTCCGGATCCGGCAGGTCCGGCCTGGGGTGCCAGATCAGTGAGGTCCGACACAACCGGACCAGGGAGGGGTCTGGCCCCAAGCTGGACCCTTTGGTCCGGCACAGCCAAACCTATGGGGTCTAGCCCAAGGCCAGGTTAGGTGGGTCTGATCTAGTGATCGGACCAGTGAGTCCGGCATTTTTCCGACCAGTAGGATCCGGCCTTGGGTCTGGCATTTCCCAGACCAGATGGGTCCGGCTGCGCTGACCCAATGTTTTTCGGCATAACAGACCAAGTAGGTCCAGCCCCAGGCCGGGCCAGGTGGGTTCGGCTATGCAGGACCAGTGGGGTCCGGCCTGGTGTTCCGATTGGTCTGGTATTTGTCGGACATGGAATCTGGTCCGCCAAATGTTGGACCAGAAGGACCCGGCCTGGGCCGGACCTGTGCGTGTCCAGTGTCCGGCCCAGTTGGGCTGGACTTAGCTGGGTCCGACCCTGATGGGTCGGACTTAGCAGGGTCCGGCCCTATCAACCCGGACTTAGCTGAGTCTGGCGCTGTGGGGGCGGACTTGGCTGGGTCCAGTCCTGTTGGGCCAGATGCAGCTGGGCCGGATTTGTGCGGGACCGGCTCGTGCTTTCTGTCTTGCGGGAACGAATATGTGGGGGTCCGATCCTAATGGTCTGGTTAGGCTGGACCGGACCTGCTGGGTTTAATTTGGCCTGTGCGGATCTGATTTTTTAGAGTAGCTTATTTACTGGTGTAGAAAGTATCGGACCTTGGCCGAAGGTGGTATTTGAGGCTTTGTTGTCGGATCCCATTAGGTAAATTTTAAAACGATCATATCTTTTAAACCATTATTTGGATTGAGACGCGGTTTGGACCTATGCTCACATCTTGACCTCGCGAACATTTCTACGCAAATCTGAGCCTATTTTAAGACCTTTACGATTTTTCCTTGGCATTTTCATATTCACTATGCGGTGGGAGAAAATACCCACGACACATCCCTGTCGCTGACTATGCTGCAAGGAATCCCATAAAGTCTAACTATGTTCTTCATGAACAACTTTGGAGAAACAGGTGTCGTCTTGGTCGACTTTACTGGAATGAAACAGACACCCTTGGTCAACCTATCCACAACAACCCATATACTATCATTTCCTCTCCTTGACCTTGGCAACCCATCTATAAAATCCATGGGTATCGAGTCTCATTTCCATACTAGAATCTCTAAAGCCCAAAGCAACCCACTCGGCTTCTAATGTTCGGCCTTTATTTGTTGACAGTTTACAGACTGCCTAACCCACAAGCCAACATCTTTCTTCATGACTTCCCAATAAAAGCTCATCTTCATATTTTGATACATCGTCATCCCTTTAGGAAGAATAGTAAACTTGGATCGATGACATTCTTACAGAACTTCTCTCCTTATGTTCTCTACATTTGGAACAGAAACCGTCCCTTCCTTCTCAACCATCCTCTTTCGTCAAGACTATAATCTTTTAGATCATAGATCTCTGTCCCTACCTCAAGCCTTCTAATCCTCTTGTTTAAAACTGGATCTTCTCTTTGCTTAGAAGTTATCCTTTAAGTCAACGCTGGACAAATTTCTAAACAAGACATCATGGCAGTCCCCTGACTAGAAGTAGCAGTAGATCTCAACTGCACATTGCCACTGAGTTAGGTTTCTAGATCCTTCCATTAAGCCAACATTGCTAACACCACATTCTGATGTTTTCTACCGAGAGCATCTGCATGTTTATTACCTTTCCTTATAGTATACTCTATACCAAAATCATAAGTAGCCAAAAATTCCAGCCACCTCTATCGTCGCATATTCAACTCCTTCTGAGAGAATAGATAACTTAAAGACTTATGGTTGGTATATAACTCAAACCTCTCCCCCAAGAGATAATGCCTCCAAATTTTCAAAGCAAAAATTACCGCAGCTAACTCTAAGTCATGAGTATGATATCTTAATTCGTGCGGTCTAAGATATCTAGATGCGTAAGCAGTAACTTATGCCCTTTTGCATCAACATTGCTCCCAATCTAGTAGCACGTGCATCAGTGTATACTAACAACCCTTGATTACCATCTGGAACTACTAACATTGGAGCATTGGTCAAAAAATGTTTTAACTTAAGGAATGCTTCCTCATATTTGTTGGACCAAATAAACTTCACATCTTTTCGGGTCAACTTAGTCAGAGGTCCTGCTATCCGCGAGAAATTCTTATTGAATCTTCGACAATAGCCAGCAATTCCAAGAAAACTCCTGATCTTGATTACCGTCTCTGATCTCATCCAATTATTCACAACTTCGATCTTATCTGGATCGACTGACAACCCTTTCTCTGAAACCACATGGCCAAAAAAATTAACCTCTTTCCTCCAAAAATGACACTTAGAAAACTTCGCTTTTAGCAATTTCTACCTTAGCGTCTCCATCACAACTCTAAGGTGATCTTCATGCTCTCCCTCGTCTCTATAGTATACCAAAATGTCATCTATAAACTCTAACGTGAATCTATCTAAATACTCTCGGAAGACTCGATTCATCAAATTCACAAAGAAAGCAGGTGCATTAGTTAACCCGATTGGCATTACTAACCACTCATACGAACCATATCTAGTTCGAAATGTCGTTTAAGGAATATTTCCCTCCACTACTCTCAACTGATGGAACCCTATCACCAAATCCAATTGGGAAAACACCATGGCTCCACTCAACTGATAAAATAGATCATCAATTCTTGGCAAAGGATACTTATTCTTTATTATCCTTTTGTTCACCTTACGGTAGTCGATACACAATCTTAATGACCCATCTGGTTTCTTCACGAATACCACGGCTACTCCCCAAGGCGAACTGCTTGGTCTAATAACATTCTTTCTTCAAAATCCACTAGCTACACCTTCAATTCCTTCATCTCTATTAGTGTCATCCTGCTAGGTAATCTACTTATAGGTTTAGCTCCTGGCACAAGGTCTATTCGATACTCGACTTGTTTCAACTGTAATCCCGTAACCGGCTCAAAGAAATCTATTGATTCCCTTGCTACTCGAGCCTGACTTAACTCATCTCCAACCTCTATGGCACTTGACAAAGCCCAAACACTACTACTGGAATTTTCCATCGAGAAGATGATTCAGTTATGACTATCTGGGTGTCTCAACGATATTTCCATATCCTGGAAAAATGTTCTACCTTATACTTACCCAATCAATCCATACCCAAAATGATCCCAAATTCTACAAAATCAAAATCATACAGATTGCAAGCAAACTTATGACCTAAAAAATCAAGTTCTGACTGGTCGCATCTCATCCTTAAAGTTTCATACCCTCCTATTGGATTTGCAGCCTTTAAGGAAGTAACAAGGTATGTGGGTTCTATACATAACCTATCAACCAAATACTAGGATATAAATGATTGTGGTGCACCGGTATCAAATAGTACGCTAATTGGTATACTCTAAGTCAAAAGCGTACCTACCATCACAGTTTTCACTTTCTCTGTTGTTGTACGCCTAGAAGAAGATGGTGGTCCAACAGCAAAAACCTTCTAACTGTCCGCCCTGACTGGCTCGGGACACTGGTTCTTATAATGTCCAACTTGGTCGCAATTGAAGAATTTCACATTCTTCTTCTCTGTGGGCTTCTTCCCTTTGTCTATTTGGGCTCGTGAGCATAATGACCTTTCTTATCACACTTGAAGCACACCAAATCAGCCATTGCCTTCTTAGCAGCCTCCCTTTTCTGGGCTCCCTTCTTCTTAAAGAATTTCCTTATCTTTCCGTGAGGACCCTGGGATTCAACTGACTTCTCCCTAGCAGATACAACAAGCATCTCTTCATGGCGAATAGCCATCTCCACCACTGCATTATAGGGTTCTCTAACATTATTCCTAGTCATTCTTGCTAGCTCTGGCCTTAGTTCACGAGTGAATCTCTCGTTCCTTCTTAAGTCGGTATCTACAGTGACATATCCATGTCGAGATAGCTCATTAAATTTAGCAACATACTCGACTACTAACATATCCCCCTGGACAAGATCCATGAACTTCCTCATCGGCGCCGACTTAACTACCTCAGATAGAAACTTCTACTCAAACCTTATTCTAAATTAGCCCAAGTTATTTCTTCCTTCGAAACTCTGACAGTCATATTACTCTACCAATTTGCAACTATTTAGAGGCCAGCCTCCTGTTTTCCCCATCATCTAAGCATAAATCGATAAAAATCCTCTCACAGCTCAGTAGCTAATTCTTAACCTCAACAACATCCTCTGTTCCCATAAATGGCTTTCCACCCAGACTGGTGTAATCCCTGCTCAGCCTAGCATAATTATATCCAGCTGGAGCTACAAGACTAGCTCCTCCAACATTACCAGCAGCTCCTGCTTGGAAAAGATTGGCTAACAACTGATACACCATCCCCACAACATCTGGAGGATTTCTAGCACCTAAATTAGCTTCAGCATTTGGATTAACATTAGCCTGTCGACCTTGATTCATCCTTGTATTAGGTCGAGCATTTTTGTTGGTTATGGTGCTTCCTTCACCTAGATTTCCTATTTTGTTTCCTGCTTCCATATCCAATTTCTCATAAATCTGCATGCAAGCCATGGTAAAATAAAGAAGAACGGTCTAAGAGAGAAGGAACACGTACTTATATATATATATATATATATATATATATATATATATATATATATCAAACACAAGAACATTACTCTAATGTTAACCGAAACCCTGATCATATTTTCAAATTCATCGGCTTATGTTTGAAAATCTTTTAGGTTTAACTTTCTTTTTAAATTTTCATAAACCTATGCTCTGATACCAACTTATAACATCCCTCTACTTGAAGGCCTAAAACTAACGGCTATAGGTGCTGCAGTCATCCATACTTATTAATCCTCGGCGACCATATACAGCGGTGTTAAATACATTGATACATAAATCACAAGAATATGGAAAAAAATTAACAAATTAGAAACACATTCTCACATTCCATTCAAAACATTTCATGTTCATTACATAATCCCACAAACGTTAACTACATTCAAAAAAATATAATTATTACACATACGCCAGGAGTGACAAATGAAGATGCCCCCTTGGTTGATCTGAGTATGCAATAAGGATAATAAGTCTGCCTTTACATCCAAAATACATAGTGGAAAAAGATAGCTCTAAATAACTAACTGCCTCATGCATGCCTGCGGAAGCTTTATTCATCTTAGAAGAAAACCTAGAAACCCAAAACCTCAAACTACTCAATGTGAGTATCCGAGAATTTAAGGAGAAAACAAAAAATTCGAGTCAGACATAAAACCTGGTATGAATAATAATATAATATCCCAATACATTTAGATAAATAGTGAGACCATGCCGCTTAACGTAACAAGTTTTCCCCTCACTGGTATCATAAAACCTTTTTCATAACCATATACCGTGCTCCTGCATCCGCAATGATTAAGACATAGTATCTCAAAACATTATGATGATATGCAAAATAATTAAATCAATTTTAGATTACCCGTCCCCATTCATTCTGACTATTTTTCTTAATTATAGTTTCTAGGGTTACTATTAACTTATTAATTTTCATGGGTTTACTAATAACCTTCGTATAATTCACAGAAACCCTGTCTTATTTCAGAATTTTCATTGGATCACTAAGAACCTATAGGCTCTTGCCAATTAACTTAATTAATCATGGGTTCCCCTAAACTTATTGGTCATTTCAATAACTCATCTTATATCCTACTTTTCATGGGTTGACTAGGAACCTATGGATTACTCCATTAACTCTCTTCTTAGCTTAGTTTTCATGGGTTAACTAGGAATCTATTGCTTCCTCCCTTAATTTCTTTCTTATCCTAGTTTTCATGGGTTGATCAGGAACCATTTGACTGATGTCAATACTTAATCCGGATTTAGTTTACATGGGTTCACTACAGACCAATTGGCTCCTGCCAACCATCCTTAATACATAGTTTTCATGGTTTTTACTATCACCTATCTTTCAGACAACTTCAAGGTTTATGCATCCTATAGTTTAGCCTCCCCGACTCCATGGATGTAATCATAGTCATTCAGGAGTTAATTAATTTATATTCACTACTGGGTTAACCTACTGGTTCTTCTACCCCCTTATCCCCAAAAATGCAGTTATGGGTCATTTATCATGTGAATATATTCATATTTGAAGAAGTAAACATTACAACTTACAATACCACTCCTGTAGGTTTAAATTTCTTGAAATACTTTTCATATAAAACATAGTTAATCCCTTTAACCTATATTTTTATCAAGGCAATACTTCATTAATTTTACATACTTAAAGTTATTTCAAAACTCCTTATGCAGCCATGGGTTTTTCCTTTAAAAATGAGTTTGCGTTTTTAAAAAGCCTTTTGGCACCTTCGAAACCTTGCTCTCGACTTCATTGGACAACCTCCTACCAAAGCATTTTTCAAAAAGCCTTTCGGCACCTTCTAAACCTTGCTCTGGACTTCATTGGACAACCTCCTTCCAAAGAATTAAATTCTATCTTTAAAACATTAGACTCCTGCCTTTCGAATACTTTAAAACATCTCTTTCAAAACCTTTCGACCTTGTTAAAGTATTATCATATAAGTATAGAAGTATAGCTCCAAAACCATTCAAAAATGCCCCTTTCGAAATCATTGAAGGTTACCCTTCGAAACCATTGAAAGTCCACTATTCATTGAAGGTTACCCTTTTAAACCACAACCTTTCGAAGTCTTTGGTTTTATATTTAAAACAACATTTTTGGGTCAAAGTGAACATAAGCGATGTTATCTAACATATCAAAATATCAAACACAAATTCTTAATATATTTTTCAAAATAAATTTATAAACCCAAATAACCATATTTTCCTTCGAAAATTCATAACTAATTCTCCACGGAGTGGAAAATTATAAAAATTGAAATCTAACCCAAAATCAAGTTTCTTATAACATATAATTTTTCCATGGCATCTAATAATCATTTAACCTCGTTTTATCATAAAACCGTGCATATCTCCTTTAAGACATTATTGTTTAATCTAAACAAATTATAAATCAAGCATATCATCATCCAATATTTCATAAAAACGAATTCCCTTAAATCGAAAATCCTATGATTATAAAACCAAAATAGAGATGTGGTGATGGTTATTCTCCTTAGATGGGATTAGGCAATTAGAGATTGATTGAGATTGATTTCTTCTAGCTTGAACTAAGCTTTAGATTTGATTTTCCCTTCCTCTCTTCTCCCTAATGGTCGGTTTATCTTCTTCTTAAGTTTAATTTTTTTGCTTAAGATAAAATAAACATGTATATCTAAGGAATACAAGTATAAAGGTGAGAAATATAGGTGACTATTTACCTAATGCCTTTGTATTCAATTAGATAGCACTTAACCATTTATAAGTTCATTCAATTTAATTAGGCACAGCCACCTATAATCATTTACCAATGTCAATTCCCTTATCACTCTTTGTTATTCTATTTAATTTATTCTAATTAAATCTCTTGAATAAAGTTATTAACAATTAGGGGTGTTACACCATAGCTGATGGATCGCTGGCGATCCATAACTGATGGATCGCTAGCGACCTAGTACTTAGGATATTTTTTTGTTTTTTGTTTACTATTTATGCAGTTGAGCCAGCTTATCTCTTCACTTTCATGCGATTCGATCTTTTTCTTTGTGCGATCTGAACATTTATAGTGATTCTTGCCTTCGATCCTTCGACTTGCAACGATTCTAGCATCCGATCCATCGACTTGCAGCGATTATAGCCTTCAATCCATCGAATCAATCCATCGCCTCCTAAGGTCTGATCTTGCCCAAGCCTTTCCCGGTGATTTCCTCTACATCGCCACCACTGAAGCATCACCACTGCCTCTCAGGCCACCTCCGACCAAAACCCTATTTTTGCTTGCGTGATGGATCGCCTCCAACCTACCCTTAGATCACCATTGATTCATTATGGTTTGCCATGTCAAAGCTTCTACCAATTTTGCGTTTAGGTTATTAATCCGAGGTGAGTTCATCGATTGCAACGTTCGTTTAATGATTTGATGGCAAGGTTATGTTTGTGATGTTTGTCATGAAGAGTTTGAGTTGATTGCGGCTTAATGGAGAAAGATAGTAAATCGAGTCCTGAGTTGCTCCCAAAACGACATTCGGGCCTTGTCCCGATGCTTGACACATTTCTCTATCTACGTCCATCAAGCTAGAATTGACTTGTGCCAAGTTCCATAGCTGATATTGTACGAGACATCGCGAATTGGTCCTGGCTCTTCCAAAGAATTAAGACTTCTCTTGCTTGCTTTTTGCATGCTCGGTGCCCCTGTAATGAAAAGAATCTTTCGCATCACTTCGAACAACGAATCCGTTATCGATCATTAATCGATATCGGGTAAATGCAGGAAGTAAAAATGAATGGAAATGATATGGGAAGTCCTTTTCCTTTTCCACTACGACCGAACTATATATACGGGATAGAGTGTTTGTAGTGTTTCGGACACTGAGCTCACTTCTATAGACAACACTCTGCACTTGGCCCGATACATACTTGAAATATGTTGTATTGGCATGAATCAAGGTCTCTTCAAAATTCAAGTGTTATAAGGGAAATTATTAGTTTAGAACAAAATCACATGACCATTTTGGATGTGAGTTCTATTGTTTTAGAATGAAGCACCCATCTTTGTGCCATAAATCGAGTGGAGGAAGCCCAGCTCTTTCGGAAGCCTTGTCGTCGTCTGTTACCCTTTTTCCCTCCATTTCACAGGCAGCATATGGCCAGTTAGTCCCAATAGGTCCAGTATTGGATCGAACTCCTCCCAATTTTAGGGTTCTTCTCAACCCGCTAAAAAGAGCTTCTTCTGTGGTTTCCGCTAAGGTTCTGCACAACATCTGCATGCAACACGGCACCAAAGGATGATGTATTCCTTCTAGAAAAGAACGAGTTTTCCTACATGCCTCCTCCGCGATATACCCTTTGCCATCGGTATATGTGTATGAATGGAGTTGCGCCCCCTTTATTGACTTTTTTCAAATATGGACATTGCCCCGTTCTAGATTCATCCTAATGGCTACGCCATCCTAACTTGTTTGCACGTCCTTTTCATGTGCACATTCAATCGCGCTCCAAGCTTCAATGAGTTGCAGTACTTTCTTTCAATCAAGAGAAGAGATGAGTATCCATCTTTGGTCGTAATCGAAGCTCAAAGAAATTGAAAAATCGTATTACGGCTGTAGAGCAACCTGTCCTAGCTTAAGACCCAATATTTCTTCATCAGGTGCCCTAAGGGGTTTAATCGTCCGTGGACGATGGGAGGTAATTTATTTTCCCTATTTATTGAGTTCCGACATATTTTTGCGGAGCCTCTAACAAGTCGAACATTTCTTGCAGTTATCCCAAGGCCAAACAGGGACTCATATCTTGGTGAAGTTTTTCGAACTCTGAAGGCTACCAATGCTGAGGAAAGGTCCGTTAAAGTCCTACTGAATGAAAAGAACCTGCTCTGATATGGATAACTACATCTGGGTGGTCCGTCGTTCCAGTTGAAGCCCCCTCCCATTCTCGATCTAGGATTCGTACTCGATCCACTTCCTATTCTAACGGATCCAAAGAAGGCACTTCTCAAGAGAGAGAGGGCTTGTCCAAAGAATCAACTGAAGAGGCTCGTGATGGAAGAGATGTTGCTGCGACCGGAGTTAATCTCCCGGCCAGAATGCCCTCAATTACAAAAGAAGGAGAATAAGAGTTCAAATAGAGGAAAGGCAAAGCGGCACTGGACTTAGAAAGAGATGAGGCAGAAGTCGGGAGTAGTAGTGATGAGTCCACTTCTAGCGATGACTTCTACGTAGAATCTGATGATAGGGATTCTGAATCGTGCGATGAGAATCCGAGGATGAGCCCTATTATTCCGAGTTTGCCTACTTTATACACAAGTGATGAAGACAATGCCCTAGGAATCAGGGGACGTCGGGACTCTTTGAGCAAAGATGCTGGCGCGGAGTTTGGAGATTTGAGCAGTGTTTACGTCGATTTCGATGTGCTTATGGGGGAAGATTTCACATCTGAGGAGGTGCCCCCTCGTTCGAGCCACGTCGCATCCGAAGTTAGTCTGATTCCTTTTGCGATGACTGCTCGATCCAGTTTGTGACGTCATTTTAGGCTCCCCTCCCAAACACATCACATGCTTCACTAGGGTCACACACACTTGTACATACACTTTCAATGTCTATTTTCTATTTCTAAATCCTTTGATTTATGCTTCGTGTCAGGTATGATGAGAGGACACAGCCTTTATGATGACTTTAAGGAATTCACCAACTCCCGACGTTGTTCCAAGCTTTCTTCCGGGCGTCACCAGCCCCTAGAGACGGAGGAAGAGTATAGAAGACAAAAGGATCTAGAGACCAAAGCTCGTCGCTAAGATGAGGGAGAGTGGAGCCAGGCATACAAAGTCGGGTATGAGAAGAGAAGGGCTTTTGACGAGAGAGAGAGAGAGAGGAGCCATCGAAGAGGTCAAAATTCAATCACCGTTCGCATTCTTTAAAAGAGCAAGCTTTTGCTTTGACTCACTCTTCAACAGGTCAGGAAATCCCTGTTATTTCTGTCCCAGTTCCGCCCTCAACTTACATCATGCCATCTTCTGTTATTCTTTCCTCCAGTGCTTCATGTCCCTACCGAAGACCCACTTATATTCTTCCGTCGGGACCTCTCAAGCTTGAGGCGGAGCTCCCTGCCTGATTTCGAAAAGGGGTCAAGTTTGATCGTGATATCCATCCGATCCATAGAGATTCCTACATTCCACATCATCAGGTTATCCAAAACGATTTAGAACAGGCCAAACGGTGGGAAAAATTGTGTAAGCAGCTGGCAGATACCAATCATAACAACTGCCAGGAAATCCTCTCTTTTGAGTCAGAGAATGATGATTTTGAAAGGGCGTTGGCGGAGTGTGATGCCAAATTAAATAGCTGGAGGAGGAGAAAGAAGCAGTGCTGCAAGAATGCAAAAAGAATGCCGACTTGGTGAAGGAAGTAAAAGAGGCCCAGGGAAGAATTAAGATCATCTACAGGGACGAAATAAAGAAGGCTCATGCCAAGAGGCCAAATTAAAGGAGGAGGTGGTTGCTCGTAGCACAACAATTAAAGCCCAGAGGAAAACAATCTCCAACCACGACCTTATTACTGAGAGGCACAATAAGACTATCTCTGATCAGACTGAATGATCGTTCAACGACAGGACCAAGTTGCGCTAATAAGTCTTGCGTTGAGGTTGAGAAGGCCTCCGTTACGATGGATTATCTGGAGCTTCAAAATGCTTTCAAGAGGAAGATGGAAAAGATGGATGAAACCATCTTGAATTTTTACGTCAATTCTCTACTTTATCAGGGGAGCCTTGGCTACTTAGGTCCAAAATTTCCGCCCACTCTCGTTGTGGTCTAGAAAGAAATCTTGACCCGCTTTCATGATAGTGATGACGTTTACATCGAGTGAGAGTTAGAAAATGCCTACCTTAATGAAGAGTCAAAGAATGCGTTGCTATTGGACCAGGAGATTTTGTGGATCGAGAGGGAGAAAGAAGTAGTCGATGCCACTATGACTGTAGCCGTTGAAGCGCTTATAGAGCCTTTCATTTATAATGTCGGCGAGCCATCGTAGAAACCCTGTAATCTACCAACAAAGTTCTGGGCTTAAGGCTTCCCCTTAGGTTATAGAGCCGTCTAAGGAGGCTGAAGGCGATGAATACGAAGTTGAAATTCTTGGTCACTCTTCTGGTGCAGGTAATCCTCTTGTTTCCCTGGAGTTTGGGAGCTTTCAGCTTACGCCGCATGAGCAGGAAGAATTTAATGCCTTCATCTTTGATCTTTTAGGTTTACCTACCTTTTCTGTTGATGTGCCAGCTTCCTCGGCACATGGGCCTGCCGCTATTTCCACAGCTTTCATGCTCATCTCCATTCTTGTTCCGATCTCCATATCCATGTCTGGCTCGCAGCCGGGCTGGAGTCCAAAAAGATTGTCGCACTTCATGGCTTGGATGACCCTTCTGTATCTTTGGAAGGTGATGTAGCGGCGACCGAAGTTAGGGATTGGAAGTTCAAATAGAGTCGCCTCACAAGATTCAACATTGATTGGTCACTATCAAAAAAGAGAAGATTGAAGCGATCAAAGCCTCAAAGAGCTCCCACAAGTCATGGAAGTGCAAAGTGAATGGAGAATCTTCTGAGAAGGCTATAAAGCGGGAGAAGGATGTTAGTGCTAATAAGTTTGTTGATATTAGTGGTAGCGAAACCACTCCCGAGGCGAGCCAGAAACTTCGAACAAAGGGCGGAAAGGGGAGTGCTGGAAAGAAGCGCTGAGGAATTTGGGTGGTGACCAATCTGATTTTGGTTCTTGTTGAGCCATTTTGTTCAAGTGCAGAGTCTGCACTTGGTGTTTTTGTTGTGAAGTGTGTATTTTCCTTTTGTTGGCCGGCTTTGTGTGGGTACGGCCCCCACGTTTTGACCCTGCATAAAAGAAAATTATATGTAATACATTGTCGATATTTTGACTGTACTCTTACTTGTCTATTTATATGTGTTCTGTGCACTTGTGCTTAATTTGTTTATACTTATTCAGTTCTGTGATTACTACCAGAATTCCTTATTTGGGGTAACAATTCTTAGTTTGGAGTAACAATACCTGTGAAATTATCATTTTCAAGTAATTTTATTTAAGTGTCGGTGTATGCCCCCCAGTTCATAGGGTTATTTACTTCAAACAACTGACAAATGATTGGTAACTTAAGTATTAAGTAATCTGCATATTAACACTTGAAATTTGACTAAATCACAACTCAATTTTTCTTTTTTCAAAAGTTTTGAGGCTCGAGCACGCAGTCCAAGTTTTTTGCGATTTTTAGGTAAGTATGCAACATATTCATGTTTGAAATGTGCACATTGTGTATATTGACCGTGGGCAGGTACACATTGTTAATGTTTAATGTAATAGTCTGCCGCACGCCGTTTTTATTGGAGCCATCCCCATGGTTTTCGATTGTGGGAGTGGCTTGATTCTTGTTATTTTTGAATGGATAAGTTCCATGGTATTGTCGGGGAAATTCTAGGACTTGAACATGCGCGAGGCTCACGAGATGCATGGATTTTAGGATTGATATGTCCCATCGATTTGGAATGGTTTTGGCGCTCCTCGGTGTTACCTATCTTAGGGTAACGTGAGGAGTTTATGTTTTAGGAGCGTGATTTCACGGCTTCAATAGTTAACGCGCGGCTTATGAAATGTGCGGCAATTGAGACTAATATGACCCATCGATCTGGGACGTTTTTAGTTCTCCTCGATGTTGCCTATCTTCGGGTATCGTGAGTAGTTTGAGTTTTAAGAGTCAGTGCATGAGTTATGGAGTGCACGCTTTTCATACTCCTCGGTTTGCCTATCTTTGGGCAACGTGAGGAGTGTAATTTTTTTAAGGATTAGTGCGCGGCTTATGTTATATGCGGCTTTTCATACTCCTTAGTATTGTCTATCTTCGAACAATGTGAGGAGTTGGTATTTTGAAAATTAGTGCATGGCTTGTGAAGTGCACGGCTTTTCGTACTCCTTGATGTTGCCTATCTTCAGGCAACGTGAGGATGTAATTTTTTAAGAGTTAGTGTGCAGCCTATGGAATGCACAGCTTTTCATACTTCTCGGTATTGTTTATCTTTGGGCAACATGGGGAGTGTTTGTTTTAGCATTCCCGATATTATCGGGGCAACATCGATTTTAGAAGGCAAAGATCGTGTTCCGCCGATCCAACGGTTTGAGTCAATTTGCTTCTGTCGACCTGATGGGTAGTTATTATAAACACAATTTTGTTGGTTCAATAAGCAAATCAAATTTTATTAAGGAAAGCTGGGCAGGTCTTTGCCTATTTACAATGCCTCTGGCATCCCGGGATGGCTTATTTGGTGAAAAATAGAAAGTACATAAGGTAGTTTTCGAATGAAGTAGCAAAGAAGCGATTCTCTATTTCATGCCTTGGGAATTTGGATTCCGCCGATGATTGTTAGCTCAAAAGTTCCATCCCTTAGCTTTTGATTGATTACATATGGTCCTTTCCAGTTCGGTCCGAAGGCCCCTACGGGAAAACTCTCTTGAGTACAAGATCTCTCACTTTGAAGGTTTGGTTGTGAACTTTGGAGTTAAAGTATCGTGCGACCCTTTTTTGGTGGGCGGTCGTTCTCAACTCGGCTTCTTCCCTTCTTTCATCAATCATTTCCAGCGACTCGAGTAGGAGCTGCTCGTTTTGCTTTTGATCAAAATTTTGCCTTTCGAGTGAGGTGACTTCTAATTCAACAGGAATCGTTGTTTTTAAGCCATACGCCAGAGCGAATGGAGTGTGGCCAGTTGCCGCTTTGTGGGTAGTTCTGTAAGCCCATAGTGGGAGTGGAAATTCATCAACCTAGTTTCCTTTTGCTTTAGTTATTCACTTTTTGATGGTAGACTTGATAATCTTTTTTATTGCTTCCACTTGCCCATTTGCTTACGGATGAACTACTACGGAGAAGCTCTTCTCAATTCGGAAGCGTTTGTAGAAGTCTATGAACCCGGTGCTTTCGATATGAGTTCCATTATCAGTGATGATTTTCTATGGCACACCAAACCTGCAAATAATGTTGTTAGTAACAAAGTTAATAAATTTCTTTGTGGTTATGGTGGCCAATGGTTCCGCTTCGGCCCATTTTATGAAATAATCAACGGTAACTATAGCATATTTAGCCCCTCCTTTTGCTATCGGCAAGATGCCAATCAGATTGATTCTCCATATTGCAAATGGCCATGGACTGATCATATGCGTTATCTCTATTGAAGAAGTTCTTTAATTTTGATGAATTTTTGGCAATGACCACATTTTCTGGAATAGTATGCAACGTCGCAGTTTATTGTTGGCCAGAAGTACCCATGCCGAAGGACTTTCTACGCAAGGGTTTGCCCCCAGTGCGGTCTCCGCATTCACCTTCGTGCACTTCCTTTAGGATTCGTCGGGCTTCGTCATCGGACATACATCTAAGAGTGGGGTTGAGAATCCCCTTCGATAGAGTACACCATCTTTATCATGAATCGTGGTGCCTTTCGGAGAAGCTTTTTATGTTGATTCCGACCTACAGGAAGAGTCCCTGCAAGTAAATAGTCTTTTATAGGTGTCATCCACGTATATGGTTCGACGGTTATCTCGAGGATCCAGTCGACATTCAGTCCATCTATGCTTGGGGTGGTTAGAGTTTTAAATGGGACTAGACCCAATGGCCGAGCTTCTCCGGAGCTTGCTAGTTAGCCAAAGAATCTGCCTTGGTGTTTTGTTCTCATGAAATGTGTGTTATGGTGTAGTGTTCAATGTCACTGAGCAACTCTTGCACCTTAGACAGGTACGGGGAAAGATTCTCCTCGAGCCTGGTATTCCCCTTTTTCTTGACAGATGACCAGCTGGGAGTCGCTGTATATGTGAACAGATTTTATCTTGAGCTCTTTTACAACTTTTAGTCATGCAATCAGTGCTTCGTATTTTGCATCGTTATTTGTAGAAGGGAATTCCAAGCGCACAGCGTAGCAAATGGCTTGTCTTTTGGGGATTTCGAGTACTACTCCTACTTCCGAACAGAGGTTGTTAGATGCACCATCAACAAAGAGTCTCCATAGCATGTCTACTTCCAGCTATGTTTCTTCCTCGTCATCCCGTATAATGAATTTGACAGAAGTCTGCTAACGCTTGCCCATTGATGGCCTTCCCTGGGTGGTACGTGGTATCATATTAACTTATATTCCACTTGAGAAGTCATCAAAAAATTTCAGGCCGATACAACACTTGCTTCAGGGGCTGGTTGGTCAACACTTTAACTGGATAAGCCTGAACGTATGGTTGTAACTTCCTAGATGCGATTAAGAGGCAATACGCTAATTTTTCCAGTTTTGGGTAGTTTTTATCGGCTCCAGTGGACCGCTTGTTAATGTAATACATGGGTCGTTGCATTTTTTCTTCTTCATGCACAAGACCGATGCTTAATGCATGGGGCGAGATCGCTAAGTAAATGAACATGTCTTCTCCATCCACGGGCTTCGATGGGACGGGCGGAGCCTCCATGTTCCGCAGCAATTCTTCGAATGCTGTTTGACAAGCTTCACTTCATTCAAAGTTCTTCTTTCCTTTATTTAACTCATCGAAGAATGGTATACACATGTCGGTGGCTTTTGAGCTAAATCGAGTTAGTGCTACGACTTTTCCGTTCAGGCTCACAGTTCCTTCTTATTCTTCAAAACTTAGATTTCTCGCAGTGCCGTTATTTGTTCTGGATTTTCTTCGATGTCCCTGGTCCTTACAATGAATCCTAAAATTTTTCCAGAGGCTACTCCGAAAGTGACATTTGAATTGAGTTTCATTCCGTACTTTTGGAGTATTTCGAACATTTCAACGAGGTTATCCAGGTGGTTAGCAGCTGCTCGTGATTTGACCAACATATCATCTACGTAAAGGCTCCGCATTTTTCCTAATTTGGCGCTTGAACATGGTATTCACCAACCTTTGGTAAGTTTTCTCAGCATTCTTCAAGATGAATGGAATTACCCTGTAGCGGTATAGGCCCAGGTCGGTGATGAAGCTGGCATTTTCTTAGTCAGGCTCATGCATCGTAATTTGGTTGTACCTAGAGTAGGCATCCATAAATGACAGCGGCTCATGTCCTATCATTCCATCTACAAGGTGATCTATTCTGGGGAGAGGAAAGCTGTCTTTTGGGCAAGCATTATTTAAGTTCGAG
This sequence comes from Allium cepa, assembly GCA_030765085.1. Taxonomy (NCBI): domain Eukaryota; kingdom Viridiplantae; phylum Streptophyta; class Magnoliopsida; order Asparagales; family Amaryllidaceae; genus Allium; species Allium cepa. Next base: position 402,338,208 of record CM060929.1, on the reverse strand, counting down.
TAATCGATGCAGGTTCTCCACTTCCCATTAGAATTTTTGACTAAGACTAGCGTAGATACCCACTCTGGATAAGTTGCATCATGGAAAAAACCATTAGCCATTAACTTGTCCACCTCTTCTCTTAGCTCCTTGACTGTTCAGGACCTAATCCGCGCCTCTTTTGCTTTACTGATGTGAACTTGGGGTCATTGTTGAGCGCGTGACATGCGATTTCTAGAGACACCCCATATATATCGGAATGTATCCATGCAAACACATCCAAGTTGACACAAATAAATTTAGTAAACTCTAAACGCATCTTGTTTCCTAGGCGCGATCCAATTTTATACACTTAGTTGGGTCGTCCATATCGACCGGGACAGATATCGTCAATTCTGCTGGTGTCGCCCGTTCCTCCCCTAAACTCTTCTTTCTGGGTCCAAATCTTTATTGAATTGGCTATGGTCCCCAAGCCAGGGGCAGTCTGTAGTTACTATTATAAAGGTTCATGGATGTGGAGAGTTCTCCCCACATCCTTCCCTTTTTCTCCTCTTCTGGATTCATGTAACTCCACAATGTAACATTCTTTGGCGGTGCACTGATCTCCTTTCACCACTCCGATTCCATTTGCAGTAAGGAACTTCATGGTTAGACACCATTGGACTAGATCTATTCTAAAATCTGCTAGAGCGACCCGTCCAAAGAAGGCGTTATATGCGGACATTTTGTCCATAATTACAAAAGTCTGAATGAGTCTTACTCTTCGATCACCCTCTCCAATCTCCACCGATAGGTCGATTGTTCCCAGGGTTGCTTTGGTTCGCCAGTGAACTCTTGGATCTTTTTTTGGCATGCATACATTTTTTCATCCCGATTTTCATTTGATCAAAAGTACGTTTGAAAAGTATATTAACAGAGCTTCTACTATCAACCAACACTTGTTGAACAATAGTGGGACCGATTCCTACTATTACCACCATTGGATCAACAGTCGTGGCTTCAATCCCTTCGGTGCCCCGATTTCAGAACACTATGCCGTCACTCATGATGTTCTGTAGCTTGACTGGGGTTTGATCTTCTAGCGTGAGACATGATTCCTTTGGAGTATGCTTCAACGAACTTGCATATCGCTCCATCTCTTCCCAACTTCTTTGCACGAGGTGTGGTCCCCAAGATATTATTTCAATAATAAGTCTTTGGTCAGTTCATTTGGACCCTTCTTCACTGTTCCAGCTTGATTCCTTTGTTCTTTAGGAGGTTGAGGAGCTGTAGGTTGATCAGGGTTCTATGACTTTCTCACGTACTATTGGAGTTTGTTTTCCTGGATCAACTCTTCAATGACATTCTTCGGATGGCGGCATTCCTTTGTGTTATAACCATGAGTTTCTTGGCAGCGATAGAACTTTACTAAGCGTTTTGGCTGCTCTATTTCCTCCTTCCTTGGGAACTTCTTGTATTCCTCAATCCCTCTGTGTTGTGAGATAAATGTTTTCCAGAGTGTCGTTTAGAGGGTATAGTCTTCATGCCTGAACCTATCAAGCCTTTATTGCTTCCATTACCATTCCTTTTATTGGAGTTCTGAGTTTTCCTATTTTGATTTCCATCTTTTCCTTTGGCTCCTTCAGCAGTTCCAGAGGCATACGCGCTTTGCTTCATTGCTACATCACTATGTCCGATGTTCATTGGTTGCACACCAGTATACTTTCTTTCCAGCTCCTGTGCTTACTCCAACCTTAAGTACTGACTTTCTTTACGATTGAAGTCTTTCCTTGTGGTAGGCTACTTCATCTAAATCCATTTTTCAAATTCAGTCTCTGGGTGAATGGCGTGAACTAATGCCATAAAAACCATATCCTCATTGTGGTTGCTTACTTTCGTCACTATGGTATTGAACCTATTTATGAAAGATTTCAACGATTTGTTGTGTCCCTAGAACAATCCGGATAAGGACATGACATCTTTCGGTTGTGCGGTATGGAGCCTGAATTGGTCAAGGAATCTTGTTGCTAATTGGTCAAAGGTAGAGACGGATCTTGGCGGAAGCCTGGTGAAATACATAGACGCAACTCCTTCTAGAGAGATGGGGAAACATTTGCAGTGAACAACCTCTGAAGCATTGGCTCCGTCCATATACCAACTATACTTGTATAAATAGGGTTTTGGGTCCTTCACCCCGTCGAAGGATGGGATAGTTGGCATTATGAATTTATCTGGATATTTCTCATTTAATATTTCATCGGTAAAAAGAGCTGACTTGGAGTAAATCCCTATTCATCGTCTCTTCTATTTTTACTTTCATTCATTAATCGTTTGACCATGTCTGCTATGTATGCCTCCGATGTGCAGTAATATGAGGGACGACAGTCAATCACTACACCAAGTGTTTGGCTTTGCAAATGGTCTTGGCGCGTGGTTGAAGCTTGGGCTCTCCTGTCTTTGGGAAAGCCACTCCCATGGGATTTCGTTAGTTTACAATTATCCTAATTGGGTAATTTGGACGTTCCTAGCATCATCAAATGCATTGACATTCTCTTCCAACTAGTTGTCCTGTTTTCCATCTTCCGAGTCAAAGAGGTTCATAGCTATATTCTTTTGCGAGGTCTTCGCCTCTTGATTCAAGTTCAGAATTGGTTGCCTTGCGGCGAGCTGAGTATTTGTATTTCCTTCCATGTTATGTCCTATGGTCCCTGTTGTTATCCTTTTATGCAGCTATTTTCTGTTTCTTCTGTTTAAACCAGAATTGGAAGAGTTTTCTTGTTCTATAGCAGCCGAGGGTTCTAGCATAGTTCTTGGAGTAGGATTTGACTGTAGGGTTAGAAGTGCGTTAAGCTTATCCATCAGAGCCATCTAGCTACTTTCCATCTTCTGGTTGATTTCATCCACTATCTTATTTAACTCATCCTAGTAATGACTTCTTGCCGACTAGAGGATGTCGGCACCTGATTCCCTAAGTTAGCGCCACTTACTTCTGTATGTTGAGGATTAACATCTTCTCCGGCTATCACTGCCTCTATGGACCTTCCAAAGGCAGTTCTTCTTCTTCCAGGAGCCATTTATTCCAAGCGGTAGATCTTTCAAGCAAAGATTGGGGATCTAATTTCTGGACCTATGGGATCCGAAGTAGATAGTTAGATCTGAATCCTAAGTTGGGTCCTCAGTGAAAGCACCAAATGTTAACCCAAAATATGGATCAACACCCTGGTTTGGGTGTGAAAGCACCGGCCCTGTTCTCACAGAGCAACAATATAGATAATATGTATAGAAAAGAGTGGTAAAAAAATAAGAAGAAGATTTTTATAGTGGTTCGGCTGTTAATGAAGCCTACATCCACTTTATAATTTCTATTGTAGACTGATTGTTGTTACAAGAAGTGTTTGATTACAAAGCTTTTAACTGTCCTTAGCTAGATTGAATCTCCAAGGTTAGAATCCACCGGAGAATCACAGTGATTTGGAGATTGTTGTGAGGGAGGTGAAGAGTGAAGAAAGTTTCCAACAGAGCTTCAGCAACCAGTCCAGAGAAGATCTCGTTTTTGTTGCAGCTAGGACGGTATTTATAGAGATCAAGGAGCTTCTTGGCAAGACCCATTCTTCAGTTTCTTGCGGATGGACACAGGATGATCTAGTAGAGCTTAGCATTGATCACTAGCAAACCATAGATTTAGCTCGCGTGCGAGCTAGTTACTTAGATCCTTTCTTCATTGCTTTACTATGTCAGGTCGCAAGTATTCAATGGCTTCATATAGCGATCCATGGTGTATGGATCGCTGGTGATCCATCGTGTATTTTGCACTTTTCCTCTAAGCCTTCTTTGCTCCTACATGCCATAGCGACCCAATGATCTTGTATGGATCGCTGGTGATCCATGCAGTATGGGTCGCTAGCGATCCATGCACGTAGATTATTTATGGACTCTTATGTCTAGAATGCCTTCATTTCCTTGTATCAATGTTGTTCATACAGTCTCGTTGTACATTGCTTTGTTTTGATGATGATTTACTAGCTAGTTGTATTTATCTGCTGATTGGACTGGACGGATGCTTGCTTCATGGTTTAGTCAAACTCTGTCGTTGCTTTTGTAATATGACTTGACTCTCCTTAACTTGTTTCCTTAGCTCTTTTGGTTGAGTTCTGAGTCATTCTGACTTCACCAAGTCGTCCCATCTTTTCTTGGATCCTGATGGGTTAAAAACCCAAACAACATCAATCTTCCCTGTCGCCTCTCTAACCAAACCTGAACCTAAGACCAATATGTCTCCAGTCTCCAACCAACATGCTGGTGATTTGCATGGCCTTCCATACAAAGCTCCAAAAGGCATCATTCCAATTCTAGTCTGATAACTATTATTATAGGAAAAATTAACCAAATATAGGTGATCTTCCTAAGATCCACCAAAAACCAATACACAAGCTCTCAGCAAATCCTCGAGTACCTTATTGACTCTCCCTGTCTACCCTCCAGTCTAAGAGTGATATGTAATACTCCAATTAAGCTTGGTACTCAACACATGATGTAGATTCCTCTAAAATTCACTAGTGAACAAATCATCACTGTCACTATACTACTAGGAATTCATGTAGTCTAACTACGTTCTTCATGAACAACTTAGCTAAAACAGGTGCTATCCAGTTTAACTTAACTGGAATAAAATAGGCACTCTTAGTCAACCTATCCACTATGACCCATATGCTCTCATTTCCTCTGGTTGACCTTGACAACCCGTCTATATAATCCATGGATATTAAATCCCATTTTCCAAACTGGAATCTCTAAAGGCTGAAGTAACCCACTCGGCTTCTGATGTTCAGCCTTGACTTATTGATAATTTTCACACTGCCTAACCCACAAGCCAACATCCCTCTTCATACCTTCAAAATAGAAGCCCCTCTTCATATATTGATACATCTTGGTCCCTCCGGATGAATCGCAAACTTGGACCGATGACATTCTCCAAGAACTTCTTTCCTCAGGTCCTCAACATTAGAAACACACAACCATTCCTTCTTTCTCGACCATCCTCTCTAGTTAAAGACTAAATCATTTAGATCATTGGTCTCTGATCCTACCTCAAGCCTTATAATCCTCTCGGCTAATACTAGATCCGCTTTCTGCTTAGAAGCAATCCTCTTGATCAACACTGGTCAAACTTCTAAACAAGTCGACATGGGTACTCTGACTAGAACTAGCAGTCGATCTTAACTACACACTACAAGTAGTCAAGGCTTCTAAATCTTTCAATTCTGTCAACATAGCTAACACCACATTCTGATGCCTTCTGCTAAAAGCATCTGCTACCTCATTTCCTTTTCCCGGTGTATACTCTATACCAAAATCATAGGCAGCTAAAAACTCCAGCCACATCTGTTGTCTCATATTTAACTCTTTCTGAGAGAATAAATATTTTAAAGACTTATAATCCATGTATAGCTCAAATCTCTACCCTAAGATATAATGTCTCCAAATGTTCAATGCGAAGATCACCACAGCCAACTCCAAATCATGAATGGTATCTTACTTCATGCATTCTTAAGCTATCGTGCGGCATAGGCAATAACTTTACCCTTTTGCATTAACAGAGCAAGCAATCCAGTTCTGCATGCATTAGTACATACCACCAACCCTTGGTTTCCATCTGGAATTACTAATACAAGTGCATTGGTCAACAAATTCTTTAACTTAAGGAATGCTTCCTCACATTCGTCATACCAAACAAACTTCACATCCTTCCTAATTAACTTAGTCAAAGGTGCTGCTATCCGCGAGAAATCCTTAATGAATCTCCGATAATAGCCAGCAAGTCTAAGAAAACTCCTAATCTCAGTCACCATCTCTGGTCTCTTCCAATTATTCACAGCTTCAATCTTATCTGGATCGACTGATAAGCCTTTCTTTGAAACTACATGACCAATAAACTTAACCTTTTTCTTTTAAAAATGACACTTGGAAAACTTCGCCTTCAGCTGATGCTGCCTTAGTGTCTCAAGAACCACTCTAAGGTGATCCTCATGCTCTCTCTCATCTTTAGAGTATACTAAAACACACAAACCTATCCAAGTACTCTCGAAAAACTTGGTTCATCAAATTTACGAAGAAAGTGAGTGCATTTGTCAACTGGAATGGCATGACTAACCATTTATAAGAACCATACTTAGTCCAAAATGTTGTCAATGAAATATTGTCCTCTGCCACTCTTAATTGATGGAAGCCTATCGCCAAATTCAACTGGAAAAACATTCTGTCTCCACACAACCGATCAAATAGATCATCTATTCTCGGCAAATGATACTTATTCTTAATCGTCCTCTTGCTCAACTTACGATAGTCGATACATATTCTCAACGACCCATCTGGTTTCTTTACGAATTCCACGACTGCTTCCCAAGGAAAATTACTTGGTCTAATAAAATTCCTTCCTTCTAGATCCACTAGTTGCACCTTCAATTCCTTCATCTTGGTCGGTGTCATCCTGCTAGGTGATCTACTCACGGATTCAGCTTCTGGCACAAGATCTATCTGAAACTCAACAGCTCATTTCAGTGGTAGTCCTATAACTGGCTCAAAGACATCTGCAAACTCTCTTGCTACATGAACCTAACTTAATCCCTCCCCTACTTCTATAGCACTTAACAAAGCACCAATACTCCAGTCAGAATTATCTACTGAGAATATTATTCGGTTATGACTATCAGGGTGTCTTAGTGATATTTTCCTACCCTGGCAAAATATCATAGCCTCATACTTAACCAACCAATCCATACCCAATATGATCCTGAAGTCTATAAAATCAAACACATATAGGCTGCATGCAAACTTATGACCTAACAAATCAAGTTCTAGTTACGTTCTTCATGAATAACACAGTTAAAGCACTTCGCGCATAATGACCTTTCTTTCATACTTATAGCAAACTAAATCAGCTTTTGCCTTCTTGGAAGCATTTTCCTTCCAGGATCCCTTCTTCTTAAAGAACTTTCTCTTTTTCCCCTAAGAATCCTAGATTTCAACTGGCTTCTCTCTAGCACAAATAGCAAGCATCACCTCATAGCGGATTGCCATCTCCAAAACTACAATACTAGGATCATGGAGATGTGGCAAGATCGCCCTAGCAATCTTGGACCTTGGTCCCTAACAAACCTCTTATTTCTCCTGATGATGGTGTCTATAGTAGCATACTCATAATGGGATAACTCATCAAACTTAGTTGCATACTCAATAACTAACATTTGTTCCAGCACCAGATCCATAAACTTTCTCAGCAATGCCGATTTGCAACTTCAGACTAGAACCTTTGCTCAAATCTTCTTTTAAATCTGCCCATGTCAACTCCTCTTCCGGGATTTCGGCAGTAACACCATTCCATCAATGAAGCGCTGCCCTTTGCAATTACCTAGGGGACAGCATCCTCTTCTGCTCATCATCAAACCCAAATCAGAAAGTTCTCTCACAATGCAACAACCAATTCTCAACCTCTATGGCATCCTCCGTTCCCATAAACGGCTTCCTATCAAGACTGGTGTAATCACTAGTCATCTTAGCATAATTATTCCTAGTTGGAGCCACGACATTCCCAGCAACACCCGCGGAAACTTTTGCTTGCATCAGATTGACAAAGAATAGATACATCGTCCCTATATCTACTGGTGGATTTCCAGCACCTACATTAGCATCAACATTTTGGTTAGCATTATCCTGTCGACCCAGGTTCCTTCTGGTGGGTTGAGCATTTCCGTTAGTTGTGGTGCTTCCTCCACCGAGATTTCCTCTTTCGTTTCCTGCTTCCATATATTCTTTCTCATAAATCTACATTTGAGCATTAATGCAAACATAATAGCATAATAATATCAACATATGTGGTTTAATATCCTTGTAATCATTTCAAATAAAACTTGCTAATGCCTTTAACCTAATAATCAAGGAAAACTTTTTCAAAAACTCAATACTTAAAATCATTTCAAAATCTTTTATTATGCCATGGTTTTCCGTTAAAATGAGATTGCACTATTTATTTTGAAAACTAAGGCTTTTGAAACCTTGAACATTACTTTCGAATCCATTGGATAACCTCCTTCAAAAGCATTCAAGTCTTCTTTTCAAAAAACTAACATATACCTTTCGAAACACTTTAAAACATCTCTTTCGAAATCCACAATACACACCTTTCGAAAATATCAAAAGCATTTAGGAAGTGGCTTAGTTCAACTATAAAACAAAAATTACCTCTCGAAAGCATTGATAACTTCAATACATTCGAAAGGCATAAGATAGGCAGCAAGGTTTCGATTGGTTCGAAACAACACTTTTCGAAAGCATTGTTTAATAAATAAAGGAACTCATTCAAAATCTTATACCTTAAACTAAAAGATGGAAACCCGCTTCGAAAGCTGTTTAGAAATCATTGGAAAAGCATATGTTTCGACTCCTTCGAAAGCTTTTATTAAAACAAAGTAGGCGCTTATCATTCTAAAGTAAAACAAAGATTTTAACCCCATCGAAAGCAAATGTTTAAACATTATGCCTTCCGCCTTTCTTCAATCCACTACGTACCATACTTGTGATACCTTGTATATTGATTTTGGTTGTGTTTGTTTAAACATGGTTGGTTTCGACTGAGTCGAAGCGGAAGCATAGAGTCGGAAGGAGCTTATGAAAGAGGTTGAACCCACTTTTCTGGGTAAGGTTGAATTAATGCTTTCTTAAAGTAATAACTTTATAACTAACCTTCCTATTAGTAATATTTAATTGTTTTCCCAAATCTTTTCAAATTCTTTGCAAAGATAATTGCTGAAATTACTTCAGATCTAATTAACACCATTTTAGCAAATAAGCCCTTTTTAAGCTAAACAAATAAAACATATAAGTCCTTTTTCGAAAATAATTTAATTTCCACAGTAAATCACTTAGGAAAAATCCCAAAAATTACAGAAATTCACTTTCAATATGTTATCTAACATACAAAAATTCCAAATCTAATTTCTTCGTTAAATAACCAAAATTAAATTTAAACCCAATTTATACATAGTTTCCTTAGGAAATTCGAATTAAATTTTCCATAGCATGGAAAATTACAAAAATTAAAAACCATCGCCAAAATCATATTTTATATAACATGAAATTTTCTCATGGAATTCGAAAATCATTATAGTCGGTTTACCCTTAAAATCATGTAAAATGATTATCAGCTATTTTGTTTAAATCAAACATATCAAAATCCAAGTGTATCATCAATCAAAAATCATCAATTTAATGGATTTAATCCTAATCTGAAAATCAAATGATCATAAAACAAAATAGAGATGATATAGATTATTATTCTCCTTGATTAGGATAAGGACTTTTGAGACTTGATTGAGATTAATTTCCCCTAGCTTGAATCATTAGCCTTAGATTGAATTTCTCTTCTTTTCCTTCAAAGTAATGGTCGGTTTTGCTTTAGGTTTTAGATTTTAGAATTTTTTCGCAAAATGAACGTGAATAGGAAAATGAAACATGAATAGATTGTATAGTCGTGTATAAGAGGTGTGGAAATTTTCCTAATATGCCCTTGCGTTAATTAGTTAACATATTCAACCATTTATAAGCCTATTTATCTTGCTAAGCACAACCTTTAATTATTTATTCAAATCTCAATCCCCTTATCTATCTAATTCTTACATTATTCTATTTAATTTATCTAATTGAATCACCTAAATAATGTTATCAAAATTTAAGAGTCTTACACATACATACACACACACAGATATATATATATATGTATGTATGTATGTATGCATATGTGTGTGTGGCCAGCTATTGGGACACAAAATTAGACAAAATATATATTGTCAGTTAGATATTGGTGAGACACAATAAATATATGGCATTGTTAAAGATACTCCATTTTAAGATAAGAAGGTGAAATTTTAGGGGAAATCCATAAGAAAGAAAATTGTTACGGAGGATGTGATAAATGGAACCAAATAAAAACGATTTAAAGTTTTACTCTTGTGCAAACAAAATTTGATAAAAACCCATCGAAAAATGAAAAAGAAAACGATGATGGTTCACTGAAAACCATTTTCGACGGGGACTAACCGGAAAGAATGTCAAAAAACGGTGGAAGATTATTGAAATAATGACCGCAGCTGCAAATATATAACTTTTATAAAGAAAGCAACATTTTTTGGTACATCCCATAGCAAGTTTACGAAACTTGAAAAAAATGATTCCATCTTATTCGAAAATTGGACTCTGAGGGAAATTTCTTGAATTCTCTCGTCACCCTAAAAACTATTTGTAATTATGAAATCATGGAAAACAAGAAAATGACACCAATGAACTACTAGAACAAAATAAAAGTGTCCAATCCAAGAAAGGACTTAATAATATAAAATTTGTACATTTGTCTTTATTTGTTCCCTTTCTTGAATGCTATATGCTTACGATGTTGGAGAAAGTTATATTCTAACACCATCAATTGATATCGATCTATAGTATCGATCAATGGTGCCAAGTCAAGAAATATCCCTAATTTTTCTAATTCTTTTTAGGATCTAGAAAAGATATTTTTGGATGACTCCATAGGGAAGAGATCTCGAGTTCAGAAGCCCAACTCACCCTTCTACGTCGATAAATATAGAGCGACATCTATAAAGAAAGTGGTTGAATTATTTTCATCAAAGGGAGACTTTTCTCTTCCCATTTTTCTTTTTGAAACTGGTCTTGATTTTGAGATTCTAAATTTTAGTACTCTCTATAAATTAGTGAAAATAAGAAAATTCTGATTAAAGTGGATACAGGCAAACACTAAACAACTATAAATCCGTATATGATTTTCTTTCTATTGCATTCTTTCCCTTAAAACAATAGTCAGTGATCAATCGTTGTATCTACAGTTCTTTGAAGGCCTTAGACCAAATTTAAAGCTAACCCAGATCGCACTTATTTCATCAGACTTTTTTGTAAATATTTACATTTTTGTAGTAGAAAGCACAAATATTTGCAATAAAATCGCAAATATTTGCGGTTAAAATTGCAGTATTTACATTTTAAACAATAAATATTTGCAATATCTAAAAAATTCAAATATTTGCAATTTTCCTAAAAAAAATCTCAGAGATGTTTCATAAATCTATTATTTTAAGAGGCGAAAGCGTACTTAAAAACTTGTAAAAAGGTGTACAACAAAACTTCCCTATTTTTAAATACCTACCAAGCATTTTAAAGTAAATAACGTACAAACTCGAAACACATATTGCATTTCTAAAATAGTTGAATATCTCTTTACCTATAAGAACAATTATTTTCTAGTAGTGCATACAGGGCTAAAGAAACAACATATTAAGCATATACGAATAAAGAAACAACATATTAAGCATGCATGGCTAACGAGGGTTATTATTATGTCATACTATACATATAATTTTTTGTTAATTGTTTCTTGCTATACATTTTCGTTACTACTATTATTTCAAACACAAAAATATTCTCATTTACATTTTTAAAGGCTTTTTTAAAATTAGGACAACCCACTAATAAGTTTGCTTCAAGAACAAAAAATTCAAATTTTGGTTCAAGCCCTACCGATCGCACGTCTTTTCTATTTTCTTCCAAGGCAATCCATCCTAAAATCGGGGAAGATTTCTGCAGCAAGATTCTTTCCGGTGGCATAATCACAATTATTTCGTCGATTGCATTTTTCCTTCTTTTCATGTCCGAACTAAGTAGTTTTTCTCCCTTTCTGTAACGAACCGGATTTTTAGCCACTTGATTTTAGAGGATATTAATTGATTTTAATTATTGGAATATTAACTTTAATTAGTCGAATAAATAAATTTTTTGATAATTAAAATATCTGAATATATATATAAATTGATTAGTAAACTATATTAAATATTGAATTATAAATTTCTAGATATGATAAATATTATAAATGTATGCATATAAACTCCACCATTAAAATTCAAGGTAGAATATCCATATATTTGTATATATAAATATATAATAGTTTTGTGAGGTTTAAATATATATATAAGTATACAAGTACATATATATACACACACACACACACGAATGTATGCCCATATGAAGAAATATATATGAAAATTTGTATTAATGTGAATATATGTATATAATGACAAAATATACATAAGTATATGTATATGTATATATGTTATATGGAATAGTGAAGGTGATAAATGTGTGTGTATATATATATATGATGGTGAAATATACATAAGTATATGTATATGCACATATGGTCAAAAACAGGTGTACATGAAAATCTATGTATATGTATATATTTACATGATGTCAACATGTATATATTTATAAAGGAGCATCATCATGGCTAGGCATCACTTCAAGCATACAAAACATTTAATTAAAGTCAAAACAAAATAAAATCAAGTCATATGAAAAATCAAATCAACTTTATATTTAAATCAAGTGATACAAAAATTTTACATCAAGAAAAAAAAGTACTCTATATGACAATAGAATTCAGATTTGTCCAAAAACCCTGTTCTCTCCTCTTTATAAATACAATTGCCTGGTTTGTTCATGTATACCGTTTTATTAAAATAAAACGAGATTAAGTTGACAAAGTTTGAAGCCTGAGGGAGGAAGGCCTTGTAAAGCAAACAAGCAATGTTCATCTTTTTTATTACAGTGAGTTAACATCTTTATTTTGTTACTGATTTTTTTACACTCATAAGTATAAATGAGTTATTTGGTTAAATCTTGATCTAGGACAAGAATATATGCATCTGATATGTGCAAATGTATGTATATATGAGTGTTGGTCACCTAAACTTACAGTAGCATATGAAAAACACCTCTGTTCTTGAAAAAAAGTTGACATTTTACAACTTTAAAAATCAATATCTCTTTGTACGATTTGATTTAGGCATCGATTCCAAAAGCAAAGCTGATTGATTTTGGAAGTAGTTTTTCTTTAAATTAGTCTCGTTTGGTATCATCAAGCATAGAGTAAGAAAACTTTAAATTACAGTAAGCAAATTATAAATGACCTAGATCCGAAATTGTGAATTAATGCTTTGAATTCATGAACATGTTTGTTATCCAGAAAGATGATTTTTGAAGGTTAATTTTTGATTTAGTTGAGTGTTGAGTAAGGTAGGGGGAGATGAATGGTTTTGGACGAGATGGCAAATTCCGACGAAGTGTTCAATTTGGTGGTTTTCCGTTAGGCATGGAGGAGGGTGAGTGGAAGGCGTACATGAGAAAAATGGTTCGCCATTTTTCTATTGGGTGAGTTGGTCGATCAGGGTGATTTTTGGATTTTAGGTTTGTTATGGGAAGTGTTCGGTTTGGTTGAACAACGGCGACATGGGGCAGTCTGTAAGGTGCGGTCGTGGCGAAGGCTTTGGTAGGTTTGGGTGGTACATGATCGATGATGGTGGTCGTGGTAAGATGATTTTTGGTGGTGACTAGGTTTGTTCTTTTTGGTTCGAGTTCAAAATTTAGAACTTGTGACGTGACCGAGAATCTAGGTGGTCAGGTGGAGTGTAGTGGTCGTAGACGACTCGCGAGTGAAATCGACAACGTGGTTGGTTAGTTAGCATGGGTGTGCAGGTGCACATACCCAGGTTTGTGCACGTCTTCGTACTTTGCAAAGAAAGGGGAGGATCAGGTAAACGGAAGAAAGGAATGAGGGAAGGAAGTGGGGGCCGGGTATGGGCCAAGAAAAAGAAAAGGAAAAGGAAAAAAATGAAAAAGGAAAAGGAAATAAGAAAAAGAAAAAAATAAAGGAAAGGAAAATAAAGAAAGGAAAGATAAGGAAGGGGAAAGGAAATTGAAGTTTTATGTTAATAATCCTATACATTAAAACATTTTCCCTTTCATTTAAAATAAAATAGACATGAAGATTTTATATTATTATCCTCTCATCTCACTTTGTGATCTAAAATTTATCTTGTCAATTAATATGGGACTTAATTAGTTATTATAATTAAAGTGGGTAATAAGTAGATTCTTAATTGTTAAATCTTATGTTAATTAACAAATGAGTTATTAAATAGAGTGTTAGTTTTAATTAAGCAATAATAAATTATGCTATAAACTTCCTTTAATTTAATATTAATCCGGATTAAAATATAAGCAGACTCGATTAAATTTCAAGTTAATTAAATTCAGGTTGTGAATTGTTTAATTTGAGCGGTATATCATTAAATTTGTTAATGATCTATGCTTGGGATTATGGCTCTTGAATATTATTTCAATTGTTCTTGTCTGTGCTTTGTAGCCAAGCCAGTTGAAAAGTTGGGATAAAACGTTATCACGTTTATTTGAAATATACGTATGTAATAAATTTCCATATGTGAATATTATCACCCTAAATATAAATTGTTATTTTAAACAATTTACCCTTTAAAACTTATTGCTTGGATTCAAAGAGACCAGAAATCGGGTATCAGTTATCCAGAACCACTTCGATTTGAAAATCACTACAAACCTTTTTAGAGTTCAACATTCTGGAATTGAATTAATTTAACAAATTCAACTACTTATAACTGTACTTAAACATTATTCTGTTAAAAGTGTTTTGGTTATAATCACATAAAAATTTGTCGTGTCGTATGAGTTACTTTGGTTTTCAAAGAATTTTTATAACTTAAGTGTTTCAATTTAAGTGGGTTTACCACGCAAATTTCCATCTGACTCGGGTGTTACTTTATTGTAATGCTCAGATCAGACCGAGTATTATTGTTTTCAGGATAGGACGCTTTGGAGCTCAGGAGACGAGTTAGATGACAGAGACGTATTGCATGTATTTTCCGTTGTGTATTGTAGGTTGTATATTCAACATTTAGGGACAAGTTATTATAACCATCCAGTTTTATTGTTGATGATTGTACTCTGGTAACTTGTATGTATATTAATTGCTACAGCTTTCATTTTTATAAAATATTATTATTGTAGATTATAGTTTATTCCGCTGCGATTGTGAGATTCTGTGTTTATTCTGTTTCTTCTTCCATCCTTTTTCTTCTTGAACCTTAACAATATGGTATTTCCGGCACTTGATTGCTCGGCATTCTATACAGTGGACGTATTAGTGTCGATTTTCGGGGTTCGAAAATCGCTTGGTCGTTACATTTTCTATTTGGATTTTATATCAATATGTATTGAATTATTGCATAGGATTTAACCAAAAAAGTATTTTCATTTGTTTGTCTTCCTGGCTTCTTATATATTTTGTTGCATTAGACTTGTTCATAGGAATTTTGGTTGCAACATTATCATTTAGATGCGAATTCATGCTCGATGAGTTTTAAAACACTGAAAATCGATAGGTTCGTGTTGGACATAAGCTCCTACATCACAAGCACTTTAAGTTGGGTTAATTAAACGATAATTCTCAACTGTGATTGTTTTATCTTGTTGTTTAGTAGGAATATGCTACGTTTATTCAATATCTTTGCTTAGAAATTTATTTTTGCAATGGATTGGTATCAGTTTTTTTCCAAATGATAGTGAAATCATTTTTGAAATACTTTTCTATTAGCTTTGTTATAAATGACAGGGAAAAAATTTCTAAAATTACAAAGTATCAACTCCAATCAAATAGACAGTGGATATCATTTTAGCAATAGATTGGTATTAGTTCTATTATAAATGATAATGAAAACAATTTCTAAAATTATAAAGCATCAATTCCAATCAAATAGATAGTGGGAATCATTTTTGCAATAGATCGGTATCAATTTTGTTGCAAATGGCTGTAAAAACAATTTCTAAAATTACAAAGCATAAACTCCAATCAAATAGATAGTGGGTATCATTTTTGCAATAGATTGGTATCAGTTTTGTTACAAATGATAATGAAAACTATTTCGTCATCTTGGGAAAACAATTTTTGCAATAGATTAATATCGGTTTTGTCATAAATGAATTTATACTTAAATTGAATATCTAAAATTAAAAAAGCATCAAATCCAATCAAACATACGGTGGGCATCATTTTTGCAATATATTGATACAAATTTTGTTCCAAATGACATTGAAAATAGTGGATATCATTTTGGCAATATATTGGTATTAGTTTGTTCCAAATGACAGTGAAAATAATTTCTAAAATTACAAAGCATCAAATCCAATCAAATAGATAGTGGGTATCATTTTAGCAATAGATTGGTATTAATTTATTATAAATGGCAATGAAAACAATTTCTAAAATTATAAAGCATCAATCCCAATCAAATAGACAGCGGGAATCATTTTTGCAGTAGATCGGTATCAATTTTGTTGCAAATGACTGTGAAAATAATTTCTAAAATTACAAAGCATAAACTCCAATCAAACAGACAGTGGGTATCATTTTTACAACAGATTGGTATTGGTTTTGTTACAAATGACAATGAAAACTATTTCGTCATCTTGGGAAATCAATTTTTGCAATAGATTAGTATCAGTTTTTTCATAAATGAATTTATACTTAAACTGAATATCTAAAATTATAAAGCATCTGTAAGAAATGCAGATTAAAGATCTTAAGGCTAAGAACAAACACTAGAGAGGGGTGTGAATAGTGTTTTAGAGAATTATTAAATCTTTTTGAGTTTTTGTTAATTTAAACACAAATGTAAGTAATATTCAGACACGGATATGATCACGGAATCAAACACAAATGCAAATATAAAGTAAAAGCAGTAAATGAAAGAACACACCGGATTTTATACTGGTTCGGAGTTACCCTACATCCAGTCCCACACACAAGTACGGATTTCCTTTCAAAAACAATCTTTACAATTACACCCTCGATTTCAAGGCTACGAGGTACACCCTCCAGAATCACAATCCTTTGGTAGAGAAACTTGATTTCCCGGGCAACAAGTTCACCCAATTGATTTCCAAGGCTACAGTCACACCTTTTACACTTCATTGATTTTCAAGGCTACAATCGCATCTTTTCTCGCTAAATTGATTACAAAAAGCCTATAATTCAGAATAGCACTGAGGATCTTGTTGAGATAGTGATAGAGAATCAAACCAGAGATAATCTAGTTAGATTCAATGTTGATTTCGGCAGAGTAATGATAAGAATTTGTATATAGAAATGTGGAAGAAGAAGAGGAGTGAAAAACTAAAAAAAACTGCCTTAAAATTCGTTGAAACTAACCCCTATTTATAGAGGAACAACAGTCATGTCCATTCGTGAAGAGTTATGACGAATAGACACTTCTTTTGAAATTTAAATTTTGAACTCAACTGACACCATGTCGACATCCCAAAGGGATTTTTGATGTTTTGTTTTTCTTTGAAAATAACCTTTATTTTATATTAAAAATATTTTAAACTTTATAAATATACTTGACTATATTTAAAATACATAAGTAAGTATAAAGAGTAATATATACAAAATTTTACTATGATTTTATATTTAAAAGTTAAATATATTATATTTAAAATATAGTTTAAAAACAAGGATAATTTGATTTTGAAATTAAAGATTATTTTGAGGCTAAAAGTATTTGAAATCAGGATAGATGTTTTTGATGCTTTTAAAAGGA
This sequence comes from Allium cepa, assembly GCA_030765085.1. Lineage (NCBI taxonomy): Eukaryota > Viridiplantae > Streptophyta > Magnoliopsida > Asparagales > Amaryllidaceae > Allium > Allium cepa. The sequence continues at coordinate 402,320,719 of CM060929.1, read as the reverse complement.
AGGTTTGGAAATCATTTTGAAAACAATATATAATTTTGAAAAATCATTTTGAATAAAAGGTTAGCGGATACAAAACAATGTTCCACTAGATTTTTCATAGGTTTCATCCTACTTAGGGTTCCATCCCTTTAACAGGCTCGAAGTGGATTCCATTCCACGATAAATTGGATTTTAAGATGCCGGTGCTTTTCTAAGAGTTTTAACAAAATTTCTAATTAAAGAATAAATTACTTGAATTCTTGAACTCTTGATACTCATGAGTCTTCAATCTTGATATCTTGAATCTCTATAGCGTACAGTCTTCATTCTTGGTACCTGTATGGTTAAATCCTGCATATACATATATATCTAAACTTATACTGTTAGCATTTATATTTTATAATATATTCTAAGGTTGTTTTCATCAAAACCATCATCTTACGGACTAACAATCTCCCCCTTTTTGATGATGACAACCTTTGTTTATAAAATATTACTTCTATCCTAATAACTCCCCCTTAATCTATGCCTAACTACCCTATTTTATACTTCTCTCCCTTTGTCATCAACAAAAAAACTAACTCTAAACTATATAACACTAAACTATATAACTCCCGCTAAATCTAATACTCCATGATGTGTGATTATAGTGATAGTGTTACCATAAATAATCAATACTTAGATCTAATAATAAACCTAATCCCAAACTACTAACAATTCTAAGTATATGATAACCATATAGTTATATTTATTAATAGGGAAGAACACATATAAGGACACAGTTTATTTATTAATCATATAGTTATATTTACATTTTCATTGTAAACGTAAGAAGGAATAAACAACAATGGTAAAGAAAGAGAAGAAACTAATTTGTGTTTTTGAACATAGAAGATCTATGAATCGAACAGTTTGGATAGTGGAAACAGAAATTTGCACGTTGTTCGACAAGATTCCCATTTTTTTCAAAACCCACTTCTCTAACACATACGGCTTTGTCGTCATCTTCCGCATTCACTTCTTCCATGGGTTCTTCTTCTATTTATTCTTCTTTTTCTTCGCTGGCCTCTTGTTCTTGATCTCCTGAAGAATCTTCGTCAAACAAGATTGGGTTAGCATGATTGTCCATTAGGAATTTTTGCAAATTCCTAAGGATTTTGCCTTGCCTCTCTTGTTCCTTGGCCATTCGAAGTTGCATTACTTGAATTTCAATCATTAACTGAAGTGCATCCTTTAGAGAATCCTCCACTTTAGTCACACGAGCGAGAGTAGTACGTTGAAATGGACCAGACGTAGGAGAGGGGAACGAAAAGGTTGATTTTATGTTTGATTTGGAAGAGGAGGCCATTGATTATTTGATTTTAGAGAAAAGATGAGAAATATAACAGAAAGGATGAATAAAATTTCAAAAATGTGAAGAATATATAACCAATTATTTGAATTTTGGTGGGAAAAATTTCAAAAATTTAAAAACGTTGTATGTCGACATAGGGTAGAGGGGTATGTTGACATGGTTCTTGAATTTTTTCCTATTTAATCTATTTTGAATTAATTTTTAATTATACTTTGTTTATTTATATTTTATATTTCATTTATTGAACAAATACCTAATTCTCTTCTTAATTTAGTAAATATAGATTCATTTAATGGTTTTGTTAATATATCAGCAATTTGATTCTCAGAATTGATATAATCTAGAGTGATTACTTCATTACTTATATTATCTCTGAGAAAATGATGTCTGATATCAATATGTTTAGTTCGAGCATGTTGAGTAGTATTTTTGGATAAATTTATCGCACTCGTATTACCAAAATAAATTGGTGATTTTGAAAATTTTAAACCATAATCTTTTAAAGTTTGTCACATATATATTACTTGAGAACAACCCAATGCAGCAGAAATATATTCTACTTCAGTTGTTGATAAAGAAACTGTTTTTGCTTTTTACTAAACCAGGAAATCAGAGAATGCCCCAAAAGGCGACAAGTTCCACTTGTACTTTATCGGTTTGATTTACAACCAGCATAATCAGCATCACAGTAAGATATTAAATCAAAAGAATTATTTTTAGGATAAAATAAGCCATAATCAGAGGTGTATTTAACATATCTTATGATACGTTTTACGGCTTTTAATGGGTCTCTTTAGGTTGGGATTGATATCTTGCACGGAGACAAACATTATGCATGATATCAGGTCTACTAGCAGTAATATATAGTAGTGGTCTCATTCCTCTATATAACTTTTGATCTACATCTTTCGAGCGATCTTCTTTACTAAGGTACTCATTGGTTGCCATGAAAGTGTGTTTTCCGCTTGCAGTAGTCAAACCAAATTTATTAATGAGGTCTTTAGCATATTTTTCTTGACTAATAAAGATACCATTATCTAATAGTTTTATTTGTAATCCTAAAAAGAAATTTAATTCACCCATATGTCTCATCTCAAACTCTTTTGTCATTATTTCAAAAAATTCTTTATTCATTTCAAAATTAGTTAATCCAAAAACGATATCATCTACGTAGACTTGAACTAGTTGAATATCATTTTTATTTCTTTTAACAAAAAGAGTATTATCTACTTTACCAATTTCAAAATTTGATTGCAATAGATAAGATCTTAGTCTACCATACCAGGCTCTAGGAGCTTGTTTTAGACCATATAAAGCTTTCTTAAGTTTGTAAACATGATTTGGTAATTTATCATTTTCAAAAAGTGGTGGTTGTTCAATATACACTTCTTATTTTACAAATCCATTTAAAAAGGCACTTTTAACATCCATTTCAAATAATTTGAAATTATTATGATTTGCGAAAGCAAGTAGGATCCTAATGGCTTCTAATCTTGCTACGGGAGCAAAGGTTTCATTAAAGTCTATTCCTTCTTCTTGACAAAAACCTTGAGCGACTAAATGTGCTTTATTTCTAACTACCTCTCCTTTTTCATTCATTTTATTTTTATAAATCCATTTAGTTCCAATTATAGTTTTATTTTCAGGTCTAGGAACAAGTTCCCAAACTTCATTTCTAGTAAATTGATTTAGTTCTTCTTGCATAGCCAAAATCCATGAATCATCAGTTGATGCTTCTTTTGGATTTTTGGTTTAATGGTTGATATAAAAGATACATTACTCATTTGACTTAGTTGATTTCTAGTTTTAACTACATATTGCATATCGCCTAGTATATTTTCAATAGGATGATCTTTTGAAAGTTTAGTCCTTTTTATTAGGATGACTAGTTTCATTATTAATTTCATTTGACTCTTGATTTTGAGTAATTAAATCATCTTCATCATTTGTATCTTCAAAGTTTTTGAAATTTTCATCAAATGACACATGCATTGTTTCTTCGATAGTGTTAGTTCTTAAACTAAATACTCTGTACGCTTTACTTCTATTAGAATATCTGATAAAGATACCTTCGTCGGATTTAGGATCAAATTAATCTAAGTTATCTTTTGTAACGACCCGTAAAATTCGATGGTTTAAAATGGGTTAATTTAATAACATTTTAATTTAATTTGGAAAGAAATAAAGTCTTAAAATTTATATTGGAGCGAATGTAAAAAATAAATTGATGAAGCAATTGTAATTAAACGTTAACAATATAATATTTATATGGCAATAAATTGAAATAGTATAAATTGTCAAACTTGGTTATAGGTTTAAAATAAGAAACCAATAGAAAGGTTGAACTTGTGAAATATTAATAAAATTATTAACTAGGATGGAATTCATTTATATAATGATGAATAGTGGAAATGGTTACATTTGGTTTTAAAATAGAAAAGGAGTAAATAAAAGTAACTGTTGAGTAAACCAATGAAATAGTTGAAGATAAGTAATTACAATGAGTGTTGTTGATGATAAACGTACTTAAATGGCAATAAATAGAATATAAGGAAACAAAGGCATTTATTGGATTAATTAATGAATTCATGGAAAAACATCAATGTCCTGTAGGTGATTTATAATACTGTTGGAAGTGAAAACTTATTAAGTGTGAAACCAAGGAAGTAAATTAATTAAGAATATAATTAGTAATTAATATACATACTTGGAAAATATAACTAAATAGTATGAAATAAAGCATGCATTTATGATATGAAATATAAGTCAATGTTAATTTCACCTATAAATGTCAATTTATTGAATAGCAGGGTTTTAAATCAAGTAACGGATTTGTTAAAGTTTCAATTGATAATTTATAAAATTTAATGTGAAATTAATTGCAGTTAAGTGACCTAATTTTGCAGTTAGGATAAATTGATTTGTCATAAAAGATTGTTAATTCCAGAGGATGTAACCAATATTAATTTCATTCATAATATAACAAGTTGGATCTATTGTAGTAAATGGAATTTAATAGTCAATCATTTGAAATTAAGATAATTAGGGATATTAATGCAATATGATATAGACAATGATAATTGTACCGTAAATTGAAATTTATTGAATAGTAAATCTGTGCATACCCAATTAATTGAAACACATGGTAAAGTTTTAATTGATTGAAATCAGCAAATTGGATATTAAATTCAAGTTATAATAATTGATAAAATAATACGCAGTAAAATTGTAATTTGAAATAATCGATGATAGGTAAGAAATTTTATTTTAGTCAATTGTTAATAGGTTATGAATGGGAGTAGATTTGGCTTATTGTGATAAAATATTAATTGTTTACCTATGTATATAATTTAGTAAATTAGATCTAAATCCATTTCAATAAAACGTAACTAATCACTACGTTGATATAAATTTAGTTGATTACTGGAAATATTAGGGAATTGGATTTTACAGTAATGTAGAATTTACCCATAAGATAATGATTGACTGAATTTAAAAGAATGGAAAGTAAAAAATTTAAGTTAATTGAAGTATAAAAAATTCAATAATTGAATTAATGGCAATAAATGAAATTTAACACTAAATTATTACGTTAATAGAAAGTTAGATGGAATGTAAGAATATTATAGTAATAGTTTGCAAATTCAATGTAAAATTTTATCCGTTTAAGAATAGCGAATTGAATAGAATGAAAGGTTGAACAAAGGTTAACCAAATTTTACAGTAGTAATGAACATAATAAAAAGAAGGATATACGTTTCTTTACTAAATAAAAAATCGTATGTTTATTTATTTGAAATGATGGTAGCTGAAAATTTTATTACAGAAATAAGAAATTAATAACATTTGGTTTGTATACAATATTTCCGTAAATACGTCAAATTACTATAAAAAGGAATTGAATTGTCTCATTCATTTTTACCTTAGAAATCAATGACAATTAATATGATTGGAATCTTTTTAAAGTGGGAAGACGTTAATTATAAACATATATTGAAATAAATTAATTCATTTCATGTTTCAAAATTTAATGCTAGTTTACTACATATATGTTTATACCTAAATTCAAACTTATGTTTTAGATCAAAATTTAATGCTAGTTTATATTGAAATCTCATACGTTGTTAAATTAAATGTTAATAGGAGATGATAAAGGGGGTAAAATAGATTTACACTTGACTATTTCCTTACCAATTAGACTTTATTAGATTTTTATTGCAACATAACTTACCTTTCCATCTTCACTTTTCTAATTTACTCTTACATTCATTGCCTCTTTATGTGGATTATTTTCATACCTTTTATTTATGAATGTAAACTATAAGTGGCGATAAAGATGTACATGCACCTGTTTATATTACCTGTTTATATTACCTGTTTATATTACCTTGTTTATGCTATCATATTTTTGAATGTATGTTAATGCATTCGTTGTAAAACATTCAATTGAAATGTTAACATGTTGTTTAATTTTCGAAACGTCATTTCATTTATTTCTAATTAATAGCAGCCTCTCTTTTCAAATCTCTTTGTCCCTAAACCTAACTCTAACCATATAAATACGATATGATGCAAATGAAACTCTGGCCTCCATTCTAATCTTCTTCTTCTTTTTTTTCTTTTTTTCAAATCTCCTTATTATATCTCATTTTAATTTTTCCTTCCTTTTCAAATATTCTTATTCTCAAATTTTACACTATTTCAAACTTTCTTCTTTCTTTTCAAATCTTGATATTCTCTACAATTTTCAATTCTTCTTATTTCAATTTTCAAATACGGTTTAATAAATATTAAATTTTGATATATGTATAGTAAAAATTCTTGAATTTAGCTATGTATAAATTTGTTTCGAATTTTAAAATAAGCTAAATAATGAAGTTGATTTCGTTTATATAATATGGTTAAGAATATATTTGAAATTCTATTGTATATAGAGTTTATAATAACTCAAATAAAAGTAAGGTTGAAGATAAATGTGAATATGATTTGAATTAATGTATCTAAGAATTTTCCTCGAAAAATTTGTTTTGAAATGTAAATAAATTAAGATTTAAAGGGTATGATCTTATAACTTGATTTTTGAGTAGAGGATTTAAATGACTATCACATTTATTTAAAGAATATTATCAAGTTAATTTAATTAAAAGAATATCCTGTTATTGAAGTTTAATGGTTTTACCTAAAAAATATTTGTTTAGTAAGTAAATATTTCAAATTTAAATAATAGGAATTGGATTTGATATATATTAAATTTACAAAGAATCCAATTTGAAATAGTGGAATATTTAAAGATTGAAATATATGAACTATAAAGTTTTGAAATATAGAATATTTAAGATTTGAAATATATGACAATTAAAATGATTTATTTGGAGGTTCAAATTGACATTGAGAATTTATTGTGAAGTTTGAAGAAGCTGTTTATTTTATAAAGTAATATAGTATTTGAACCATTAAGTATTAAAAATTTTATGTTTCAAAGCTATGGTTTCAAGGTATATATATTTGAAAATATTATGATTTAGAGAAAGGGATATTTATAAAATAAAATGATATCATATTGATTTGGGTTTTAAAAATATAAATGATATCGTATTTATATGGTTTGAAAGAGATATTATATTCTAGTTTGAAAGTATAAATTATTTTGAAATAACCGCGGTGTTATAATAACGATTGGTTGTTGAAGAGTCGGGATCGGAAGTTGTCATACTCTCTGCCAACCCCGAAAACCACTTTAACAGCCGTGTATTTGGTGGAGATTCCAGAATGAAGTAGGATGGTGGCGGCGTTTCCTTTAAGGTAAATACGTAGACCCAACTCCCGTGAGTTAGCATAAGGTGGCTAAAACAGGAGCGATCGACGGGTTAATTGAGGTAGTACCTTTGATCGGACACATCCCTTTGATATTCTGCTCTGACTTTGATTTATTCGGTGGCCACTTTTGATTTCTTTGATTTGGGGGTGTGGCTCGAGGTGGGCGGTAGCTGCGGTTATGTGTTACCACCGACCCAGAAGCGTAATTGGTATATCTACCCTGGAATTGCCTAGTTGTGCCGTGTCACCTACCCTAGCGCGCCTTATACGATTTTGGTTTTGTACCATACCTATAGAGTGCCCTCTGACGACGCCCAGTACGGGAGAGATTACGGTACTGTATAGACTATGGGAATATATTATGTGTTAAGGGCTATATGGGTAACCCCTTAACGCTATTTAAAAGTAAGTTTATTTTACAAATAGACACTGTTATAATAGCGAAATATACTACATAGTAAATAGTTTAACGGATCCTTAAGAGATGTAAATCCCGAGCATCTTTTGAGTTACTGCACTCATATTTATTTCTGTTGATTTAACTTACATAAGATCTTTTAGTTCTAACTCGAGTGTTTTGTCTTTCCAATTCGCTCGGGTCAGTCCGAGCGTTTCAGGATTTGAAGATTTTATCCTGGAGGACGAAGACGAAGATTTGTAGTACTATTATCTACTATATTAATCCACTACACCATTTAATTCCGCTGCATTGTATTATTCTTTGGTATGTGTAACTCTGATATATATTGTATAAGTAAAATAAAATGTTTTCATAAAACATCTTTATGAACTATATATTTGATTATTATATTTTATCCTTCCGCTGTGAGATTCTGTTTGTTTTATTTCTTTCTTTTTTTTCTTATTTACCCCATAACAATCCGCCCTTCCGTATAGTTTGAATTGGCACGTGTGTCGATTTAAAGCGTGCGAAAAGGTGGATGTTACATCTTTAGTATTTAAAATAAAACATATACTTCCAAAAATTCTAAAATAAGATACTTTAGGTCTTTGAGTGAAGAAGTTTATAAGAAGTCTTATTAGTTAATGGTCTAATTAAAATTCTATTTAAAATATAACAGACGGTAGCAACTGCTTTTGCCCAAAAATTCTTTGGTAAATTACTGTCTGAAAGCATAGTTCTCGCACACTCTTGAATCGTCCTATTTTTACGTTCTACTACTCCGTTTTGTTGTGGAGTTCTTGAAAATGAAAAAATGCGAGTTATTCCCTTTTTATTGTAGAATTTCTCAAACTTTTCATTTTCAAATTCACCACCGTGATCACTACGAATGGTTATAATTTTTAGAGAAAGTTGATTCTGAATTCTTTTTGAAAAGTACTTAAAACATTCAAAAGTATCACTTCTATGTTTCAAAAATATTGTCCATGTAAATCTTGAATAATCATCTACAATTACAAAAACATATTTACTATGAATTATCGACAGAATTTGAGATGGACCAAACAAATCAAGGTGAAGTATTTCAAGAGGTTTTGAAGTTGAAATCATATCTTTTAATTTAAAGAAACTTTTTCTAAGTTTTCTTAATTGACATGCATCACATAAACTATCTACTTTAAAATTCATTTTAGGAGACCTCTTACTAGATCGTGTTTTGATAGTCCAGATAAGAGTTTGAAATTCAAATGCCCAAATCTCTTATGCCAAATCCAAAGGTCGCTTGTATTTGCCAAAAGGCATAAGTTATCATTTGAAACTTTCATACTAAGAATATAAATATTCTTTTTCCTAATTCCCTCAAATATTATGTTTGAATTGTTATCTTCAATGTGACATTTATCTTTTTCAAATTTAATTTTATATCCTTTATCGCAAAGTTGACTTATACTTAGCAGATTATGTTTCAGATTCTTAACTAGCAAGACATTAGTAATAATAGGAGTTTCAGAGTTACCGACTTTGCCGGTGCCAATCACATATCCTTTTGAATTGTCCCCAAAGTTAACCAATCCTCCGCCTTTGTATATTATATCATTTAACATATTTGTATTGCCAGTCATGTGTCTAGAACATCCGCTATCGAGTATCCATTTGTCCTTTCTGATCTGCACAATTTGTCTGTTGTGTATTGATTCCTTAATAGCCATAAAGCATGATTCCTGCACATCAAACAGTTTTGGTAGACAACTTGAATTTGAACATTGATTATATGCAGACTCAAAAGACAATGATGATCTGAATATTTCTAAACTAGCATTAACATACATAGCCATTTTAAAACTTTTTCAAAAATCAGATTATGAAACTTTGAAAACCTTGCTCTGACACCAAATGTGAGAAATGCGGATTAAGGATCTTAAGGCTAAGGACAAACACTATAGGGGGTGAATGGTGTTTTAGAGAATTGTTAAATCTTTTTGAGTTTTTGTTAATTTAAACACAAATGTATGCAATATTCAGACACAGATATGATCACAGAATCAAACACAAATGCAAAAATAAAGTAAAACTGGTAAAGGAAAGAACACACCAGATTTTATGCTAGTTCGGAGTTACCCTACATCCAGTTTCGCACACAAGTACGGATTTCCTTTCAAAAACAATCTTTACAATTACACCCTCGATTTCAAGGCTACGAGATACACCCTTCAGAATCACAATCCTCTGGGTAGAGATACTTGATTTCCCGGGCAATAAGTTCACCCAATTGATTTCCAAGGCTATAACCACACATTTTACACTTGATTGATTTTCAAGGCTACAATCACACCTTTTCTCGCTAAGTTGATTACAAAAGCCTATAACTCTGAATAGCACTGAGGATCTTGTTGAGATAGTGATAGAAAATCAAACCAGAGATGATCTAGTTAGATTTAATGTTGATTTCGGCAGAGTAATGATAAGAATTTTTATATAGAAATGTGGAAGAAGTAGAGGAGTGAAAAACTAGAAAAACTGTCTTAAAATTCGTTGAAACTAACCCCTATTTATAGAGGAACAATAGTCATGTCCATTCGTCAAGAGTTATGACGAATAGATACTTCTTTTGAAATTTAAATATTGAACTCAACTGCACCATGTCGACATGGGATACATGAGTACGTCGACATCCCAAAGGGATTTTTGGTGTTTTGATTTTTTTTGAAAATAACCTTTATTTTATATTAAAACTATTTTAAACTTTATAAATATACTTGACTATATTTAAAATACATAAGTAAGTATAAATAATAATATATACAAAATTTTACTATAAGTTTATATTTAAAATCTAAGTATAAATATTTAAAAGTTAAATATATGTTAATCGACGGAAATACTATCAAATTAGAAAACCGTCCAAAAATTTAAGTTTAAAAATAACCGCAAGCGCACGGCGTACACTTGTAGTACGTGGCGAATACGGGTCGATCCGTAGGGAATTGTTGATTTTAAAAATTCTATTCAATCAAATTATACCAAAGTCGAAGAGAATGTTAAGCTAGAAAATTAGAAAATTAGCTAACTAACTAAAAGAAAAGAGATGCAAATATAAGAGTTAAATGATAATTTAGAGATATAAATCCACTCTCTAGATCATGTAGTTCAACATATATGAAATCATGATCTCTCATCTATGGTCATTACTGCTTTAATTGATGTGCTTATCATAACTATGACATATTTGTGCTATTGATTAGCCAACATAAACCATCAAACTATAACACATCCCTTAAAGCACTTACTAACTTTCATGAAACTTGACAAAGAAAATGAAAATGAAATCTATTTTAAGTATGGCCTATTAACTACTGATTAGAAATATAGACCATCAAATTTTAATCTCAAATCACTTTCTTTTGCCATAATCATATTTTGATGAAGAAGCAATTAGTGTTAGTGATTGTTTAAGCATAGTCTATTTGGTGTCAACAATATAGGCAATCAAATTCAAAGCAAAAACAACAATTAAACCACTTCATTGATCATCATTAAGCAGAAAAGGAGAGCATGATTTAACAAATAGTTGAAGCTACATAATTAGAGAGCTTCATTACCCCTAAATTGAAGGGGTTTAGCCTCTCATATTTTTCATTTGATTAACAAATGTAGCTAGCAACATGAAAGCAAAAAGAAAGGAAAATGAAAGCAAGTATAAAAAAACACTATTCTAATTGCATAAAATAAAATCTACACTATTAGCATGAAAGAAAGAGAGCATGTAAGTAAAATAAACACAAATTAACATTGCATAAAAAAAGATTACATGAAATAAAAACGGCTAAGTAGCCATGAAAAGAGAAAAAGAGCTTGTCTTTTTATTTCTAAGCTAAACTAAACTAAAGAGAGACTAAGTGAGAGAGATTACATGAAACATATGGGTATTTATACATGTATGAAACCCTAATTCATATTTTTGGAGAATGCCCAAAATTCCCTTGAGGTAGTGTGGCCACCAAGTAATCATTAGCATGTCATAATCCTCATTTAAGTATACATGAAGTCATTAATTCTATAAGCATGTGCATTAGCCTCTAATTTGTACATTAAGGTATTGGATAGGTGGGGTCCTCCATGATCTGCACTTTAAATTATTTCCATCTTCATTCCTTTATATTCATGTTGTACATGTATGTGTCCTCATGAAACCACTCATATTTGAGATTAAATTCCTACACAAATATATATAAATTTCCAATCAATTTTTCTCAAAGAAATATATGCGCACAAATGACCGTTTCGCCCCTATATAAAGATGGATATGTGACAATTTGGAATTAATATGGATTTTGGTTAAAAAATGTTAAAATACCCAATATGATCGTTTATTTAATTTAAATATATTAAATATGATGGTAAAAATATGCACATTTAAGTGCACATCAATATATTATATTTAAAAGATAGTTTAAAAATAAGGATAATTTGATATTGAAATTAAAGATTATTTTGAGGCTAAAAGTATTTAAAATCAGGATAGATGTTTTTGATGCTTTTAAAAGGAAGGTTTTAAATCATTTTGAATACAAGATATAATTTTGAAAAATCATTTTGAGTAAAAGGTTAGCGGATACAAAACAATATTCCACTGGATTTTTCGTAGGCTTCATCCTACTTAGGATTCCATCCCTTTAACAGCCTCGCAGTGGATTTCATTTCACGAATAATTTGGATTTTAAGATGTCAGTGCTTTTCTAAGAGTTTTAACAAAATTTCTAATTAAAGAATAAATTACTTGAATTCTTGAACTCTTGATAATCTTGATACTCATGGGTCTTCAATCTTGATATCTTGAATCTCTATACTGTACAGTCTTCATTCTTGATACATGTATGGTTAAATCATGCATATATATATATATATATATATATATATATATATATCTAAACTTATACTGTTAGTATTTATATTTTATAATCTATTCTAAGATTGTTGTCATTAAAACCATCATCTCACGGACTAACAGCATCAACTCCAATCAAACAAATGGTGAGCATCATTTTTGTAATATATTGATACAAGTTTTATTCCAAATGACATTGAAAATAGTGGATATCATTTTTGCAATATACTGGTATTAGTTTTGTTCCAAATGACAGTGAAAATAATTTCTAAAATTACAAAGCATCAACTCCAATCAAACAGACAGCGGATATCATTTTTCCAATACTTTACTATCAATTTTGTTGCAAATGATAGTGGAAAAATTTCTAAAATTAAAAATTATCAACTCCAATCAAACAGACGGTGGGATATCTTTTTGCAATACTTTGGTATCAGTTTTGTTGCAAATAACAGAGAAAACAATTTTTAAAAGGGGTATTTATTGTAAAGGACAAAATATCCAAATAATTTATCCTCAAGGACACATGCCTATAATTTTATCCTCAAGGACAGGCCCAAAGCCCATTTTTTCTCAAATGCACAAATCTCTCTTCCCCGTGCCTATTCAATCCCGTTTTCAGCTCCGACCACCTTATCCTGCGTCAACGCCATCTCCTCACCAGCGCCGCCGCCTCCTCACCAGCGCCACTATTGCCACCTCCTCCTTCACCCGTTTTGCAGCAACCACCTTGTGCCACCTTCTCCACCCGTTTTGTGTTCACCATCGCCGCAGCGTCACCTCCTCACCAGCGTCGTGCAACTACCCCATGTCATCTCCTCCACCCGCCAACGCCACCCCCTCACCAGCACCATGCTCTTAAAAGCTGATACTGATACCAGTTTTTAGGTATCAGTTTTGAAATTTTAGGTATCAGTTTTCAAATTTTAGGTATCAGTTTTTAAATTTTAGGTATCAGTTTTGAAATTTCTTCTGATGCAAACCCTACAAATCGCTTCCAAATACCACACACTATACCACCACCTTCACAGTTTCGTCAAACCAATAACCCATCAGAAATTTTCCACCACAAATCCATACTATTTCCTAAACCACCACAAATCCACTGATACCACATCGCATACAAAACTGATACCCAAAACTGATATTATGTTATTTTATTAAAACTGATACCATCGCATACAAAACTGATACCCAAAAACTGAACACAGTAGAATGATTTCCATCCTCTCGTCATCGCTTCCTCCTCTCGTCCACGGTCTCCTTCATCGTCTTTTCGAAATCCTCACTCACGTGCTTGATCTCCATCCCTAACTTTTCATAGTCGCTCTCCGCTTCCTCACGTGCTCTTTTCTTCTCCGCAAGCTCCTTCATCTCAGATTTTTTCACAGACTCCATCTTCTTCCGAATTCGTCTCTCGAGCTCGAACTCCGCGCGCAGGTCCTTGATTTCTACCAAGGTGTTGTCGAGATCTGAGAGGTCGACGTCTCGGTCGGAGTTTATCGGGTTGGAGAAGGAAGCGATGGTGTGGGTTTTGTAGCAAGATGTGGAGTTGGAGAGGCAAGTTGCAGTGATTTGTCCTTGAGGATAAAATTTTAGCGGGCTGTCCTTGTGATTAAAAAAGCCCTAATTTTTGTCCTTGAGGAAAATTTCCTGTTTTTAAAATTACAAAGAATCAACTCCGATCAAACTGACAGTGGGTGTCAATTTTGTCATAGATTGGTATCAGTTTTGTTACCAATTTAGTGAAATCGTTTTAGCAATACTTTAGTTTCAGTTTTGTTACAAATGGTAGTAAAAATAATTTTTAAAATTACAAACAACAAACATCAGCTTTGATCAAACCCGATTGTGTTTTTTCTGCATTCAAAAATACACGAGCCACAAATTTAATGGATACTTGTTTAAGATTTCCTTGTCTCTATTGTTTTTCTGAAAAATAAAATAAAATCATCTAAAACAAGTGTGCATTTTACATGATAATATGGGACCATTGCTTTCTGGCTAGAGTACATTGATTGCATTAAATACGAGAACGTGCGTTGCATCTGATTAACATATCAGTTTTGAACAGCTAACTAACGCACATCTGATTAACATTCTAGTAATTATTAATCCTTGGTTGGTGGCCTTTCCTCTCTCTTCCAGCCTCCACCTCCACTCCTCTTTATCTCTCAGGTTGCATTCAACAACCACTACTTGAGCACCATACTCTTTTGACATCTACACCAGGCTTGTCCACAGTGAAACAAAGCACAGTCGATTCTAATACTGTTGAATAATGAATATAAGTTGCTTTTAAAACTTTAACTAAGCATGCTACATACATACATACATAATATATATAAAGGAGGGTGAAGGAGAGTCCAGGACTAGAGAAAGACCTAAGTTGAACGGCGTTCTACTAATTTGAGAGTGGCCGAAATAAAAAGTCTGAAAATGAACAATGAACGAAATAGAAAAGCTTGTTAGATGGGAGCAGGATTTATTTCACAACTAAGATAATTTGTCTTTAAAGTTTAGAAATTGTAAAAAATATGTTTTATTGCTTTCAGTTTTTGTCACATGCTCTGTTACAAACTATGCTGGTATTTATATAAAATAGCTGCAATGGAAAATTACAATAATACCCTTTTTATACAAATATATATTATCTTTTACTGCTACCGTATCTTTCATTCACTCATTTGCCCCCTTCAAATCGACCTAGGGTTTCCTCATACGAACCCTAATACGCCGATCTTCACAGCTATGCTCTCTGAAAATAATATATTGGCAAAATCTTCGATTGCAAGAGTCGGTCGACCTCTTAGGTTGAGCAAAGATTCATATTTCATCAGCAGTGATAGATCTGGTTAATCTGGGACAATAAATTCATAAAGATCTGCATATCTGAAGTCGCTCTTAGATCTATGTATCTCTAGCTGCAAATTTGTAGAGTCATTTGAGATTGAACTCTGATTTGGCTTCTGTTGTGACATTGAGTTCATTGAACTATCATTTTGAGATGTTTTGTCCTTTGATGCAAGATGTTTTGCCTTCGGATTCGAGATGTTGCTGATTATGATAGATCGATTTGGCTTCTGATATGAAGTAATGATGTCGGTTTTGTTGCTGAGGCTTTTGACTTTTAACTCATCTCTGAATCGACAGAAATTTTGGGCAGATAAAACCTTTGTGAGTATATCCGCTCTTTGGTAAGGAGCAAATATATGATTTATTTCTATTTTGTTCTGATTTACTTGTTCCCTCACGAAGTACAGAACTAGTTCCATGTGTTTCGTCCTTGTATGCAATATTGGATTTGCTGATAATGACACAGCACTTAAATTGTCGCACCAAATCACTGTTATTTTGCTCGTATGAATCTGTAGTTCACTGAGGAGGGATTCAACCCAAATTACTTCAGCTGTGCTACTGGCAAGGCTGCGGTATTCAAATTCTGTACTTGATCTGGATACAGTGGGCTGCTTCTTCGAGCACCATGAGATAGGATTTTCCCTCCGATAGATACAATACCCTAATGTTGATCTACAATCATCAAGGTCTGATGCCCAGTCAGCATCAGCATAGCCAATAATTGCTAATTGTTTGCTTGATTTCATAGTTAATCCATAGTCTAGAGTACCATTTAGATATCTCAAAATTCTTTTTACTTACTTCCAATGTTCATCTAGAGGCTGATGCATGCACTGACATACTTTGTTGACACTAAAAGATATCTCTGGTCTGGTGATGGTTACATATTGTAGAGCTCCGACAATACTTCTATATTCTTTGTCAAAAGTTATTGTGTCTCCTTTGTGCCTTGATAAATGCAAGTTACTAACCATGGGTGTTGGCATGGGCTTTGCTTTCTGCATTTTTGCTTTGATGAGTATTTCCTTTGTGTACTTCCTTTGACATAGATGTATATCTGTCTCTGATAGTTTGTTAACTTCTATACCTAAGAAGTAATTGAGTATCCCCAGATCTTTGATGGTGAACTTCTTGTTAAGATAATGAATTACATAGTTGATTTCTTCTTTACTATCCCCTGTAATAATGAAGTCATCAACATAGACTAAGATATATGTCAGTTCACTGTTGTGATTTTTGATGAATAGTGATGTGTCAGACTTGGCTTGTTGATAATCCAGGTTCATAAGAGTTGCCTTTAATTTGTCGAACCATACTCTTAAGGCTGGTTTTAGTCCATATATAGCTTTATTTAGCTTGCATACCATTGTATTATTCTTTGGTTGAATGAAACCTGGTGGCTGCTGCATGTAGACCTCTTCTTGAAGTTCACCATTTAGAAAAGCATTGTTTACATCTAATTGCCTGACATCCCATCCTTTATGTAGAGCTATGGTTAGAATTACCCTTATTGTAGTTGGCTTTACCACTAGTGAAAATGTCTCATTGAAATCAAAACCACATTGCGGACTATAACAGTTTGCAACTAGTCTTGCTTTATATCTTTGTATAGTTCCATCTGGATTTTTATTTAACTTGTAAGTCCACTTACATCCAATTATGCCTTTATGATTTGGTGGTGATACAAGATTCCAAGTTCCGTTTGTCATCAGTGCACTGTACTCCTCTTGCGTTGCATTTTTACAATTTTTATTGCTGAGAGCTTGTTCAAGAGTCTTTGGTTCTTCATCTGTTGTACATGTAGCATATAGTTTTGGTTTAAAGATTCCACTCTTGGATCTTGTTATCATTGGACGTCCCCTGACTTCTGATTGCTGATGTGTGATTGAAATTTGCTCTGTAATTTGATCATGACTATTGTCTCTGCTGCTAGTTTGATGATTGCTTGAGACTGTTGGAGATTCATCATTTTCTTGTGTCTGTTTAGATTGAGTCTGACTTGACTCACTGTTGGGTTGTATATATTGAGTATCTGACCTTGTCTCTTTCTCTTGAATGTGAGATGATCTTTGATGGTTATCATGCACGGGTATGGGTGGTATGGATACACTCGGATTATATAGCTTCTGAGTAGTTTTTACATGTTGTGTTGCAAATGGAAACACATGTTCATTGAATACAACATGTCTTGAGATAAATAATTTTCCACTGCTATCCAAGCATTTATATCCTTTTTGATTTACACCATACCCTAAATAGGCGCATGTAAATGTAGATCTAAAATTTAATTTATGAGACTTGTATGGTCTTAGATGAGGGAAACACAAACATCCAAATGTTCTAATATTTTGATAATCTGGTCTCTCATTAAATAAGACTTCCATAGGTGTTTTGTCCTGCTTTACCTTTGTGGGTAGTCTGTTGATTAGATAGACTGCAGTTCCAAAGACATCGGGCCAAAACTTCATTGGTAGTGAAGCTTGAGCAAGTAATGTGAGACCAGTTTCTACTATATGTCTGTGTTTCCTTTCAACTAACCCATTTTATTCAGAGGTATAGAGACAAGTCATTCTATGTGCTATTCTTTTTACTTCAAAGTATTCTTTCAATGACTTATACTTTGTATCTCCATTAGTCCGCATTACCTTTACTTGCTGACCTGTTTGTCTTTCCACCAGCTTTATGAAGTGAATAACAACATTTTGCACTTCTGATTTGGATTCCAGAAAATAGATCCAGGTGTATCTGGAATAAACATCTACAAATGATATGTAATATTTAAAACTATAATCTGAGTTTATAGGTGCTGGACCCCAAAAATCTGATGCAACAAGTTGTAGTCACTTTTGTACGTATCTCCCAATATACCAGCTAATTTCATATGCAGTACGTACTGTAACAGTAAATGCTTTGATTGCACAGATTACTAAACCCTGAACAAGCATAAGACATCTTCTACCGGTACATATATTGACCGCCACATTAGAGGGACTGACAGTCCTCGGTCTAAATCTATAGGCTGTAGCAAAAAAATTCAAACGAGCGCCAAAATTCTAACATTGTCAAAACATATTAAACTGGTAGTACATTTTTAACACCAACTTGACATCAAGATTGGAAGGTTCAGCCAGTTTACAATGAACGCTGCCACATAAATCTTAAAGACATGTTAGATCGTTACATCATTACAAACTGTTGAATATAAAGCACAATTAAGTTGAGTTGTCGCTCAGCTTGCTGTGATCCCTGCCCTCCAAACTCTCCAATGGAACTAATGAGCTTTCAATCATATCCGTATAACTATTAAACTAAACAACAAAAAATTAATCAATTAATATAACAGTGTAATTGCAGTTCAAGACTTGAAGTATGGTGAAGATAGCACCGATAACTCTTGTCGATTTGATCATTCCTATGTATAAGTGAGTGCGCGCACAAACGTACCATGGAAGAAGAAAAATAACACTTGAACACCACAAAAGGTTCCTTGAACATTACTTGTTTAGTTTGCAAAAAAGGTACGTTGTAAATGAATAAAGGTGATTGTGAAGGAGACTAGTTATGGATAAAGAGCACCCTTCAAAAGTGTACATGTGTACGTATGTACATATATATACATGTGTGTGTGCAAACACACGCACAACTCTGATCTGTATTCCAAATAGATACAAGTGTTGGGATCAAATACATGTGTCCAGTGCAATTAATCAAAAATAAGCAAACATATAATATGGATTTTACCGCATCCACGATCTCCTCAAGTTTTAGCAGTAGCTTTCGCTGTTCAACTTTTCCAGCTTTTATAACTGAATCGGCTTCTTTGCGTAAATTGGCACCCTTTTAAGCAAGAAAGAATAACATATTAGTTTCGAAAGGCAGGCATAAATTAGAAGCAAAGTTCAAGTTTTCAATTTCCGGTCCCTTTTTGGTCATTTGGATTTTTTGAAATTAAATTCTGTTTTGGAATCTCCATTACAGTTCCGATTTTGGTACTTTTGAGTACCTTTTCTATGTATATACATCAATAAATACTACAAATATAATGTATATTATATTCATATAAAAATCATAAATGAATTAAGTGGTTTCATATGCTTTTTAAGCTTTTCTTATGTATGTTTTGTTAATATAATTTGAGATAACCTTTTTAAGTGTTGGTTTGGAAACAATAATGTTTGAGGTATGTTCTTTTTATTTTCTTCGTTTTAATTTCTGTGAAGGTATCTCTTCTTTTATGGGCATTGCAAAATGAGTTTGATCATTTGGTTTAGCTGTCTGATTTTAAAAAAGATTTGATTCTGTAGATGAATTGTATATCAAAGTGATATTCAATCACTGGGTAAGATTCAAAGTCATTAATGTTTTTATTAATTTTTCTTAAATAAAAACATGAATTTTTTCTATTTTATTTGTCGAAGTTGGAATTTCGTTCAAATTCCATTGCTGTCCTAGCCAAAACATGGATGGAATAACTGGAGTACCGATGTACGAGCGGACTATCAAGCATGCAAATCATATAACTTCAATAGAAACAACTTATAGTAAAGTGGTTATACAAACTCCATAATCCAGTTATCAAATTTATATGACATAGAGGTGAAAATAAATAGCACACATTGAATTCCAACTCAGAGGACATATGCTGATCATACGTTGGTATTGGGCATGCCACAGAAAGCGTGGGAAAACTCCTTTAACTAAAATGAGTACATACAGAAACAATACATAATACAACAATGTAAATTCTAGAACATTATTTTATGAGTTTCACACGCTTTCACAATACAAGAAATGCCATAGTAAAAACAAACCGCTGCTCAACTTCAAAGTCAGTTTTACTTTAGCTATGATATATGTTGTTTCCAAGGAGGAAGGAGGGTGGGGGGATGTAAGTTGGGCATCTCCGACATATTTTCTGTCAATGATGCGCTGTGACCCATTTTCATGTTTACTGTCTTGTGAATGCACCATTGGATATGATACCCTTAATTAGGCTATTAGCAAATGATTTCTAAAATACCTAAAATGCAAATCTGCCTATAAACTTCCTGACACAGATGTTAATTTCATAGTGAAAAATATATTCGCTTCAAAAATATCAAAAATATTTGCATTGCGCATAACTTTAAGGAACTTTAGTGGTACCTTTGAAGCCATAGCTTCAGCTGCCTTTTCCTTGGGTTCCAAAAATTGCAGTTTCTGTTCCAGTTCTTTCCTTAACCTTTCAAAATGTTGTGATTCTTCTGCGATCCTTGTTTGCCGCTCTTCCGCTTTTGACTTACTCCTCTCCTTGACTTTCTTAACTAGACGTATTAGCAAAGTGATAAAATCTTAAACCATATGGTTTATTATAACCTCAATACAAAAACTAAATCACATGGTATATAACCTTTTCCTCGCCATTCATCAATATTGGTTTCAAGACAAACATTTGATGTCTCTTCCTCATTCAACTTAGATTTGTATGCTTTAACTTCTTTATCAATGTCTTTGGCTTTATTTACCTAACCATTCAAACAACAACAATAATCATGTAAGTTAGCTAACGGAATATATATGGAGGTAACATATTTGAGGTGTAAGAAAATGGAACTTTAGATATAATATTGATGAATTTTCTCTACAATTTATTATCAAATAGTGGCTACATTGATTAACCAACAACAGATTATTATTAAAGCATCAGCTTCATTTGGTTGCATAAATATATAAACCCTCATATGATTACTACACTAAGTTATAACAATAGGAATTCTAGCCATAACATCGAAGAATTTTCTCTATACTTTATATAAAATAGCGGCCACATTCATTAACAAATTATAAATAGAGTAGCAGCTTTATTTGGTTGCCTAAAAATATAAGCCTTCATAAGGTGAATACACTAGGCTTACAACAGTGGGCAAGTTTAGTCATTAAATGAAATAAAACAAATAAACCAGGACAAGAAATTACATCTTGACTACAGTGATTCAATCATCTTTGCCTATGTCGAGTTAATGATAAATTTGGTGGCCGTAAACACTTTAACCTCGGTGATAAGGAGAGCAAACGCTTAATGATTCCAGCAAATGTGTAAAATAATTTGATTACAAACATGTCAAGTAACTTTTTTGGTGTGCATGTGTGTGTATGCATGCATATATGTATGTATGCATGCATGTATACATATATACATCTGAAGGGACCCGCCAAACCCCTTGAGCTGCACCTCGATCATTTTTTAAATTAGACAATTCAATGAAATCAAATTTTAGGGATATTTTTTGTATAAATAAAGATCGTGTTCACAAAAATTTGGCTTTTTTGGTAATCTTAAACATTTCCAAAAATAATATTCAAAATCAAAGGTTAAATCAGCCAATGTTTAACTTAATATTTTGAACATGCCAGAAGATTTGAAATGGTCTCATTTTTTATTTTATTTTTCCTTTTTGGGGTATTATTAGGTAGATTGAACATCCCAAAATTTTCATTTGATTTCGAATTGAGTAGCTCAAAAAACTAGGGACGTAGATGGAGTGTAGAGAAATACACACATATCTGTGTATCTTTGTGTGTGTGTGTTCAAATGTTCGAGGTGAGAGTCTGAAGCAAACCATACTTTTGTCTGTATATCCTGCGTACGAGAAATAAGCTTTGATAGCTTTTTAGATGCCTACAAAATGAAAATAGAAGATTTAGAAAGAAAAAAAACGGTGAAACTTCAGGTATGAATACTTTATCGACACACAATACATGAATACAGGGAAATGTGGGAGTATTATTTTATGGGTTCAGTAATCACCGCAAAAAACAATTTACTCGAAGTTATACAAGAGGAAAAGGACATGTGAACAAAACTTCAATACCTTCAAGGATAGATCCAAGGTGATTTTTTTCTGTTTCACACTTTGTATTGCGAACTGTTCAGAATTTTTCAACTCGGCTCGTTGTGCTAATTTTTCTTCATGGGCTTTCTGGAAAAAAGTGAATGTCAAAGATGTTGCTTCATTGTTTATCTTCATCTTTAATAGCACATATGATGTCATAATTCATGTACTTAAAATGTAAACCACGAGAATGGTCAGATAAGCATTTCAATGGCATATAGAAATAAAAAATCAACCTACTTATATTGTTTAAAAGATAGGATAATTCACACAAATAGCATAGAGCCATGGACCACAACATCACAAGGATACATTCATGTCTAACAAAAATGACTAAGCGTAACCTTACTAGTCAGAATTTTAATTTTTTCTGTTGCTATGTATATGCAAACATGTATAAATGTACATGGGGATTGTGTTTGCACATGCACATATATGGCTAAGTTCAATATTGCACTTCAATCTAGAACACTGAATTTCCTCTAATCAGTGGCTATCGACGTGACAGCATGTCTAAAAAAAATTAGTCATTGGTTGAATGAATCTAACGCATTGGATTGAGATGTAATTGTGCAAATAGGATGCTAGTTTTTGTAGCACCATCGATAATAGCTCATACATTCACACACAGACACATCTTTAGATGGACAGTGATAAACACAAACAAGAAGAGAGATGGGGGGAAACGTTAAACAAAGATAAGCATGAGCTATTAGAAGAATTTATGGTTCATGTTGTGCAAATAGGCATTTTACTTGTTTGGGTACCATAGAAATTAAAATGGACTAAGGATTTTAGTCACCACCATAGCTATTAACGGTACAACAACGCAAAATGACGCACAAATCTTACTGAAGTCTTGACGCATGGTGCAACGAATGACGCACACCTTTTTGATTCACTACACACGTTTAGGAAAAAATATTATACATAACAATTAATTGAAAAACTCCAATATAATTATTATTATTTTTAAAACATATACATCAAATATTCTTTTTAATCATTTCAAGAAAACATCGTTAAACGTTATCAATTAACTTGTCCATTTTACTTTTAATTTATTTGTTTAACGCCTTTGTAATAATTTTAAAGGAGTTAACGAGGGATATGGTTCCTAAAAATACATATTACTGATAAGTAAGAAATCCGAATCTGATTCATAGATGTACATGATAGATTTTATATTACGTCTTGCTTCGAGAATATTACATAAAAGGATTTAGATTTCTCATGCCAATTACAATATTCTTGTCTACAAGCAAAAAGAATTACAAAAAAAAAAGTTATTCGCTGAACATGCAAAATATAATACTAACAAGCATAATCATATGGTAAGTATTAAATTTCTATGCATTATTGAACTACGAAAATAAAATTAAAAATACATGTCTTTTTTGTGCAATGTGTCATGTGCGCCTTTTCGTCATTTGGTGTCTTCCCATGTGCGACATGCTTTAGAGGGACAAGCAGTCTTCGCTGCACCTTTCGCTATTGCGCGGGCCTTAGTGCGCCTTTGATAACTACATAACTACGATCACCACATTAGTGGAGTAAAGCAATGTTAATGAAAAAGTTGTTAAGTTTTGTGGAAGTCCTAAATTTAACTCTCAGCTTGACTTCTTCCATGAAGGATTTTTTAATATTCAAAATTTCATATAAAACCCACATACAAAGTACAACTATGGTGCCAAAGTAGTTAAGGCGCTAAGGAATAAGGCTTATGCCTTGGGCTTTTTTGTGCGCCTTTGTACAAGTGTGAGCTTTTTTGGTGGGAAAAAAACCGCACTATGAGTTACTACTAAAAATTATAAATTTAACGTTGATTTTTTTTTTTTGCAAATAAATAAGTATGGATCAATAGGTACAAAGTCATAAACGGTAATTCAAAACCAAAACGGTACTAACTAGAATTTCGATTCTTTTAAATCAATACGATATTAAACTATTTTATTAGTTAAAATTTAAATTTAGCTATTTTATTAAATAAAATTTTAATTTTTAAAACCTTATTTTATAAATTAAAATTTAGATATTTTATAACTTAAACTAAAATTTAACTATTTTATTAACTACAATTTAAATTTTAAACCATATTTTATAATTCATTCAACTATTTAAATATTTTACTTAACTATTTTCTTAACTAAAAAATAAATTATAAATCATACTATATAATTTATTTAACCATTTAAATATATTTTTAACTACTTTATTAAGTGTTAGCACCAGAACTGGTCACTAACACCCTTTAAGAAAGATTGTGTAAAGAGACTAATGAATAAAGTAAATTAAAATAGAGGACTGTATACTAAATTAAATGCAAAAACAAGAACACCGGATTATAGTGGTTCAACGTAATTGCCTACTCAACTTTAAGTTTCGATATTTATTGTTTTCACAGGTGACTAAATACAGATACAATCCGTACTATAAAGACTTGAATACAAATGCTAAGTAAAATAGAGTGAGTCTTAAAAGCGACATAGTCTCCCCCAGTGTTCTCGAAAAAATGTCCATGTCACTGTGCCCCTGCCCTTCTATTTATAGACGAAGATGGAGTTGGACTTCCCTAATGGGCCTAGTAGCAAGATACATCGGCCCGTGATGAGTGACTTTTGTTTGCCGAGCCGTAAATGTCGAATGGCAAATGTCGAACGACACCTCTATGTCGAACGAGGTAATGTGTTGAGTGAAGGGTGAATGCCGAATGAGGCTGGAATGCCGAACGGGGTATCAGTGCCGAGCGAAACTCCTGCCGAACGAAGCTGAATGCCGGTCGAGACTTCTGTCGAACGTGGTTGAATGCCGAGCGAAGTCCATGCCGAACGACCCTGCTATGCCGAGCGAGGCTGAAATGTCAAACGAGGCCTAGATGCCGAACGGTACTCCCAATGTCGAACGATGCTGGATGCCGAACGAAGCCTGTATGCCGAACGGGGCCTGGATGTTGAACGGGGCTGGAATGTCGAGCGAGACCTAAGGCCTGGATGCCGAACGATACCCCCAATGTCCAACGGTGCTTATGTCGTGCCTCTAGTTATTTGGTCAAACCTCCAGGTAACACTTGCCCCCCAAAGTGCATCATGTGGATGAACATGATGCGCTTTGAATAATGTGTCCTCCGTGTTTTGCTTCGAACCCTTATTCCGAGTGTTGATCGAGGCATTGTATGTCAAACCACATACTAATGTCGAACGACATACTAATGCCGAACGACATACTAATGCCGAACGACATTAATGCCAAGCGATGGAGGGGCTTTGGTCGGTTCTACCGGTCGATGTCTCTTCGACTTCTCTTCTCTCTATATAAGGCGATACTTCTCCTTCTTTTCCCTTCTTACTTTCACTCTCTAGAACTTACGAACTCACCTCCCAACAGACTTCAGAGAATTATTTGTTCTTCCCTTCCCTTCTCAAACTCCATACGTGCCTCACCACCTTCCCCAATCAATCGAATCTAAACAGAACCGCGTTTCCTACTCTAGAATCTCCCCGATCTTCAACTCATTTCTTAGGTAATGACTTTTCCCTTAAACACTTCACCCCAACTAGGAGACCTAGCATGAGATTCGAACTCATAAATCTCTGCAAAATCGACGTCGGTAGAAATCGCGTGGAGCAGGAGGAGTTAAGGGCAAAGTGTATGTGTTTAAAGGAGTTTAAGGCTAAGCGGAGCGAAGGAGAGAAGAGCATGTCAGAGGTGTTTGAATGAGGGAGTTGGTGAAAGACGTACTGATGTGGCTCGGCATGACTTCCTTATGCCAAGCGATGAAGGGGAAGTACGGGAGTGATATTGAAGTTAAGGTTTAGTGTGCCGAGCGATGTGGCTGGGCACGGCCACGGCTCGGCGTGATTTCCTCATGCCGAACGAGGTAGGAGGGAAAGCAGAAGAGAAGTAGGAGCTGGGTAGAATGCCGAGCGATGCGGCTCGGCGTGAGTGTGGTTCGGCAATGACTCCCTTATGCCGAACGGTTGGGAGAGTGGAGTGCCGAACAATGCGGCTCGGCATGATTGCGGTTCGGCATGTCTTGCCGCATGCCGAACGGTAATGAGAGTGGTGTACACATGACAGTTAAACCTATCTCAACCTGGACTTAGAACATTGTTGACTTAACATCTTTTCATGCCTGAATATGTGACAGTGAACAAGGATGGACTTAAACAACCAAGCATATCGGACAATCCAGACTGATAACTACAGTAGTTAGACAACTGAAAACTTGAATTTAACTTGCTTAACAGTTAATAACCTTTCATATGCAGTGTTGATGTCGAGTTCAAAACATAAACCATCTTACGATAAGCTCTCGTAGACGGTCAGCGATGACGGTCTTCGAAGATGATAGTTCGAAGTCTAACTTTATTTCACCAACCCAGTGACTTTTAATTTCTTGGCACTTACATTCGAATGATCGTACTAGTTCACACACCACACGGGAGGAATATTTATGTTAAGTCTAACGTCGATTGTTTTTCAAGTACAGTTCAAACAGGTGTTTTGTCAGATTCAATCTTCATTAGAGATGTCTAGGAAATCTAGCTCTGCTACGATCTTGGACAGACCCGGGCCATCCTCTCGACAAGAAGTAGTTCAAATCCGTAAACTACTCCTGCACAAGACTGCCGAGCCCTGCGACCGCATCGGTCGACTTAGCTCCCGACGCCTTGGAGGCAGCGATCTTCTTAGACGATCCAATCGATTCTCAAGCCTCGAAGATTAACAAAAGTACGCTCTGTCGAATATGCTCAGTCCACGGAATCCCCTTCGACGATGTGTTAGTTCCATCGGGGCAGGATCGTCCTCACTTGCCCCTGTCGGATATACAGCCTACAACAGATTCATGTGTTGGGTCGGCAACGTGCCGCCATTCAACTCCTTTCTTCGAGACGTATTGCAGTATATCGAGATCGCCCCATCGCAATTGCACTCGAACAACCACGTGTTCATATACGGCACTTGCATTCTCTCCAGGAGTCCTCTTTAGGCTTCCGACTCTGGACGATATCCGCTATATCTGTCGCATCAAGAGACGGTCAGATGGCCGATCTTTCTGTTCCTCGAGCCGCACAGCAAGTGTCAAATCTTAACTGGGACATGGAGCAAGTTTGTCCAGTATAAACAGGAGTGGTTCTATATGCGCTGTCCTCCCAGCTTTGCGAGGAGATGGGTGGAAGGAAGTAAGTCTTTTTCCTGGATCAATACTCATGTTTGGTTGAAGCTGTACCTTTTCTAATTCTTCCTCTATCTTTTCAGGTATTAACTCACCTCCCGAGGGATCCGGATATTCTGAAGCTGTCGAAGCTATCCGAGCTATTCCCGCCGAAGACCGGGACATCAGAACTCTCATTTCAAATGAATCGCTCACGAAGTTTGGATTGCTAGCGGAAGGTCGCCGAATAAGCCTCCCCAAAGGTGTCTCCATAACCAGGCCTGCTTCAGACGAAGGAAAAAAGCGAGATAGGTCTTCAGCACGTAATGCCCCTGATACACCAGAGGAAGGGGAGATTAAAGAAGCGGAAACGCCCGAAGTACAGGGCGAAAATGTTAGTCCATCTCGGGACCCGATAGTCTAAGTTCATGACATTGAAACGACGCCTTCCCCTTCGAAGGGGAAGAAGAAACTCTCATGCCAGCTGAGGAAGAAAACAGTGGGCGGAACTTCTAAGGTTACTCTAATTCCAGTGGAGAAAGAAGTTTCCTCGCAGCACTTAGAAAGTTCTCTGAAATGTCTGTCGAACCTTACCATACTTGATGATCTGCTCAACTATGGTTTCGACGGTCCAAATGCCCTTAAGCTTCCTTCTCCCGCGAGAGGCAATGCAAGCGCTCAAGCCCAAAATCAGGGAGAAAAAATTTCTATTAGTAAAGAAACCGGTCCGTCGGGAGGAAACACTAGGACAAACACAAACACATGCACTTCACCTTGCACTTAAATTTCTATTATCACTCTACTCTTTGCTAACTTGTCGTTATTTAAATTCTGTGTAGGTGACATGGGGCGTACACACGGACTCGACCGCCTGCGTGGTTCATCGATTTTTCACCAATCCGACCGGGATTCGGGTTCCGGCAAATGCCGAGATCGAGATGATTCCGACGATCGAGACTACCACCGTCGAGAATCATCCTACTAAAGAAAGACCTATAACCAATCCTCGTATCCTCGTGATCCTCCTTCTCAACCGGAGCACAACAAAGAGAAACCCACACATAAAGGGTCTCAGCAAGAGGCCCATCGGGATCAACACTCCGGTTCATCAAGTATCAGACAATCTCGAGATCCCCACAGAACACCTGCAGTCTCCAAGCAGACTCCTCTCACTCCTGTATCTGATCCATCGGTAGCAGAACGACTTGCTGAGTTTAAAGCCTCGTTTCCAAAGATATGCTTCGATGGCTTAAAATTTCTTCCGACGATTCACCAGATTCTAAGACATGTCAAGCAAAGCGCTATTGCTTGCACTAAAGACGTCTATGTTCAGCACGATGCATTCATGCACTTAGCCGAAAAAGTTTCTGAAGTCTCCATTGAGCGTTAGCATGAAATTGATCGCATGAAGCTCGAAGCTATCCATGATAAAGACATTATTAAAGCTCGGAACGAAGAGCTCCCTACGTATAAATCTCAACTAGAAGCCCCCAACAGAGTGCTAAAGATACTACGGAGGCCATCAATCATTTGGAGTCAACTCATAAAAAAGAAATCGACGAGGCGGTCCAACGCTGTGGGGCTCTGGCTTTAGAGAAGGATTCAGTACAGAAGGAAAGGGATGCATTTGCCCTCCGAGTCAAAGAGCTAAAGGATCAACTCCGCAAAGAAAGAGAGGAGAAGACTGCTGCCCAAGAGGAGTTGCAACGATATTGCGACGAGATCGTTGCTACGCGACTTCTGAAGGCGAAGCTCGACGACGAGCTTTCTAAAGTCGGGATGCTGAAGGAAGAAGCCCGTGAAGAGGGCAAAAAAATAGCATCTGCGTGGATTGACTCTCGCCTTGAGGCGGTTAAAGAGGCTGGTAAGGAGGAGGTCAAATGCATGTTCGACCCACTGATTGCAGAATTCAACGTCTGTATCCTCATGCATCGGGACTTAATTTTTTGGGTGAGGGCAACCGCGAATCCCTAGTTGAGGCGTGGAAGACTTTAATAAAAATCAGGAAGGTCGAACTTGGCACCGAGGAGGTCGATGAAGATGCTTTAATAAAAGAATTTCTTAAGGGGAACGAGCCTTCAAACCTGTTTGCGGCGAAGGCTCTTTACTGCAAAGGTTCTTCCTTATCGAAATGGAAAGATGTTATTGTCGGTCCATCTGGAACCGAGTCTCCAGCTCATGCTCTTACTCAGTCGGCTGATCGGCCGGTACTCGATCTATTTGAGCAACATGTTGGTTATGATCCGGAGGACCCTGGCCTCGGCGTTCACGTTCTATCTCCCATTTCAGAGGGTGAGATCCCTCGGACGGCTGAGAGTCAGCCAGTGCATAACCCCTCATTTTGAAATTCCAAGAGTCATCGTTTTTGACGTGAGATCATTATATTCTAATGTTTGTTTTTCGTGATTTTGCGCAGGCCGTTCTGATCCCGAGCCCACTCCCAAGGAGAGATGACGCCAAAGAGGAGAAGGGGAAAACAGGTGAGGCTACGCACGCAGGAGACTCCCGGTCCAGATGCTCAAGTGATTGGGGCGCTTGATGAGGATAAGTCTGAGACTTCATCTTCCATAGAGGGAAGTTATGAAATCGTGATCACAAACGCCTCTAAACATACTTCTAAAATGAGCATGAAGGAGCAGCTCGAGGAGGAAAAGAAAAGGACGGCCGAAATCAAAGTCGAGCCCCGAGTTGTGGACCTGGATGATCCTCTGAACAAACCGTTGAAGGTCATCGCTCTTGTTCAATGAGAGTTAGTTTAGATTATGTAATTATTTTTATTTATTTTCGTAGTGCATGTAAATAGACTTTTGACTCCGAGTTTTGGAGGAGTGTAGTAGAACATTTTTTTGGATAAATAAAGCTTAGTTCTTTCGTCTTTCAAAAGACTTTTATCGTTCAGCTTTCTGTATAATCATAGTCGAAACCCGAGCTATTGTGAGTTACATAAACCCCTAATTCATCTTCATATAACTCGTAAATTCTTTGAAATTGTACATCTTTTATTCCACGCTTCGGGTACTTAGAATATTTTTCAATCCGTACGCTGGGGACTTGATGACTTCAAGTCATTTGCACTCTAGTCCGCACTCCGGGGACTTAAAGATTTTTAAGCCGTTTATACTCCAGTCCGCACTATGAGGACTCGGAGTACTCCAGTCCGTACTCTGGGAACTTGGAGATTTTGAGTCGTTTATACTCTAGTCCGCACTCTAGGGACCCAGAGTACTCCAGTCCGCACTATGAGGACTTGAAAATTTTCAGTCGTTTATACTTTAGTCCGTACTCTGGAGGACTCAGAGTACTCCAGTCCGCACTCTGGGGACTTAGAGAATTTGAGTCGTTTATACTATAGTCCGCACTCTGGAGACTCAGAGTACTCCAGCCCGCGCTCTGGGGATTTGGAGATTTTGAGTCGTTTATACTCTGGTCCGCACTCTGGAGACTCAGAGTACTCCAGCCCGCGCTCTGAGGACTTGGAGATTTCGAGTCGTTTATACTCTGATCCGCACTCAGGGGACTCAGAGTACTCCAGTCCGCACTTAGGGGACATGGAGATTTCGAGTCATTTATACTCTGTCCGCACTCAGGGGACCCAGAGTATTCCAGTCCGCACTCAGGGGACATGGAGATTTCGAGTCATTTATACTCTGATCCACTCAGGGGACTTGAAGATTTTGAGTCATTTATATTGGTCCGCACTCATGGGACTCGGAGTACTCCAGTCCGCACTCAGGAGACTTGGAGATTTTGAATCGTTTATACTCTGGTCTGCACTCAGGGGACTCGGAGTGCTCCAGTCCGCACTCAGGAGACTTGGAGATTTGGAATCGTTTATACTGGTCCGCACTCAGGGGACTCAGTGTACTCCAGTCCGCACTTAGGCGACTTGGAGATTTCAAGGTGTTCGTGCGCGTTCGTACGTCGGACAGAATAACGTAACTCTAGTGGTTTGCTATAGAATAAAAACATGTTGAAAACTAAGAATAAAAACATGATGGAAATAAGTGCAACTAAAATATGAAAGAAATGAACTAAGTATAATAATGCCGCAAATGCTCGCTATTCCATGCTTGGGGGAGTGTCGCACCATCAACAGTCGCTAGCTTGAAAGTTCCCTCTCCAAGCTTGCGTTCAATGACATATGGACCTTCCCATGCGGGATTCATATGTGATGGGACTGGAAAAACTCGTTTCAAAACGAGGTCACCCACATCAAAGATTCTCGACCAGACCTTTTCATTATAAAATCGAACGACTCGGTGTCTGTATGCAGCCGCTCTTAAATCAGCTTCTTCGCGTTTTTCATCAATGAAATCCAGTGATTCCAGCAAAAGGTCCTGATTCGACTAAGAGTCATAATACGTTACCCGATGTGATGGAACTTCAAGTTCTACGGGTATAACAGCTTCCATGCCATATGCCAATGCGAATGGAGTGTGGCCAGTCGCGGACTTGTGGGTGGTTCTATAAGCCCAAAGTGCTGTTGGAAGTTCATCCAACCAATTGCCTCTAGCCTTTTCCAAACGCTTTTTCAATATGGACTTGATTATTTTGTTCACGACTTCCGCTTGTCCTTTGGCTTTTGGATGAGCAACCGCTGCAAACTTTTTCTCAATACCATATTTTTGACAAAACTCTTTGAACTCTTTGATTTCAAATTGAGTTCCATTGTCTGTAATGATAGTCCGTGAAAGGCCAAAACGGCATATAATATTTCATACAACGAAATTAATGACCTTTTTGGTGGTGATAGTGGCCAAAGGCTCTGCTTCTGCCCACTTGGTAAAGTAATCGACCGCAAGTATCGCGTATTTCGCACCACCTTTGGATATGGGTAAAGAACGGACTATGTTGATCCCTACATTGCAAACGGTCAGGGACTAACCATTTGTGTGAGTTCCGTCGGTGGGGCTCTCGAATTTTTGCATATTTCTGGCATTTCTCACATCTTCTTACATAGTCTGCAGCATCCTGATTTACAGCCGGCCAGTAGTATCCTAGCGGAGGATCTTCTTTGCTAACGTCTGCCCCCAGTATGGTCACCACACTCTCCTTCATGAACTTCCTTCAGGACTCGTTTTATCTCATCGTGGGCTATGCACCGAAGTAAGGGGGTCGAGAATCCCCTCCGATACATTATCCCGTCCTGCATTACATATCGCGAAACCTTACGAATGACTTGTCGTCTTTCGCTCCTTCTTCGAGCACGACCCCGTGTAGCAAGTATTGCTTGAATGGGGTCATCCATGATTCCATCTCGATTTCTGTTTCTAACACGAAATCTACCTCCATCATATTTATACTCGGAGCATGTAAGGTTTCAACGGAACCAATCTCATTTGTTGCGCATCACCAGTGCTTGCAAAATTTGTCAATGAATCGGCTGCTCTGTTTTGTTCACGCGGGACATGCGAGATATCATAATATTCCAGATTTGCTAGCAGCTCCTAAACCCGTGCAAGGTATGTGGCAAGTCACTGTCTGTTTGCTTGATAGTCTCCCCGCACTTGGTACACCACCAGTTGTGAGTCACAAAAGATTTCAACCGATCTTACCCACAATTCTCTAATAAGTCTCAAGCCAGCAATCAATGCTTCATACTCGGCTTCGTTATTTGTTGCTGGGAATTCGAGCTTCAAAACATAACAAACTGACCGGTTTTCAGGAGTCACAAGAACTATGCCAACCCCCGAACAACGGTCGTTAGATGCCCCCGTCGGTGTACATCTTCCATCGAACGGGTTGTGACCGTTTGATTCGTCTGACACGGTGAATTTAGCAATGAAGTCTGCTAGCGCTTGCCCTTGTTTAGCCCTTCGTGGCAGGTAGGTAATATTGAACTGACTCAACTCGATATTCCATTTTAACATCCTTCCAGAAGTTTCTGGTCGTTGGAGTACCTGCCGCAATGGTTGATCAGTGTAAACACTGATTGAGTGTGCCTGAAAGTATGGACGAAGCTTGTGTGATGCAATCACCAAGCAGTAAGCTAGTTTCTCAATCTTGGGATAATTTCTTTCTGCCTCCGTTAAACGTTTACTGACATAATACACTGGCTTTTGAACTCGGTCCTCCTCGCGAACCAAAGCCGTACTGATAGCATGTTGGGATACAGCCAGGTAGACATATAACATTTCATAGTCAACTGGTTTTGATAGCACCGAGGAACTTTCTAAATGCCTTACAGAGCTCGGAATGCTTCTTCACAATCGGATGTCCACTCGAAATTTCTCTTTCTTTTCTTTATCACATCGAAGAAGGGAATGTATTTATCCGTAGCTCTGGATATGAATCGACTCAGCGCGGCCACCTTTCCGTTCAAGCTGTGTACTTGCTTTATAGTTTTGGGCACTTGTATGTCCCGAATAGCTTGAAACTTCTCCGGGTTAGCTTCGATTCCCCGCGCATTCACAACAAAACCCAAAAACTTCCCTGACGCAACGCCAAAGGAACACTTCAAATGATTGATTTTCATCCCATAATACCTGAGTATATCAAACATCTCTGCTAAGTCTCAAATGTGGTCGTTTGACTGTCATGTCATCCACATAGACTTTCATCGTTCTACCAATCTGATCTTTAAACATTCGATTCACCAGACGCTAATAAGTTGTTCCTGTATTTTTCAATCCGAAGGGCATCACTACATAGCAATATAACCCAACGTCTGTGACAAAACTGGTGTGTTCTTGATCTGGAATGTGCATCGGGATTTGATTGTATCCCGAGTACGCATCCATAAATGACAGTAACTCATGTCCGGCCGTTGAATCAACCAACTGGTCGATTCTAGGTAAAGGAAAACTATCCTTCGGCATGCTTTCTTTAAATCAGAATAGTCAACGCAAGTTCTCCACTTTCCATTTGCTTTCTTCACTAGCACAGGGTTAGATACTCATTCAGGGTAGAGGGCGTCGTGGACGAACCCATTGGCTTTGAGTTTGTCCACCTCCTCTCGGAGAGCAGCGGACATCTCCGGGTCCATGCCTCTCCGTTTCTTTTTTACTGGGACGTACTTTGGGTCTATGTTCAACATATGACTCGCAATAGCGGGAGAAATCCTGCACATATCAGAATTTCTCCAAACGAAAACATCCAGATTCGCTCGGAGGAAATCAATAAGATCCTCGGCCATTGACGGGTCGAGTTGCGATCCAATCTTAAGAACTCGTGACGGATCGTCCCAGCTGACTGGAATGTCAATCGTCAGCTCAATCGGTGCTGCATTCGCTTCCCTATGTCCCTCATCATCATCTCTCGGATCTATGTCTATAAATCCGAGAATGCCGCCGGAGCCAAAGCTCGGGCGTTACTTGTCAATTATCGGTATTTCGGATGCGGACGGAGTTGTCCGCAACCTTTCCTTTCTCTCTCCACTGAGCCTCTTTCAGCTCAGCCACATAACATACGCGACCGGTCGCCTGATCGCCATGCACCACACCGACTCCTTTGTCTGTCGGAATTTTAAAGTCAAGCACCACGGAGCCAAAGCTGCCCCAAAACTCCGCCAGGGCCAGACGACCCAGAAATACATTATATGGAGAATCAACATCCAACGCTATGAACGGTAGGATTCGCACCCTCCTACGCTCACCTTCTCCCAGTTCAACTGGCAACTCAACATACCCTACTGCATCAGTCGCTGCACCATTAAAGCCATGAATTCGGGCTTTAGATGGTTTCAAATCCTTTGTTTCTATCTTCATTTGGTCATATGCCTTTTTGAAGATGGTGTTAACGGAACTTGCACAATCAATTAAAATTCTTTTTATATATGCCGGCCCGATCGTCGCAGATATGACCATCGGGTCGACGATATGAGCCTCCACCTTGTCCGCATCTCTGCTCCTAAACACAATATCGTCCGTCATCATGCGTTGCTGCTTTGTGGGGGTCTCATCCTCCATATTCGAACAACACTCATAGTCTGCATGTCTTAAGGAGTTAGCATATCGCTCCATCTCCTGCCAATTCTTGTCTGTAGGATGGGATCCACCGACTATCGTGTTTATGACCAATCTACCCACGACCCGCACCGGAGTCTGATGTTCCTTGTATACCCGCCTGTGGGTTCTGGACAAACTCATGCAGTTTTTTATGTCTGATCAACTTTTCTATGGCGTCGTGGAGGTGTCTACACTCTGTATTGTGCTCATACGTCTCATGGAAACAGCAATACTTTCCAGTCTGCTTCTGTTCCTCTGTTGACCTCTTTGGACGTGGCTTTCTATATTGAAAAATATTACAAGTTGACAAATAAATGTTCTCGAGAGACGCATTCAGTGGGGTGTATCGTTGTAGGTTGGAATCATTGGCTTCCATTTTCCCGCTTCTCTTTTCTTTTCAGGATTTCCTCCTCCGGACCCTTTAAATTGCCCAAGCTTGTTCTGGACGTTGACTTGAACCTTTCCCGAGTTATCGTCAGATTGTATTACAGCGATGTTGCTTTTCACAATCTCCTGGACAGGCCCTGGTGTCTTATCTCGCCTCGTCCACCTGGCTTCTCTTCTTATGAATTGATGAGCCTTTGAGTAGAAACGCTCCAGTGTTGTTGGAGGCTTTCCTGCCAACCAATCTTCAAACTCCGAATCCGGATTTATACCTCGCATTACCGCCATCAGAATTGCATGGTCGTTAGGGTTGCTAACTTCAGTAGCCGCAACATGAAATCTTTACAGATACTCTTTCAATGACTCTCCCGAGGCCTGAATTACACTTGATAGAGATATCACGTCTTTAGGACGGGTTTCATGTATCCTGAATTATTCTACAAATTTAGTTGCCAATTCGCCAAAACTGGATATAAACCGCGGAAGAAGTCGAGTAAACCACATGGTGGCGATTCCGGATAAAGTGGTCGGGAAGCACCTACATTTGGTCGCATCATTTGCTCTGGCAGAATCCATCATCCATTCATACCTCATCACATGTTGTCTGGGATCGGTCTTTCCTTCGTAGGCCGGGATAGTTGGCATGTTAAACTTCCTGAGATACTCGGCCTGTAGAATAGTATCGATGAATGGAGTATGACTCCTGGATATCCCTCAATCTTCGTTGGTTAAGCCTTAATTTCTCTCATTAACTGTCTGACCATAGCTGATAAGTCCGGTGTTTGTATGGAAGGTTGGGTTCTGCTCTATGGGACCGCTCAGGTTGATGTGCCCTCTGCTGGCGATCTGCCAAACGTGTATCTTGAAGATCAACTTCAGTAGGGTCTTGGTGAGCCGGGCGTCCGGTCTCTACACGCGTTCCAGCTCCTAAGTTTCCTGTTCTGCCTTGGGTGTGGTCTATAAGATGTGATTGATTCTTGGTTGATCGATCAGTGACATCTGCTTGTGCAGTTTCAGTCTTATGGCGTCTACGCCTGAGAGGTTCATCGGATGAAGTCGAGCTATCAGATGAAGAATACAGAGCAGGGCTACCTCCAGCATTTTGATGCTGCTGCTGAGTAAGTTGGGTCATGAGATTAGCGTTAGCCTAAATCTGCTCAGCAAGTTGCCTTCTATTTTCCCTGAGTTCTCTTATCAAATCATTGAACTCCGTCCTGGTGATGACTTCCGTTTGATTTTGGATGGTAGTCCCTGCACCTAAATTTGCTTGTTGATTGTTAGGTCTTACTTGTTGCAGGCTAGCAGTCTCGTTGACGTCCGCATTGTGAGAAGCTGATCGGGTACGCGGTCTTCCTATAGTAGAGTTGTTGGTCGTAACTCTGAATAGATTCAACGGACGTCTTGAGGATGATTTGGATCTCCTTCGGGGAACTTATTCAATCCAGTAGCTGCAAAGTAGATCCTATCGGCCTAAGAATTCGGTTCTCAGTGAAAACACCAAAATGTTAGCACCAGAATTGGTCACTAACACCATTTAAGAAAGATTGTGCAAAGAGATTAATGAAGAAAATAAATTAAAATAGAGGACTGTATACTAAATTAAATGCAAAAACAAGAACATCGGATTTATAGTGATTCAGCATAATTGCATACGTGCACTTTAAGTTTCGATCTTTATTGCTTTCGCAAGTTACTGAATACAGATACAATCCGTACTATAAAGACTTGAATACAAATGCTAAGTAAAATAGAGTGAGTCTTGAAAGCGGCAGATTCTCCCCCGTGTTCTCGAAAAAAGGTTCATTCCACTGTGCCCCTGCCCTTCTATTTATAGACGAAGATGGGTTGGACTTCCCTAATGGGCCTAGGAACAAGATACCTAGGCCTGTGATGAGCGACTTCTGTTTGCCGAGCCGTAAATGCCGAACGGCAAATGCCGAACGATGCCTCTATGAACGAGGTAATGTATTGAGTGAAGGGTGCAGGCCGATCAAGGCTGGAATGCCAAACGGGACTGGAATGCCGAGCGGAGCACCAGTGCCGAACGAAACTCCAACCGAACGAGCCTTCATGCCGGTCGAGATTTCTGACGAACGAGGCTGAATGCCGAGCGAAGTCCATGCCGAACGACCCTGCTATGCCGACCGAGGCTCTATGCCGAGCGAGGCTGGAATGCCCAACGAGGCCTGAATGTCGAACGATACTCCCAATGTCGAACGATGCTGGATGCCGAACGAAGCCTGGATGCCAAACGGGGATGGAATGTCAAGCGAGCCTCGAGGCCTGGATGCCAAACGGTACCCCCAATGCCGAACGATGCTTATGCCGTGCCTCTAGTTACTTGGTCAAACCTCCAGGTAACATTAAGTAAAATTTAAATTTAACTATTTCCTCTACTAAAAATCTAAAATCCAAAATTTAACTATTTTATTAACTAAAATTTAAATTTTAAACCATATTTATAAATTTTTTATCATAACTATTTAAATTTTAAACTAAATTAATCAAATTAACTTTAAAGTTTAAACTAATTTAAATAACTGCTAGTTAAGTGAAAAAAATCTCTCACGCTGTCACATTGGGTTCGGCAACAGGAGGGAGTGGCGACGACGGCGGCTAGGCGGAGGCAAACGGCGGCCACAACAATGATGGCGGCAGTGGTGTCGAGTCGTCGACAATGGATGGCAGCAGTTTTTTTTTCTGTTCGAACTACAAAAACCCTAAAAAGGAATGTCGAACTGTAGTCTACTTTAAGTTTCGAACTTTGAAAACCCTAAAAATGACTCTTGAACTGCCGTCAACGATGGATGGCCTGCAAAAAATGATCGACAATTCGAGGCACGCCGCCTCGACGCCGCGAAAGGAGGAGCAACTGCGCGCGTCTTGACAACTATGTGTAGCGCTTAACAACATCCCCCAAACCAACAATTACTTAAACGTTACAAATTAAAATAAATAGCAATATACCCCACCACCACAAATCCACCAAAAAACGATATAACAACATAAATGTATCATCCATCCAACAAAATAAATGAAAGAATATATATATATATATCTTATTGTATATGCATTCATGGTCTCTCCATTCTAGACACTTATGCATGGACCACGACAGTCTAAGTCCCCATTGGGCATGGTGCCTCTACGGAAAGCACCTACAATGTATTGCACGCATAACAAGCTACTTGTTGGTAAATTATATTCAAGCTAGTCAATTCAAAAAAAGCACAACAAGAAAGCACCTTGATCTTTTTTGCGCTTTACGCCTATGCACGTATTTTTATGTTTCAAAATTGCAAAAGTTAATTTGTTATGTTAATTTATTAAATTCATTATAGTTGATTAAAGTTCAATGTTTTTTGTGCGATTTTTGGCTTAATACTTCTCCTAGTAGTTCAAGACTTCAAATCAAAAATTACATTTTAATAAGCTAATAACATTCTAAATCAAATAAGTAATATTTAAATCAGCATAAAGTCTATAATGCTACTATAACAGATTAATAAAATTCTAAATGAAAATCTAAAACCATAAAAATAAAATTAAAAATACAACAAAATGAAGCATTCCTTTGAACAATTTCAACTTCAGAACGAAGCTACAAAATCTAAACAATTCAAAAATATGTTAATTCAATGTGTTAATTTATTAAATTCATTATAGTTTATTAAAGTTCAATGTTTTTTGTGCGATTTTTGGCTAAATGCTTCTCCTGGTAGTTCAAGACTTCAAATCAAAAATTACACTTTAATGAGCTAATAACATTCTAAATCAATAAGTAATATTTAAATCAGCATAAAGTCTATAAAGCTACTATAACAGATTAATAACATTCTAAATGAAAATCTAAAACCACAAAAATAAAATAAAAAAATACAACAAAATGAAGCATTCCTTTGAACAATTTCAACTTCAGACCTAAGCTGCAAAATCTGAACAATTTAGAAATAATGAGTGGATTGCCGTTACCATAATATTCTTGGATGGGAAAGAGATTAAAAAATGGGGAAAATAGAAGTAGAATATAACAAGAAAGAATTATATGTAAAGTGAAAATCAAGTTAATATGATCACATTATTCTTAAGGCGCAAAAAACCATACATCGGGCCTAACCAGTTTTGGCCAAAAAAAAAAATGAAAAATGAAAAAAGAAAAGGAAAAACTCTTGGCCATTTTTCAACACCAGAGTCAAGCCATGCATTGATCCTTTTCGCGACTAAGAATGTGCCTCGGCAACCATGATTATACCACTGGGCACATTTCCATACTAGTCAAATAGTTGTGTTGCATATACAATACGCGCAACCCAGCCTCAACGTGTCCCTCCCCAAACCTTGTAGGAATTTCAACAGTAAACCAATTATTATTCAAATACAAATTCCCAACAGCCACTAACATAGGCGACACAGTCATACAGGGATTCTATGAGTTTGATGATTTTATCAATAATCTGTGTATAGACTTTTACACAATGACGAGTATCAAAGCAATCCAACACAAACTAGCGAAACAAAATCAAAGACGGTGATGATGATAGAGATCAAGTTGATAGTTTCTAATGATAACTTGTAAAGCGAAAATCTTAGATCAGAAGAAACTAATATATCTTTATTTGCATGATTGATAGAAGTAGA
Organism: Allium cepa; assembly: GCA_030765085.1. NCBI lineage: Eukaryota > Viridiplantae > Streptophyta > Magnoliopsida > Asparagales > Amaryllidaceae > Allium > Allium cepa. The sequence continues at coordinate 402,280,427 of CM060929.1, read as the reverse complement.
CAAGCCACGGTCATGATGAAGGTGATATATATCATGACGCCATATGCTTTATTTGTTATTGTTTGGACGATTTTGTTTTACACTGTGTTGGTCGTGAAAATAACAATTTTACTATGTACAAAATTCAAGAACAAGATGATTGGTAAACAATAGATCTTTTAAATTAAGAAGATTGTTGAATTCAGATTTGATATGGGAAAGTTTGTGTTTAAGCATTTGAGGGATGTTGAAACAATAAATTATTGTTATTAAAATTAAAATTATTATTATTATTATTTGAAATCGGATACTTAGATGGTAGTTCATATTAGTACTACAAGTTTTAGGTAGTATATAGCATACTACATGTCAATATATGTTCGAATCACGCTACGCAAGTTTCGAACATGTGACCTCCGACAATAAAGTCGAAGCACCTAACCACTGTGACAAAGGTGTTGGTCCAATATAAATTATTTATTTGAAAAGTACTTGTTTTAAACGACGAATCAAAAGATCGTTGTTATCGAGATCACTTTCCTAGAATTGAGATCTATATCATCGAGTAATCTGCGTATCTTATCATTTGACAGAATTAAATATTTCTTACAAGAGTTTTCAAAGAGTAACGACGTATTGAACATAGATTATAGGCAAACGTTGAAGTAAGTGAAGTTTTCAACGTGATTGTTTAAAAGGTTGGAATCGGTACATTTTAGAACCAAGGATGACATATACAAGTATATAATTTGTATGAGAACAATCATGAAAGGATTTGTTGAAACTAATTAATCATAGATTTATGAACAAAGCATACAGCCATGAATATGAAGCGACAAACCACAATTGTTAAAAAATAAAAGATAAATAAACAACACACTTATAATGGAGGACAAAAAATTGCATGTGGTAAAGATGCGGAAGTTGCAATTCACGCATGTGGAAATAAAAAAATAAAAAATAAAAAAAATTGGAGAGATACAAGAGAAAAATTGCACATATCTAATGTATAAAAAGCTTAACATGTTCGACACATTTGAAGAAATATGACTAATAACATTTGAAGTCGTCGTTATCAAAAACCTTAAAATCTTACGACTTAGATCTTGTTTCAGATCGGATCTCTCGCTTTATGATTCTATTCAAATTTAGTCAAAACCACGATTTAAAAACATCATTAAATACATGGTAAAATAGTTGACATACTTATTTGAATCCACAATTTCAATTTAATACTCACAAAGGAAAATAAAAATAAAAATTGAGTTTTAGGTCTAGATATAGAAGTTCAAACAACAGAATCATTTACAAAGCGTCCACGCATTAAAATATGAGTTTTTTGAATCTAGTTTATGATTTATATTCCATGTTGATTTAAAGCTTGGATTTTATGCTTTACTATTTAAATCCTACTTTGAAAACCTTGTTTGAAGTAGCCAATACCTTCTAATGAACCAAGGAACATTACTAAATTGAGAACATCACTCCACTATGAGAGATGGGCAAGAAAGATGGTTTGGTACTCACATAAGTAATGAAGTGGCATCATCAGAATGAAAACCATGAATGCTTCAAATGGCTTAGAAGATAGTTGAAAATGAAAACTAAAATAAAAAGGAGAATTTGAGATATTAATGCCATCTGTTATTGAGGATATGTCTCAAAGTCCTTACTCCCATTGTCCTGATTGATATTTCATAAATGGAATCTTGCATCAGGCAAATAAAAGAAGCCATCGCCAAAAGGGATTTGAACATCAAGTCCCTACAAATAATTTTAATACATAAAATACTCTCCCTCATAGTTTTATATAAATTAAGTCCTTGGGCGCTACTTCCCTTTGCAACCAGCTGTTATTCTCATATCTTTATCAATATTTCACATCTTATTTTTATTTTAATATTTAAACTGCAATAAGTATTTGTAGAAATATTATATCAACGAGCCGCTTTCACCATTAGATCACAATTTTTATAATCTTTTAAATGATATGCGTTGCACATATGTAAATACCTAATCATTCATTTTTTTGAGAAATTGTAAATTTTCCATAAAAACAACGTATTTAAAACTACATTGTTCAAATGCAACTATAATTACATCATTCAAATCACTAGGTTTAAAAAATGCGATTAAAGGTTAATTTCACTTTTGATACGCAGTTATACTTGTATTTTCTTAATGCGGTTAAATTCCACATTATGATCGAATTTAGCTGCTTTTTTTTAACGCGTTATATTATAAAATGCATTAAAAATGAATAAAATTATCAAATGCAGACAAAATTATTACTGCATTACATAAATGCAGTTAAAATAATTCAAATATTTGCAATTTCTTAAAACAATTAAATTTAAATGTATATTCTAAATGCAGTTAAATTATAACCATATTAAAATGGAATAAAAATTACAAAAGGCAGCCAAATTTACTACCGCCTCACATAAATGCATTTAAATCAATTCAAAAATGCTAGTAAATAATAATTGCAATTTCTTAAAGCATTTAAATATAAATGCATTTTCTCAATGCAGTTAAATTAGAAAGTGCATTAAGATTGAATAAAATTATCAAATTTAGCCAAAATCATTACTGCATAACATAAATGAAGTTAAATTAATTCCAAAAAAGCTATTAAATTATTATTGCATTTTCTTAAAGCATTGAAATTTAAAAGCATTACCTTAATGCAGTTAAATTGTAAAATGCATTAATATTGAATAAAATAATTAAATGCAGTCAAAATTATTAGTGCATCACATAAATGCATATAAAATATTCAAATTGAATTATTATTGCATAATTCAAAAACAAATTTCTTTCAATTAGGTTAAAAGTTAAAAGGTAACAGCTGCATTATCTTAATGCAGGTAAAACAACTATATAAAATATTATATTCATCCAAAATAAATGTAGCCACATAATGCAATTATATAAAGTATTGACAAATAATTTCATTCCATAAATGCATTAAAACTACCATGTAAAATTATGATTTTCAAAATTCTATTTTTAGGCATAAACAATGGATATCATTGGAAAGTTTATTAAATTTGTGATTTAATGGTGAAAATGATTTTTAAATCCAATTAATATACAAAAAGTGTAACATTTTAAAGATTAGAATTAAATGAATTGGCGGATGATGGTATTTATCGTATGTAATATTAAAGAAGCTGAGACATAATTTACAGAAAATTATAAATATGGACCCGTTTTACATTTAAAATAATAAATAGGGACCCGAAGTTAATATTCACATCACAAAATTGGGAGCAAAAATTGAACTGCAGGACATAATTCAAAACATGGAAACTGAATTCACAAAATTATAAATGCTTTTGAAGAAAATCAACATGGGTTTGTATAAGGAAAAGATTCTTTATGATACAAACATAAGTGAGGAGAGCACAGGGAAAAGAAAGTGTCCCCAATATGTGAGTGAGTTTCTTCTCCCACACACTCCATTTGAGAGTAAGATTGGCAAGGTGAGTGAGTTTATGCTTTCACCTCGCACCAAAAACAACAATGGTTATTTCAAGTGTATGTTGTATGATGCGGACTCGATAAAGTTGCGCCATACAAAAGCAAAACATGAGGCATTCTTAATGCCTCACATAACACCAAACACAATCCCATAAATGAAATTTTATGATATTGGGAATGGTTGTTTGTTTTATGCGGAGGATTTAAATTATACAGGATATTTAATTTATTTCGATTTGCTTTGATATGTAATATACTTTTTATTAATTGCAAAACATATTTTACTAAGTTGTTTTGTGTGCCCGGGTGAGTTGTTTTTGTGTCGGGTTCGACTTGAAAATGTGTGAGTTGAAAGATGACGTGATGTTGAAAGATGCAACAGACCCACTCTATGTGTTTGAAATGCTCTTAGAACCTTATAAACTAGTCACCCATTGTGAAGGAATCATGGTGAAGTAGGGTATGAAAAGCATGCTAAAATATATTGAAAGAATTGATGAGCATTATATGAAATGATAGTATATTCATAAGAAAAAAACGTGAGTGCTAGTAGACAATTTTACCTGAAGTTTGTCTGGGGATTGAACCACTTTAGATCGTAGTTTAGTGTTTTCATGACTGCTTTTCATGAGTTCGAAATCTGCTAGCGAAATCTGAAAATAGTTTACTGGGTGATAAAGCAATCAAATTAATACAAAAATACATGAATCAAAAACTCAACTGCATGCGTTAAAGAGGTCATGAAACCTGATAAAATATTAATTTTAGGGAAGCGGTCTTCCATGGGTGCATTTCTCAACAAAAACTAATATGACAATAAATTTTTTAATATTAAATATAAAATAAGTCAAATAAAAGTTGTTTTGTATTATTCAACTGTGAGTTTTTGAAATGTCCAAAACACCATTTCTAGCTTCCATTACTTCATCTATAACTATGGAATTATAACTACTACCTGAATTTCAGTTCCAACAAGTTTTTGCATTCACTCATTGTTATTTAATTATTATAAAGATAGTTTCATCAATCTGCATTCTCTTTGTACATAAACAATAAATATATTTTGTATTCACAAAACTTATTACCATTTTTCAAAGGATTTTAAATAAGAATTATATTTGTGTTTATATATAAATCTATGTTTTCATTTAAATACTAATCAATTTATATAAATCTATGCTTTTAATATCCATAAGTGAATCTTTAATATACTAATTAATTTATATGAATCTATGTTTTTATTTTGCAAGTGTTTCTCTGAGTATTTATTTTATTTTTTTGTATATATTATTGAGTAACCTTAATTTAATCAACATGCAACCACCGATGTACATATGCACATCATGGGTATCATTATACAAGTACTGGCATAATAATTATTATTATTAAAAAAAAGTAAGATATAAAAGTTTCAGCACCGTCCATCGCAATTTCTACATAAGGATCAGGAGGCTCATAAGCAACAGTTCTCAGAAACTTGAGGAAAATGTGTTTATTTGATATTTCTTAAAGATAAAACAGGTAATTAGATATATCTCAATCATTTGTAATTGGAAAAAACGTATTTTTTGTGATGTGCATTGAATATACTTATCAATAAAATATATTAAGCAATTTATTTTTTGGAAAAACACAATAATTTTCTCCTAGCGTATCTGGTAAATTAGCCAAAAATTAAGCATGAAATCGAGAGACAAACCTTATCACTAATTGCAATAGTTTTCTCTTTAAGTTCATTAGCAATTGTCTTTAAAGACATTTGCTGTTTGTTATAATTTTGTACAGCTTGTTGCAGCTTTTTTATCTCAGCGTCCACCTCTTGAACTAAAGGCTCCTCCAACTGGCGTGCGACCTCATAGTCCATTAATTCCTTGTTATACTGCAATTATAACAAGACAGGTTACCAGCTTTGCATTTTTATATCCAACTAAAGACAATGAGATTGGACCTTCAAGATAAAATACAAGTACATTAAGGAAATTCTTTATACCTGGATAATTTTGTTTTCAAGGTCTGTCTTTCTTTCCCCGTAGCTTGCCAACTTGTTAACAATAGGCTGCATCCCATTTACCTTCTCTTCTCTGATAAACAAGCATTGTATTTTTGAAAACCCATAAAAGTGTAAATCATTTTATCAATGACCCTCAACCACCAATATTACTAATTAAACGCTCTGAGGCGCTCAAGAGAGAATAAGGAAAAAAAAAACATGTAGCATAATGATATATACAATATAACAAGAACATGATGATCACTACTGCCAGATAAATATATGCAGTTGCATATAACAAGAAAATGTTAGTCGAGCGATGAATAAACACTTGTACATATGCCAGCTCACAAGAAAATGATGTTCACTGCCACCTATTAGAAAGAATTTAATTACTACTTTGTTGATAGGAATCGGATTAACCAAAACATTAGAACACCTATAAGTTGCATTTTTAACATTGAGAATTAAATTGCTTGAATCACACCATTCAGATAACCATGTGATGGAATGTGACAAGGATAACTAATTTGTAGTGACAAAAATAATAGTAAAGACTTCAGAGTTAGATTGGTGATGCATAGGACCCAAGCAATTGTCTGTATTTGAGTTAAGCAAGTAATTGTTTTGTCAAGAATGAGAATGTTCATGGTATACACAAAAGGGAAATATCATAAAATATATCCGAGACTGCATACTATTTAGTATGTTGCAGCTTTGTCGTACTGTTGGTTTTCAATTAGCTATGGAAACCCTTTTATTTTTATTTTGGGTGTGTGGGGTTTTTTTTTGGGGGGGGGGGGGGGGGAGGGGGGGGGTTGTGGAAGCTAGGAAGCCAAGTATACTCTCATTCCATGTCTCGGTTTTGGAAAAGGAAAGATACCATTTATGCTAGACTGTGGGCGGTAAAATATTAAATACTTAACACTACAACTCATGTACAACAATTTCATAATTGACTTATCCTAATGAGGTTTTTATAAAGGTCAAAATTTTATATTTTTTTAACCTCAAAAACACAACCTCACTATTGTAGGCACAAGGACAAAACATTCCCCCAAAATTAGTGCTAAGGACAAATATTCTTTCAAAATTAGTCATAAGGACAAACCGCCAAAATTATCAACCACCACTCGTCACACCATTACCCACTGCCACCACCAGCCTTGCCGCCACCCCCAACACTACCCGTTACTATCACATGTTACCAATAACTCTTAACTTAGAACCGATACCTAAAGACTTCTACCGATAACTAAAAACTGATACCTAAAAACTGCTACTTAAAAATTGATATCTAAAAACTGCTACCAACAACTAAAACCGATACTAACAGCTGATACTTAAATAAACCACTCATAATCTTCTAGATTTTCAAATTTATCAAATACGACCACCTTTATCTAAGTTTACAGCTTATTCTTGAACAAGCATTTCAATCATAACAATCATCCTTGTAGAAAATCAATTCATCGTCATATTTAAAGCACAAACTCAAAAATAACAAATATCTTTGAAAATGTTACCTACAAACTGAAAAATTGATATTTAACCGCTGATACCATTTCTTCTCCCCTAATTCTTTCATGGCTTGCTCTTTTTTTTCCTCAAATTGTTGTTTCTTCTAAAACACCATTTCACCATAGCGTCCCTACTAGGGCTGTCAATTTCCTACACGACCCAAAACCCGCACGGAAATTAGCAGGTTAACTCGACCCGTTTAAGTTAGCGGGTCATTTTACCCGAATTTGACCCGTTTATAAACGGGTGGGTTTCGGGTTGTCCCGCTAACCCGAAATTGACCCGTTAACAACCTGTTTATACTTATACGGGTTGACCCGACCCGGTTACGACCCTTTCCGACCCGTTTACGATCCGTTCTGACCCATTTACGACCCAATTATACCTTATACGGGTTGACCCGACCTGTTTACACCTTATACGAGTTGACCGATCCATTTACGACCCGACCTATTTATAATCGGGTTACACGGGTCGGATCGGATCAACCCGTTTATAAACGGGTCGGATTCGGGTTGAGTTTTCATGACCCGTTTAATAAACGGGTTGACCCGACCCATTTAAAATCAACCCGAACCCGATTTGACCCGATCCAAAGCCGACCCAATCCGACCCATTGATAGCCCCAGTCTCTACCACCAGAATCATCAGTTTTCCATCATTAGATGACTTCAAATCGAGCTACTTCAAAATCCTAGCCATTTCCATCCAGCGTCCAACCAACCACCCTCGCAGTCAACGTCATCGCAGCAACCGCTCTCGCCGACAACGTCGTCTAAGCTTGACGCACTCCAGACTCATTTGTGTGTTTGTCCGGTTTGTTAATTTCTTGTCCTGTCTTCGAATTGAAATTCAAAAATTATCTTTCACGCTAAAATATTGAAGGTCAGTCCTTGAAGCTAAAATATTGAGAAATTTTTTTCCTTGACACTATTTTCCTGTATCCTAATAATGTATTGATGATTTTTCCAACAAGCGCAAAAATTTCAATGTCTTGACATGCTGAATGATTCTTTGTGCCGTTCTCTCACTTTTCCTATTTTGTTAAGTGCATCAGTAACACAGATTTCTACAATCTAATATAAGTATGGTTAGCCAATAGCAACAGTGTAAAATTGAGATAGGTAGCACAACAGAAAGTAACATTCTGAGAAGGACTACCAAGATTGTTGAAGTTTTCACTTTCATGTTGATACGCTGTGCTTTTTTTTATCTTTATTTTACACTGCTCCATCAAGACATGACATTCTCTTCTTTCTTTTTTGCAAAGGTAGGGTTAAATGATTTGAAACAATAAATATGTTAAACATCAAAGGCATAGGTTAAATGATCATCACAGCACAAATATACGCTGAGTGAAAAGACCTATATTGTATAGTTGTATGTGATAAACTGTTAAAAGAATAGTAGTGTAAATTTGGTGATACTTCAAATAGCATGAAAATACATTATTGTTAAACTTTTATGCATTATTGTTAATACATTATTGTTAAAACTTTTATGCAGATCACCTTCAAATAGCATGTACGCTAAAATGTTGATCCATTTACATGCACCTTCAAATGGCATTGTTAATACACTTATACATTCATCCTCTATTACATATCGACAACAATGTCTCCCAAGGTGAAATAACATGCATAAAAAAAAGATCAAACTTCATAGAAAATCAAACATATAATTGATTGGTATTATAATTCAATGTTGTAAAAATCACTAAGCATGAGTTAGGTAGTGGGTTTAGACTATAGATTAATCGTTTAAATGGAGATTAATCGAAGATGGCATCTCTGATAAACTCATGAATTTCAGTAAAATTTCAATTAATTTATGCAAAAAAAAAAAGGGTATTATATAAAATATATGTATCTCTAATAGTTGAAACTCAATTTTCATTTTGAAGGTTGACGGAGGGAATATTATATTTTAAGTCGTGAATGTCATACTACTTCGTATGTATTCATTTATAACTGATGAAGAATAACTATGTACCTTGACAATTGACATCTAGATGCTTAGATGAGGTGGTAAATTAATACTTTTGACAATTTACATGTACGTTGAAATGTTAGTTCATTTACATGTACCTTCAAATAGCATTGCTAATACACGTACACATTCGTCCTGTATTGCATCTCGACAACAATGATCTTCCATGGTGAAATAACATGCCTAAAAAAGAGAGTGAACTTCATAGAATATCAAACATACAATTAAATAATTACTATTATTCAATGTTGCATAAATCACTAGGTAGACGTTAAGTAGTGGGTTTAGACTAGATAAATCGTTTAGATGAATATTAATTGGAGATTCATCAAAGCTAGCATCTTTGATAAACTCGTGAAATTTTAATAAAATTTTAGATAGTTTATGCAAAATTCTTTAGCATTACATAAAATATATGTATCTTTAATAGTTGAAATTATATTTTCATTTGAAGGTTAACAACGACAATATTGTATTTTAACTTTTAGGTTGAGAATTTCATATTATTTAGCATGTATTCATTTGTAATTGTGAAGAATAACTATGTATTCATAACCATGTACCGTGACGATTGGCATCTAGATGCTTAGTGAGGCAGTAAGCATTGCCTAGCGTCTATGTGGGTCTAGGCTAACGCGTAAAAGGATTTTTATAGTAGTGCTATTATTATTAATTTACATCAATGGGATGTCAAGATACTAGAAAGCCCCCATCTACAACCAATAACCGAGTAAATAGGTAAAAACGGAACCATATTTAAGTGATTTTTGTAGTCAACCTTATACAGAATGCCATCATTTATAATTACAGGTTAATTTTCGGTACACAAGATCCAAAGTAGGCAAACAAATCAAAAAGTTAAGCTCTTAGCCAATTAAACTGCACTCTGATGTTCAGCACTAGTATCACCAAAGAACAAAAGAAAATAAAACAAAAGAAACTGCACATAAAACCCAATTATCAAATTCTAATGATTATGGCGCGAAAATACATGAAATCATTAGCATAGACATCCCTACAAACTCTTATAAACTTATCAGAACTAATAACTTGACAAACAAAAGTTCCAGCAAGGTGTTGGCATCAACTGATCATAAAATTGTACCATCGAAAAACTCAAACTGAAACTAAAATTAAGTCTGCACTCTACAAGCATTAGATGTATATATGTTTCTTTCTTTTTAATTATACAAATAAGCGTTACTCATCCAAAACCATTAGGCTACGAAAGCCGTACTGACTCAGGACATTAAACAAAGAACCTCGTAAATCCAGAAATTATAATCTTAATATTCTAACCTGTAAAGTAAGAAATTGACCATGGTATTAAGAATATTAAGGGTCTTTCTTGGATCAGGCTTCAAAAGATCGGTAAGATGGAAGTTTCCATAACAGATGGAGTCAAGCACGTCCTTAACCTTTTTATATAAATGTAGAGTCTTTATTGAACTGACATGATGATCTGGATTATCCAACAGCTCCAATGCATCGAATCCAATTTGCCCATCTTCCGCTTCCCTGCACAGCAAAGGGTACAACAAAAATAAATATAAATCTAAAAGCATCTACTCTGTATAAAGGGAATATAGCAGCATGGAAATAAAAGACAACTGGAAATAACACCACCCTCTAAATATATATATTTTTTACACAGAATTCAATGTCTATCAAGTCATGCGGTTCACTCATCTACCACTGCGCACATAATAAGCTAAAACTCACATCTGCAAATTATACAAATTTTTCTACCGACATAAGATGACTGCATTTTTAATCATTCGTTGATTCCGAAAGGATTAACAGGAAGTTACACGTTAAACAAAATATTACTGCAAGATTTCTATTCTTCAGCTCAAGAGCATAATTAGGCGCAGTAGCACTCTGACAAAAAACCCTAAATCTGCATAATTATTAAATGCACAACAATAGCAGACAGCTAGGGTTAGGATAAAAGGAAGAAGCATACGCTAGAGGATCAACGTCGCAAAGGAAGTTATTGTAGAGAGGGATTATGACATCAGCGGTTGGATTCAGGAGATCTTCGGGCCTTAAATTCGCAATGGATAACGCTTCCAACACCGATATTACTTCCGCTATGGGACGCTCTGGAATTGAAAAGTTCGACATTTCCTTCCCTCCAAATTTTCACCGTCTCACTGCAAAGAGGGTTTTTGGAAAGGATTAGCTTGATATTCGGTTAGGGCGACTGGGCGAGGTCCCTTCGACAAGTATCACTAAATCTTTCTATATCGTATTTGTTAAAAGGGAAAAGTGGTACTGGGTAGGGGTGGAGTTTAAAAAGAAGGGGGAAAAAATTAAAAATTGAAAACAGGAACCGTGCTGCCTTTTTTCTTTTTTCTTAAATAGTGCTTTCCATTGGCATTAGCCGCCGATCGCAGCGGTAAAACGAAAAAGTTTAGGGCCCGTTTGGTTTCATTTTATATTTTGAGTTTTGTGTTTTCAAGTTGTGTTAAGAAATACCAAGAAATAAGAGATAAAAATTTACAATCCTTAGTCATTGCGACAATCAACGGACAACGGAGGAGTTAATTTGTTTTCCGTGCTTTTGTTATCTCTCAAAACACAAAAAACAAAATAAACTTGATTTCTATTTTACACGTTAATTTCATTTTTCAAAATTGTTTGTTTTTCAAAAATACGTACGACGGATGCACTTTTGTATAGACAAAAACACAAAATTGAAAACGACAAGCCAAACGGGGCCTTATTTTTTCAAATTACCCAATTCCATAAAATAATATGAATGATCGGCAATACGAAATGGTACGACCGTTTTTTTATATATAAGTAATACGAACAATCAGTATTAGAAAACTTTTCGTCTCTGGACTTCTAATGCGCTACAAAGCAGGAACGATTTATGGACAAATTTCTTTTACTTCTTCGTTAGGATTTTGTTTTTCCATGGCTGAACAAAATATTTCAAATATGGTATGATTTTTTTTATACCGTATATTTTTTTTCTTGCATTGGTTTGCTTACATTCTTGATTATTGCGTTATTTTGTTACGAATACCCTATTTGTTTTTTATTCTAAAACTATGTATATGATTTTTGTTGACGATATTAAACGGCTATGTTACCAAGTAAGGAGGTGAAGAATATGTACAAAATGAAATATAAGACGATAACGAGGTAAAACAATTTATGTTAAAATTCGTGACTTATATGTATGTTTATTTGGTTATGCATAAAATAGGATTTTGTTGCCGATATTAAACCGCTATGCTACCGAAGTGTTGGAGGTGAAGAAGATGTAGAAAATAAAGTACAGGAAGAATAACGGCGAAAAAATATTTGTTGATGTGAATGATAAATTTATAACGGATGAGGTTTGTTACATATTTTACGTGCTCATCATTTCACGGTAGAACATTATTAATTATAAGTTGATTGTGTTGTAGTTATTCACTTTCCGAGACGCATTCGTGCATTGGTGTTAATCGAATACAAGGTCTATCAACACTATTCTTGTCATTACCAAGTCCGATAAAGTTGGAGGTCCTAGAGAACCAAGAATTCATTTATCTTGTGAGAGAGCTGGAAAATACAAAAAGAATAAATCAAAAGAAGATGAAAATCCAATAAACAAAAAAAACGTCCATGTAGCGCCACAAAAAAAAAAAAATGAATGTCCATTTCTCATCAAGGGTTCATATCAAGGCTTTGATACATGATACGTGGAAGTAACTAATGGTACTCATAACCATCAATTGCCTAACTCGTTAGTTGGTCATGCTTATGCTAGAATGTTGACAAAAGAGGAGAAAAAAATAATGGTGGATATGAGTTTTGCGGACGTTAGAGCTAGAGATGTTCTTGTTAATATTAAGAAGATTTTTCCTGAAAATGTTTCGACGTTGAAAACCATATATAATGCCAAAACGAAAATGATTATTGCGAAGATAGAAGGTCGATCGGCCATTCAACAATTAATGAAATTTCTAATAGAAAATCATTATGCATATTAGGTGAGAAAGGATGAAAAGAATGACAGGATTGTTAATTTGATGTGGGCTCATCCCGAATCGACTATATTGTGCAAATGTTTTTCTTTGGTTTTACTACTTGATTGAACGTACAAAATAAATTGATATAGAATGCCTTTGTTGGAGATGGTTGGCATGACTTCTATGAATAGGACTTTTACTATAGCGTATTGTTTTTTGTCTTAAGAGCGGGAAGATAGCTATCGATGAGCATTAGAAAACTTGAAGTTAATGTACCATGCAAATAAATTCCTCGATGTTGTGATTACGGACAAGGAGAGTTCATTGATTAATGCACTTAGTATTGTCTTTTCTAAAACAACTAAACTTCTTTGTGTTTTTCATATGTAGAATAGTGTTAAAGCATATTGCAAACCAAAATTTCAAACAAATGAACTGTATGAATTTTTTGCTTCAGAATGGATGCATGTTGTTCGCTCTTCTTCAGTAGAAAAATTCGATGAGTTCTTGAAGATATTTTTAGAGGATTGGAAAGAATTTCTGGATCAAGTAAATTATATTATCGAGAATTGGTTACCTAAAGGAAAAAATTTGTTTTCTTGAACGAATAAAGTAAAGCATCTTAATAATACAACGTCTAATAGAGCCAAAGTTTCTCGTGCACTGCTTAAAAAATATTTGAGGACGTCAATGACGGCATTTGCAAAAATCTAGAAAAAAATGGATAATTTGTTATTACTGCAACATTCGGAGATATAAGCAACATTTGAAAAGTCTAGGGACTACAAAACATAGCTATTAAATTCCTTTATTCACATACCTTCATTATCGGGTTTCGCTATTTGCTATGGATCATATGTTAAAAGAGGTCAAGAATATGTTCAATTTCGAATGCGATCATTTGAATAGAACCATTTATGGTCTGCTATGCTCACACTAATTACATATACTACATACTGAACAACAACCTATACCACTAAGCATGATCGATGAACATTGGCAGAAGTTGGATACGGTTATATAGGTAGAGAAATCAAATGAATTTTGTTGTACTCCAGAACATGCAGTGCTTAAACAGTTGTTTAACGATGCAATGAAGGATGAACAAAAGTTACCTTGATGAAGATGAAAGAAACTGGTCAACCGATCACAACAAGTTTGGTTGAACCAAAATACGTAAAACCCAAAGGTCGGCCAAAAGGTGCAAAATGTATAAAATTCAAATCAAACGAAGCCAAAAGTTTGACTAGTACAAAACGTAATACATCTGCTTTTGAGTATGCAAAGTCAATAGACGAACAACAATCACAGTCTAGTGTTGGGATGAAGAAGTCAACTCCAAAGAGGAAAGATAATATTTTTCTGTACCAGATGGAAATTCCGAAATTCCTTCATCCATTTGTTTTGGAGGTTGAAGATGTTTTAATGGATGGAAATTGTGGGATTAGATGTATTGCCATACATTTTGTTGAATTTGAAGCTACATTTGTCGACATTAGAAAGCAAGTATTGTTAGATCTTGATAAAAATTGGAATGTATATCGTACATGCCTAGATGAAGAAATGTTGAATGAAACGAAGGTTCGATTAAACTATTTTGAAGCCAATTGCGACAGTTGCCACTGGATGGAAATGCCAACTATGGGGTATATGATCGCAAATGCATTTAATTCAGTTCTGGTCCATATTTCAAAACGTCGGTGTCTCACATTCATGCCTCATGAACAAGGTACTCCTGATCATTCTCAAAAGATAATTTCCGTAGCCTAAGTGAATGGCTGTCACTTTGTGATTTTGCATCTACAGAAGAACTCTCCTATACCACCTATTGCATCTCTATGGCCTCGCTTTGCAGCCACATCCGCTCTTGAATGGTCTAAATTGTTGGTCACTGAACAAGACTTTTCTTAAGTATCAAAACTAATGATGTTTGTGCAACCGATTATCCAATTGATTTTTGATGTACTTGTTTGTGATGATCACGTATTTTGTGTAATGGTCATTTATGGATTTCAATTCTTTTGTGTACTGACCATGTGTTAAATTGACATTCCATTTCTATTAATTCCAATGTTTATCAAGTGCTTTTCTTAGTTAATTAGATTTGCATTGTTTACTTGTGAACAACCAGTTTGTGCACTTCGACGGTAGTCTGGTGCCATTCCAAGTGCATTTACTTAAGAAAAAGTTACCTACCAGTTCATACGGCAGCATGAAACTGTCAAACTCTTCACTGCGTACGACTTAGAACAGCCATATGGCCGTATGGAACCGAACGGTGATGTACAAACTTGTTGTTGGGTGATTGCTTTGAGCAGCGATGTAAAATTCTTGAAGTCTTTCAATAATTCGACTTCGTACTACCGTACGACAGTATATAACCAAACAATGGAATTCAAAAAAAAATGTTTGGGTAACTGGTACATACGACATTATGAAATTATCAAAATCTTCAAATTATACGATTTTGTATAGTTGGACGGCAGTATGGAACCGGACAGTGGGTTTCAAAAAAAATTGTTTGGGTAATTAGTTCATACGACATTATGAAATTGTCAAAATCTTCAAATCAAATGACGGTATATCACCGTACTGCAGTATGGAACCGGATAGTGGGGTTCCAAAAATCTAGTTTGGGTAATTGGTTCATACGGCAATATGAAATTGTATAAGTATCCAGCCCATACGACGTTGTATAGTCGAACGGCAATATGGAACCGGATAGTGGGATTAAAAGAATTTGAATTTGTCTTTTGGTCCGTACGGTAGTATGAAATTTTCTAAAGTCTTCTACCCATACGACTCTATACGGCCGCACGGCAATATAAGTCCGGACAGTGGGAGTTATTGGATTTTTGGATGATCTTGGTCCAATCGGCAGTATGTAATTGTCAAAGTCTATTACACATACGGCTTAGAACCGCCGTACGGTTGCATGAATCCGGACAGTCTCATTCTACAAAAAATTTGTACTTCAACTCTCCAGTTCCATACTACCGTGTGGTGGTATAAAGTCGTATGTGTAGAAGACTTTACCAATTTTATACCGCCAAATTAACCAACCATTCAACAAGAAAATTTTAAACCTATTGTCCAGTTTCATACAACCATACGGCTGTTTAAAGCCGTATGACTCAAAGATATTTGTTATTTCATACTGCCGTATGAACTGCAAAACTGATTTTTTTTTTCCTTGAATAATTCATCTTGCATGGCACCAGACTACTGTATGAACTGTAAAAACTTTTTTTTATATAAGGAGACAAAGCATAACAAATTACATTGACCAAGCAAACATAGCCCCATATAGCAAGCAAACAAATAACCATCTAACAAGCAAGCAAGTAAACAAATAACAAGTAAGTAAATAAACAAATAACACAAGCACGTTGAACATTAATAATCATCCATCCACTATTACACATTATACCATTACAAATTGTTATACCATCCAGTACACGAAATAAAACATTAACAACATCTAGTACACAAAATGACGTAACCACCCACCATTACACAATGTTATATGACCCTTCACAAACCAAAATACAAAGCTTCATTCATCACAAAACAAAACACTAACCATGTCACTGTCCTGGAGCACTTTTTTTCTTGAATTTGGGGTCATGTTTTTGCTTTGACCTTGGCTCTGCGGTGTTTGAACAACTAAGGTCTTTCAAAGCAAAAGATAAAATACGTTCGACTTTTATATCGACTCCACGCAAACAACACAACGTCTTTTTCAGTACTGTTGATATTTTTGTCAACTAGTATAATAGCCTTTCTTATTGCCTTCTTCTACAAAACGTATAGAAATTAGAAAACATACGAATGTCAATGGTAAATGAAATGATTTAAAAGTCAATGATACATACCAAAACTTTAACTTCAGTATTTATTTATTTTCCTTCGCTTCATTTTAGGACTCTGGATATATGGGTGTTAAATTCGACGAAACCAACTCAAATAGTCATTTGTGCAGTCGTGAGGATGTGTTACTACGGTTGAATAAGAATCTAGATGAAGCACATGATCACGCCAATTCTATGCTACCCGTGACTCGTATCATATCGAACTTTGTATTGGTTCAGTTGTGATCCTCTCATCCAAGATACTGGCGTCATTGGAGCTTTTGGTATGTATTGCACCTGACCAAATTGATGTAGAACCCTATCAGGGCAGTATGGTTCAGCAATGTCAAAACAAAGCATAATACCATTTTAGAAAACAACTTCGTCAATTTGGTTGCACTCTCGAATATCTTTATAAGGATCCCAACATACCTATGTTGATGAAGCAAGAAATGGACAAATATTTCAACTCAACTGTAACAACCCAAATTTTTCGATGTTTGATTTGGAACATTTAAATGGCTTTAAATATTGAATTTGAATTATAAATTGATTTTGAATATGAAATTTTGGATTTATTTATAAAATAAATTTAGAATTTAAATATAGCGATTTATCGAATAATGTAATTATTGAATTTAATAATTGAATATTTGTTAAATTTTTGTACCTTGAGTTTTAAGCTCGATAAAAATAATTTAAAGACTTATAAAATTTATATTAATAATAATGAAGATAATAAAAGTTTTAAAATTGAATATAAAAGTGAATTATTCAATTTTAAAAATAGCTTGTTTAAATTGACATTTAAAAATAGCCTTCCGGGGCATAGTCTCGGAATTCGACGAAACCAGTTCCTTCGAATCTGTAATAATGTATTATTACCAGATTCAAATTTCGTAGCGTTTGGAGTTATCGTTTGGTCGTTTGGGATATAAACACGTTAAAATTTATATCGGAATTTCAATAAAATAATTGGGTCCAAAAAGCTATCTTCTCCATACGATCGAATTAGGACTCAAAACATTTTCAATTGCATTCAGGATAGGGGTATAACATTATAAACGCCAGACGACATGCCTGGATAGGAGGTCAAGATTTCACGATATGTGTTGAGGGATAAATTAAAATCAAATAAATCATACATAATCAAATCAGGGGTAAAGTCGTGGCCACCTTCCTTCAAGTTGAAACGTATATGCTACCCAATAATCACGTCATTTCTTTCTGTTGTTCTTCAATTTAAATCACGTTATTTTCCCTTCCCATCCCTTCAGTTCGAACATCTGAAATTAGAAAAGAAAAAAATATGATAAAACCGCGATCAAAGAGAGAGAAGCGAAATCAACTCACGACAGTCTCGCACTTGATGATGAGAGAAGCGATCGAGGAGACGATGGTCGCGAGGTTGTTTTCGTATTCGCATTGGTTGTCAAGGGAAGTTGTGGGATTTGTTGAGGCAATTGGGTGGAGATCGGAGCATAGGGAGGCGGTGCGAAGGCAGGTCGATGGGGTAGGGTTTCATGGGTGGTGCAAGTGAAGTAGATTGCTCGCGTGCGACTGGATATCGTGGGCGAGTGGGTGGCTTTAGGCGTTGGCCATGACTCGAGTTTGGGTTTAGGAATGCGCGTGAGGCCGATAGATGACGCGTTTGGTGATGGTAGCTCGAAGGGTCTGGTTGAACTGTATGTAAGGAAAGTGGGGTCTGTTGTT
This sequence comes from Allium cepa, assembly GCA_030765085.1. NCBI lineage: Eukaryota > Viridiplantae > Streptophyta > Magnoliopsida > Asparagales > Amaryllidaceae > Allium > Allium cepa. Next base: position 402,261,927 of record CM060929.1, on the reverse strand, counting down.
CGACCTAGGGATTTCGTTGTTCTCTAGAGGCGATCGCTGATGGGCATCGAGAGGAATTTATAAGTTGGATTGGTTATCGAGGTTTTAAAAATACATTTAAATCCTAGGAAGTTAAGTTTGTGTTTAAAAGGAAAATTTATTATTTAAAACTATAAAATTTTAAACTGTTAGGACTGAAATACTTTGGTAAGTAGATTTCAAATATTAAGTATTTATTTTAGTAAATTCTAACTTTTAAAATCAGCTTTGAAAATTTATTTGTTTAACTAAAGATGAGTTATTAATGTTATAAAAGTGTTTTCGATATTTGAAATAACTACTTGAACATATTTTAAAAAATAAATTATTAATCTTTTAAATACTTATTATATATATAGAGTTTTAAAGCAATTGAAAATTTTATTTTATAAATTCTCCCGAGATTCGAAAAAGGGGCTTATAAAAGGATATGATTTTGAGGAGAGGAATTTTTTTTTGTGATTTCGGAGATTTTGGAATTAGTTACGGAATAATTCTCTGAAACGTTAATATTGAAAGGATTTTGAAAAATAAGACTTGTAATATTTTCCTAAGCACAGAAAATAGAAATTGGGAATAATTCTAAGTATTGAGATGTTTGGAAGTCTCTTGTTACGGATTTAATTACTTGAAAAAAAAATTCAAATGTTGGAAAGAATTGGTATATCTTTTAAAGATATTTTGAAAGTAAACATTTTGGAAAAAATTGTAATAAGACCAGATGAATGCTTATGGATGTTGAATTGATGGTTGAATAAACGACTATCAATACTGTCCAATTTCGTTAATTGTTTCGGAGAGATCGGGATAGGATTTATTCGAAAACCACGTCGGTCTGGTTTGAATGTAACGAATGAATACTCTGAAGATAATGAAGACGGTGATTCGATTTGTCTAAACCCAGGACAAATTGTATGGACGAATGCTATCAGAATATCGTCATTGGAGGACGATGAGCATTCTAAGTAAAATTGCTCTTAAGAGGTAACGCTTAGCCTCAAACCTCATCAACCAAGAATGACTAAAACAGGGAAGATGCAGCAAGGCTAAGTGGATCGCACCCAAATAGGGTATGTTATCACTTTTTTAAATATCCTCAGAAACCTATTTATCTTAGATATAGGTATACATGAAAGAAGAAGCGCTCGATAGTAAGGGTGGGTACACCCGGGTTGATAACATATTCGGTATATCCAAGTTAGGGGTAGGCCGGTCTTGTGTAGTAGGGGATCCCAGGGTGGTACTTGGTACATTGTTCTAGGGGTGTACTGTGGCGGGCGGTACCCGAGTGGCCCAGTCATTTGTTGGAATCCATTCTCCAATACGAGCTTACAGTTTTGTTTGTAGAGCCTAGTATGCTGGAATTTAATTAATGTAATAATTTCAGCTACTTGAATAAGTATTTGTATTTAGACACTATTATAATATCATTGGATTTTCTACAAAATGTTTTGGTTATCGTAAGGGAAAAACCCATAGTGTTTATGTGTGACGTGGTCTTACGAGATACCTTTGTTTTTCAAAGGATTTTGATAACTCTGATAACTCAATTAAGTTTGTTTTCTTACGTTGGTTTTCCACACTGACTCGGGTGTTATTTTATTATAATGCTTGGGTTAAACCGAGTATTACAGATGCAGGATAGGACGCTATGGAGCTCAGGAGACGAGCTGGATGATAGAGACGTATTTTTCATACTTGACTTATATTTCCGCTGGATGGGGCAAGTTATTATAATTGTCCAGATTTTTGTATTGATTATTGTACTCGGATGATTGTAAGTATAAAACAGTTATAGGTTCTTTCGTGTAAAAATTCGTTGTTATATATTATATTTTGTTTTGCTACGATTGTGAGATTCTTTGATATTGTTGTTCTATTATTCTTCTACCTTTTCCTCTTCACCTTAAAATTGGTATTTTCCATCCAATTTGAGTCGAACTAATGTGAATTATGGTCGATTCAATGGGTACGGATTTGTGGGCCTTTACACTTGGTATCAAAGTTTAAGGATAAGCGAGAACCTTGACTTTATTGTGATTACTCATTAGGGATAGAGTCAGTAGTACTCTAGAATGAGTTGAGTGTAATAATAGATATAATCACGTATTTGTTAGTGAATATAAATGGTTTTATATCGAGTTAACTTCTCGATTGAGTAGCATATAAATTCTGGTCGAGTGGTGGGACGCCGCTAATTCGATAGGAGTTTCTAAGCACTTAAACGCGATAAACTGACGCGGTATGGTTTTGAAGCGGGTAAATGAAATAATTTTACCTAAATTATATTTTTATATAAAAGGAATAATTTTCAAAAATTGTTATCGTATATTTGGAGTGTTTGGTTGATAATATTACAATCTAAATAAGATTATAAAATTTGAAATGGTTATATATAACCAAATGGAGATTGTAAATGGATTATACAATTGAATTAAAATTATGACTTGATTAAAACCAGAGTTTGAAAAATTAAATCCCGGAGATTTTTGGAAGTGTTTCCAAAGTACTTTGAAATAAATAATAGTATTATTATTTTGGAGATATCTTTGAATAGAAAAATGTTTTTAAATGGATTTTGGAAAGTGATAATAGCACTAAACTCACTTCAGTCACTGGAAAATAATCCTGGTGATGATTGCGCAGCATCATCAGTATTCATTTTCGAGTTTCTAAGTGACGGATTGCTATCGTAATTGATTTGTTCAGATGGGTTGGGCAAACCGGTTTTGTTTTGGAAATTCCGAAGGGAATTTATTTTAGGATAAAAACAAGGGTTGGTTTAAAATTTAAAAAGTGTGATTTGGAATATTGAGATTTCAAAATGATTTGAAATAATACCAGACATTTGAATTTTTAAATTCTTATTAAAATGTTTTGAAAATATCAGAAATAGGTTATGAACTTATAAAATTGAGAATAATTTTAAAGAAAAATATGGAAATTGAATTTTGAAATTAAAATTAAAGTGAAAAGGTTAAAATGGAATTTAACTTGGATTAAGTTGAAGGAATTAAATTTAAAAAAATTCAATTTGTTGTGATTTGAATAGAATTAATGAAATAAATTAATGAATGGTGAATTAACTTAGCAAAGTTAAAGGAAATCAATAAATGGGATGACTGTGATAAATAAAATGAAATGAGTAAAATGCAATGAGGTTAATCAATAAATGAAATTAAAACTTGTGTAAGTTAAAAAAAATTAATTGGTATAAGAAAATGGTATGGATGAAATCTTACTTAAGCTAAGTTAAATAAAATTGAGTTGAATTTGGATTGGATTGGAAATAAAATTCAATTGAGGTATAGATGATATTGAATAGATTTGAATGCTTACTTAGATAAATTAAAAGAAATAGTGTGAAGTTTAAATTTAACGTAAGATAAGTTAAATAAAAATTGAATTGGAATAAATAAATTTCAATAGCTTATAAAAATTAAAATTAATTAAAAATTTACTTGGGCTATAAGTAAATTAGATCTTGAGTTAAAAATGAAGTGTGAATATGTTCGAGTATAAAATTGATGGAAATGGGAAAAATAAGTTGTGTGACTTGTAAAATTGAAAATTTGAATAAATAAGCCAAAATTAAAAGAGTTTGATATTTCAAAAACGAGATAAAAACCCAAACTTGAGTTATAAAATAAATTTGAATTCAAGTAAATTAGTTGAAGTGATTTTTGAAATAAAAATCAGATATTGAATTATAAAGTGGAAATGAACTAGATAATAAACTAGTTAATTGGATATAAAATGGATACTAACTGGGTATAATAAATTTGGATTGGGAGTTAAAAATGGAATTTGAAAATGAAACTTGAGTTATAAATAAAATTCAACCTAGATTGTAAGTGAATTAAATACAATTGAAAAACGTGTCAAATAAAATGGAATTGAATGGAAATAGAAATGGGTTGAGTTGCAAATAAATCCAATTTGAACATGAATGAATTAAATATGGCCTTGGATATTATTTTCATGAATTGAGTTCGGAATTAAAATTGAAGTGGATTAGATAAATGAACTAAATAAATTAATTAGTGAAAGAAATGAAATTTGGTTAAATAAAAAGTCAAATCAGTAATTTGAATTGGAAAGTGTTTACCAGAAAAATAAATTTAAGTTATGGAGTTGAAATAATTGGAATTAAACAAATTAACTTAAGTTAATATTTTGGATGAAAGCATGGCTTAAATAATTTATGAAACGGCTACTTAATAAATTAGCATTGGATGATTTCGAGCTTAATAAAATGGATTTGAATACAATGAGTGTGAATATGAATAGAATGCATTGAATTGATCATGAATCAATTAGAAATAGAATGGAACTAAATTTAACTTGAGTTAGAATCAATTTAAAATAGCTATAAACTAAAGTGGATATTTTATTAAGCGGATATCGTCGAATTTGCATAGAAAAATTTGTCGTTGACGTAAAAGAAAGTAAATAAAATTCCAGTGAATCAATAGGAAGTGAATAAATTGATTTTTAAATCAATTTGGAATGAATATAAATTTGTTTAGTATAAATGTGAATTGAATGCAAGTTAGTTTGGTTGTAAATCATTCCGAATTGAATGAATGGTATATGGATTGATTGAAAGTAATCAAATTAATGTCAAAACCTTATAACTGCTTACAATATATATTTAGGGCGATTGGTTTATGAAATCTATGTGTTTTAACTATTTAAATAAGTGGAATGTTATTGAATTTGATGTTTTGGTACGTACGTGTTTAAATTGAGTAAGTACATGTATCCGGAGGATGTCGGGTTAGATCTGGATTCCGTAATTGCATATGAAGTAAACTTTCTCGCTTAATAATGCTTAAAACGCTAAATAAGGTCGTTTTTGGATTAAATACACAAAATATAAATATTGATATATATATATATATTGTTTTTCGATCGTGTAGGTCCATGTATATATATTTATCTCTCTTATCATGTTGCAAAAGGTCCTCCGTACAAAGGAGACGCTGTAAAAAAAATTTGGGAATTTATGGTGTTAGAAAATTTATGAAAATATTTTGAATTTTTTTTGTTAACGACGAATTGATTTCAAATTGGAATTGAAATAAAGGATTTTGGAATTTGAATTGAAAACTAATTGTTTTGACAGGAACAAAAAATTAGAAAAAGTGAATATCGAGCTTTAACTAAGTGGGTTTTGTTAAGTTAATGGGTTTGGATCGTTCATCCTGCCTTATCAATTTCGGGGATGAAATTCTTTTAAAGGGGAGGAATGTAACGACTCAAGTTTTTCGACGTTTGATTTGGAATATTTAAATGATTTTAAATATTGAATTTGAATTATAGATTGATTTGAATATGAAATTTGGGTTTATTTATAAAATAAATTCAGAATTTAAATATAGCAATTTATTGGATAATGTAATTATTGAATTTAATAATTGAATATTGGTTAAATTTTTGTCTCTTGAGTTTTAAGCTCGATAAAAATAATTTAAAGACTTATAAAATTTATACTAATAATAGTGAAGATAGTAAAAGTTTTAAAATTGAATTTTAAAGCGATATGTTCAATTTTAAAAATAGCTTGTTTAAATTGACATTTTAAAATACCCTTCTGGGGGATAGTCCCTGAATTCGACGAAACCAGTTCCATCGGATCCGTAATAGTGTATTATTGTAGAATTTCAAATTTCGTAGCATTTGGAATTATCATTTGGTCGTATGAGATATAAATGCGCTAAAATTTATATTGGAATTTCAATAAAATAATTGGGTCCAAAAAGCTATCTTCTCCATACGGTCGAATTAGGACTCGAAACCTTTTCCATTGCGTTCGAGATTGGGGTATAACATTATAAACACCAAGCGAAACGCCTAAATAGGAGGTCGATATTTCATGATAGGTGTTGAGAGATAAATTGAAATAAAATAAATTATATATAATCAAATTAGGGGTAAAGTCGTAGCTGCCTTCCTTCAAGTTAAAATGTATACGCTACCTAATAATCACGTCATTTCTTTTCTGCGTTCTTCAATTTAAATCACGTCCTTTTCTTTTTCTGTCCCTTAAGTTCAAACATCCGAAATTAGAAAAGAAAAAAATATATGATAAAACCACGATCAAAGAGAAATAAGCGAAATCAATTCACGACAGTCTCGCGCCCGATGAGGAGAGAAGCGATCGAGGAGGCAATGGTCACAAGGTTGTTTTCATATTCGCGTTGGTTTGTCAAGGGAAGTTTGCGGGCTTTGTTGAGGCAATTAGGTGGGGATCGGAGCATGGGGAGGCAGTGCGTAGGCAGGTCGATGGTGTAGGGTTTCAAGGGTGGCGTGCGTGAAGTATATTGCTGGCATGCGTGTGGATACCTTGGGCAAGTGGGTGGCTTCAGGCGATGACCGCGGCTCGAGCTTGGGTTTGGGAACGCGTGTGAAGCCAATGGATGACGCGTTTGGTGATGGAAGCTCGAAGGGTCTGGTTGAAATGTATGTAATGAAAGTAGGGTATGTTGTTCGATCTGGTGATTTGTTGTTCTCTATAGGCGATCTCTGATGGGTATATACATCTTCAAAGCCTACTGTTAATTTAAGTTAATTCAGTTTAAAATTTTAAGAAATAATTAATCTATATAAAATTATTCGAGGTTTAAAAAATCATAGGAAAAGCCGAGTTGGTTCGTAGCTGTAGAATCTGCATGTAGGAACTAGTTGGAATTTTTGGAGGGTGCTGGAAATTTGAATTTAATCGAACGATGTTTGATTTATTTGAAAATTGGACGTTTGGAAAATTAAAAATCAAGGTGAGAAAAACTCTCACTCGTTTGGATTTCCAAATTTAAATGGTTGAAATTAAATTTTGGATGCCTGTTGAATGGTAATATACATACATACATACATACATACATACATACATACATACATACATACATACATATATATATAGTATTTATTTAGTATTTGGAGTGATATTCCCACACAGTATAGCGGATGAGATACTATGCACCCCTCATAGTAACAGATGACTGTATATACCGCGATACCCCCTCGAAGTGAGATTTGTATTTTTTTATATTGTATTAACATATGTGGATACAAAAAACAGGTTGGAGGGATCCAACTAGATTCCTCAAAATGTTAAATTTAATTTCTTATATTGCGATATATGGATTGTGTAGAATAATCTATTATAGATTATGGTAGTGATTGAAATTACTGGATGCTAAGGTAGCACTGGCTTGGATTTTTATGATTTAAATACCATAAACATATTTTTAAAATTTAGGGGATAATGAGGAATTTTGATATAAAAATATTTATATTAAAATTGGGTTTATTTAAAAGAAAATAAATTTTACGAATATATATTTGATTTATGGCTATAGTTAACTATTATGAATTTTGAAATGGAGATTTTAAAAATGAATTATATACGAGAATTTATAAATGATATCCTGGAAACATAAAAAAGTTGAAGTCGATATTAAAAATAGGTTTGAAATTATAAATAGGACTATTAAGGTAATGGATTTATAAATGGAATTTTATAAACGAGATTATTGTTATAAAACAAGTAAGACTCAAGGGAATATAAAAATTTATAAACGATGTTATAAATAAGTTGAGCGATATTAGTGGATATATTGGAAAATAAATTCGTAGGGTGAATTTATATTAAAATACGGAAATATGATGACAGAATAGTAGATACTATTTTGTAAAGTGAAAATGGTTAAGGAAATCGGAATGGAAGTGATGTGATGAAATCGAGAGGAATTTAAAAGTTGGGTTGGTTATTGAGGTTTTAAAAATACATTTAAATCCTAGGAAGTTAAGTTTGTGTTTAAAGGAAATTTATTATTTAAAACTATAAAATTTTAAACTATTTAGGATTGAAGTATTTCGATAAGTAGATTTCAAATATTAAGTATTTATTTTAGTAAATTCTAGCTTTTAAAATCAACTTTGAAAATTTATTTGTTTAGCTAAAGATGGGTTATTAATGTTGTAAAAGTGTTTTCGATATTTGAAATGATTACTTGAACATGTTTTAAAAAATGTATTATTAATCTTTTAAATGCTTATTATATATATATATATATATATAGTCTTAAAGTAATTGAAAATTTAATTTTATAAATTCTCTCTAGATTCGAAAAAGAGGCCTATAAAAGGATATGATTTTGTGGAGAGGAAATTTATTTGTGATTTCAGAGATTTTTAGAATAAGTTACATAATAATTCTCTGAAACGTTAATATTGAAAGGATTTTGGAAAATCAGACTTGTAATATTTTCCTAAGTATAGAAAATAGAAATTAGGAATAATTATAGGTGTTGAGATGTTTGGAAGTATCCTGTTACGGATTTAAGTATTTGAGAAAAAAAATTCAAATGTTGGAAGGAATTGATATATCTTTTAAAGATATTTTGAAAGTAAATATTTTGGAAAAAATTATAATAAGGCCAGATGATTTCTTATGGATGTTAAATTAATGGTTGAATAACGAACTATCAATATTGGCCAATTTTGTTAATCTTTTCGAAGAAACTGGGATGGGATTTAATTATCTGAAAACCACTTCAATCCGGTTTGAACGTAACAAATGAATACCGTGAAGGTGATGAAGACGGTGATTCGGTTTGTCCAGCACCTGGACAAACTATATGGACGAATGCTATCAGAACATCGTCTTTTGAGGACGATGAGCATTCTAAGTAAAAACTGCTCTTGAAAGGTAACACTTAGGCTCGAACCTCATCAATCAGGAATGACTAAAACAAAGGAGATGCAGCAAGGCTAAGTGAGTCAAACCCAAGTAGGGTATGTTATCACATTTATAGATGTCCTCGGAAACCTATGTATCTTAGATATGGGTATACATGAAAGAAGAATCGCTCGATGGTAATGGTGGGAACACCCGAGGTGATTACATATTCGGTCTATCCATGTTAGGGGTAGGCCGGTCTTGTGTAGCAGGGATCCCGGCGTGGTCCTCCGTACATTGTTCTAGGGGTGTTTTGTGGTAGGTGGTACCTCAGTGGCCCAGTCTTTTAAGGATCCGTCAAACTATTTATATATAGATTACACTATATATGTATTGTCCATCAGTAGTATAAAATATCAAAATAGCTTTAAGGCTTTACATTGATTTCCCTTAACATGTTTTTAAGCATTGTAGTACAGTTTGCATATTTTATAAAATACCAGTAAACCGTCGGTGGATAGGGATGCGTCGTGATATGACAACACTAAACCAACACATCATAGGATTGTGAGGCAATGCCCAAGGTAGGATGCTACCAGTTTACCCTTCCCGGCTGGTGGTAACGATCATAGCCATGATTGCCCACCATGTCCAACACTCCCATAATCGAAGGAAGATCACCAATAATAGCCGAAATAAGGATATTCAAACGAAGGAGTGCGTCCGCTCGAGGTAGCTAGCCCGCTTGGTCGGTATGGCTCCTGTTTTAATCATTTCAAATTGGCACAAGTTTCAGGCTAATCCATCATCGTTCTCTTCCTTTAAATCTAGGAATCGTATGTTGAATCCAGCCATGTCGTTCTGGATCATCATTCGCATACATGGTTATTAAAGTGGTTTCGGTATCGACAGAGAGTATGACCATATCCTGCTCCAGTTTCTTTAATAACCAACGTCATTTTTCACACATATTGGATATTTTATGAAATAAAATATCTTTTATTTTCAAATACCATATCCTCATTTGACTTTAATAAACTTGGATTTAAAAATCTAAAAATTCAACTTTAAACAAATATTTCATTTTACAAATTTATCCAAATTGAATAACTATTCAATTTAACAGAGTTAATTAAGTCTTAAATACAAAAGTTACATATTCAATTTAATTACACTTAAGAATTAATTTACTTAATTACTTAACTTAACCCTTTTAGTTAAAGTTTAATTTCAAAAAAAATCAGTTTAATCTTTATATTTTAATTCAATAAAATCAATTAAAACTCACCTTTTAATTAAATCAAATATTCATTTACAACTTAATTAAATATACAATATTAACATTTCATTAAAGTTCAAATAATCAACTTAACGAGTTTTAAAAATCATTAACAATTAAAATAACCATTATTAATTTAATTTCATAATTTAAAATATTTCAGTTGATCTTTCATTTTAAAATCTAAATCAACTTAATAGATTTCGAAATTTAATATTAACTTCAATGAAAAATTTAAATTATAAATTCACGTTAAATTTCCAAATTTTTTCTTAATTTAAAATTTAAATATTTAAAATCCAAAATAAATTTCAATTGACCAATCAATGTTTATTATTTAAATTTTCTATCCTAGGCCAAGTGATTTAATTTGGGTATTTTTCATTTCAACCCATATCCGGGTTCATATTTCGGTGTCCAATTCAATGTATACAACAACAATATAATGATGACAAAGTATCAGTACATTAATCATCGTCTAATATTCAAATTTCCATAGTTAAATGGTTTCACATGCAGTTGAAATCCAAATCAATCATATATCACAATGTCAAATATCCTAGTTTCCAAACCCAACATCAATCATGTTTATCAACCAATTATTAATAAAATCGCAGGCTCCTGCATATGAAAATCTAATCATGAATGATGTACGGAGCAAGCTTCAGATAGGCGAACTCTGTGTTCAGGAGTTTGTAAGTGGGTTCGGGTATGGCATCGGCGAGGGGAGGCTTCGGTTCGAGTTTCGGGTAGTGGGAAGTGGACTTCGATAGTGGTGAAGCTTGGTGGCAGCATAAGGAGGCGGGTTCAGGGCTGGTTACAGTAGGCCAAGGGTAACGTGGGTGGGTCTCGGGCTAAGGGTGATGTAGGGGAAGCTAGATGTTGGAGGTGGAAGGAGGAGGTGAGGTAGTAGACTGGGTGGACTTCGGTTGGTCGGTGGGTTGAGGTTTGGGCAGGGAGGTAGGGCGACAGGACGTGCAGGCGTGGCAGAGGAGGATGTGGGAGTTCGGGGATGGTGGCAGGGCGGAGGGGAGGTGCATGCTTAGGATGCAGAGGGGCAGGGTAGCTGAGGTGTTCGGGCAAAGGTCTGGGTTGAGGGAGCTTCGACAGAGGGGGTGGTTGCTGCACGGAGGTGCAGGTCAGGGGTTTTGGTCTGTGGGGAGACTAGGAGGTAGAGCAGGCTTCGACGTAGGGGAGGTTGGTCGGATGGAAAGTCTGAGGTGGTGGGGCTCAAGGTGGTTCGGTGTAGGGGGTGTTCGGTTGACTGGAAGGCGAAGGGTGGTGTGGGGAGGATGCAAGGTGGGGAAGAAATATAAAGGAGAATGCGAAAGAACATCAGGCTATACGTGATATATGTTTAGTTATATGGAAGCTTGCATTATTATTTTCTCGAGCAAAGTAGAAGGGAGATGAGGTGAGCGGAGAAAAGCATGTATATAAACACAGAGAGGAGAGAAGCATTAAATGTGGCATTTAATTAGTTTGGAGGCACACGCAAAATGTTTGCTGAAAGAAATTGTTGGCTGCAAAAAGTATGTTTTGTAGGCAGAAAAATAATGTGCAATAATGACCCCAGGCACAGTCGTGGACCAATATTTCAATAATGTAGCATTTTTCCAAGGAAGTCAAAATAAGAAAACAAATATACCGCGAATATTAGCACGACGATACGAATCAAACAACGTAATCAAATTTGTGCTACGGCGTCCGTAGAAAATCTCATATGTCGCAGATGTTGCCGCTTCAAAATTTGATGATAACGACAATTCTTGATAAAAAGGGCTACAAAGGTCGGAATTGGATGGAACGAACTTTGACGTTTTTATCAAAAATTTTTGTAGATCATTTCTGTGTAAAAATATCATACTTTAAAATTTGATAATTTGCACTGAAAAATGTGCTGACTGAGTTTCTAACAAATTTTGATGTAAAATAAATTTTATTGGTCATATTTAAGTGGGCATATTTCAATTTTCTAATTTTCATTGCCATATTTTTATTTTTGAAAATAATTTTATTTTAAAATCTTTGTTAAATTATAATTTAAATCATTGAAAAATTCAGGTCGTTATATTCTCCCACACTTAAAACTTTTCGTCCTCGAAAAGAACGGAATAAGAAAACAGAAAGATAAATAGAAAGATAGAAATAGATTCGGGCGTGGACTGCATACCCGGTATAAGAAATTTAGAATTTGAAGCACGGATACTCTCTTCTATTTTCCAAGTACAATCTCGATCATCTTCACTCCATTGAAACTTGATGAGGTCCTTCTTTTAAGTTGCTTCGTGCTTCTGTTTACTATACGGAGCGGCTTCCTCTTAACTGTTAGATTGAGCTCAACATCCATTTCTTTGAACAAAGAAGGCTGGACAATCGTGGATGGAACGTGCATATATTTACGGAGATGTGAAATGTGAAATACATCATGCACCCCCGATAGCTTCTCTGGCAAGTCAATTCTATATGCCAAAGTCCTACTCTTTCTGAGATGCGGAAAGGACCAATAAATCTAGGAGCGAGCTTCCCTTTCCTTCCAAATTGGATTACATTCTTCAAAGGCAAAATTTTGAGAAATATTTGATCTCCAACTGCAAATTCCACGTCTCTTCTCCTTCTGTCTGCATATTTCTTCTGATGATCCTAGGCAATTCTCATTTTCCTTCTAATTTCTTTGACTTTCTCAGAGGCTTCCATAATTATTTCGGGGCCAAGAACAAGTCGATTTCCCGATTCAACCCAGCAAGATGGAGATTTACATGGTCATCCATAAGGAGCTTTGAATGGTGCCATTTCAATACTCGCTTGATAGCTATTATTATAGGTGAATTCAACGACATAGAGATGTTCTTCCCATGGTCCTCCAAAGTCTAAAACACAAGCTCGAAGAAGGTCTTCCAGAATCTGATTTACTCTTTTGGTCTGAGTATGATAAGCCATGTTAAGATTTAATTGAGCACGCACATTCTCCTGAAAAGCTTTCCAGAAATTACTAGTGAAGGTAGGGTCCCGATCACATACAATGCTAGATGAAACACCATGGAAGCGAACAATTTCTTACATATAAAGCTTGGATAAACTCGAGCCAGTTCGAGCAGTCTTCATAGGAATAACGTGAGCAGATTTTGTCAATCTATCGACAATATACCTGATGCTCTCATTACCTTTTCTGGCCTCGGTAGTCTATCCATTAAAATCTGATCCCACTTCCAATTCGAAATCTCAAGAGGCTACCATAATCCTACTACTTCTGGTGATCCGCTTTAACTTGCTGGCAAGTGGCACACCTGCTGACGTGAAAGAAATATCTCTCTTCATCCCTCGACACCAATACAACTTCTTTATAGTCTGAAACATCTTCGTGGTTCTCAAGTGAATAGAGAATCTGGATGATAATTTTCCCTAAGCACTTCTTGTCCCAAACCATCCACGTTCGGAGCACAAATTTTATTATTAATTCTTAGAATTCCATTTCTATCGATGTGTGCACGCTATTCGCCTTGGGAATTATCCTTCATGCTACGAACATTTTCTTTTATTCGCCTAAGCAATGGATCCGCATCCTGCTTAGCGGCTATGCGATCCATAAGAGCCGGAGAAGCAATAAATTGATATAACATGGCTTTGCTCCTACTCAGAGCATCGGCCATAACATTAGCCTTTCCTGGAGTATAAATGATGTCGAGGTCAAACGATGATAATAATTCGAGCCATCTAACTTGTCTTTGGTTCAGATCCTTTTTGGTAAAGATGCACTTCAGTGATTGGTGTCTGTAAAGAGTTCAATTTTTTTTCTAAGAAAGTGATGTCTCCATAACTTTAAAGAAAAGACGACGGCCAGCAATTCCAGGTCATGAGCTGCATAATTTGCCTCACGAGTCTTCAACCGATGACCAGCATAGGCAATAACTTTTTCGTACTGCATCAAAATAGCACCCAATCCTTCACTACAAGCATTTGTATAAACAGTAAACCTTTCACTACCATCTTGGAAAGTGAGAATAGGGGCAGAGATTAGCCCGCGCTTCAGTTCTTCGATTGCTTCCTTACACTTCTCATTCCAAACAAACTTAGTATCCTTTATAGTCTAAGCTGTGAGTGGTGAAGAAATTCGAGCGAAGTTCTCAATAAATTTCCTGTAGTAACCAGCTAAGCCTAGGAAGCTGTGGAAATTTGTAGGGGTTTAGAGTTTTCCAATCATTGATTACGGCGATCTTTGCTGGATCAACTGAAATTCCATTCTTCGAAACCACATGTCCAAGAAATTTAACTTCTTCTCGCCAGAAATGATATTTGGAGAATTTAGCTTTCAGTCGATGATTCTCAGAATTTCAAAGAAAAATTTAAGGCGTTCCTCATGCTTCTTCTCAGTCTTGAAAAAGAATAGAATATCATCAACGAAAACTAGAACGAATTTATTTAGAACTTCTCGGAATACTCTATTCATGAGGTCAATAAAGTAAACTGGTTCGTTAGTTAAACCAAAAGACATAACTAAACATTCATAGAAACTATCTTTTGTTCGAAAAGTGGTTTTGGGAATACTATCTTTTGCAATCCTGAGCTGATGGAAACCAGAAGCAAGGTTTAGCTAATAAAATACCTTTTCTCCATGTAGCTGATCAAACATGTCGTTGATATGAGGCATCGGGTATCTGTTCTTATGGGTAAGCTTGTTCTGCTCTCTATAATCTATGAACATCCTTAAAGAACCGTCAGATTTAGTAGCAAATACCATAACTACTCCCTATTCCGAATGACTAAGATGGATCAAACCTTTGGAGAATATATCTTTGATTTGGATCCTTAATTCAACTTTATCTTTAGGTGACACTATCCTTTGAGCAAGTACGACAGGCCTAGCTCCACGAATAAGATCAATGCGAAATTCATTTTCGCACTGAGGTGGAAAATAAGTTACTTCTCTGAAAACATCGGAGAAATGTTGGACGACGGGAGTAATGCAGAGATCACTAAGATGGGAATCAAGAGAAAAGATAAAACTTTCGATAAAATCTTGAGGCAATTGACATTTATTTTCCAGGGGTTCACCTTTATCATTCAACAGAGAAACTGTTCGAGCTTTGTAGGAAATAAATGCATCGGACTTTCTTAACCAATCTCCTCCTAACAATATATCAAAAGCTTGGAAACCTAGGACATAAAAATCTCTGGTGAAATGGTGTCTGCCATCCTTAAGAAGTTTTTCTCCTTACAGATCATTCTAAGGTTTGCAGATCCACCGATGGGATTTGATACACACAATGGTTCAGATGCATGTTTAGGTTTTAAAATATGTTCAAGTTTGTCACATAAATCAACCGATGTAAAACTACGAGATGCACCGGTGTTAAATAAAACATGAACAAGTAAATCATGCAATGTAAAAGTGCCTTGAAGTGTACCTTTGTCGTCTTCTACCTTAGGAGTAGAAGTAGTCGCTACAAAGACTCCTGATGGGGTTCCTTTCTTCTGAGTCGGACAATCTCTCTTGAAGTGGCCTGACTACAAGCAAATATGGCAAAGATCTTGCCCGGTCATCTGAATTGGTGGGTCAAATGCTCCGGTAGAAACTAGGCAACTATTGGCATAGTGGCCCTTCTGATCGCATTTAAAGCAAGTGATATAAGAGATATCAATAGGCTTCCTCTAAGAATGTCCAAACCCGCTCATGTTCTACCAATTCTTCTTTTGCTTCTCAAAGCTAGGTTTTCTCTTCTTGAAATTGTTGGCAGCTGTTGAAGGAGTTGCGGAGTGAACAACCAATGCTCCTAAGTTTTCATATCTAAGGGCCATATCTATAAGACTGGTAAAGGTGCCATGAACATGGGCAGTCAGATGTTCATAATTTCAGGACGAGCACCGGCTATGAACTTCTCATTCTACTTCATTGGAGTATCGATCAGACCTGGTCCAAACTTGGATAGCTCGTTAAATTTCCTTTCAAACTCCGAAAATGACATACTTCCCTGCTTAAGATCCATAAAGTTGCGATATAACTAAGCTTTTCTAGCTTCAGGCATCCATTGGGTCATGAGTAATTCCTTGAACTGCGCCCTGCCGAAGTTTGCTTTTTCAGTGCGGGTGGTAACAGACTCCCACCATTCTTGAGCAGCATCTTGCAACTACCAAGCAACCAACTGATGCTTCCGGGCATCATAAATCTCAAATCCTATAAAGATCCTCACCAAGCTTTTAAGCCACGGCTGAGCTCTAATAATACTTTCGATCCCTGAGAATTTTGTACCACCAAGCTGTGCGTATTCTTCGCAAAGCGTAGTGAATTTCCATGGTGGAACTGGTGCAACTGGTGCCATGGGTCCCACTGGTGGAACTGGATCTGGTACAGGGCCATTTCCTCTTCCCGACCTCTAGCATTTCTTTTGTTGCTCATCCTAAAAAGTCAAGGGTGGGTTTAGAGCATGAAACTTAAGGAACTCCTAATTAAAGCAAATTTTAACAAGGAAGGTGCATTCGAATTGATATAAATTTTGAAAATAGATTAGATTTTAAAAAAAAAAATTATATTTTCAAAATACGCTCTCTCAAGAATGATTATACTCATTATAGGGCATCACTAACCCTATTCCTATTGATTTTTAACCCTCAGGCCGAGGTATTCAAAACCGAAGCTCAGATACAAACTGTGACTACCCGCCCTTTTTGAACAACTTAAGCTGATAATAAACCATCCTTGTCCAACTTAAACCATTCAAATTAGCTAAATTATCAATTTGGGTTTTTAATATAGAATCAGATACAGAATCACATATAGAATAATACAGAATCTCATAGCGAAAATAAATAATATGCATAGTAGTTCATGAAGCCACTATACCAAATACATCATAGTTTTTGACTTTAATTGTACAATACTAGAGATATGTCGAAGTTTATGGATACAAGCCAAAATGAGGGTAGATAACTAATACTGGATAAAGTGGAGTCTTCAACCAAGTCTCCGACTCCCAAAATAAGCATCGCTCGTACATTACAATATTCAGGTTGACCCAAGCGTAGTGAAAAAAAAAACAATCGAGTCAGGACTAGAAGTTCCCATGTAAGTAGTCCTACTCAAGTAAAATGTATAGGTAACTCAAGAGATGTTACGGGATTTTCCATCTCTTAAGGATCCATCAAACTATTTATATATACAATAGATTACGTTATATATGTAGTGTGTAATAAGGCTTTACATTGTTCCCCCTTAACATGTTTTAAGCATTGTCGTACAGTTGGCATATAAAACACCAGTAAACCGTCGGTGGATAGGGATGCACCCTAATACGACAACACTAAACCAAAATCGTAGTGGTCTCGTTTAAGGATAAAAGCATGACAAGACACATGAGGCAATGCTTAAGGTAGGATACTACTAGTTTATTCTTCCCGGTTGGTGGTAACGCATCATAGCCATGATCACCCACCACGTCCAACATTCCCACAATCGAAGGGTGATCATCAATAACAACAAAAATAAGGATTTTCAAACGAAGAAGTGCGTCCGCTCGGGATAGCTAGCCCAATTGGCCGATACAGATCCTGTTTTAGTCATTTCAAATTGGCACAAGTGCCTACCTAATCCATCACGTTCTCTTTCTTTAAATCCAGTAATCGTACGTCCATTCCAACCACTTCGTTCTGAATCATTACTCCGCATACATAGTTATTAAAGTGGTTCTAGTACCTACAGAGTGTATGCTCATATCCGGCCTCGGTTTCTTTAATAACCAACACCATTTTTCATACCGATTAGATATTTTATTTAATAAAATATCTCTTATTTTCAAATAACATATCCTCATTTGACCTCAATAAACTTGGATTTAAAAATATAAAAATTCAACTTTAAACAAATATTTCCTTTTACAAATTTATCCAAATTGAATAACTATTCAATTTAACAGAGTTAATTAAGTCTTAAATACAAAAGTTAAATATTCAATTTAATTACACTTCAGAATTAATTTACTTAATTACTTAACACTTTTAATTAAACTTTAATTCAAAACAATTCAATTTAATCTTTATATTTTAATTCAATAAAATCTATTAAAATTCTCTTTTTAGTTAAATCAAATGGCCATTTAAAATTTAATTACATATGTAATATTAACATTTTATTAAATTCCAGATAATCAACTTAACGAGTTTTAAAAATCATTAACATTTAACATAACCATTATTAATTTAATTTCTTAATCTAAAATAGTTCAATTGATCTTTTATTTTAAAATCTAAATCAGCTTAATGGATTTCAAAATTTAATATTAACTTCAACAAAAAATTCACGTTAAATTTCCAAATTATTTCTTAATTTCAAATTTAAAATCCAAAATAAATTTCAATTGACCATTCGGTGTTTATTATTTAAATTTTCTATCTTAGGCCAAGTGATTTAATTTAGGTATTTATGATTTCAACCCATATCCTGATTCATATTTCGGTGTCCATTTCAATGTATACAACAATAATATAATGATGACAAAGTATCAGTACATCAATCATCATCTAATGTTCAAATTTTCATAGTTAAACGGTTTAACATGCAATTAGGATCCAAATCAATCATATATCACAACTTCAGATATCCGTGGTTTCCAAACCCAATATCAATCATATTTATCAATCAATTATTAATAAAATCACAGGCTCTTACATATGAAAATCTAACCATGAGCTTAAAATCGCTCACCTTTGCGACCGTCGACAAGCAAATATGGCGATACATACACATGTACACATACATAAGCTATGCTACGTTGCGACGTACGATTGGACGAAGTGAATAACGTACGGAGCTAACTTCGGATATGCAAATTCGGTGTTTGGGAGTTTGCAAGCGGGTTCGGGTGTGGCTTTGGCGAGGGGAGGCTTCAGTTCGGGTTTGGGTGGTGGAAAGCATACTTCGGTATTGGAGAAGCTTGGTGGCAGCAAAAGGAGGCGGGCTCAGGGCTGGTTGCGGCAGGTCAAGGGTAACGTGGGTGGGTCTCGGTCTATGGGTGATGGCTGTGGAAGCTAGGTGTTCAGGCTGGAAGGAGGAGGTGAGGTAGCAGACTGGATGGAGTTCGGCTGGTGGGTGGGTTGAGGTACGGGCAGGGAAGCAGGGCGGCGGGATATGCAAGCGGGGCAGGGGAGGATGCAGGAGTTCGAGGACGGTGGCAGAGCAGAGGGGAGGTGCAGGCTTAGGGTGCGAAGGGGCAGGGCAGTTGAGGTGTTCGGGCAGAGGTCTGGATTGAGGGAGCTTCGATGGAGGGGGTGGCTACTACGGGGAGGTGCAGGTCGGGGTTTTGGTCAATGGGTAGGCGGAGTAGGCTTTTGTGCAAGGGAGGTTCATCGGTTGGAGGGGCTGAGGCAGTAGAGCTCGGGGTGGTTCGACGGAGGGGTGTTCGGTTGATTGGGAGGCTGAGGGTGGTGTTGGGAGGATGTAAGGTGAGCAAGAAATGTAAAGGAAAAGGAGAAATACAGTGGGCTATGTGTGATATATGTTTAGTTATATGGAAGCTTACATTATTATTTTTCTCAAGCAAAGCAGAAGGAAGGGAGATGAGGGGAGTAGAGAAGAGCTTGTATATAAACACTGAGGGGAGAGAAGCATGAAATGTGGCATTTAATTAGTTTGGAGGCGCATGCAAAATGTTGGCTAAAAGAAATTGTTGGCTGCGAAAAGAATGTTTTGTAGGCTGAAAAAGAATGTGTAATGATGACCCCGGGCACGGTCATGGACCAATATTTCAACCATGTAGCATTTTGCCATGGAAGCCAAAATATGAATACAAATATACCACGAAGATCAGTGCTACGAGATGAATCCAACGATGTAATCAAATCTGTGCTACGACATCCACAGCAAAATCTCATCTATCGCCCCTGTTACTGCTTCGAAATTGAACGATAACGGCAATTCTAGATAAACAGGGCTACAATGGTCGCAATAGGAAGGAACGAACTTTGACCTTTTTAATCGAAATTTTTTCTAGATTATTT
Source organism: Allium cepa (assembly GCA_030765085.1). Taxonomy (NCBI): domain Eukaryota; kingdom Viridiplantae; phylum Streptophyta; class Magnoliopsida; order Asparagales; family Amaryllidaceae; genus Allium; species Allium cepa. The sequence goes on along the minus strand of CM060929.1, from coordinate 402,241,960 downwards.
CTATATAAAAACATTCGTACTATAAAATTTGATAATTTGCACTGAAAATTGTGCTAACCGAGTTTCGAACGAATTTTGATGTAAAATAAATTTTATTGGTCTTATTTAAATGGACACATTTCAACTTGCTAGTTTTCGTTGCCAAATTTTTATTTCTAAAAATAATTTATTTTAAAATCTCGTTAAATTTTAATTTAATTTGTTTAAAAATTCATGTCGCTACACTTCTTTACTTAGGAAATGCTTTCGAAAGAGTGCTTTCGATTTAAATATTATATGACCCTTTTGCTCTGTTGAAGGTAGTACCCAAATGGTTTCGAAGAAGATGGTTTTAAATGGTTTCTAAAGGTAGGTCCACATGTTTTAATAGAACACAAATGCTTTCAAAGGTTGATGTTTTAATGCTTTCGAAAGGTTTTAATGAAAGTTTCGAAGCGGTGGTTCCCCAATGATTTCGAAAGGTTTAAAAGGAAAGGTTTAAGTGTTTTAAAGATAAGATGTCTAAGGTTTTGTAGCATTCAAATAAAAGGTTTTTCAATGGTTTTGGACGGTTTATACGAATGATTTCGAAAGGAATGTTTTGGCCTTTCAGCCTAGGTGAAAGAAAGGGGTTTACTTGGTTTTGAAAGGGGTACTTTCAATAGATTCAAAAAGGGTACTTTCCAAGGTTTAAATGTTATCATCAATAAAGATTTGAGTAAAGTATATATTACATGGCAATGTGATTTTGAGTAAAGCATAGAATATATATTTTCCTTATTTAAGTTTGATTTAATGGTTTTAAATCAATTTGAGATGAAAAGGTTTTCAAGGAAAATTACCCTAAGTAAAATGACTCGGATATTTTTATACCACATTGGACTGGTATAGGGTCGTGCCCTATACGTTAGCTATTATCCCCTAGCTAATTTAGTCCAAAATTCCAGTGTGTAGAGCTTTACCACAAGTGAGACTAAAATGATGTTACACAAAGAAGGGAATATGTTTGTACAGAGATAGGTTATTAGTGAGCCCGCAAAACCATTAGGATCAGGTGAACCTAGGAGAAGATAAGTTAGGGACAGACCTTCCAAAAGAGGAGTGTCTAACAGGTGTTAGATCATTTGTTTATATTATCTGGTAGGCCCGAGTCAGCCAATGATTAGTAGCCAGCTAAACAAAACTATACTGACAGATAGTCCATTTATCACCTGACATGTATGTTTATATGATCATGCTTTACAGTGTTAACCAGTTTTGGTTGTATGATTATGATTTGCAAAAGATATGTTTTAAAAGGATATTAGTGAGGGGAAACCCGTTTCGCTAAGCAGTGTGGTCTCACTTAATATCAAATAACCGGGATGTATAGTATTATTCACACCAGGCTTTACGTCTAACACGAAAATTATGTTTTCCCCCTTAAACTCTCGAGTGCTTAAAATTTATTTTAGTAGATTGAGGGTTGAGGATTTTTAGGTTTTTTAGTAGGTCGGCGAATGAAGCTTCAAGAGACGAGCAGGAGGATGACTATATAGTACTATGGTCAACCAAGGGGGAATCATCATATTTTGCTCTAGGCGTATTTTGTAATAATTATATATTATCTGAACCTTGGAAAGCGATGAGATTATGAAATGGAGTATGAAACATGTTTTGTGAAATGTGATATGAAAAGTTGTTTCTAAAATCTATGTTTTTGTTTCATATTCACGTGCTTTTGATATTTTGGATACCATTAACATTACTGTGTTTGGTCATTGAAAGTTAATACTATGGATGACTGCAACATCTATAGTGCTTAGCTTCGGGACTCCAAATAGGGGATGTTACAACTTGGTATCAGAGCATAAGTTTATGAAAAACTTTTAACTAAAAATGATTTTGAAAAACATTATCCTAAGGAATTAGAGATAAGATCGGGGTATGGGATGACGCTATATTAATGTACTTGAATTTGCTATACATAAGTATACACTATATCTCTATTCTCCACCTCTTTTAGGCTATTCTTCTGTGTCTCACGAGGCTTGAATACAGATGTGGATGCTTGAAGTGGAAGAGTGAATCTTAGAGGAAGCACCACCACAGATGGAAATGCAAGACCGAATATTAGAAAGAACCAAGGTCAGGCATAAGCGTGGAATGTTGGTGCTAGAGTTCCACAAGTAGATTTGGCAGCTATGTATAATTTTTTTTATGAACATGATGCACGTTGGAATTGTGGCTGGAGTAGTTGGAGGAAATGATGGAGTAGGGGTTCAACAAGCTTCGGTTGTCAACAATTATGCTATCTTGAGTAGTGACTATGTTAGGCTTGAAGGGAAGCTCTTAATTGGGACTGAAGATGCTATTAAGGTGGAGAACTGGTTGTTGCATTGTCAGAGAATCTTTGCAGACTTGGGGCTCAATGGTGAGCAGAAAAGGAGGCTTGCTTCGAGATAACTTCAGGGAGCGACTTTATTTTGGAGGAATAGTGTGACAGTTGGAATGGATGAAGAGATGATGACATGGGCTTAGTTTAGGAGGTTCGAGGAGAGGTTCATGTTTATGATGGCGAGGTATACCTTGATCAAAAAGTTTGATGAGTAGAATGGGGGAGATTGACTATGTTGGAGTATGCCAGAAGGTTTGAGGAGTTTATTGGGTATGGGTATGCTACCGTGGATACCATGATGAAGAGAAATGAGAAGTTCATAAGGGGTTGCAGCCTGAGTTGGCAAAGGCAACATTGCCTCAAATTAGGTGTGATAACCCGGATTTTCGGGTATAAAATAATTGAATAATTATCTAAATTTAAATTGAAATACTGATTTATAGATTGGAAGAATAATGTGATAATCTCCGTTATAAATTATTTATACTTGACAAATTGTTATCTTCAAACAATAATGATGATGGGTTCACTACACCACAAAAGGCTTTTAACAGCGTTTGATAAACGCTATAATATGATACAACAGCGTTATTTAAAACGCTGTATAACGACATGCTGTCGTATATACATAACTTACAACAGCTTTTCTATAAACGCTGTTGAAACATCTCTGTGACAGCGTTTATTACGAGCTGTCAATAATGTTTTTACAGCGTTTTCAGACGTGCCGTATTATGTTTCAACAGCGTTTATAATTTAGTTGTCAAAGATGTTCAAATTCTACTTTAACTGTTTACAACAGCTTTTTCTAAACGCTGTTATTGAATCATCAACAATTTCGACAGCATGTTAAAAACACTGTTATTGAATCATCAACTATTTCGACAGCATATAAAAAACACTGTTATTTACAATTTCAAGATAATTACAACACGAATTAAACGCTGTTGTTTCTTCATTGACAGCATTAATCAAACGCTGTCTTCTATTTATATAACAGCTTTAATATTCCACTCTATTTTTGAATATTCCAAAACTATATTTTAAGCATATTCAAGCAACTAGTATATATAACAGGTTCTAATAACTATTAATTGGTTACATAAACTAGTTAAGACAATATTAATAAACAAAAGACATCCATAAACCAAGTTTCAATAATATCCATAAACAAAAATAACAAAGTAAACCAAGTTGCCACAAATTCTGTTAAACAAAGACACGTTATATGTTAAGTAAAAGTATAATATCAATACAGTAAGTCCACACCAAATGCCAACAACAAAACGTGCATCTAAAAAGTTTCATATGCTTGCTACTTGCTACTTGCTACGGAAGAAGAATGTGTCATCGCCATCTTTAATTACCTGCAATGAAGAAATTTGAAATGATCAGTGAGTAAACGCCATCTAAAAATTTGAAGTTTCATATGCTAAAATGCTTAACTGCGCCAAAAAATCACTATATGGATCTAAAAATTTGAAGTGATCAGTGAGTAAATGCTTAACAACCCACCACTATAATCAATACAAACCAGTGCACATCACCAGTGAACATCAAACCAAACTGCACCATATTCCATCCCCAACTACCCCCACTACCACCCTATTGCAAATTCCTCCATCATCACCATTTAAATACACTCTGCTACGGCCATAATAGCTGCAACAAAATCCACTCAACTACACGACCAGACACCAAGCATTGTCATTACATTTACACCACCATTCATCTTCACTGCTTCTCCCCTGTTCAAACCCGGTCAGACCAAGCCACCCACTTCTGCCACTTCTCCTCTCTGAACACATCCTTCATTACTGCCACATTCAAACTGTCACATTACTACTCATCTCGTCATCAGCATATCATGCATCACATTACCCACCATTTCCTCAACGTACCGCACTACACTACTTCACAAACAAACCAATTACCTTACATATCAACAGCCTACCCTGCTACTGCATTCATCACAACATCATCAACATACTACCATCAACACTTCAACACATACAACCATATCTCCCCAACACCTCTGCATTTCACCCCTGACAACCAACTGACTGCTATCAGACATCATTTCCACCAACTATTCTACATTTTACCCCACTGCATACTCACCTTCATCCCCTTTCACAATCACTGCTATTCACAACTCCACAATCTTGCCATATAATTCAAAAACCACAACCATTCTCACTGACCACACTCTGACATCCATCTCTGCAATCACCCACATACACTACCCTTTCACCACAAAAACAGTCACCGTCCTGCTATTCACCCTATACATTAACCACCAGCCCATACAAACTTCCACATACACACTGATAAACATCTACACACTGACAAATTACACAGCAATACCCTTCCATTGCATTAGCAGTTCCAGTGCTCCAACTTCTACAAACAGTTTCAATCAACTCCGACCAAACCACCCTGTTCACTGGCCATTACCCAATACCACTACATCCATACATCAAGAACTGCTGTTTGTATCACAAAGTCTAAACCAGTGTGCTGTTTGTATTACAACTGCAACTGTGCTGCTACCCTTCACACAAATTCAACAAACAATATAGACATCAAAACCAAGCAAGGCAGAGAAATTTACATCCACTGAGTTTAGCACCAGTATCGTGAGCAAAAAAAAATAAAAAACTAATGAGCAGGTGCAATGAAACTGTTTTAAATTTATAAAATATGACCATCTGTATAATGAATTGCATTAGTTAAATGGTGTTACAGGGATGTAATTTTATATATCTAGAGAAACCTCAAACTGACACAAAGTAATAACAAGGATAACTAAAATATTTTTGAGTCTGTGGGTCCAAAATCCAGATGAATAAAGATGACCAACATTGTTTCTATATCCGTGATGAAGTTAGAAAAATCATCAAGTACTTACAACATATTATGCAAGAATTCACCTCTCGGAAGATTAAACTTCTTTACATTATCAGCTGATGCTGAAGCGAAAGTATTCCTACATTATAAATCAAAAGGAAATGCAAAGTGTATGTCGTACCTTTGAGGATCTTATCTACATCAGTGACTCTTCTAGGTGATTCTCGATTTGATTGAGCGTATTAGTGTTGGGTTGGCCAAGGTCCTCACCAAGTAGATTTCTGATATTACAAATTCAGTTAGGAAAAAGCATCATATTGTTAACTTTAAGGTTCATTACTGATGCCACCTCTGGGAATGCTGCATAAGCTCAACTCTTGTTTTTAACTTTGGACAGTCCGGGTAACTGCTCTGCACTGTAAAACAAGATGAAGACTAGTTAGCCTTTGAATAAAACTTTGCATGCTTTTGGACAAATGTATATTTTTTGTAGTGTGAATATCTAAATTTACAAACTACGATATTTTATTGGACCCATAATAATATTATTAACGTATACATTGGTTTTTGACAGTTGGTTCAAAGATATATTTGACTGGAGACATTTCATAAATTTTTTAAAGGAGGACATTGAGATAGTAGAATCGTTGGCAGAAAAATACAGTAAGATAAAGCCTTTTGTCAGGGCACTAATATCTGGGTCCAAGGTCACATCTGCTAATTGAGTTTTACTCTAATTGATGACAAAATGATCGATTTCATTATAGCATCATTTACAAATTTACTGTTTGTGCAGACTTTTACTTTAAAGGGAAAGTTTTAAAGAAGTTCAAGGTGGTGAAATTTACCCATACAGATTCAATCCATCAAAACCATTTTCATTTTCTCAAAGTATGTACTTTGTGCTATTACAAATGGTCATTTTTAATTTCTTTTGCAGCATGCATATACAATTCTATGTACTGCTTGATAACACATAGGACGGATTTAATCTAAGCAAGCATTTAACACAATATTAGATCAAATAACAAATAAATATAACTAATAAGTATTGTAAATTTACCGCGACTAATGACATAAGGAAGCATGACAGGTTACATCATATTTTAACAAAACTATATACATAATGCATTTTCTATTTCATAAGAAACCATTCTTCTTTGATCAACGAGAGCGCATTCTAGGAGAAAATAAACTAAAGTATTATTAAAGTGAAAATCATTAAAAAATATACCCATAAAGAAAATTAATCTACTGTAACAGACTCAGAATTTGGTGTCAAATTGATGGCATATCAAAATTTCTAAGTTATGAAGAGGAATAACTTAGGAATAAACAACTTTTTTGCTATTAAATAACTAATAGACCAACTAAAAGACATTTATGAGATTGTCTCTAAGTCCAAAGAGTTCTAGACAACTTACAAGTTTGATAGGATGTGTTAAAAAGCACTGCATGATCAGAACATGCAGGAATGTTGCTTGCAGTACATACACAGGTACCCCTCCCTTAATCTTCTTTTTGCAGGAACCAACTGAACAGAAAGAGAACATGAAAATGGTTGTTATCATAACTTGTTTGAGTTAATGGAGAAAAAATGAACCTCAGCTGTTCATCCCAACATCCTATAGAAACTTATCCCCATTCACTTTTCAAAAACTTGAAATGAATGCTGAGACATGACAAAAATCCATCTGTGATGCAAATGAGTATGATTCTTCCTAAAATTCCTGCATATCTTGATAAAACATAATAATAGATAAGGAACTCATTCTTTCAATAATGATATGTGTTAAGGTATAAATGACTTCGATGCAACAAGCAAAATAAAGGTATACTGGACAGTTAAGTAGCTAGCTTGCTTGAAAGTTCCAATTGCTAAAAATATAACAGTATAGTTGAGATGGCATATTCTTCGTACAAAAGCATGACAGATACTTGACATATCTTAGAGCATTCTGAACAAAAAATGGTGCTATGAATACCAAAAAAATATCTGTAAGTCTATAACTAAACACCATGTACAAATACAATTGACCAGTGACGTGACATGCATAATTTTGTTAAATAAGAACTGTCGCCAAATTTCTCTAAATTCTTAGATCAAAGAACACACAGATTTTATAACTATTTGTGAATAAGAAACTGCAAATATGAATGAAAGTATGATAATCCCATTAGTTTATCGATATCTTTGGCCCCATGCATTTAGCTATAAAAACCATCCCATTTAACTTTTGTTATATTTGGTTTGTATCAGTGAAATTCCTAAAAAATCATTAGGAGTTCAGACATAAGCAGTAGCAGTAAGGAGAAAATAACCTTGTTCAAAGGTTCTAAATTCATACAAGTTCAACAGTATTCAACCAACAAGGGTGTATGATAATTTAAATGACTTCCACTACTAATCATCATAGCCATTATAAAAATGACAAAGAGTAAGTGCATATATTATAGAATTCACCTACAACATATTGTTTATTGTATAGACTTTAAGAATACAAATAAACGAATAAATCAAATGTATTTTACAGCATGATATATTTGAATAAAGTCAATAACCATACATTCATTTAAGATGGTACAATATACACACAAAAAAATAAAATTAAATCAATAGTTTATATGATACGCGTGTGTTTTTTATTTGTGTCTGTGTAATTTATATTTTTTATATACTTATTTGTTGTTATATATATTATAACTTATTATATATTAAATCATATATAATACATTTTCATGCTATAATTTAATAAGTTTATCATTTGTCAAGATATTATAATTATTGTTATTTATATTAATTTATACGTAACTCACTTCAATATAATTTAAATAGTCTCATATTGTTTTATATAGAATTTACTTATAATTCCCAACAATAAGTTTATCCCTGTGGAAATCCATTTTACTGCATCCCTCATAGTCCAGTTTTGCACCTACTCATATATAAATCCAGAAATTCTCCAATTTTGCATGTCAACTATCATTATCAAGCTGCTGCTCATATCCCTTACATGACCATTACTTTTCATGGTGCAGTCCAGGCAGATCTAACTTCAATAGAAAGTGAATTTCGTGGTTTGCCCCCTACTACTCATTGAATTGCCTAAGCAGCTCCTACTCAAATTCAAACTGCTCTAGTTCATGTTGCCCCTTAATCTTATATTGCTTCTCCTGATGCATACATGCATCTACACCATGCTTCCATTTGTAAAACTATCCAACATAATGCCATGATACATGCACATGCTCAATCATATGTTGTGCTTCCCCGTTGTATACCATATGCCGAAGCTCATAAGGTTGTCTCTCAATTACTACAAAGCTAGCTCTAGCTCCTAATGCACATGACCATTCAACTGCAATTCGTCCCCACCCAACTGCAGTTATTCTTTCCCAAGTTGATGTGCATCTTGAAGCCCAATTGATAACTCATCATGGCCGACCTGATGTGGTTAGTGACACTCAATGATTTCATCGTTCATTCTCCGCTGCAACAAGCTTATGTTCAATATGCTAAAACTAATGCCAACCCAGGCTTATTGTCTTGATAAATTTGATTTCTTTTTTCATTGATCTTATTTGTTTAGCTAAATCAAACCAAGAGTTTAAATTTCCCAATAAATTATGCTGCTGTAGCTTGTCAAGAATGTCACTCACACGACGGGTGCTTGTAAATTCACTTTAGCAAACCATGAATGAAATGATTATGAAACTTATTTAACGAATTTCTTTGAATTTCCCAATAAAACATGTTGCTATAGTTTGAAGGGACTCCAACTTAGTGACGTAGTTTCACCTAGACGTTTATTGTCAGCTATGTTTTAAATTTTGCTTTCAGACTCTAACAAAATAAACATTTAACAATTTTTGTTTCACCCACTAAAAGAAACAACTGATGTAAAAAAGCTTAAAAGTGACGAGTTGAACCCCTGCTTATTTCAAGTTTTAACAAATAAAACACATATTTCTTGCAAATACAAAAAAAGATAAGGAAAAAAATAACAAACTAAAGAGGATTATGCCAGTGCAAGAAAAATACCATAACTGCTACAGAAATCGAAAACTAGGATAAGTAAACGTAGAGCACTTTCTGTTTTATAAAATAAAATGCAAAATATCATCTTTTACCATATGTGTGCTTGATTAAAAAAATATAAGTATTGTTTCTATTTATGGAACAAAGTAAAGAGAGAAAAAGGGGGAAAACAAATAAGCAAATCAATTAAAGGGGATGAAGGTAAGAACCTATTACAGATATTCGAAAAAGTAGGCCATCTCATCGTGATCCATTTGTTATGGGGTTGATACGTCCAAGTAAAACTAGGCATTAAAACAACATGTAATTGGGCCATTATAATTTCAAAATGTATATGCATACATTTGCAATTTACATTTACCTATGAGCTACATTATTTCGATCAATCAATGTGCTTGTCTGATTTCCATCATTCACTCATCGCATCATTTTGAGTTCTAAAATATTCAATTTCAACAGTGCATTATTTGAGTAATTGGACTAACTAGCACATAAACCTGCAAAAACTAGCACATAGTCAACTTGTTCATTCGATTTTAGTCCAGAGTTCCATTGTCGGACTTCTTGTAATCAAAATAAAGGGCAAAACAAATGAAACTGATTCCCTATACTATAAATTAAAAACAACATTTTTCTTCACATGATAGATAACAAAGTAACCCTTTTTTGCTTCTCACTATGAATATTGAACTTGCACAGCAACATATCATATCTAAGTTCCATTTTGCTTGTTTTCCTAAATTATAGATTTATAGATTGAAAAGTTTCATTAACTAGTTCCTATTGAAATGACCAACACTTTTAAAATTTTCACATCCTACAGTCCCTCTTGTTACTATTTTAGCAAAAACATCTCCACAATTCAAAAATGCTAGTGGTGTAGTCCACAATTCAAAACTGCTAGTGTTATAGGTTGTCAATTTGTGGCATTGCACGCAAAATTTTCTATATGCTATAAACTTTCTCATAACCATTTTCTGAACAGTCTATGATTAATGTTTTCGCTTGTTGTTTATGAATTCTTCGGCCACAAGGAATTATATTTTGTGTAGTCTATAGTGTTCTAAACAGATTTTCAATTATGGATATGTGCTTACAACCTTAATAAGTAGTCACTCTATAGAATTTTTAGCTACTGTGAACCTTTGCATTATACTACTGCTCGTTGGCATGTTTATTAGTTCAAGTAGTGCCTCTCTATAGAATTGGTTATCATGTTGCAAAACCTTGTAAATTAGGAGCTATGGTACAATAGTGCTGAACATTCAGATCCAACTTTCAGGCTTACTTTAACAATACCATTTATTTGTCACATCAAAAACTATGATATGAACATAGTGCTTACCTAACTATCCTTTTATACATTGTAATATTCAAAGATTATACAGATTTCTTCTTATATCGAGTTGCAAAAAGCTGTAAACCAAGGAAGACATAGGAATTGATGTCTGTTATAGAATCAAACTTAGCTTCCAAAAAATAATATTGAACGAAAATGTTAGGATATGAACAACCAGATTTTTTGCAACCATTAAACCATATACACAATATATGCCTGAAGCGATAAGCAACAATTAAACTATTGAAGGTACTTTATGGCCCTCGTATAAAAGAATTGAAATATTATAGTCTACAAGGTTTTTATATTTAATTTCTATGGAAAATAAAGTATCTTCAGACTTCTAAAAAACAAAAGGCAAAATGAACAACTACGGTTTACTAAATACAAAAATATATTAAAAAACCAGGCTTACTAACACACAGATCGCTGCAACATCTTACTAGATAAATTGCATAAAATAGCAAAAATCCTAACGTACAAAATGTTTAACAAAATTACCTTATTATGAAAGATCTAAAATTTGCAGTGATTATAAGGTTAATGCTGGTAGTTCTCCGGTTGCTAATAGGGTTGAGATCGACAAATCAGGATTTGAGCGAATCAAAGTGATAAAGAGAGAGGCGTAGGAGGAAAATAAGATTTGCAACAGAGGGATAAGATCTAGAACAACAGTGGAAAAGTAATTAGGGTTTATCATTGTTTTCACTTTTCAGAGAAGCGGGAAATGTTTTGTGTATTAGGCTACTAGCAAAAATAAAAGAGGGAAACAAGGCGCGTACGTAAACTAGGAATGATAAAAAGAGCGAAAGCGGCCTGCTGAATAAAAAGATAAAACTGACTTGATACAGCGCTTGGAAATCTATTTATATTTACAAAGCAATAAAAAAACAGCAGTTAACGGTGAATCGCTGTTGTGCATTGCTGTTATATGGCAACCAGAACAAGAAATATTTCAAAATATATACTCTTTGAAGAAAACATTTCCCATCAACATAATCAAAATTCAATCATTCTAACCAATTCACACAGAGAAAAAAATTAGTAGTGTAAGCCAGTTCATTAGAAGCAGATTAGGAAACTCATCATTACCGAAAACTAATGATATTCATCCAGGAATAATTCTTTTCATACCACACTAATACAAACATCAACATTCATCATTCCTTAACTCAGAAGAAAAAATAGTATCAAACATTCAAATGAAATTAGACTCAGGCGTATTAGTTAAATAACACAGGCTATAATCAAAACGTGCAAAATCAATAACCAAACCAATGAGCAGTGAATCTTTTAAGCCACACAGCAGTTTCAATAATAATGTTTTTAGAAATTTTCATTTTTGTAAATTTTAAGTTCTGACCTACTGCAAAGCTTATATAAGTATAAACTTAAGAGGAACCAGGCTTCTTTCAATAATCAGCATAAGAGTTAACAAAAATGTATATGAAAAGCAGTTCAACTTACCGTACCTGAGTGAGATCAAAGTCTGAATCAAAACCTAAAAATCCATGTCAGGATCAAAATATGAATTGAAGTTTGAATCGAAACTGAAGACTTTTGACATTAACCTTCTAACAAAAACTAAATTAGTATACGATCAATGGATACAAACATCAGAGAAAACAAGACGAATTAGAACTGAATCAGTCAACGTACCTGAACGAGAGAATTAGGGCACTATGAAATTAAAAAAATAAAGGAAATAGAGAACGACGAAAATTGAATGGAAGGGAATTAGGGCAGGATGAAATTGAGGAACGAGGGAAATGAAAAGAAGAGGGAATAAGAAGAGGGAAAGCAATTTTTTGCACAAAGTGTAATAATGAGAGAGGCAGTGAGAAATGTTTTGAACTTAACGTTATGTCAGCGTTTTGACGAAAATTAGTTCGTTTAAAATAATTTTTAACTGCATTTGTTTAATAAACGCTGATAATTGTTGCTGTTAAAAGTGAATTTTGTTGTAGTGGTTGTTTTAAATATAGATAAATAAATTTTTAAGTGAAATTTTTTTAATTACCAATTGAATTTGGGTTTATTTAAAATATATATGAATTGTTTGAATTGATTCTTAAATTTGATTGAACTTAAATTTGAAATCAAATTTAGATTTAAAAGAAGTATATCTTATATATAGTTTGATTTAAATAGTGGAATAAATACCAAAGCTTTATAAAAACATTTTGAATAAAGGCAAGTGTTAAGATGTTAACACCCAAATTAACAAAGGTAAATCATTTAACATAAAAACATATAAGTGTAACCATTGAAATATAACTTTTAAACAAGAATTTATTAAGAGTTAATATTCTTCTTTCTTAATTACATATGTGCTAAGTAGAGTTTATATATATAATTTAAAAAACATAAAACAAATGCCTTTTACATTTGTAAGCTCTGTAATGCATAAAAGCAACACTTGTAGCCTAAGTGACATTTGAATAACAAGTGTCTTTTTTTTAAATGAATTTTAGGTAAGAATTGAAACCATATTTTTATTCAGAGAAAAAAAATTCAAAGCAAAACAAAATTTTAAAAACTGGAAAAGCAAAAAGGCTTCAACCTGGAAAATTAAGTTTGTAATCAAGAAAGATCAAGCAAACAAATGCAAATCTGAAGCAAATTAAATGATCAAAGTAGATGCAATATGAATTCAACTCAAAACATCAGCAAGTTGTAAGCAATCCAAGATTTAACTCAATAGCAGATCAAAATTTCAAAGTACAGTTTCAGTTTGAAGCCTGCGCTTCCCTGCTTCATCATAGAGGTGAGTAAAACTTGACAAAAATTGTTATACCTTGAACTAGCATGCTATGATCCTATAAGTATGATTTGAATTTAACTGTGCTTGTTGCTTAAAATGATTTTAAGTACATAAATGGGTGTGAATATATATATTCATCACTGTGGTATAAAAGATAAGTCCCTGTTTTAACTGAGACAGGGAGTAACTTTTAAAATTTAAAATGAATTTGGTTGCATGCTAGCATGATTGAATATAAATGTGTAAATTGCATGTATATATAAGCAAATGTCTGGTGTGAATATATAATTGTGTGCAAGCTGTAAATATTTACTCTGTTTGTTTGGGTTTCCCAGGCTTAAAATTTCTGTTTAAAATCCTTATCTTTTAATTAGTTTCAGATAAGATGTAATTTTTAAATCAAAGCTGTTTGATTTATCTAGGTTGAGGTTTAAAAATTTAAGGAAGTAAAATAGAAGTTTGTTTGTCTCTGTAAAACATAAAACATCTGTGCATGTTTGATAAAATCAAAACCCAAACCTTGTAATTTGTAAATTCAGTTTGATGAATTAAATTCATAAACAAATTCATGATTTTTAACAATAAAATCAAAAAATTTAAATTAAGAATGGTGGTGCAGTTCTGGTGTGAACTGGAAATGAGAATTCTAAGTTTTCTGGTGATCCAAATACTAGTATGGGTCGAGACTTTGGGGTAATGATGGAGGATGTATCGTAGTTGATGGGAAACATACTGGATTCAAGCTTTGAGGCAGTGGTGATTTGGAATTGAACTTCATAACTCTAGTTTATCAGTGATCAAGAAAATTTGACTGTCGCGACTTATTTAGGGGATCGAGTTGTCCCAAATTCAGGGAGAAGATAGAAGGGATATGGAAAAGATTGTGGCCCGAGGTGAAAGTTCTCGGGTGATCGGTGTTTGGTGATTGAGGCGAAGTTCTGGATCGACATTGTTACAGTTTTTGAGCTCGAATGCTCGTTTTCGAGTTAAGGGTTCTGCAGTAGATTTGATGGTAGGAAACATATTGGGTGATGATCGATGACTTGCGAGTAGGGTCACGAACGGTCGGAAATGGCTGCCGTGATGGTACAGGTGTACGAGTTCATCGTGTGTCAGTAGTTTATTTTGGGAAAGAATAATACTCGAGTGTTACGAGTAGTTTCATGCTTTTGCTCGAAGTTTTGAGACAGTGGACTTGGAGTAGCCGTGTTGTGGTCTCGGGAGTGTTAGATGATACAGGTTTATGTGTAAACCTGACAGTATTGTAAAATTTGAATGTTTTCAAAAATGGAATGTTACGCGAGTTTTTATTCGAGTTAGTTAGTGTTTTGCTCGAGTAAATTACGTGTTGCTCGAGTTAGTTGAGTTACAGGTTAGAAACCTGTTTTATTTTCAAATTTTAAACTGAATTTAAAATATTAAACAAGAATTTAAAACAAGTTTTAAATCTAATTTTAAATTATGGATTCAAGTAATTTGAATCATAGTTGGAAATGAATTAGTTTTGAATTCAAATTTTGTTTAAAATGCTTTTAAAAGGGGTTTATTGTTAAAATTGTTTTTAAAGAAATTTGAATTTAAATTGGTAATTGAAATGTAAAGAATGTTTTAAATAAATTTTAAATCTGATTCAAATTTGAATTTGAATCTTTGTTTTGAATTAAATTTAAAAGTTTTATAAATTTAAGTGTCTAAACAATTTTGAATGATAAAGAAAAATTTAAATGTTTTGAATTTAAAAAGGAATTTGTTTTAAATCTTGTAAAATTCCTTTTATAAGGAAAGTATTATTTATCATTTAAAGGATTTAAACTGATGTTAAACTTGTTAAAGTTAATTTAGAAGTTAATGATTTGTTATTCATTTAATTATTAGGGTAATTAAATGAATAATTAATTTATGTAAAAAATTTATGAAGTAGACAATTACTTAATTAAGTTTAAGGATTAAGATTTACTAATTAAGTAATTAGTGAGTAATTAATTAAGTAATTAAAGGTTACTTAACTAATGATTAAGAAGTGCTTAACTAAGTTTTATTAATTAATAATTAAGGTTTTATTTATTAATAATTAAAGAATAATTAATCCGTAAATTAAGGATTAATTAAGAAATTTGTTAAGTGGTAATTAATTGATAAATCAATGGTGATTAAAGGATTAATCAAATGGTAATTGGGGATTGATTATCTGTTAATTAAGGATGGGTTAACAGTTAATTAAGGATTCTTAATTGATAAATAAAGGATAATTGATATGGGGTTAGGGATTAATAAATTGATTGATTGAGTTAATCAAGGATATGATTAATTAATTAAGATTGGCAATTAATTGTATAAGCAAGATTATGTGATTAATTCTTAAGGAATTAATTTAATTTAAGTAATTAAATTAATTGTGATATGAATTGTTAATGCTTGCTTATGGATGATTGGTTGTTGAATGTCTGATTTGGATGATGTCTATTGAATTGATATCTATTGATGAATAATCAAGATTGATTAATGGATGTAATTAAGTTAAAGGATTAATTATTATATGAAATTTAAGAATAACTCACTAACAAAAGCAATTAGAGGATTATTGAATTTATGGTAATTAATGGAAGTGATCAATCTTGCTTATTAATGATTGAATTATGAGGAGTACTTTGAATTGGTGGATATCTCTATTATGAATTGATTTGTGATATGATATGATAGATGGGCAATGATAAGGTGATTATTAATCAATTAGGAATTGCTGTGTAAAATGTTATCCGATGATTAAAATTGAATTGTATTTAATTGGATAACTTGGTTTTAAATGTCATTGGATTCGAAGAGACCGGAGTCGGGTATTAGAAATACCCGAAACCACTTCGATTCTATATAGATTTGATATGTGAAATCAATAGGCTGTTATGGAATGATTTAAGTGAATTGGACCATTTAATAAGTTTTGGCACTTAGAAATTAATGTGTGAAGTTGATGTCTATAATAATTTATGAAGTTGAAATTGATATAAGTTACCCCGGGTTTATATAAATTGTATGCTTTTGTATACCAGTTAGATGGGTTTACTCACGCTGGTTTCCAGCCTGACCCGGGTGTTACTTTGATGTAATGCTCGGGTCAGACCGAGTATTATAGATTTTCAGGTAAAGACGTTCTGGAGCTCAGGAAGGCGAGCTGGATGACTGGAACGTATGGAACGTACCCGCTGTGATATATAGTTATGTCTAGGACATGTTGTTTTATAATTGTCCTGTATTGTGTAAATGTTATAACTTTGATATATGAAAATGTAAATGTACCGATACTGTTCTTTTGCAAACTGTTATTATGTGATATTATATTTTGATCCGCTGCGAATGTGAGGTTTCTGTGTTTTGTTTCTGTTTCTTCTTCTTCTATCTCTTCTTCTTTTTTCTAACTATCTGGAATTTTCGGGATCGAAATTTTCGGGTCGTTACATTTGGTATCAGAGCTGAAGGTTAAGCGAGAACCTTGGCTCTGGTGGGACTACTCATTAAGGATAGGGTAAGTGGTACCCTAGGATGAGTTGAGTGTGTGTGTGTGTGTGTGTATGAGAGAGCGTACTTGTTATTTTCTTATATAAAGGTTTTTAAATGATTTCAAAAGTAAATGAATCTTATATAAGAAATAGATTATCTATTATATTAAGGAAATTGGTTGTAGTTAAATTAAAAGTAATAGTAAGAATTAAATTAAGAAGTAATAGAATGCAACCAAATTGAAATTAGAATTAAATAAAGATAAGTTTGAAATGGATTCAAACTAAAATTGAAATCTTGAATTGGAGGAGTATTTCAGAATAAGATGAATTAGAATTGGTTTCAAATCAGAAAATAGAATGGATATTGTGTTTAATAATGGGATGATTGTTTTTCAATAAACAATAAAATGTTTTAAGGAAGTAACCATTTAAAAAGAGTAACTTGTAAGTTTGAAAGGATGTAAATTAAAATGTGTTTCAAATTGTGTAGTTTTGAATTCTAAATTTAAACATTTGAATTGGTTTCAAATTGTTAAAGGAGATAATATTTGAATATGATCTTATTTTAAATAAGAGATGTTATTTAATATATTCGAATGAAAGGGGGTCCTATTTCAAACAAGGGTTGTTTGAAATTTTAAAGGAATTTGTTTGAATTTGAAACCAGAGGTAGTTTAAAATTTAAAGTGTAATTTGGTATGTAAAAGAAGTTAATATGTATATATGTGGATATACATAATATCAAAGATGATTTGAAATAAACTCTAAATGTGGAGTTTTGAATTTGGAATAAGATGTGATACCCAAAATTGATAAGTTTTTGAACTTAATAAGTGGGAAGATTATTTATGAAAGTTCAAACTGGGTAAAGTTGACTAGATTAAGTGAATTGAGTTTAACTTGGGAAAAAGTTAAATAAGTTGGAATGATCAACATGATTTGGGAATTTCAAGATGGAATTGGATTATTTGAAACAATTTGAAATTGAACTGGATTCAATTTGAAATTAGTCCAAATTGATTTGAATAATTTGGAATTGTAATTAAAGTTGAATAATTTTAAAATTCAAATGGAATTTGAATTTAATTTGGGAAGAAATCAAGAATAATTCAACTTGATTTGGAAATGGAGTTTGAAATTGGGATTAAATCAAACTGGAATTGAAATGAATTGAAGTTGGAACTAGTTCAATTAAAATTTATTTGAATTAGTAGAATTTGAGATCAAGGTTGGATAAAGTTAAATTTGGAAAGAAATTGAGGTTAATTCAATTTTAATTGGGGTTGAATCAATTTCAATGGAAATTGAAGTTATTTAAATGAGAGTTAAGTCAATTTAAATGGAAGTGGAATTTAAATTGAATTGATTTGGAATGGAGATTGGGAAGTGAGCAGTTTTGACTCTGGACTATTTTTAATATAAATTGTTTTAATATAAACCTATTTTTCCAAGCTATTTATTATATATATAACCTTTCTTTTTAAAAAAAAAAGCCAAACTATCTTATATTTGTTTTACAATTATTTTTGAAACCTTTTAACATTTTTCCAGCTGTTTTATAAACTAATTACTATATTTCAACTATTTTACAAAACTAATTACTATCTTACTATTATTTGCAATTGTCTAAAATTTCTATAATTGTTTTAACTATTTTCTAATATTTTACACCTATTTTACAAACTAGTAATTATTTTTCAACTACTTATCTGTTTTTAAAAATTTTCAAGTTATTTTCTAAATAAACTGGTCGGAGTTCAAACCGTTATTGGTTAAATACCCAATCGAGATAAGAATAGAGGTAATAATCCAAATGGATTGAAGCAATAGTGAGTAGGTGAATGATAATCAAAATGAATGTGAATAGAAATGGAATTGATTTGGCTAATAACCAATAAAGATAAATACGTAGGGTGTACGTATGTTATTCTATTCACATAGTAATTTGATCCAGATTCGAGCACAGAATTTCGAGATAATTATATCGATCCGAGTGGGATTTTTCACTCGATTTTCGACGACGAACCTGGATATGGATTGTTGATTGGTTATGGATGTTCTCTATCATAGTTATGACTATGCAAGGAGAATGACGGTTTCTGATCAAGAAACCAGATCTGTGTCCGCACTAGGAAGTCGGGTGGACGATACTAGTTCGGAAGTGAAATTGTGTGATCGAGTGAGCGATCAGATTAGATTGGTATGAGTACGGACGATATGTGTACATCGTACGGATTTGGATGAAATTGATATTGAAAAGAGTAATCAAATTGGGATATTTGGTTTTGAATAAACAAAGTTGTATATCTTTGTTATATAAGATAAATCTTCCCTTGTTGAATTTATTGCTGGAAGAAAAATGCTTTGAAATGTTTGAAGTATAAAAGGAGTTTATACAAGATTGAAATGATCCAAAGTTTTAAAAGATTATATATATCTGTAAAGGATCTTATGAGGATTTTGGAAAAGGTTTTGGGAACCTTTGGATTTGGAAAGGCTTTTTATTTTTGGGTAAAATCAATATGAGAATTCGGAAAGCCTAGTTTGAGAATTTATCGATTTTGGGATAATCGATTTTGTGTAAAGGAGCTTTGTATGAGATCATACTAGGTGTATGATTTGAAGATACTATATGTATATAGTATAAAATGTTTTGATGATGCCTCCGGGGAAAAAGGCGCTCCCTTGAAATGAACTTCTCAGGAGTACCACCGGGTGGTGCTGCCTTGAGCCTCAGGGGGGGGGGGGGGTTCTAAAGTTGATCCTGTGAGGAGTCCGGACGAAACTAGTTTCTGGGGATTATGAGTAGAATATACCATAGCGAAAGTCGTGTGTGCCGCTGAGAGCCAACAGTTACATGGACTTTTGCTGCGATAGCAACGTAACCCAGGATGTAACTGCGACCTATGGTATAACATAACGAAAGTCGTGTGTGCTGCTGAGAGCCAACAGTCTGCGTTTGATTTTATATCGGCAGACTGCGACCTATGTAGGAGTGGAGATGTTTCATTTCGACAGTGAAAATCAGAGGTCGCTGAGAGCCTGCAGTTACATAGACTTTTGCTACGACGGCAACGTAACCCTGGGTGTAACTGTGATCTGTTGTGTGGGTTCCATGGCATAATCGAGAGGCCGCAGAGAGCCTGCAGTTACATGGACTTTTGCTGCGACGGCAACGTAACGCTGGAATGTAACTGTGACCATGGATGGGGTGATGATTTCCAGAGCATTCTCACCAAATTCCTCTATTTTCAAAATGTTTTCGATATTTTCAATAAAATTATTTTCGAAGTATTTTCACTGGGTGTTAAAAATGGGTCTGCTAAGTACTTATAAATTTTCAGTCTTACGCCTGATCAACGTATGACCGAATTTCTGTAAGAACGAAGTTGGACTTGTGGAAACATCGAGTTATAAAAGTATTTTTATAAAACTATTTTGGTAATATTATATAGATTTTTAAATATTTTAAAGTTATCAAAGAAAGACTTTTCTGATAATAATCATTTTAATAAATTCTGATTTCGTTCCTTTTCGAGGACGAAAAGATTCTAAGGGGGGAGGAATGTGATAACCTGGATTTTCGGGTATAAAATAATTGAATAATTATCTAAATTTAAATTGAAATACTGATTTATAGATTGGAAGAATAATGTGATAATCTCCGTTACAAATTATTTATATTTGACAAATTGTTATCTTCAAACAATAATGATGATGGGTTGTTTTAAATATAGATAAATAAATTTTTAAGTGAATTTTTTTTTAATTACCAATTTAATTTGGGTTTATTTAAAATATATATGAATTGTTTGAATTGATTCTTAAATTTGATTGAACTTAAATTTGAAATCAAATTTAGATTTAAAAGAAGTATATCTTATATATAGTTTAATTTAAATAGTGGAATAAATACCAAAGCTTTATAAAAACATTTTGAATAAAGGCAAGTGTTAAGATGTTAACACCCAAATTAACAAAGGTAAATCATTTAACATAAAAACATATAAGTGTAACCATTGAAATATAACTTTTAAACAAGAATTTATTAAGAGTTAATATTCTTCTTTCTTAATTACATATGTGCTAAGTAGAGTTTATATATATAATTTAAAAAACATAAAACAAATGCCTTTTACATTTGTAAGCTCTCTAATGCATAAAAGCAACACTTGTAGCCTAAGTGACATTTGAATAACAAGTGTCTTTCTTATTTTTTTTTAAATGAAAATTAGGTAAGAATTGAAACCAGATTTTTATTCGGAGAAAAAAAATCCAAAGAAAAACAAAATTTCAAAAACTGGAAAAGCAAAAAGGCTTCAACCTGGAAAATTAAGTCTGTAATCAAGAAAGATCAAGCAAACAAATGCAAATCTGAAGAAAATTAAATGATCAAAGCAGATGCAATATGAATTCAACTCAAAACATCAGCAAGTTGTAAGCAATCCAAGATTTAACTCAATAGCAGATCAAAATTTCAAAGTACAGTTTCAGTTTCAAGCCTGCGCTTCTCTGCTTCATCTAGAGGTGAGTAAAACTTGACAAAAATTGTTATACCTTGAACTAGCATACTATGATCCTATAAGTATGATTTGAATTTAACTGTGCTTGTTGCTTAAAATGATTTTAAGTACATAAATGGGTGTGAATATTTATATTCATCACTGTGGTATAAAAGATAAGTCCCTGTTTTAACTGAGACAGGGAGTAACTTTTAAAATTTAAAACGAATTTGGTTGCATGCTAGCATGATTGAATATAAATGTGTAAATTGCATGTATATATAAGCAAATGTCTGGTGTGAATATATAATTGTGTGCAAGCTGTAAATATTTACTCTGTTTGTTTGGGTTTCCCAGGCTTAAAATTTCTGTTTAAAATCCTTATCTTTTAATTAGTTTCAGATAAGATGTAATTTTTAAATCAAAGCTGTTTGATTTATCTAGGTTGAGGTTTAAAAATTTAAGGAAGTAAAATAGAAGTTTGTTTGTCTCTGTAAAACATAAAACATCTGTGCATGTTTGATAAAATCAAAACCCAAACCTTGTAATTTGTAAATTCAGTTTGATGAATTAAATTCATAAACAAATTCATGATTTTTAACACTAAAATCAAAAATTTTAAATTAAGAATGGTGGTGCAGTTCTGGTGTGAACTGGAAATGAGAATTCTAAGTTTTCTGGTGATCCAAATACTAGTATGGGTCGAGACTTTGGGGTAATGATGGAGGATGGATCGTAGTTGATGGGAAAAATACTGGATTCAAGCTTTGAGGCAGTGGTGATTTGGAATTGAACTTCATAACCCTAGTTTGTCAGTGATCAGGAAAATTTGACTGTCGCGACTTATTCAGGGGATCGAGTTGCCCCAAATTCAGGGAGAAGATAGAAGGGATATGGAAAAGATTGTGGCCGGAGGTGAAAGTTCTCGGGTGATCGGTGTTTGGTGATTGAGGCGAAGTTCTGGATCGACATTGTTATAGTTTTTGAGCTCGAATGCTCGTTTTCGAGTTAGGGGTTCTGCAATAGATTTGATGGTAGGAAACGTATTGGGTGATGATCGATGACTTGCGAGTAAGGTCGCGAACGGTCGGAAATGGCTGCCGTGATGGTACAGGTGTACGAGTTCATCGTGTGTCAGTAGTTTATTTTGGGAAAGAATAATTCTCGAGTGTTACGAGTAGTTTCATGCTTTTGCTCGAAGTTTTGAGACAGTGGACTCGGAGTAGCCGTGTTGTGGTCTCGGGAGTGTTAGATGATACATGTTTATGTGTAAACCTGACAGTATTGTAAAATTTGAATGTTTTCAAAAATGGAATGTTACGCGAGTTTTTATTCGAGTTAGTTAGTGTTTTGCTCGAGTAAATTACGTGTTGCTTGAGTTAGTTGAGTTACAGGTTAGAAACCTGTTTTATTTTCAAATTTTAAACTGAATTTAAAATATTAAACAAGAATTTAAAACAAGTTTTAAATCTAATTTTAAATTATGGATTCAAGTAATTTGAATCATAGTTGGAAATGAATTAGTTTTGAATTCAAATTTTGTTTAAAATGCTTTTAAAAGGGGTTTATTGTTAAAATTGTTTTTAAAGAAATTTGAATTTAAATTGGTAATTGAAATGTAAAGAAATGTTTTAAATAAATTTTAAATCTGATTCAAATCTAAATTTGAATCTTTGTTTTAAATTAAATTTAAAAGTTTTATAAATTTAAGTGTCTAAACAATTTTGAATGATAAAGAAAATTTTAAATGTTTTGAATTTAAAAAGGAATTTGTTTTAAATCTTGTAAAATTCCTTTTATAAGGAAAGTATTATTTATCATTTAAAGCATTTAAACTGATGTTAAACTTGTTAAAGTTAATTTAGAAGTTAATGATTTGTTATTCATTTAATTATTAGGGTAATTAAATGAATAATTAATTTATGTAAAAAAATTATGAAGTAGATAATTACTTAATTAAGTCTAAGGATTAAGATTTACTAATTAAGTAATTAGTGAGTAATTAATTAAGTAATTAAAGGTTACTTAACTAATGATTAAGAAGTGCTTAACTAAGTTTTATTAATTAATAATTTAGGTTTTATTAACTAATAATTAAAGAATAATTAATCCATAAATTAAGGATTAATTAAGAAATTTGTTAAGTGGTAATTAATTGATTAATGAATGGTGATTAAAGGATTAATCAAATGGTAATTGGGGATTGATTATCTGTTAATTAAGGATGGGTTAACAGTTAATTAGGGATTCTTAATTGATAAATAAAGGATAATTGATATGGGGTTAGGGATTAATAAATTGATTGATTGAGTTAATCAAGGATATGATTAATTAATTAAGGTTGGTAATTAATTGTATAAGCAAGATTATGTGATTAATTCTTAAGGAATTAATTTAATTTAAGTAATTAAATTAATTGTGATATGAATTGTTAATGCTTGCTTATGGATGATTGGTTGTTGAATGTTTGATTTGGATGATATCTATTGAATTGATATCTATCGATGAATAATCAAGATTGATTAATGAATGTAATTAAGTTAAAGGATTAATTATTATATGAAATTTAAGAATAACTCACTAACAAAAGCAATTAGAGGATTATTGAATTTATGGTAATTAATGGAAGTGATCAATCTTGCTTATTAATGATTGAATTATGAGGAGTACTTTGAATTGGTGGATATCTCTATTATGAATTGATTTGTGATATGATATGATGGTTGGGCAATGATAAGGTGATTATTAATCAATTAGGAATTGCTGTGTAAAATGTTATCCGATGATTAAAATTGAATTGTGTTTAATTGGATAATTTGGTTTTAAATGTCATTGGATTCGAAGAGACCGGAGTCGGGTATTAGAAATACCCGAAAGCACTTCGATTCTATATAGATTTGATATGTGAAATCAATAGGCTGTTATGGAATGATTTAAGTGAATTGGACCATTTAATAAGTTTTGGCACTTAGAAATTAATGTGTGAAGTTGATGTCTATAATAATTTATGAAGTTGAAATTGATATAAGTTACCCCGGGTTTATATAAATTGTATGCTTTTGTATTCCAAGTTAGATGGGTTTACTCACGCTGGTTTCCAGCCTGACCCGGGTGTTACTTTGATGTAATGCTCGGGTCAGACCGAGTATTACAGATTTTCAGGTAAGGACGTTCTGGAGCTCAGGAAGGCGAGTTGGATGGCTGGAACGTACGGAGCGTACCCGCTGTGATATATAGTTATGTCTACGATGATAGGTTATTTTGTCATGATAGGAAAAAATATCACTTAGACATTCTAATGTAGTGATCAGATTGTATATACCGTAGAAATCCCTAGTTGTGAGGTAAATGCTTTGTTAGGTGTTGTGGAGGTAGAAGACGAGTTGAGTCAAGTTGTCGTGGTTAGGGAATTTGCAGATGTCTTCGAGCCGGTAGTTGGATTGCCACGAAATGAGCTATTGAGTTTCAGATATATTTGGTGCCTGGAGCAGAACTTGTGAGTAGATCGCCAAGTAGGATGGCACCTATCGGAATGAAAGAGCTGAAGGTGCAGTTGGTGGATTTTTAAGGCAATAATTTTATTAGACATAGTAGTTCACCTTAGGGAGCAGCCACAGTGTTTGCTAAGAGGCCGGACGAATCGTCAAGGTTGTGTATCAATTATTGTAATTTAAATGAGAAGACGGTAAAGGATCAATATCCGTTGCCTAGAATTGATGATTTGTTTGATCCATTGAGTGGAGCCAAGGTATTTTCTCAATTGGATTTAGCAACAGGTTTTCATCATCTTGGAGTAGCAGAGGATAGCATTCCTTTGATGGCGTTTAGAACCAAATATGGATCATACGAATGGTTAGCTATGCCATTTGGACTAACTAATGCGCCAGCATTCTTTGTGGATTTAATGATCCGAATCTTTTGAGAGCACTTAGACAGCTTCGTGTTTGTTTTTATAGATGGTATTTTTGTATACTCTAAAGATGAAAGGGAGCATGAAGTCCATCTTTGAATTGTGCTTGAGATGCTAACGTAGAATCAACTGAAGGCAAAGTTTTCGAAGTGTCATTTCTGGAAGAAGGAAGTGAAATTTCTTGGTCATGTAGTCTTAGAGAAAGGGTTGTCTGTAGATCCGACCAAGATTGAAGCGATGAATAATTGGAAGAGACCCGAGATAGTGACTGAGATAAAGAGTTTTCTTGAGTTGGCTAGATATTACAGGAGGTTTATAAAGGATTTTTCGTGGATAGCAGCACCGATGACCAAGCTAACGTGAAAAGATGTGAAGTTTGTTTGGACTGATAATGTGAGGAAGCATTCTAGGGCTTGAAACACTTATTGACCCATGCACTTGTATTAGTTGTTCCGGAGGAGAATCAAAATTTGGTAGTTTATGCAGATGCATTGAACTGGATTAGGAGCTACGTTAATGTATAAAGGTACAGTGATTGCCCATGCTTCTTGACAACTTAGGCCGCATGAAGTTAGATATCCAACGCATGATTTGGATTTGGCTGTGGTGATTTTTACATTGAAGGTGTGGTGACATTACCTTTTGGGAGAGTGGTTTAAGATTTATACAGATCATAAGTTATGAAAGTATTTGTTCTCTCAAAAGGAGCTGAATATGAGACATCAAAGATGGTTAGAGTTTATTGCTGCTTATGATTTTGGTATTGAGTATACACAAGGAAAAGGCAACAAAGTTGCAGAGCATTTAGCAGAAAGCATCAAAATGCAGTGTTGGCAATGATAGCAGAGTGGAAAGATTTATAAGTGTTGTCGACTTGCAGAGTACAGTGGAGATCTAAGGACGGGTTTAGAGGAGAACCAGTTATGTTGTCTTGTTTAGAAGTTCAACCGATGATGATCGAAAAGATCACTTTTAAACTGGAGTAGGATCCAGTGTTAGTTGAACAGATCCAAAAGTTAAGGGATGGAACAGAGAGCGGTGACTTGAAGGATTTTAGTCTTGATCGGAATGAGTGGCTAGGAAGGTTATGTGTTTCGAATGTGGGAGACAAAATGAAGTTTTGGAGGAACGCCATCATTCGAAGTTCACTATTCATCCAGGAGGAACTAAGATGTATCAAGACATGAAGAGAAGTTTCTTCTGAGAAGGTATGAAGAGGGATGTAGGCGTATGGGTTAAGTAGTATTTAAACTGCCAACATGTAAAACCTAAACATCAGAAGCCAAGTGGGTTGCTTCAGCCATTGGACATTCCACTATGGAAGTGGGATTCTATTTCTATGGATTCCATAGACGAGCTGCCAAGATCTAATAAAAAATAATGAAAGTATATAGGTCTTAGTGGATAGATTGACCAAAAGTGCCCATTTCATTCCAGTTAAGTCAACTAGGATGACACATGTTCTGGCTAAGTTATTTATGAAGAATATAGTTAGACTTCATAGAATTCCTAGTAGTATCACAAGTGATAGAGATTCCTTATTCACTAGCGAGTTCTATAAGAGTCTACATGATATTTTAGAAATCAAGTTCAAGATGAGTACCTCTTACCATCCGCAACCGATGGGAAAATGGAAAGAGTTAACAAAGTCTTGGAGGATTTGTTACAAGCTTGTATGTTAGATTTTGGAGGATTATGGAAAGACCATCCACACTTAGTCGAGTTTACATATAGCAACAATTATCAGACTAGTATAGGGATGGCATCGTTTGAAGCTTTGTATGGAAGGCCATGCAAATCTCCCGTTTGTGGGTTAGAGACCGATGATATGTTGGTTCTTGGTCTGGACTTGGTTAGAGAAGCTATAGAAAAGATTGAGTTGATTTAGGCTAGGACGAAGGAAGCTCATCCTAGGAAGAAGAGTTATGCAGTAGAACACAGAAAGATTTAGATTTCTCCGTTGGAGACCATGTGCTTATTAATGTATCACTGAGGAAGGGGGTGATTAGGTTCGGAAATCATGAAAGTTCATATCGAGATTCATAGGACCATTTCCTATTGTAGAGAGCATCGGGAAACTCGCATATAGAGTAGAATTACCGAATATTTTTGAGAGAGTCCACGATGTTTTTCATGTTTCTCATCTAAGGAAGTGTGTTAGAGATCTGGAGTCTACTATAGCACCGACTGTGTTAGATGATTTAGTAGTAGAATCGAACTTAAATATAGTTACAGAGCCGCTTCGTATAGTTGCGAGAGATGAGAAGAGGCTTAGAAACAAGACAATCGGGTTAGTGAAAGTCCAATGGGGCGACGATGAGAGAGACTATACTTGAAAGACTTAGAGCATGATTAGAGATACTTATCCTGATTTGTTTGATGGTATGTTTTACCTTTTCGATTGACTTATTGTGTACCTTATCGTAATTTCGAGGACGAACTTTTTTAAGGAGGGGAGATTGTAACACCCCATATTTCTAGTAACATTATTTAGGATATTTAATTAGCTAAATTAAATAAAATAATATGATGATTAGGGGATTGAGATTTGTGATCAATAGAGGTTGCCGTGCCGTGTTAATGAATAAATTAAAATGAGCTAACATGAATTAAAATAGAAAAGGGTAATAGGTGAGGGCAAAGTTGGAATAAGAATATTCTTATACCCTAAACCCTTAGGAATTCATTCACATGTTCATTTGCAATATTAAAATGAAGTAGAGGCGGCCACCATTAGCAAGGAAGAGGCAGATAAATAGAAAAGCCGAGGAAGAAGATTAATCAAATTAAAGTTATTAAAACCTCAAACTCCTTAATCTCAAATCTAAGGTGAATAATGGCTGCTTCTCATATTTATTTATTTATTTTCGGTTTTAAGGTTTAATCCGATTTATCTTGCAAGGTATGCCTTTGAATGATTAATTGTTTATATATCCTTGTCGATGATTTATGCTCATTCATATAGGTTTTATGATATGTTTTAATGTGAAAATCTTATTTAATGACATCCAAACGCCTTGATATTTTAGACTTAGATCAGAAATGATATTTTAGAGATGTGTTTCAATTTTCATATTTTTCTGAATTAATGTGGATTTTATTTTAGTTTTCTAGTGAAGAAAATGTATGTTTGGGTTTAAAAATTATGCACAGCTAAATAGTATATGTTTGGGTCTGAAATTAATATATGTTAGAAACCATATTGAAAACGATTTTCTGGAATTTTTGTAGAATTTTCCTAAGTATTTTAATAGATATATAAAATTATTTAAGGTATGGGACTTAAATGTTTT
The DNA here is from genome assembly GCA_030765085.1 of Allium cepa. NCBI lineage: Eukaryota > Viridiplantae > Streptophyta > Magnoliopsida > Asparagales > Amaryllidaceae > Allium > Allium cepa. The sequence goes on along the minus strand of CM060929.1, from coordinate 402,213,410 downwards.
ATATATATACTTATAAAAGTGAAAGGATATTTTGTAAATTATTGAAATTGTTTAATTTTGAAATTTCGGCGGTTCTTATAGAAAAGAAATTAGCAACCAATAATATTTTGACAAATAAGGCAGGATAGTTAAAAATAATCTATTTAAAGTTAAAATCAGTTTTTGCATGCTTTTAGCCTGTTTCGCCACTTTCGACACTCGGGGTTCCGACCTAGTAGCTCCGTCTCCATCACCATCGAAACTAATGCGCATGACATCAAAGACTTGGTGCGCAGTGAATTGGATATAGGTGAAAGGTATTGGGCCAAAACCAGAGATTTCGAAGGGGTCGAAGCGCTACTTTGCTTTCAAATGAAAACGCGCTCGCTTTGCTTTCGAAAGTAATGCTTTCGACTTGGTTGGCATCCGACTGAATCAAATTGATTTAAGGAAAGGTTTTGAATGGGTTTGGTTTCGGAAGGCTTGGTTTCGAAAGGTTTGGAAGGTTTGGTTTCGAAACCATCACTTCATTACTTAGGAAATACTTTCAAAATAGTGCTTTCGGCTTAAATGTTTTTTATGACCCTTTTGCTCAATTGAAGGTAGAACCCAAATGGTTTCGAAGAAGATGGTTTTAAATGGTTTCAAAATGAAGGTCCATATGTCTTACTTGAACCCAAATGCTTTCAAAAGGTCTGATGTTTTAATGCTTTTGAAAGGTTTTAATGAAAGTTTCGAAGCAGTGGTTCCCCAACGATTTCGAAAGGTTTAAAAGGAAGGTTTCGAAAGGTTTGGAAGGAAAGTTTTCCAATGTTTTCAAAAGGAAAGGTTTTTACGTTTTAAAGATAAAATATCTAAGGTTTATAGCTTTCAAAGGGAAGATTTTTCAATGGTTTTGAAAGGTTTGTATGAATGATTTCGAAAGGAATGTTCGGGCCTTTTGGCATAGGTAAAAGAAAGGGTTTACTTGGTTTTGAAAGGAGTACATTTAATGGATTCTAAAAGGGTACTTTCCAAAGTCTAATTGTTTTCATCAACAAAGATTTGAGTAAAGTATATATAACATGGCAATGCGATTTTGAGCGAAGCATAAGGTATATATTTTCCTTGTTTAAGTTTGCTTTATAGGTTTTAAATAAATTTGAGATGAAAAGGTTTTCAAGGAAAATTTAACGAACGATTACCCTGAGTAAAATGACTTAGTTATTTGTATACCAGATTGGACTGGTACAGGGCCACGCCCTATACGTTAGGTATTAGCCCCTATCTAATTTAGTCCAAAATTCCAATGTGTAGGGCTTTGTCACAGGTGATACTCAAATAATGTTACACACAGAAGGGAATATGTTCATGCAGAGATAGGTTATTGGTGAGCCCGCAAAACCATTAAGATCAAATGACCCTGAGAAAAGATATATTAGTGACAGACCATCCAGAAGAGGAGTGTCTAACAGGTGTTAGATCATTTGTTTATATTGTCTAGTAGGCCCGAGTCAGCCAATGGTTAGCAGCCAGCCACACAAAACTATAGCGTTCAGATAGATAGTCCATTTTCTACTTGATATGAATGTTCATATGATAATTCTTTACAGTTTTAACCAGTTTGGTTGCAGGATTACGATTTGCAAAAGATATGTTTTAAAAGGATACCAGTGAGGGGAAACCCATTCTGCTAAGCGACATGGTCTCACTTACTATCAAATAACCGAGATGTATAGTATTATTCATACCAAGTTTTATGTCTAACTCAAAGTTTATATTTTTCCCCTTAAACTCTCGGGTGCTCAAAATTGATTTGAGTAGACTGATGGTTGAGGATTTTCAAGTTTTTAGTAGGTTGGCGGATAAAGCTTCCGGAGATGAGCAGGAGGCTGACGGATAGCTATTTAGGAGATGCTGCTTTATTTTGCTTGATTCCGCTGTGTGCATTAAGTCATTTATGATTATATAGTACTTTGGTCAACCATGGGTGCATCATCATATGTCGCTCATGGCGTATTTTGTAATAATAATATTTTATCTAAACCTGGAAAAGTGATGGGATTATATAATAGAGTATGAAACATGTTTTGTAAAATGTAATGTGAAAAGTAGTTTTTGAAATCTGTGTTTTTGTAACAGCCCGCAAATCCGTACTCCTTGAGTCAACACTATTCTACCTAAATCAACTCAAGTTGTACAGAAATGCGAACCATTTATGTTAGAGAAAAAGAGGTAGAAGAAGAAAATAGAAAACAACATCAGAATCTAACCATCGCAACAGACTAAAATATAATAGAAAATAAATGATCTTTACTCAAAACAAATCAGATATACATGTTTATAAATTACATCATCAGAGTACATCACTCAGCACAACAACAACATACCAATGGATACATAGTAACTCAATCACAGCGGAAAATATATATATACAAATACGGTGGTACGTATCGCCATCCTACTCGTCTCCTGAGCTCCACAGCATCATATCCTGTATCCTATAATACTCGGCCTGACCCGAGCATTATAGTTTAATAATACCCGAGTCAGTCTGGAATACCAGCGTGAGAAAATCACACCTAATTGATTATTAGAGTTTTAAACATCCTTTGAAAACAAAAGCATCTCGTAAGACCACGCCACAAATAAACATGTCGGGTTTTTACCTTACGATAGCTAAAACAATTTTTATAGAAATCCTCTGATATTATAATAGGGTCTATATACAAATACTTATAAAATAGCCGAAATTGTTACATTCATTAAATTCCAGCTACTAGCCACAGAGTGGGTAATACAAACAAAACTTGTACAAGGCTCGTAGGGAGAATGGATTTCCAACCAATGACTAGGCACTGGGGTACCACCTGTCACAGTACGGGGCCTAGATCACCGTACCGAGGAGTACGCCCGCTCCCCTGCAACACAAGGCCGGGACTACCCCTTACTGGATAATCCCGAGTGAGATCACCCCGTGGTTGGGATCAGCAACCGCCCACTAAGCCGAAATAAAAAGGGATATCTAGACAGGAATGACCTCACCCTGCTTGGGTGCTACCCACCTAGCCTTGTTGCATAACCCCTAATTTTCAGTCATTCCCATTTGATGAGGCTTGAGGCTAAGCGTTACCTTTTAGAACATATTCCTTAGAATGCCCATCGTCCACCTGACGATGTTTCGCAAGCATTCATCCATATAAGTCCGTCCCGGGTTCGAACGGAACCGAAGACACTATTCCTACTACATCCATTTTGGAAATATCCTCAGGATTAGTAGCGACTAGCCCTTGCACTTCATCGCTCCATCTTCGAATCCAAAATCTTTTTCACGAAACGTACAAACCGGATCGAAGTGGTTTTCGAGAAATAATTCTCGATCTCGGTCTCTTCGAAACGATTAACGCATTTGGCCAATATTGATAGTCGGTTATTTAACTATCAATTAATATTCACAAACAACCATCCAACAATAAATAATTTTCCAAATTATTTATTAACCTCAAAATATCTTCACAAGATATATTTCTATTTTCAATCCTTTGAAAACAGTTTCAAAACCATCTTTCTTTTCAGAATAAACTTTCCCAAATATTTTCTATCTCCTCTGAAATCACCAAGCACAAAACTAGAGTTTTAAAATAATTTAAACACTTTACTTTGAAATATACTTTTCAAACATTTAAATTAAAACTACTTTAATAATTTGTTAAAATACATATATGAATATTTGAAAATAAAGTTACTTAATAAATATAAAACTAGATTTTTTACTTTTACTAAACAAAACACCAAATCACTTTTTAAATAAGTACTGCTCTAATAACTTAAAGGGAATTACTTACTTTAGACTTTAAATATTAGAAATAATAAATTTTTCAAAACATACCTTTAAAAACAATTTTAAAACTATTAACTTATATTTAAAAATTTACTTTGAAAACGTACTTGGTTATCCAGGGAGAATTCCAACTTCAATCACTTAAATCAAATTTCCAAATTGATTCCCAATTTATTCCATTTGAAATAAATATCTTTACTTTCTTAATTCATTTTAAAATTCATTAATTTTGGACTTTATTACTATTATTATTTCCCTTTGATTTTAAATCTTTTTAACCGAAATATACGAATTTCAGCTTTTCCCAATTTCTTCTATATTCTTTTCAATAATTTAAAACTTAAATTTAAAATAAAAGCTTTGTTCCATTAATAAATAACACTGAAGTTTAAAATTCATTAACTTTCTGTTTATTCAAATTTCCTTTCTATACTCATGATCTACTTATCAGAATTCTAAAGTCATTTTATTTCTTTTCCATTTCATTCTTAAATTTATTCAAATTTCAAAAATTATTTTACTTACAAATTCACTTGTTTATTTCCTTTCCAAAATCCAATTTATATATTTTTGGTAATTCATGATACCCAAATATATACAATCAAATCATAATATTCAATATTCCAATATAACTCATCATAGAATATCCATATTCACAGCAAAGAATATTAAATAATTTTAAATAAATGTTGAGGGATCCAGTTGGATCCCTCCAACCTGTTTTTCCCTGCATACACAAACGTTAGCACAATATAGTACACCAATTCCAAATATCATACTATATCACATCAATCAATTCAGCCATTCAAACAATTAATTAAATTTAATCATTTAAATTTAAATTTATCTGAGTGAGATTAACTCACCTTTGCTATTATAATCCGATTCAAACCAGCTTGTTTCCTTCACGATTCCAGACCTTGTATAATAATTTACATTTAATTAATATTCGAAATAATCGAACACTTAATTTCCATTTAATAAATTTAATTAATTATTATTAATTAACTGGTGATTTAGTCCTAAACTGATGATTTAAATTTTAATGAATAATTTAAATTTCAAGCTAGTTTCCGTTTTGAAAAAAATCCTTCCGTAACTAAAATAAATTTCAAATAATTTAACTAAACAAACATATTACTTTAAAGTTAAACTAGTGAATTCAAAGTGTGAAAATGTATATTTATTTCTTTTGAGACTCTTTATCTACTCACTAAAATTATTTACATAAATTTAAAAATTCAAATTTTCTTTTTTTTTATATGAAGTTCAATATCCAAAATTTCCAGATATATTTTTATTTTCATTACATTGCTGCAACACTAAACAATAATTCCTTTTACTGTAAAATTATCCTTCTTTCAGTATATGTATATTCACTGCATTTACGAATATATATAAAAAAACAGCTAATACCTAGCCATCGATCTGAAAGTCTGATCCCTAGCTCACCAACGTCGACATCCTTCGCACTGACCCTCAGGCTATCCTGTGACCACGTGCGTCACCGCTCGAACTTCCTCCCTCCACGATCGCAGCAACACCACCAGACGCCGACCCTTCCTTCGAGTTTGAATTTCAGCCCAAATCTCACTTCACTTGATGAAGCATCCAAAACGAACGGCTCTGTCCCAGCTGAACTCGAGGCGCGCGACGATCCCCTCCATCTCCGACCACGTTCGAATACCCTCGCGACCCGCTAGGAAATTTGCTCTTCGCGATTTGATTCAACCCTCCCTTCTATTGATCACGAGCCGCTCGCGATACTCTAATTTGAAGTCAAAAATCGATTTTTTTTTAATTTGGGGATTCGATTTTGAAAGGGGCGGCCATTTCTTTCTCGGCGATGACTTTGTTAGTTCTAGTTATTTTAGAAGTTCTTTCGGCTGAAAGAAAAGGGGATGCGATAAGATATAAAGCCGAGGGAGGCGTATAAGAGAAGGTGAGCAATAGTGATTGGAAAAGCTGATGTGAAGAAATAGACGGCTATAAAGTGGGTTGACTAAGCAATATTGAATTCGATATATATATATATATATATATATATATATATTTCAACGCGTTAATATATCATACGCTCACACAACAACTCCAATCACTACGGAAATTGAAATCCGATAATAATACAATATTACGGATCCAATGGAACTGGTTTCGTCGAATTCCGAGACTGTGCCTCGGAAGGCTATTTTTAAATTTAATTTAAACTATAAAATTTTCAAACTGAACCAACCACTGTTAGTTTTAATTTTACAACCTCTATTATTTTCAGTATTATTAATATAAATTTTATAAGTCTTCTAATTATTTTTAATGGGCTTAAAACTCCAGGTTCAACAATCTACCCGAGTTCACTTATTTAAATTTAATAATTCAACTATCAAATAAATTGTGATATTCGTAATTCAAGTTAAAATTACTCTATTGAATATTTAAAATCAATTAAATATTCCGATTTTAAATGCTCAAAAATTTTGGGTCGTCACAGTTTTTGTTCATATTCATGTGCTTCTGATATTTTAGACACCATTAACATTACCGTATTTGGTCACCTAAAGTTAATACTATGGATGACTACAACATCTGTAGAGCTTTGCTTCAGGCCTCCAGATAGGGGATGTTAAAAAATATATGTATATGTTTATGCTTATTATATATAAAAACAAGAGTGCGTGTCTGTGTGTATCAAGTATATTATGAGAAAATGTTATGGATATATTTATACATAAATATATATTTTTCCAAACTGTAAATTTTGAGAAAATCTTGAATCATATTTTATAATTTATGGAAAAAATTAAAGATTTTCTAAGTCAAAATATTATTTCTTATGAATTAATTACTTTCGGCCTAATTTTAAAAAAAATTAATTTTTTGACTGAAATTTTCTATAATGATAGATAAGTTTTAGAAAACTTAAGATCTTATTTTCGAAACATAATTTATCTTATATAAAATTTAATTCATATAATGATTAAATAATACTAAAAAATATTAAATAATTACTTAAAACTTATTTAAATTTACTAAAAATTATAATTGATGTAAATATACAATATAAAAAATATTAGTACAATTTTTATATGATACACTTATATAGTTCAGTATTAGTAATGTAAATAAATAAATTAATATATTGATATATGTACAAATAAATTAATAATAAATGAAATAAAATAATTCGTCGGTGTGTATCAAACCTATTATTATATAAAAATGTTTTTCATTTAATACACATAACCAATCAATATTTATGACAACAACAATACCTATAAGAATCTTACCTAATCGACAATTTAATAATAATAACATATGAAAAATATTGAGTAATACTATTCATATATAAAACTAAATACTTACTTATACTAATAACCTTATGTACACCTTGCATTGATGAATTCCCTTCCTCTTGAAACCTGCCCGATTCGTCAGATTGCAAGCCTTTGAATTAAAAAACCTTTGCTATCGAATAGCCATTGATTTGATTTGAGTTATGTTGCAACATCGAGGGGTATAATTTGACCAATAAAATGGAGAGAGGAGGCATCCAAAAAAATCTTCTGAAAGTTAAGGATAGAGATGCTTATATAAAGAAGAAGTTGAAGATATTTTAGGACCAATATCCTACATTATCTCTTACCAATTCTCTTCCATCTCAGCCCTCCATCTTGAATCCTTTGTTGCACCATCTTATGTTTCATATTGCCCTCATTTTTCAAAATTTTCATCCTCTTTCATGGGTTTTAAATCCATTTTTAAGTCCAAATAAATTTTATTAATTAAATCTAATTTAATTGCTTATCGATATCGCATATAGATCAATATATTTATTATTATTACATATACAATAATATTCGTTCTTCAAATCATATTTAAAATTTTAAAATTAATATTTCATAAATATTGATTAATTTAATTAATTAATAACTATTATAAACAATTTAAATCGTTTGGTCTAAAGGGAATTCATTATTCCGGTTGTGTGACTCGTTGGGTATAAATTTGATCAGCAATTAATATCAAACGATTTGAATGTTAATGTTCACACATCACTTAGAAGGTAGTGTGACATTCTGGCCAAGCTTAACACTTGCTTAGTTTCAGTAAAATCCATTTTCGCTTTATTAAGCATTACCCGATTATGATATTTATTTTACACCAATTCTCTTCGTCAAAATTATATCACTTTGGACTTATGGAATTTGGTAATGGTCAAAATTCTAATATCATCCATATTCAACTCTATAGTACAAACACAGAGTCCTTGGTTTAATAATAAAAAAATATTATTAACTGAAATGCGCTAGCTGGACACTTTGACTTTAAGCCGACTTGAGTTGATCGTGATACTAACCCCATATAACTAAGGAGACAAATCATCTCTTAAATGGTGCTTCACACTTCAGCTCGACCCAACTATTTTCACTTGATGGAACATCATACCATGATTTGACTATAATCAAAGCAGAGCTTTCATATTGAAGATCCACAGTATGCTCAAGTCGAGAGAACTATGTAAATCAGTCACATTGGTATTTTCTATTTGACCTTAGTTGTATTAACCAACAGAAAACTATCGAGCGAGTCATTTCATATTTATCCAATAACTATCAGTACGTAACCCCTTGGTGCCTCCCAACAGCCATGAGTAATATATTATCCAACATTTGGAGAGCGTTACGAACTCTAATCTCAACGGATGCATCCATATCTAATCTTAATCCATCTTGACTAACAAATTTAAAATGATATGTTTTTTTATTATGATTAATTACTCACTGTTACAACACTTTGTAACTATAATTACAATGTATACTATTTATTGATTTTCTATTAAATATACTTTTAACTAAATTAATTAATTATTATAACACATTATATCAAGTATGTAATATAAATTCTTTATTTCGAACAAGATTGATCAACAAATCAGATATATGTAAAAAATTACATAATTTCCCCTAGGGCATACCCCTAACTATATCAATCTTCCACTTGCACTTGGGGTTAATTACGGAATCTCATTCTAACTTCTCTAATTGGTTTTCCTAAAATCAATTGGATTTTGTCTCTAAGTGAATGGGTATGCTATTATGTTTCAGTTATCTACTTTGTTAATAAACTCTTTCCAATGCTGTTAAACTACCTTTATCATGTGGAACAATTCAAAGTATGTGCCTCAACTTCCAGTGAGCTCTAAGTTCTGTTATGAACTTGTTGTCGTGTGAAAATATTACGGGATTCTCAACATTTGGAATCATCATCGGCTCAATTATAAATTTGTGCATTTACTATATACACACACGTTGTTTTATTATGGCACTATTCAAGTCAATGAATCAACTACAATCTCTTCTATTTGGAACATTTGCAACTTAAAGAATCTTCACTTGAATTTATTATTGATATACTCTACTCGATATTATTTATGAAATTTGAGTCTAAACACTCCTCCATAAAAAGTTCGTTGTTTCTATAACAATTCTCTAGTATTTTATAACACACGAGAACTCCTCAAATAACCAATTAGTGATATCAATTTGGATTTGATATTTGCTTCATTTATCAAATAATAAACAAATCATGATATCGTAGACAACATAATAATTTCTATTGCCAACGCATAAGGAATCCATCTTACAGTTCTTTATTAAACATCTTGATAAGGTGTCCATGCATATTATTTTGGGACATTCCCTATATCTTTTATGCATTCTATAAAAGAAATCACTTACAAAATCCAACGCCGAGTATTGTAAACTGATTTTAACACAAGTACATCGTTAACAGTCGGTAATGTCTTATTTACTCGTGATTTAGAAATATCTATGTACCTTTTAACATTCTTTCTTAAGCACACACTTCCTCTGCAATTGGTTGATAATCAAACTATTCGATATTTTTGTTAAAATATTTGTTCAATTTCGATGCCTATAAAATGATACTTTTTATCGTTTCTTGGATCATATCCAAAATCCTATAAACTCAACGTCGCTTCCACTGACTTCAAGACACTTTGGTTGTTATGTGCAGATGGTCTAGTCTAACCTACATTTAGAACTTTTCGTTTCGACATATATATACGGAAACCTAAAGTCATACTAGGCGATAATTTTGTGAGTAAATTCGAATTAACTTGAGTACATTGAATAACAAAACTTCCACGCTAATTTCAATAATTGAAATTTACGAGGTTATTCTTATCAACATTGCTCATTAAATTTCAACTATATTAGTCTCTTAAAGACACAGTCATAGCCGATGGATCACATCCCTTCAAATATGATTACCATTATCGTATTCTGATAATGTACTTGGAAACCCTTCGGATCTGCACATCATACCATATCATAGAGTCAATACTCTTGATGGCTTAATTGATAACCGAGGATTATCTATTCTCGATATTGATAAGAAACTCATAGTTTATCTTCAGTGTGTGAGAATGCTTATTAGACACTTTAATGCGTTGTGTTCATTTAGATTAAGTTAATTTCATTTCATCCTACATAATTAATTTTATCTATGGATCGTATCCAATTCCATTTTACTACCAATAATTTCTCAAAGAAATTCCTTCTCTATGAAGTTGGTACTTCTTGAAACAACAATTGCTTCTTAGTGCAATGGAACATATATTCATAAACACTTTATGAGTTTCCTTTTATTTAAAATCAATTTAGTTGTAGTTTACAAAACTTATGTTCAAAACATAAATATGTCACCCAATGATAATCCTTCCTAAATCCCTTTTGGGGAGATCCATACAGGATCCCTCACGAATAATTATTACATGCGAACTTTCGACTCACACAACCTGCTACCTCCTTGACCTAGAATATGTTGGTGTTTCTTATAAAGCCTTATCTTTTATGATTTTGTAAACTATTATTTGGATGAAATAATATTAACCTTGTGTACTACTCTTTAAGTATATTCCCTTAAATACGGAAATCAACTCAACTTCACTCACAATTGACTGTGCCCTGTTAAATAAAGTTTGATTATTCATTATCGATACATAATTATGTATCACATGGATGAGTGACTTTTGAGATTGAATCTTTATTCATTTTAGGTACGTCCGGAACTCTTTCCAATATACTCATTCATTCAAATCAAATCATATATCACATGTTATTTTATTTACTTTTGTTTTATACTCTATAGAGTACCATAGATATGCTACATGGGTATCAAATACACATGTCCATGTCGGTGATAGCTCATCTATGAATGTAACGAAGTAAGTGACCTAGCTTTGGCATTAATAAACTTGCGATTGCATACATCAATATTATCAATCCAAAGAGTTCATCGACTCCTTTGACGCTCCCGCTAAATCGGTGCATAGCCCCTACTTGTTTAAGACATAATTAACAAGCATAATTTGATTCACAATCACATAATAAAAACTATTTCTCACAACTATGGCTTACTCTATAATTCCAAATATTTGTAAATAATTTTGGATACTTTTGTATTTTCTAATGCATCATTTTTGTTATGAAAACAAACGCCACATTAATTTTTATTTCATAATAAATATTCATAATATCCACATTGAAATATAATTACTTCTATTATTTAGTCGATACCGAAAAATAGTCATTATTTCATAAATAAATAATATTTGATATGTTTAAAAAACTATTTTCGTAATTTGATGCAATTAATCTGTGCTACGTGACATGCTCCCACTATTTCTGCCATTGCTATAATAGCATACTAAATTTGAAGGTCCATTATTTACTTAATAAAGATTATTTATTTCATGTACTGTAACTATATTACAGCGTAGACTTCTTTGATCCAACATATTGAATTTAAAGAAATAAATCTCATAGAGAACAATTTTCTATATGAAAGTACATTTCAAAATAGAGATCATATTTCTTATTTCAATATTAAGTATCATTTTTGATGTTGATTTATGAAGCAGAAGTGAACATTCACCCTCTTTATTCTAATTGTACATTAAATCACATCTGCTCTTGTACATTCGTTTTTCTTTCTAAATGGTCGAACCATTCAAAAGAAAACTCTTACTACAATATCTAACGAACTCTTTTACATAGATGCATTTGATCATCATTAACATTTAAGGACATCAAATATGATGCACCTTACGTAAACTGATTAAACTGACATTTCATCGATCGATTTATTAAATTTATATTGTAGTTTTATAGTTGTGTTACATTTAACATAATATGATCTTCTACTATAGTCAACCAAATTAAATACTCGGTCTTATAACACTACTTATTTGGTTGTTTCAAATGAACTAATTTCATTGAAGTATTGTATATTGTGATCTGCGACCGATCCCCATATAACATTTATATGTGTTAGTGTATGGATCAAATATCCATAGTCTTATATTGCTTTCAGAGTTCGAAACTCATAGAATGCGATACATGGGCTTGGCCAAATAAACATGTAAGTGACCAAATTACGAACGTAATAAACAGTTGTAAAATTAGGCACTTGCATGGTGTAGAAACGTTAACATGCAATAGACATTTATTAGTAAGTATATGTTATATTTTTATTTGTCAACATTCAGTTCATTTCACTTATATATCTTAATTGATAAACATTTTATCAATCAATTTAAATGCACAAAATTATCAATGCAGATTATTATAACATTATATAGCATATGTTCTTATAATATTAGAAGGGTTAAATGTTATTATTTCATTTTTCTAGTAAGGCTCCTACTAGCCTTTTATGTTTCACCAAACCCTAAGCGAAACGTAGAACTCTTTCAACCTCATTAGTGGGTGTTATGACTTATCTGTCTTAGAATTCTAACCTTGAGTTTGCTTAACAAGTCATAACTCCATGGACGATGGATAATTCCTTATCAGTTGTATCACATACAACCCTTAACCCATAGTTCCTTGTCCTAATCTCATTTCGACCTTGAGTTTGTTCAATAAACCAAAAGATACTATTCACTCATAACTACCATATCCCGACGACCTATGTATAGTATATGTAACCTGAGTTTGCTCAAACACATATGGTTATCTTACCTCGTCTATTCAATATAGCAATACTACACATAACATTCCTAGCTTAAATTTGCTTAACAACAAAGGAGTATGTAAGTATTTATTAATATACAAATATGACAGAGGACAACATTATATTGAAGATTCATAATCTTCAATGTATTATATTGAGTGATATCGGCTTAAATAACATATTTTATATGAAATGACCTCGTGATTCAAGTGTTAGAAACATCTGAAATCACAGTATATGTGAAATACGTATGTATTTATCCCTTAATTTTATTTAGGATTTTCTTAATGTTCCATATTTAATTTAGACATTCATATCATATAAGTTTTATTCTTATATAACTTTTATATTGCATACTACTTATATAATAGTCTTATTATAATGTTATATTAACTAAATCTTATTTAATTATTTTATAATTAATTAAAATTTTAAATAATTTTATATTATTTTAATATAAAAATTATATTAATATCTATTATATAATATAAAACCTTTATAGTATAATACATATATCATATATGTGTGTGTATTATTTAATTAATTAACTTTTAATTTATTTGTTCAATTAATTAATCTTCAACTAATTAATTTAAATAACTGAACTTTAATTAATTTATTTAATCAAATAATTTTAATTAAATTATATTAATTTCGAAATTTAATTCATATACATGCATGTATACTTAAGTTCTTTTAAACATTTTAAAATTTCATAAAATATATCATAATATATAATACATGCACATATATTTATTAATTAACTTATTTAATTATTTTATTTTATTAATACAATTAGAAAATTTTAAAATCATCGAAACTAATATATATATATTTTTCAAACATTTTGTATATTTTATTATATTATAGCTTTTATATATTTATATCTTGTTTTAAATTTAACTTTTAAATTTAAAATCTGGTATTTTCAATTTCTAAACAATTTTGAAAACTAGTTTAAGGCCCAACTCAAATTTGTGCATTTTATATGAGGGACAATCTTTGGGCTACGAGCTTAATAGATAACCCTAATATGGCTAATTTAGAATGCATAGGCTATTGGGCTCTGGTACGATTGTTAGATTTAGGCCAACAAAAGAAATCATAGCTCCTAGTCAAACAGTTCACTCTACACCTGCAGTTGAAGTTATGAGTGAATTACAATTTTTTTTACCCTATAGGATCTTTATTAGGCCAATGAAGTCTAGTTATGTAGAATATTTCTAAACTCAATGTAAATAAAATCATATATTTCATTTAAATTTATAAATTATTAATATAAATTTATTTATAAGTGTGTATATATATATATTGTTTGTGGAAAAAATGGTCACAAACACCCAATTGCAGATGAAAGCACCCAATCACAGTCACATATCATAAATGGATTATATGTAGTAGAATTAAATGTGAAGACCACTCAGAAAATAAAAAGGGAAGCAGTAGAAAGACAAGATATATAGTGGTTTGGCATTGTAGCCTATGTCCGCTTTGAATAGTTGTTGTTTTATTGATGATTCTCTACTGATTTACAAGAGTACAACCGATAATGTTCGAATTACAATGGAGTTTAGAAGAGTAATGGCGTAGAAGGGCCAAAAGATACCTTTTCTATAGGTCTAAGGTCACTATTTATAGGTGTAGGCTGCAAATATCTCGTCCAGATCTCGAAAAACTTCTTCTCTCATGTAGGTGGGCCTACGTGATCGATCTGTGACATTTTGACTCGATCCATGATCGATACGAACCAAATCCACATCGATCCAAAACTGCTCCTTTTGGGTTGGGATCGATCATGGACATTCTTGAGGTTGTACGCAAGCTCCTGTTAAAATTTGGTAGCATTTGGACTAGGAGATCTTGAGTTATGATTAATGCAAGTTTGTGTTTGTAAGGCACTGTCGAGCTCGTATCGATGTTGTTCGTGTCGATGTCATTTGCATCGATCAGACAATGGTGACATGGAGCGATAAGCTAGGGTAGATCCATCTTTTATGCCGCATTGATTACTTCTTCCTTCGTATCCGTCGAGTGCTATGCTCTTCATATCGATCCTATATCCTCGCTTTCGTGTCGATCAGTTGTCGAGCCCTTTTATTCGTATCGATGCATGTCTATCCTCTTCATATCGATGCATAGCCATTGTTTCGTATCGATCATTCTACCAATCGATACGAATTACGTAGGGATGGGACCAATACGCAGTAGGCAATTTTAAGAAGCTCCAGTCTACTTCGCATCAATGCCTGGGGTGTAGCTTCACATCGGTCCGTGGTTCATTATTTCGTATCGATCAGATGACGGATCGATACAAAACATGTTGGATTATGGATCGTTACAAAGGGGTGATCATGAGATGGATCGGTACGAAGCACATGGATATGAAGAGAATAGATTTGAATTAGATGGATACGAACACGGATGGACATGATATCGATTCATGACCCTAACTCGAAGCAACTGCCCCTTGACCCGAAGCAGACCTTCTAGTCACTCGAAACAGATGTTGTGGTGACTTGATTTTGATCGATCAATATCTTGAGCACACGAGCTCCGATTGACTTGAAATTTGAAGGGTTAGCTTCCATAGCTTCGCTTGTCGTGTTGTATTAGTTGTAGCCTAATTCGGACTCCAAAAATTTTTACTAGCATCCATAGCAGGTCTGAGTGGAACCGATCTTCGGGGACGATTTGTCTTTGGTTTTTAGTTAATTTTTTGGTGTCACGGCCTTGCTAAAAGTGGGATAACATTTGTCCCCCAAAACATACCTTGCGATAGGAAGGTGTGTTTTATAGTTCGATAAGGTGGACTTTTGAATCCTGTTAATGACCTGAAAAGTGATTGATAGTCTTACCTGACTGTGAATGGTGATCGTTCAAGATCGTATGCCGTTTAGTGTGGTATGTGACCGTTCGAGGCGAATTTTGAGCGTTCAAGGCGAATTGCGACCATTCACAGTCGGGTGTCGTTCGAGGCAAATTTTGACCATTCGAGATTAGGTGTTGTTCGAGGCGAATGTGACCATTCGAGGTCGGGTGTCGTTCGAGGCTAATTGTGACCATTCGTGGTCGGGTGCCGTTCGAGGCTAATTGTGACCATTCATGGTCGGGTGCTCTGTTCTAAATCCCGATTGTTCCATGATCCTGGTCCCTATCTCCAGCACCCCTTGCCGTGGCGTTCTCTTAACTCTACACTCTTGCTTGTCCAAATTGCTGGAGTAGGTTCTGCATCATCTCTTCTTGCCTTTTCAGCATTCCTTCCTGCATAGCTTCTATTATCATCTCCATCTCATCTCGGATGATGAAGACAGAGGCCTGATTTGCTCCTAAGGAAGCCTCCTGACTTTCTTCATGCTGGCTCCTTTCTACTCTTGGTCTCCTTGCTGATTGCTTCACGATTGCTTTCTAATTTAAGTCCTTAAGCCTTCAGATCCAAAATCCAAGCTGTAGAATCCTTGAGTTCAATTCTCAATGAAAGCACCAAAGATATGCGGAAAAAATGGTCACAAACACCCAATTGTAGATGAAAGCACCCAACCACAGTCACAAATCACAGATAGATTATATGTAGTAGAATTAAATATGAAGAACACTCAAAATATAAAAAGGAAAGTAGTATAAAGATAAGATTTATAGCGGTTCGGCATTGTAGCCTACGTCCACTTCGAAGAGTTGTGGTTTTATTGATGATTTTCTACTGATTTACAAGAGTACAATTGATAATGTCTGAATTACAATGGAGTTCAGCTGAGTGACGGCGTAGAAGAGCCAAAAGATCCCTTTTCTGTAGGTCTAGGGTCACTATTTATAGGTATAGGCTACAAATATCTCGTCCACATCTCGAAAGACTCCTTCTCTCACGTAGGTGGGCCTACATGATCGATCCTTGACATTTCGACTCGATCCATGATCGATACGAGCTAAATTTGCATCGATCCAAAACTTCTCCTTTTGGGTTGGGATCGATCACGGACATTCTTGAGGTTGTACGCAAGCTCCTATGAAAATTTGGTAGCATTTAGACTTGTAGATCTTGAGTTATGATCGATAAAAGTTTGTGTTTGTAAGGCACTATCGAGCTCGTATCGATATCATTTGTATCGATCTCGTTTGCATCGATCAGACGATGGTGACGTGGAGCAACAAGCTAGGGTAGATCCATCTTTTATGCCGCGTTGATGTGACATCCCGGAATTTTGACCCTATTATTATAATAAGCTTTTGATCAAATTTAAATAAAATATAATATTTTCATTTCAAATAAATAATATTTTGGATATTATTAGTTGTATATGTATTATAAAGGAATTTATAGCTTCAAAATATAAAGTAGACTCTTTTAACAATATTCAAAAATTTAATCTGTATTATTCAATTAAATTAAAAGTTATGTATGAATAATATGCAATACCAGATATATGAATGCAGTTAATAATAATAAGTATAATAACACAATCATATTCATATAAATATAAAATACGTTAGTGCAAATACATCACAAATCAAATATTGGAAAGATTAAACCTTTAAATAAAAATAAGATTAAGGAATGTTTCTAACAATTTTATAATTAAAATAAAATAAGCTTATATATATCAAACATAAGTACAAACTATAATTTGTATAGGATATAAATAGAAAATGTTAACTATGTTAAAACAAACATATAAATCTTTAAACAAAGAAAGAAGCTAATATCTTTAAACAAATTTAACTTGTCTGCAAACATTAATTACTTGTGAGCTTAAGAGAACAGGTATTCACATCAAAAATAAAACAAAAATCACCGTACAAGTACACAATAGACTAATGCAAAGGTCATTATGTATCATTAAGCAAAACTACTCAGCAAACATTATTTATATGTTAACATCAGCAATGAAGGAAAAATTGAAAACCTGCAAACTTTTTATGCATAAGAAAACAATTTTTTTTTCCATCAAATAAAACATAATAAGTGCACACCAATATGAATACACATTAGTACAAATGGAAGCCTGCATATATCTTTGTACAAATGTTTGTGTCAGCAAACATTAATTGTGTGTTAGCATAAATGAAAACATTTTAGTACAAAAGAAAAACTGAAAATATCTATATACAATGTGTCAGCTAGCATTTAATTATGTGTTAACATATGAGTAAACATACACATTCAATTAGCACAACTTTCTGCCTGGAACAAATCTTCCAACCGAAATTGTTGAATCATCTCTGGCCTTAGTACAAAAAAAAGCCAAATATTATATCAAGGGTAAGGCTTGTTCCAGAAGACAGCATTGTTCAAAACCATATATAGATGTATTTATCATTCTATTTTGTTCATTCCATAACTTAAACAAGAATCTGAAAAGCAAAAGAAAAATAATAAACAAAATTTCATATTCAAAAGTCAGGAGCAAGAAAGTTTACAGAAATTCAGGCTGCAGGTTTCTCATCCAACAACCATCCTCTGTTCAACTGCAATCTTGAGTGAGTAAATTTATTCAAAATATAACTTTAAATAAGTGATTCATGACAAATTGATATGCTAATGCATGATATTCTGGAATGCTTTACTATTTACTATAAGTTCTGTATATGGTTGTTCTTTCAGGTTCCAACATTTTTTTACTGAGGCAAAGAAAACAAAACAGTGATTATATCAAACCTTTTTATATAAAATCCTTGTCTCTAAGTAGTAACATCACTAAATAAATTAGTTTAAGTTTAAGATTAAGGTTTGTATCATTTTTTAGTAGCAGTGAAAGATAAGTACTGTAAACACCAATTTACAGTAAAAATAAAAATAAGATCAAAATTCGAATAACTCGAATCATAAACTTGAATTTGTATATTGAAACTACACACAAAAATATGATTTTTAAGATAAAAATTATAATTTGTAGTTAACAATTTTGGGAGCAGTTAGATAGTAAGCCAAAAATGCATTTTTGTGAAATTCTGATGACTCAAACAATTGTAGTTGTTGTAATTCAACATGAAGTTTGTGTATTGATTCTAGATCAACAGAAAAATGTTAGAAAAAATTATGAATGCAAGATTTTTGAGGATTGATGGAAAGTAGGGTTTAAGGGTCGGTATTTTGGTGCTCTGTTCATTCGATGCTTGCGTCGACATGGCGCAACCGAGTGATGTGAAGTTTTGGGAGGAGTTAGGGGGTGATGTCGGCAAGGCATGGCCGAAGCCACGTCATCACCGAAGGTCGCGATAGTGAGAACGAGGTGGATTTGTCCATCATGTTCGTGGAACAGTTCGACTTTAGGGGCATATTTTGATTTCGTGGTGGTCGTGCATATCTGGGTTTCGTTTTCGTGTGAGGTGAAGCTTTGTGATGTGTTGGTGGCGTCGCGAGGCGTTGGCGCGGTGGTGGACCGCCGTGAACGAGCACGGCGGCGGAGAATATCGCGTCAGGGTTGACTCGAGGTAATTTCGAGTTTGCTGGCTTGTGACTTCGAGTGTGCTCTGGGTCGAGTTTGAATTCGCGCGTGTGTATTAATATGCTTCAACAGTTAAAACTAAAGCTTTTAAAAAAAAGAGACAGGAAGAAGAATAGAGGGAGAAGAAGCACAGGAGTTTGGACGCGAGAAAAATTCAGGAAGTTCTCGAGTTCGACCGAGTTTATCACGTTGTTGACTTCGGTTTGTTTTAATTACAGATGTTTGCCAACTATATTAGTTGAAAGATATAAGTTAAGTATTAATCTAGTTAATAGTGTTTTAAGCCAAGTTAAATTGTAAAGCTTTACTGATAAAAAAAGAGAGTAATTAATTTAAATCAAAGAATTAAGAATGTAGTCATTTTATAATTATAATTTAATAAGTAGTTCCAAAATTAATCAAATTTGTAATTAAAGATTTTAATGATAATCTTGTATAAAATTATTTGTAATTAAGAATCTAATTAATCATTTGAAGTTGGTTAATTAACAAATCGTAGTCAACTGATTAAATAACTAATTAAGAATTAAACGATTAAGTTAATTAATAATTAATGATTAATTAAATAATTAGTAATAATTAATTATGTAATGGAGTTTTGTAAATCAATAATTAAGATTATTGATTAATAATTAATTAATTAAGTGAATGATTAATAAGTAATTAATGGATTGAAATAAGCTAGTCAATTAATAATTGATTAAGCAAGAATAAAATATAGCGTACTCTTAAGCAAGTAATTAAGTTTAAATAAATCAAACTAAATGTTGATATGAATCAATGATTCTATTTAATTGATTCTGATATGTTTATTTATATCCTGTGATGTTCTGTGATATTCTGGATATATCTGTGATGATTGTATATGATTTATCTATGTTAAATTGCTATATGATTTATCCAATGTTATTTATCTGTATTAAATTGCTATATGAATTCAATTGTTGAATTTAAACTGTTAAGTTAATTAGACAACTTGACCTTTAAAATGGCGTTTGGATTTCGAAGAGACCGGGATCGGGTATCAATTGATATTCCGAAAACCACATCGATCCAAATTAAATGTTAGGTCGTGTTATCTCAAGTGAAGATCGAGATGGTGTTTTCAGAATGCAAGGGTTATCGTCGTTAACTCTGAGGGTGATTCCAAAACGAGTGTAACGAGATAATGCCTTCGGTTTCGTTCGAACCCGGAACGAACTTGTATGGATTGAATGCTTTCAGCACATCGTCAGGCGGACGATGAGCATTCTAAGAATATGTTCAATAAAGGTAATCGTAACCTCAAGCCTCATCAACCGGGAATGGCTAAAAAAGGGGAGATGCAGCAAGGTTAGGTGGGTCATGCCCAAGCAGGACAAGATATTTCCCCTGTCTAGATGTCCCTTTTTATTCGGCTTAGTGGGTGGTTGGTCGCGCCAACCACGGGGTTTATCTTGTTCGGGACTGTTCAGTAAGGAATGTTTCCGGCCTTGTGTTGTAGGGGGTCGGGAGTGATCCTCGGTACGGTGATCTAGGCCCCGTACTGTGACGGGCGGTACCCCAGTAGCCCTGCCATTGTTGGAAATCCATTTTCCCTACGAGACCCTACGGTTTTGATTTGTATTACCCACTTTGTGGCTAGTAGCTGGAATTTAATCATGTAACAATTTCGGCTATTTTCTATTTACTTGAAAACCCTAGACACTATTATAATATCACTGGATTTCCTATGAAATGTTTTGGTTAGCGTAAGGTAAAAACTTACCCGTATTTATTTGTGGGGAGTCTTACGTGATACCTTTATTTTCACTTGTTTTTCTAAAGTTAAACAATTTAAACCGTTTACTCATACCAGACCCATGTCTGACCCGGAGTTTATATTTTGTTTTTCATAAACCCTTGGGTACTCAAATTTTTATGAGTAGCCAAGTGATAGGTTTTGGACCATGATTTTCTGGAGGAGCTTGGAGCAGGAGATTCCAGACGTATATAGCTATATATGTAGTTCCGCTGTGTTAGTTGATGTGTATTGTACCTCTGATGTATGTAGTGATAGATGTAGGTATGATTGTCATGTGTATTGATATTGTATAACGCCGATATATGTAAAACTATGTAATATTTATGTGATATATTATATTTTGTTCCGTTCCGCTGTGAGATTCTGATGTTGCTGTTCTTTCTTTCTCTTTCTCTTTCTCTTCTATTTCTATCCCTTTCTTTCTTAATGATGATACGTTTTTCTGGTAGTAGATGGGCGGGTCGTCACAGTTGATTGCTTCTTCCTTCGTATCCATCGGGTGCTATGCTGTTCATATCGATCCTATATCCTCGCTTTCATATCGATCAGCCACCGAGCCTTTCTGTTCGTATCATTGCATGTCTATCCTTTTCATATCGATGCGGAGCCATTATTTCATATTGATCATTCTACCAATCGATACGAATTACACAGGGATGGGATCGATATGAAGTAGGCCATTTTAAGGAGCTCTAGTCTACTTCACATCGATGCCTGGGGTGTAGCTTTGCATCGGTCTGTGGTTCATTGTTTCGTATCGATCAGATAACGGATCGATACAAAACATGTTGGATTATGGATCGATCGAAGGGGTGATCATGAGATGGCTTGCTACAAAGCACATGGATATGAAGAGAATGGATTCAAAGTAGATGGATACGAACACGGATGGACACGATATCGATTCATGATCCTAACTTGAAGTAACTGCCCCCTTGACCCGAAGCAAACCTTCTAGTGACTTGAAACAGATGTTCTGGTGACTCGATTTTGATCGATCAACATCTTGAGCACACGAGCTTCGACTGACTTAAAATTTGTAACGTTGGTTTCTGTAGCTTCGCTTGTCGTGTTGTATCAATTGTAGCCTAATCCGAACTCAAGCAAAATTTACCGGCATCCATAGCAGGTCTGTGCGCATCCGATCTTTGGGGACGATCTATCTTTGGTTTCCTGTTAATTATTTGGTGTCGCGGCCTTGCTAAAAGGCGGGATAATATATATATATATATATATATATATATATATATATATATCATATACATATGCGCATGTGTGTGCATGTGTAACATGATATTCCGTGAAGGGTATAACATGCTCGTATATAGATGCCAGGATTTACCTCACTACAGACATGTTAGCTCATCTTATATGCGTTGTATGTGGTCCAAATATATGTATATATTTATGCTCATTGTATATAAAACCAAGAGCACGCGTGTGCGTACATATATGTATATTATGAGAACATATTATAGTTATATTTGTACGTAAATTTTACAGTGTTAAGTAAATAATACACACACATACATACAAGATATAAGTTCAACTTATATATATATATATATTAAGATACATACATACGTACATACATACATGTATGTATGTATGTATGTATGCATGTACTAAAATAACAAAATTACATGTTACAATATATATAATTTAAATGTAAATATGATTTAGAATGGTTTATATATATATATATATATATATATATTAAAAAATCTTTCTTTTAATGTTCTAGATCGAATACACATGAGGCACAATTTTAATTATAATTTTATTATATTAATATATAAATATTATTAACTAATTAGTTAAATAATAATAAATGAATGATAGAAAATATTTTATATATATATATATATATATACCGAATTTAAATTTGTAGAAAACATGGAATCATATTTTATAGCTTATGAAAAATATGAGATTTTTCTAAGTCAAAATATTTTTTATTAAATAATTACTTTCAGCCTACTTAAAAAAATGATTTTTAAGAAATATTAAAAATTGTTGAAAAAATCTAAAATTTTGTGATCAAAAATTTCTATAATGATAAACTAATTTAAAAAAAAATTAAGATCTAATTTTTGATACATAACTAATTTTATAATTTTTTAAATTCGTATAATGATTAAATAATACTAAAAAATACTAAACAATCACTAAAAAATATTTACTAATACAAAAATTATAATTTATACAAATATGAATTTTAAAAATATTAGTCCAATTTTTATATGATATAGTTATATAGTTTAGTATTAGTCATGCTAATAAATTAACTAATATATCAATATATATATATTAATTAATAAGATAATAATAAATGAAATAAAATAATTTTTGATATGTGTATCAAATCAGTTACATAAAAAATGTTTTATTTTATTTGTTACACATAACCAATCAACATTTGTGGCAACAACAATACCCATAGGAATCACACATAACTAACAATTTAATAACAACAATATACATACATACATACATACATACATACATACATACATATATACATATATATATATATATATATAATATTGAGTTATAAAGAGACTATGCATCATATATGAAACTAAATACTTACCTAAATTAATGCCTTTAAGTACACATTGTAATGATGAATACCCTTCCTCTTGAAATATTCCCGATTCGTCAGATTGCAAGTTTTTGAATCATAGACCCTTTGCTATCGAATAGCTCTTGATTTGATTCGAGTTGTGTTGGAGCACTAGGAGGTATAATTCGCCTAGAAAATTGGAGAGAGGAGGCAGTCAAAAAATTCCTCTAAAGGTTGATGATAGAGATTCTTATATAGAGGAGAAGTTGGAGATATTTTAGGATCAATATCCGATATCATCTTTTACCAATTCTCTTCCATCTTAAGCCTCCATATCCAAGCCTTTGTTGCACCATCTTATGGTTCATATCGTCGTCATTTTGGTCAAAATTTCTAGCTCCTTTCATGGGCTTTATACCCAATTTAAGTCCAAATAAATATTATTAATTAAATATTATTTCATTGCTTATCGATATTACACATCGATCGATATATTTATAACTATTATAAATATATATACAGTAATATTTGTTCCTCAAATAATATTTAAAATTTTACAAGTAAATTTTATGAATATTAATTAATTTAATTAATTTATAACAATTATAAACCAATTAAATCGTTTAGTCTAAAGAGAATTCATCATTCTGGTTGTGTTACTCGTCGGGTGTAAATTCGGTCAGCTATTAACATTGAACTATTCAAATGTCAAGGTTCACACGTTACTTAGCAGGTGATGGGATATTTTGGCCAAATTTATCGCCTTCTTAATTTTGGTAAAATCTAATTTTACTTTATTAAGTGTTACCCGATTATGACTTTTATTTTACATCAATTCACTTCGTCAAACTGTATCACTTTGGACTTATGGAATTTGATAATGGTCAAAATTCCAGTATCATCCATAGTTAACTCCATAGTTAAAACACAGATCCCTTGGTTCAATAATAATAATTACTATTCACCGAAATGCGCTGGCCGAGGACTTTGACTCTAAGTGGACTTGAGTTGACTGTAATACTAACCCTATACAATTAAAGAGACAAGTCCTCTCTTGAATAGTGCTTCACTTCCAATACTTCCACTCGACCCAACTTAGTCATTCGATGGAACGCCATGCCATGACTTGACTATAATCAGAGCGAAGCTTTCATATTGAAAATCCATGGTATTCTCAAATCGAGAGAACTATGTAAATCAGTCACATCGGTATTTTCTATTTGACTTTAGTTATAATAACCAAAAGGAAACTATTAAGCGAGTCGTTCCATAGTTATCCAACAACCATTAATACATAACCCCTTGGTGCCCCTAACAGTCATGTGTAATACACTGTCCAACATTTGAAGAGCATCACATACTCTAGTCTCAACAGATACATCGATATCCAGTCTTGATGCATCTTGACTAGGAACATTCAAAATGATATATTTGTTTTCATTATGGTAAATAACTCATAGTTACAACACTTTGTAACTACTGTCACAAAACATACCATTTATGCTTATTAAATATACTTTTAATCTAATTAATTAATTAATATAACAAATTATATCAAATATATAATGGAAATAAAACACCTTTATTTCAAGCATGATTAGTCAGCAAATTATATATATATATATATATATATAACAAATAACATAATTGCTCCTAAGTCGTACCCTTACTCTTTCAATAACTACATCGGTTGAGTGATTTAGTCATAGATGCATATCACATATGTGGTTATAACTGCTTTTTAGTATGTCTTTATGACCGCATCTCACATATGTAGTCATAACCACATCAGTTGGATGCAGTCAAAACTGCATTACTAAGATGCAGTTATGACCACATTACTCTGATGTAGTAATAATTACATCTTATGTGCAATTATAAATCCATCTGAATGAAATAGTTACAACAATATCAGGGTGATGCAGTCATGAACTTCATCATATAATCGTAGTCCTTAACTGCGTCACGTAGACGTAATCATTAACTACATTGGTGTGATGTAGTTACAACTGGATTAATGCGATGTAGTTCACTAATGTGGTTATAACTACGACACGATGATATGGTTGTTAAACGCACTACATGGATACAATTATAACTACATATTTCAAAAGCAATTTTAATTACTAAAAATGTGGTTGTACCACCATGCCACAGTTAAATCGAATCAAAATGATGTTGTTTTAAACTTCATCAAGATGATATAGCTAAAACTGCATTTTAGAAAAGTAGCTAAAAAGTAACTTAAGAAATACGATTTTCTGAAGATTATTTTTACCAGTCAACAATGTATACCATTAAAAAAGTTACAATATTTGGGTGAAAACGGTTCTTAAACCTAATTTAACCATAAAAGTTATCATATCTTAAGATTGAAATCAAATAGATTGTTTAGTTAAGAGGTTTGCAATAATGCTATAGTTGAAGGCGTGAACATTATAGTGACTTAATCTTATGTTGCATAATTAAATTTGGGTCTTACATATTTTTTTCTTTTTTTTTCATAATTTTTGAATTTAAGTACCTAACCCTCATTGACTTAGCATGCTCTTAGGGCATTCAGAAGTTCAAATCCCACCAACCATAATCCATTCCGTTATTTATAAATGATGATACAAACTCTTTGTATTCTTATTGCTCATTCACTTTTAATTAAAATACTCTTCACTTATCATTTTAAGTGGGGGAAGGGGATTCTCATAATCACATAAATCATATATGGTCATTCAGATCCAAATCTGTTTTCGCTATAAATTTGTGTTGCTTTCTAATCTCTCACGTGTCTTAAAATTTTCGCAAATGCTTAATCTTATACTATATATATTTAAGTCAGATCGCACACAAATTTTTTCTCTCTCTTAATTTTGGAATTTAAATACTCCTTTCATCTTATACTATGCATATTAAAATTAGATCTTACATAATTTTGTTTTACCTTTTTTTCGTTATTTAGAACTCAAATATACTCAACTCTCATTGATTTAATATACTCTTAAGAAGGCCATAAGTTCAAATCTAATACTATATATATTAAAGTTGGATCTTACACAATTTTTTATTTTACTTTTTCCTATAAGTTTAAAATAAACATTTATTTCGCATTGAATTTGTTATACTTTAAAAAAGGTTAGAAGTTCAAATCTCGTCAACTATAATCTATTTTATTATATATAAAAAATATTATACTCTTTGCATTTTTATCCCTTACTTACTCTTAATCAAAATACTCATCTCTTATCAATTTAAGTAGGGAAATACACTTAACCACATAAAATTATAGTAACAGCTCACCATTTATGACCTTTTGATTTCACTTCTTAATTGATATAGGAATCCAACAAATTGTATATAACAGATAGTTTACATATGCTTGCACTGCTCCTTAATGTTGCTTATGTTTTTTTAAAAACAACATGACTAAGAAAACTATTGGCGGAATTCTTCGAACTAACAAAGAGACAATGGTTTTAATTTGCAAAGTAAGAGAGATCCTCCAAGACATGTTAATGACGCTCTTCTTATGACGTTATTTTCCCTCACCGCTTATTTTATCCAATGAATGGGTGTTGTGGGTTAAGACAAATCATCTCCGAAGAAGAAGATTCAATGGTGCCGAGATGATTAATCTCTTCAATCGACTGCGATAGACTATCAAATTGATTCAAACTATCTTCTGAATTGACTACAGTGACAAAAGTATCGAGTTTGTGATCTACAATGTCACAAACCCGAAATAATATTAGCTAAAATAAAAGAAGAGAAGGGAAATGGGGTCGAAAATTTTGAAAAAATTGATTCTGAAATACTTTCCAGACATTCCTATTTATAGCCGCGAAGAGGTGCCTTTTCGGTTTTGAGACGCTGCATCTTCCGCCAAACAACGTGTCCTTTTGTTTGAACCTACCATTGTAATAGTCACATCTCCCGCCATTTTCGTCTATTCAAATTCGAATTATGGGCTTGTTAATGGGTTTAGATCTGACCCATTTTAGCTAAAATAATTCTATACAAAAATATAATTTGGAACCAAACCCATACCCGACCCAGTCCAATCGTTCAGACAGACGGCAGTGGCATGCACGCTTCTGTGGTGGTTAAGCATGGTTCCATCCTTGCAAAAGAGCAAACATTGGGTGACGAAAGGGCTTAACCTTCTCTCGAGGAATCCATATCTAACCAAATATGATTCCTTATATTCTATAATGTGGGACTATTTGTTATGTCCTGTAAAATCAACCATAAATAAATATATTGGATAAATTAGTTTAAATAAGATCGGGGTGAAATGGAAATTTTGCAAAAATTGGAATTTGACAATGAAAGTTATGCCCTTGCATCCGTGGTGAAATTCTAATCAATTTTCACATATAATATGCTAAAAATAGGAACACATTATAGGCGTTTGAAATTTTTGGGTTTAAAATGATTTAAATAGAATTCAAATTCAAATAAATAATTAATTCCTAAAATTTGAACTCAAAAGTTAAAAGTAATTATGCTTGGAGGTTAAGTAAACATTAAAATTAATGTTAACATTAAAATGCAATTAAGGAAAATAATAAATTAAACAATGGTAAAAATAAAAATCAACATTCTCAAAATAGCACCGGTCGACCCTTGACCCATGACCGATCGACCTCTGATATTCAATCAGTGATAGGGGATGGCGATCGGTGGATACAGGGTGGTGGCTAGGGTTTTCAACAATGAACATTCTAGATTTTATAATTTCAAACCGACTTAAATCCTATTGTGACGGTGCATTCCAACCACCACAAATAAGAGCCTACCCCCTCACTTTTATTCATACAGTATTTGGAAAACATTAGCGAAGCTCTGTTAGTTCATCCCTTCATATATTCAGAAAAAACATTAGGCTTTCAGGAAAGAAATCCTATATATCGATTTTTGATTATTGTTTATTTCCTCAACCTCTTCTCCTTCAAACCTCTAATTTTCCAAAATTTTACGTATATACCAATCCCTTGCTGTATATATCAAAAAGTAGAGATTTGAAATGGTCCATTGAAGGCATGTCAAATCTAAGAGAAGGCAAAGCTAATGACCTTCGTTAGTGGAAATTTTAGTTTTTCAATTTTAGTAATCGAATAATGTAATTTGAATTTGATATATGCCTTGGCGATTTTTGGATTACGAAAACTTTAGAATTAAAATTCCCAAAATTCCCCCAAGCGAAATGTCAATTCTTAGGTTGGAATCTTAATTTTTTTGCATCAAAATAATGGAGTTTTTGTGGATTTTGTAATATATGAGTTTTATCTTCTATTCCACTTCTTATTCATTTTCTTTAGATTTGATTAAGAAATCGTGCGTAAAACATGAATTCTTACTCGTAGTTTACATTGCCTATTCTATACAAATTTCCTTGTCTAATTTTATGTAAAATGAAGTTGAATAGAGTGTAAAATTAATTAAATTTCAATTTTTCCATTATTATTGTTTTATTCCATTTTTTTAATATAAAATAAGTTGAAACTGGATTCTCTATACATGTTTGTTGATTTGATTTTGGAATATTGAATTTTTGGTAAAAATGCTACATTGAAAATGAGACTTGTATAACATTGGAAGATTTGTCGTTTAAATTGTTAGTTTAGAGCGTAATCTTCGCACGCCTAGAAATTAATAAATGTGTACTTATATATATATATAAACTGGCATAAATAATATATAATTATAACATATTAATTGCATAGTTAATTAGGTTATTAATTGTTATTTAAATCCCCCTTAGGCAAGTAATTAATTAGGCGAAATAAGAAGGATTTCTTGTAAGTCCTAATTAATGAATAAGGTGAGATGTGTGATAATACACCTAGAGAGTTTTATGAAATATGACTAAATTATAGGGATCGAGGTCAATCAAAAGAACACAAATGTTTGCCCAGCCAATCAAGCTACTAGTAGTGACTACGGATGATGCGTGGTTAGTCCTAATTCTGTAGGGTAAATCTGCCTAGCTAATCTGTTTACCAGTTTCTACGAATAGTTGAACCAATGTGAGTAATCTCTATGGGGGTAGGGATCATAATACGAAGGATCTGCTTCCGAGAATTGAAGGTATTAAGTGGTTGTTTGAGGGCCTACTTCTTTCCCTTATACGAAGCATTAAATGGTTGGGATTGGGTTTAGGTGCGATCAAGGATATCTTGAAAAGTTCTACTTCAATTAAAGTATTAAGTGTCTAAAGTGATTTCCGTGCAATTTCAGCTATCAGAGTCTGCCTATTTTTCAGTAAAAGGTATCACGTGGCTTGGGTTCTATCTCTCGCATTGGTAGGCATTGATAATGATGGTTATGGATTATGAGAAAACCTACTTTGAGGATTGAATATATTAAGTGGTTTTTTGAGGGCCCTCCTCTTTCTCTTATATGAAATATTAAATGGTTTTAAATATAGTTTAAGATTCGAAAAACATATCCTTATTTAAATTATAGTGCCTAAGTACTGATATAGAAAGGCTCGAGATTTTCTATTCACCAGACATTGTTGATCTGACTCCCTCCTCATTGCAACACATGCTAGAGAAGGAGAGAACGATCGAGATGGAGATGGCGATGATAGAAGCTAGTGGCACTAGCCTATTTGTCTATTTACTATTTCTAATGTACCCATTTGAAGTTAAAAATGTATTTTTGAACAAGATGATGTAACATTATTGTTGACATTATGTTATGGTTTTATTTTACGACATTTGTGTTAATACGTTAGTTGTTGATTTTGATGATAACAACCTTAATAAAGGGAACAATGTTCTTATTTATTTTTGTTTCTAGTTGGTATGGAGCTATTTTACTTTGGAAAATTATACATTTACCTTATGGAGCTGCCCCTACGAATGATATAAATACTACTGTTGCTTTAGCTTTACTCACGTCCGTGGATATTTTTATGCAGGTCTTACCAAAAAAAGATTGGCTTATTTTGGATAATAATACATTCATATAAAATATAGATACTGCTATTTTATATAGTATATAGTGCAGGATATTACACCAGTACTGACTCAAAGACTGTACAATATAGAGACCCAAGAAATGGACGTGAAGACTCATGAGTTTAAAAACAAATATACGAAGATCACTAGACTATGGTATAGTATCAAAGAATATTGTTAAAGTCCTTAGTAGAATCTTTGATCTCTATCTTCTCATTTTCTTATTCTTTATTTTTAAATCGAAGTATATTTTTAAAATGTATTTAAAAATATTTAATAAAATTTTTATAAAGTTTAAAATGTTTATAAATTATGTTTAAATTATTTTACAAAGTACCAAAATATTTTACAAAGCATAAGATTTTCAAAACATTTCCAAACAAATAAAGTTTTCAAAATACACAACTTATGTCGACATGTAGGTAGATGATTTGTCGACATACATGCCGCTAATTTGAAATTCAAAATTTGAAATGAAGTGTTTATTCATCATAACTTTTTGCGAATGGACACGACTGTCATTCTCTATACGTAGGGGGTTTCAACAAAATTTTAATAACTACTTTCTTATTATCTTCTCTCCTCTTACTTTGCCAAAATTTCAAGTGAAAATTTATTTAAAATTTATTCAATCTTCATTATATTGATCTCTATTATTTACTCTTTGATTCAATCATTTCTCTCTCTCAATCAAAGATCAAAATGCTATCCAAGAGGCTGTAGGATAAATTGTAACCAAAGATCAAGAAATTATCTTTGGAAAAACCATTAAACTCTAGTTGTTCTTGCGTGGATGCGATTGTAGCCCGTTTAAATCAATTAGATGTGCTTGGTGTCCCAAAAATCCAAGTGGGTGTGCTTGTGTCCCGTCCAAATCAAGCGAGTGTACCCAGAGCTCGAAAAATCGAAAGGGTGTGTCTCATAATCTTGAAATTGAGATTATATTGGGTTTGCCTTTTGCCCATTTAAGGATTGGCATTTGAAAAGAAATATGTACAACCAATCGTATGGGACTGAATGTTGGGTAACTCCAAACAAGTATAAAAATCCCTAGTGTGATCTCTCTAATTCTATACTTTTTACTTTACTGCATTCATACTTATCTATGTTTGCATATGTGATTGTTCTTCTGTGTTGATTAATTATAACCTTGAAAGAAATTATAAAAGATTCATAAAAATTAGAAAACACAATTCACCCCCCTCTAGTGTTTAATCATCCTTAAGATTCATAATTCCTCAACACACTCTTTATCTGAGCACTAGGTTTTCTAAAATTAATAATTTGATTTTTGAAAAGTCAAATGGCTAGTAATATTTTTAACAATTTTGCAAAAAAACAATTTTGTAAAACCAATATGTTTTTAGAAAGAAAGTGTTTTGAAAAGTCACTTGATTTCTTGAAAAGGTACGACATTGAATTGCAGGAATAAGTTTGTTATATGCCTAACGGTGAACAAATACTTGATAATCAAATATCACAAATCAAGGATACGTGGATATTGGATAGTGGATGTTCGAGACACATGACTATAAATGCCAAGATCTTGAAAGATATAGTCTATAAAGATGGTGGATCGGTAAACTTTAAAGACAACTCAAAAGGATATGTGATTAGCATCGACAATATTGCTAACTTTAAAACTCTTGCTAATTCTAATGTTTTGCCAGTTAGAAATCTAAAACATAATTTGCTTAGTATTAGTCAATTGTATGATAATGAGTCAAACATTATCTTTGAAGGTATTATGAAATGTAACATCTATATTTTAAGCATGAAGGTGTCCAATGATCGCTTATATCTTTTGGTTGATTCTAATGACCCTTTGGCATAAAAAATTTGGTCATTTAAATTTTAAAAGTTTCTAAAGTTGCTAGATATGAACTTGTTAGGGCTTTTCCTAAAACGAGTCTTATGTCAATAATTTATGCGATGCCTATTAATTAAGAAAGCTTTGTAAAAGTTCCTTTAAATCTAAAGATATGATTTCTACTTTTCATCCTCTTGAACTTCTTCACTTAGATCTTTTTGGACTTTCACAAATACAATCAATAAATCACAATATATATACGTCTCTGTAATTGTAGATGATTTTTCTAAATTTTCATAGACAATGTTCTAAAAAATTAAAAGTGATGCTTTTGAAATATAATTTTTTTTACTAAATGAATTCAGAATCAAATGTCAAATAAAGTTAAAATGATTAGGAGCAATCATGAAGGAGAATTTGAAAATAATTTTTTTGAAAACTTTTGCAATAAGAAAGGAATAACTCATAATTTCCATTTTCAATAACACCAAAAAAATGGAATAGTAGAACGTAAGAATAAAACTATATAAGAATGTACTAGAACAATGTTAAACGATGGTAAACTACCTAAAAAAATTTAGGCTAAAGTAGTTGCTATGGCTTGTTATATTTTAAATAAATTTTAATATGACCTTTAACTAAGAAAATGCCATATTTATTATTTTATAATAAAATCCTAAAGCGTTATACTTTAAAGTTTTTGGTAATAAATGTTTTATATCGAATATAAAGGATAATTTAGAAAATCTGATGCTAAATCAGATAAAGGTGTTTTTATTGGTTATTCAAATAGATTGGTGAAGGTATAGAGTTTTTAACACCATAACTAACATAATTGAAGAAACATTACATGTCTCATTTGTTGAAAATTTTAAAATCAATAATACCAGTTTTGATGAAGAAGAAAATGTTGACAAAACTAATGAAATAACTAACAATGAAATCACTAACAATGAAATCACTAATGATGAAAAAAATTTCGAAAATTTACATCCATATAAAAGAACATAATATTTGAAAAATCATTCTATAGAAATTATTCAAGGAAATATAGAATTTGTTGTAAAAACAAACAATCAGTTAAATAAAATGAGTAAATTGCTTTTATTTCTACTATTGAACCTAAAAATCCAAAGGAAGCATCATTATATGATTCTTGGTTTCTCGCTATGCAAGAAGAACTGAATCAGTTTACTAGAAATGATGTTTGAGAATTCGTCTGAAACCTAAAGATAAACCTATAATAGGAACTAAATGAGTATATATAAATAAAATAAATGAACAAGGAGAAGTTATTAGAAATAAAGCACGTTTAGTTGCTCAAGGTTATAGTCAAGAAGAAGGTATAATTTTTGATGAAACTTTTGCTCATGTGGCCAAATTAAAGGCTATCAAAATTTTACTTTCTTTTGCAAATCACAATAACTTTAAATTATTTCAAATGGATTTCAAAAGCGCATTTTAAATGGATTTATTAAAGAAGATATATGTGTAGAACAACCCCCACTTTTTGTGGATGAAAAAACTACCTAATCATGTTTATAAATTAAAGAAAGCTTTACATGTTTTAAAACAAGCTTCTAGAGCATGGTATGATAGATTAAAATCGTATATAATGCAACCTAATTTTAAAATAGGAGAGGTTGATCTCTATTTATTAAAAGAAATGATAATGATATTCAACTTATACCATTATATGTTGACGTTATTATTTTTAGATCAACAAACAAAAAATTAAATAATGAATTTTTAGATATAATGACTAAGGAATTTGAAATGAGACATATGGCAGAACTAACTTTCTTTTTAGGACTACAAGTAATGCGGTTAGATTACAGAATTTTTATAGGCCAAGAAAAATATGCAAAGATTTAGTTAAGAAATTTGGTATGTCAAATACTAGTGGTAAGCCAACTGCCATGGCAACTAATGAGAAATTAAAAAAAGAAGAAGACTCAAATGATGTAGATCAAAAATTATATCGAGGTTTGATAGGATCATTACTTTATATAACTACTTGTAGACCAGATATAATGCATAGTGTTTTTCTATGTGCTGATATCAGTCTCAACCTAAAGTAAGTCATCTAAAATCAGTAAAAAGAATATTAAGATATGTAAATAATATCCTATATTATGGAATTTTTTATCCAAAAGAAAATTCTTTTGATTTAATTTCATATAGTGACGCTGACTATGCTGGCTGTAAATCAGACTAACAAAATACAAGTGGAACTTGTAACTTTTTAGGGCATTCTCTGGTTCCTGCTTTAGCAAAAAGCAAAATTCTGTATCTCAACCGACGATAGAAGCAACATATTTCAGCCAGACTAGCCTATTCATAGTTTTCTATATGCAACAAATTTTAAAAGATTTTGATTTAAATTTTACTAAATCACCAATATACTATGGTAATACCTGTTAAGTAAACCTATCTAAAAATCCAACTCCTTATGCTAGAACCAAATATGTAGATTCTAAGTTTAACATAAATAAAGAGGCAATTCCACTCGAATTTATTAGTACTGAAAATCAAATAGCCGACATTTTAGCAAAACCATTAAATCAAACATCTTTTATTAAACTTAGAAGAGAGTTAGGAATATGTTTGTTCTCTGAAATATAGATATATTAAAATAAAAATTGGAAAATAGAAAGAAAAATAAATTGTCAAAATTAACCTACATATGTCGATATACTCTAGTCCTATATGTCGACATATACTAGTATAACCACTAATTTTGAAATTAAACTCATTTTTCTGTCTCTCTTCTTCTCTTATTTCAAAACGAAAATAAAACCATAGCCTCCTCAAGTTCCAAACACCCAAGAGTAGAAAATGCACCCTTTTCCTTCCAAACTCCCACTCAAGGCCCCCTCCAGAACATCACCATGGCTAAAATAATGAAAATTGAGAATGATATGAAGCATGTATTGCATATGCTTTCTGAAATAGAGGTTTTTCAACTACACCTCTTAAAAGAACAATAAAAACAAGGGCGAATTATGCGAAATCTCCAGAAATACCTTTTGGGTAATCCAGCGATTTAATAATAATCGAAGAGGATACTCCTAACTTTACCATTCACAATCTAGTAAAAAATAAGGAAGAGAAAGAAGGGCAAGAAGAGGAAGAAGAAGAAGAAGTCAAATGAGCAGGCGAAGCATGCTTCGATCGAGATGGAAATCTTGTCGAACAAAAAGGGAATTGCCGTCTTCATTATCCTTTCTGTCCTATCCATAAGTACCTCGGAATCAAGAGAAAACCATAGACTTAATTATAGTATGTAATAGTTTGTTTGATAGAATTAAATTTTGCTTTATTTGCATTTTAGCTTTTAGAATTTGGTGTGTATGATTGAATTCAATTGGTTTGGATTGTTTGTATGATTGATTCTGTTTGACGACTTAAATGTATTGAAATTGTATATTTTGAAATTACATTAATAAAATTTACTTTATCATATATAAAATTAGATTAATGATTTTGAATCATATATCATCATATATTAGTTAGGGTAAGTTTCTAATTTTTCACCCATTTTGGTTGATGGCAAAAGGGGAGAAAAATATAAAATATATATATGTACTTGCTCAGAGGAGTTATATCATATTTTATACATATAAGATATTAATGGTTATCATCATCAAAAGGGAAAGATAATTTGGAATTTGAATTAAAATGGTTATGTTTATGCTACTATAGTTTATCGTACCGATGTAAGTTCTGAATGAATAGATAAATTACTCTGTATTGTTCTTTTTACCAACCAATAGCCAGTTTTGGAATGGGTATACGTTTCAATAGCTTTTTTGGATCAGGAGAGGCCCGTTTTGAGGCGGGTTGTTACATTATTCTCAATCCCTCTTCCTCTTCTCCTTCTCTTATATCAACTAAAACAAAATAACTCACACAAATATTTTATAAAAATTTCACTAACAATCCTCACCAGATTTTAATAAATTTTCTCTTGTCATATGTTGCGGGAAAACTTGTGCATAAGTATAGATGTCTTATGGACTTGAATCTATATAT
This sequence comes from Allium cepa, assembly GCA_030765085.1. Classification (NCBI taxonomy): domain Eukaryota; kingdom Viridiplantae; phylum Streptophyta; class Magnoliopsida; order Asparagales; family Amaryllidaceae; genus Allium; species Allium cepa. The sequence continues at coordinate 402,176,982 of CM060929.1, read as the reverse complement.
AGTAACATATCAAAGCATGGCAGGGTGAATTGTTAGTTAAGCACTGAACTATCGTTCTTATGCGACAAACCAAATGTGTTTCATACACATGTTTTCTTTCCTTCACATGGTTCTTAAGCTAACACGTGGATTACCTTGTGTTCATTTCTTGGTTTCATGAAATGCCCTTAGAGACTTAAGCCATAGCCTCGCAGAAGGCGACATCACCTTCATGCATTCATATAGATAGGTTATTGCAAGTGCCCTATAACTATACACTTTAACAGTACTCGTGTTATAAATCTATTAAGTACTAAGTAATACAACCTTTAACATATCATTATAGGTACCAAGCACTCTTCTTGAAATGGATATATATTAGTTATTCAGACTTATATTATTGTGCTTCAAATCACAGCGTATAATATACTTTTGCTCATTGAACTCAAGACAATGATTTCATAATGTTGAGTTTTGTTAGCAATTCTGTGTTGGCTTTAAACTTATTCCTTTTAATGTTGAAAACAACGAATCTCTTGCAAATACTTTTGTAAATGGATCAGCCAAGTTTGGGCTAGATCTCACGAAATCTAGGGTATTACTCCATCAATGAGCATTTGCCTCACTGCACAGTCCTTAGGCCAATATGCCTAGATTTGCCATTATATATCTGGCTATATGCTCTTGATGGCATTGATTGACTATCATAGTTTACATATATTGATAGCATTGCTTTTGGCCATACATGAATTTCTAACAGCAAATTTCTTAATTACTCTGCTTCTTTACTACAAAAATTTAGTGCTATAAATTCAATAGTTATGGTAGAATCTGTAATATCCGTTTGTTTCTTTGGACCTAAGATATCGCTCCCTATCAAGGTTGAATATTCATCCACTGGTTAATTTATTATCATTCCCTCTTCCAATGTTCCAACTGGCATTCATGTATCCTTCAATTACACTTATATACCCACTGTATAATATACCATAGTCCATGGTTCATTTTAAATATTTTAAGATTCTTTGTATGGATAGCCAGTGAATATGACTAGGGTTGCTGGTATATCTACTAATTTTGCCAATAACATAGACAATATCAGGTTTTGTGCATGTCATGACGTACATAGACTACCAATAACTTTATCGTATTCTAGTTGATCTTTTGATCTACCAGTATTACAATATAATTGCATATTTAGGTCAAATGAGGTGCTTATAGGTTTGCAATCAAAGTGAAATAACCATTTTAGAATCGACTCTATGCAATGAGACTGGGTAATGACCAACCCTTCTGTTGTATTTATGATTCTTATTCCTAGAATCACTTCAGCTTCCCACATATCTTTCATATCAAAACATGATGATAAAAATCTTTTTGTTTCTTCAATACTTGAGGTATCAATCCTAAATATTAACATATCGTCAACATAAAGGCATATAATTATACCTTTACCAACAAGAAATTTGCTATAGTCACATTTGTCTGATTCGTAAATCCTAAAACCATTTGATACTTTGGTTTTATCAAATTTCTCATGCCATTATTTTTGTGCTTGTTTAAGCTTGTAAAGTGATTTAATATGTTTATATACGTTACGTTCTTGTCTAGGCATCATAAAACTTTCTAGTTAAGAAATATGTGTGTTTGTGTGTATCCGCATCAAATTCTCCATCTGCGAATGCAGTCATGGCGTCCATTTGACGAATTTCAAATTTATAAATAGACGCTAATGTAATTAATCTCCTAATTATTGAAATTCAAGCTACAGGTGCATAGTTATCAAAATAATCTATTCCTTCCTTTGGATAAATCCCTTAGCAACTAATATAGCCTTAAAATTTTCAATCATACTATTTGCTCTTAATTTCTTTTTAAATATCCACTTATATCCTATTGGTTTAAACCAGAAGGTAAGTTTACTATTTTCTATGTTTAATTTTCCATAATATAATCCATTTCATCATTCTTGTCTTCTTCCCAAAAAGTCAATCTTGAGACTTTATAGCCTCAATATATGATAAAGGATCAGAATCTACGTTTGTAGAAAGCATGACTCGATGTCTAATACCATCCCTTGATCCTTTAAATAAATAAACGATAAAATTTAGTCCGAATGACTTTTCAGTCCTCGTTCTTTTAGGCAGACATCAGGGAGAATAATAATCTTACAAGAGATTCATTCATCTCTCACATCAAAGACTCGAGCTGCAACAAACATTACTTTGTTTGAAGGGGGCACAGATGAAGCTATGCTCAAGCTCAATGGCGAGCCTCAAAACTTGGAGACCGTATAGAGAGAGAAACCAAAAACGCGGAGGGGTGGAGGGAGGGGGTCTCCTAATTTTGTGTTCTTATCTAAAAGGATAGACAATTTCGTAAATGCTTTCTCTCTTATTTAGAAGTAATTGCTCACCATTGAGCTTGAGCATAGCTTCATCTGTGCCCCCTTCAAACAAAGTAATGTTTGTTGCAGCTCGAGTCTTTGATGTGAGAGATGAATGAATCTATTGTAAGAATATGATTCTCCCTGATGTTTTCCTAGGCAACAAGCATCGATTCGATGAGGCTAAGCTGACAAGAGACTAATAACTACACATAAGTTCATAAAGATAATTGTTTATGATCTTATGGAAAAATGTGCCTTTCTCCCTGGTTTCCCATAATTATGGAAACAAAATGAAGTTCAAATCCTTGAAAATCAAATGATTATATATTACCTATTATCCATACTTCACTTATGGGAATAAAAACCAAACCGTTTAATTCTCCTTCTCATGCGTTCGAATAATTTAAAAACGTGTATTTTATAGAAAATAATTTACCTTGAAAATAAGCTTTGGAAAAACCAATTTCGAAAACCATTTGAAAACCATATTTGAAAATTTACCTTATTATAAAGGATAAATACGTTTTATACTAGAAAATAATTTAAAGTATTATGTAATAATTATTTTTAAATCCTTAAAATTTTTGAAATCAACTGTGACGCCCCACTCCAAGACCCACATTAACAAAGAGTATTACTAGGTAATACCGTTTGCTAATGTGGAGAATAGGGCTAGTTAGAAGCAACCATCTATAGCCTTGTCTTAAATATCTATTGCATACGTCGATAAATGCTCTATTTTTTTTCTAATTCAATAAATATTTAAGACAAGGTATAGATTGTCGCTCCTAACCGGTCCTATTCTCCACATTAACAGACGGTATTATGTAGTAATACTCTTTGTTAATGTGGATCTCGGGTGGGGCGTCACAGCTTGGTATCAGAGCATTTATCGACGTATTCAATAGATATTTAAGGCAAGGCTATAAATGGTTGCTCCTAACCAGCCCTATTCTCCACATTAGCAGACGGTATTACCTAATAATAGTCTTTGTTAATGTCACATCTACTGGCCAAAAATATTAAATCAGTAGCTAAATTTGTTGGTTGTACAAGTTTTTGTTCGTCACTGTTAACTTGCTCAAACCTGCTATCGAATATTGAGTCGCGGCTTGTTTTAAACGGATAATACTTAGTGTAATTTTCGTTATTTCGATGTTTTCTTGATATTTCTTTCTGGATTTCACACACAGGTATTATAATGTGTTCTAAAAATGATTTTCAAACAAATGGGCTTTTGAAATTATTATTATACATTATTTTTTAGTATAAAAATTATATACTCTATAATAAGAGAATTTCAAAGGCAATTTCTAAAGCAATTTTGAAACGTTCCTGAAACTCATTTTCTTCAACTTAATTTCTATATAAAACACACAATTTTGCACTTGGAAACCTTTTAGAGAGAGAATAACTCAAAATTTGGAGACCTTATAGAGAGAGAAACCGAATACGAATGCGGGGTCTCCTAGTTTTGTGTTCTTATCTAAAAGGATCTACAATTTCGTAAATACTTTCGCTCTTATTTAGAAGTAATTGCTCGCCAGCTTGAGCATATCTTCTTATGTACCCCCTTCAAACAAAGTAATGTTTGTTGCGGCTCGAGTCTTTGATGTGAGAGATGAATGAATCTATTATAAGTTTATGATTCCCCTGATGTTTACCTAGGCAACAAGCATCGATTCGATGGGGCTAAGCTGACAAGATACCAATAACTACTCATAAGTTCATAAAGCTAACTAATGGTTTCACCAGTTTTTTCATTATTTTTTGAGCATTCTCAAATTCACGAATAGGTTTATTAACCTCCACGGTTTCACTAATATATGAATTGGATCAAATCGATGTGAATATATTTTCATGGAACATCGCACCCTATATTTTATTTTTGTGTTTATGTCAATCAAATTAATAGGTTCAATTACTAGAAACCTATAACCCTTGTTGTGTTGAGCATATCGTAAGAGAATACACTCAATGCCCTTTTGTCCTATTTCTGGTTTAGGTAATCGAACAAAAACTCTACATCCCAAGAGTCGATAATAATCAAGAATTGGTTTATGTGTTCATGAGGTGTAACTTTGGTTTTCTTATGAGGTATTCTACTTAAGATGTAATAGGCGGTAAGTAAAGCCTCACCCCAAAAACTAATATTTAGGCCAAAATTACATAACATAGCATTAACTAATTAGTAAGGTTTCTATTTTTACGTTCTGCTACTTCATTTTACCGTGGAGTAGAAGCTACAAATGTCTCATATATAATTCTTATAGATTTACAAAATATAGGAAAATGATGTTCACCTCCTCAATAAATCTAAGGGTCTTAATTTTAACATCACATTGGTTTTCTACTTCTATCTTATAGGTTATAAATGATTCAATACTCCATCCTTAGCATTCATTTAAAGAAACATAATAGTACTTTGAATAGTCATATATAAATGTGACAAAATACTTCTTTTCTCCTCTACTAGGAGTACTATGCATATCACAAACATCACTATGAATCAGTTGTATCATACTAGTGGTATTAACAGATTTTAATGGAAATAGTTTTCTAGTTATTTTGGTTAAAGAGCATATTCTAGACTTATCATCAAATTTATTGTCATATATTAAAGAACATGTTTAATGAAATCACATTATCCATACTTCTAACATTAACATGTTCTAATCTACTATGCCATAAGGAAAAAGAGTCATTGATATAAGCAGAAGCAACCATTTTATTAATATTCAATTTGAACGTTCCTTCACACATATACCCCTTTCCAACAAACATTCTATCTTTGGCCAATACATATTTAACCGACTAAAGGACTAGTTTGAATCCAAACTTATTTAATAAACTACCAAAAACATGGTTCTTTCTAACCTTGGGGATATAAAATACATCATTCAATGTTAGAAATTTCTCGGACGAGAACTCCATGTCTACTCTCCTCTTTTCCTTAACTGCTGCTTTCGTTGAGCTTCCCATATAGCGATAATTTTCATCCTTAGACAGTTTAAGTTTCTTTAAAGGACTCTTGTCATTGCAGATATGCTTAGTAACACCAGAGTCAATCCACCAAGAACTCTCTCTTTAAATCATGTTGATTTCAAAGATTACGGCCACAATGTTTTCTTTTATCGATTGAGTTTTCTTTTTAAGTAAATGATAATCTCTTTTAATGTAATCATAATTTCCACCATTGAAGCATCCATTTACTTTTTTGACCTTCTTGTTATCAAATTTTTTCTTATTTTGAAACTTTTTCTTTTGATTAAAAGAGTGCTCGAAGGTTTTATTTTCCTCTTTTTTCTCTTTTTCTTCCACCATGTGGATCTTAGATGGATATAATGTTGGTTTAGAGGTTTCTTTCTGCCTAAGTTGTTCTTCCACTTGCAAACTCGTATCCCCTTTCTTGTGTTCAAGGAATTTCCTTTAATCATTCAAAGGAGGGGGAAGCTTGCCCGTTATGGATAAAACTTTTATCTCCTTATCCATATTCATGTTATGCTGGTTGAATTGGTTTAGGATATACATAATATCATTTAACATTAGTCATTTTATGATTAAAAAATGTTGTAGCGAAAAATTTCTTATTTGTTACATCGTCCATTAGATACTTGGCTCCCAGCGCATCCCAAACTTACTTTAGTGGTTGATTTATAGTAGTACATATCAAATGGAGTTTTCTTTATTGCATTTCTTATGTACTCCATAAATATGTAATCATCTTGCTCCCATTTTAGTCTTGATCATGCTTATGTAGTATTCTCATCTTTTGATTCATTGGCTTTGGCGTCATAAGAATATAATTCACTTTTAATTCGGCCAACAAAAAATGCATCTTCTTCTGCCATGCATGAAATTAAAGGCATCAAACCTTTCCAATTTGGTGAAAGCAAACACCCTTAAACTGGAAGGTTCCATTATCACACAACGTCTTAAGATTGTTGTCGGAATTCTTCGAATTGGCAAAGAGATAATGGTTTTAATTTGCAAAATTAAGAGAGATCCTCTAAGGTGTATCGATAACACTCTCCTTAAGATGTTATTTTCCTTCACCACTCATTTTAACAAAAAAATGTGTGTCGTGAATTAAGGCAAATCGTGTCCTAAGATACAATGGAGCTGAGATGATTAATCTCCTCAATCGATTGTGACGGTACTATCGGAATCAATTCAATCTACCTTCTGAATAGACTATATGGCAAAAGTATTGAGTTTGCGATCTGTAGTGTCACAAACTCAAAATAATATAAACCAAAAGAAGAGAGGTGAAGCGAAAGAGATTCGAAAATTATGAAAAAATTAATTTTTAAACACTTTCTAGACGTTCCTATTTATAGTTGTGAAGAGATGCCTTTTCATTTTTGAGAAGTTGCGTCTTCTGCCAAACTACGCATCCTTTTGTTTGAGCCTTCCATTCTAATAGTCACCTCTTGTGCCATTTTCGTCTATTCAAATTGTAGGGGGGCTTGTTAACAGGTTTAGCTTTGGTCCGATTTAACTAAAATAATTATATCCAAAAATATAATTTGGACCCAAATCTAAACACGAGCTGGTCTGGTCAAACGGATGGCGATGGGGCATGCACTTGTATGGTAGTTAAGCATAGTCTTCCTCCTTACAAAAGAGCAAGCATTAGATGCCCAAAAGGCCCAACCTTCTCTTGAAGAATTTATAGTTAAACAAATATGATTCCTTCTATTTTATGATGTAGGAATATTCCTAATCCCACTTCCTCTTCTCTTTCTCTTCTTCTCATCTAAAATAAGTTATCTCACACAAATACTTTATAAAAAGTTTCACTAACAAAAACAGTAACAACCTATATTTTAGCGCTTAATAATTAAATGTTATTAATCGTTTTAATCAAATTTGAATGAATTAGTGACCTTAAAAGGAAAACTTTTAAATATGAATGATTAGGATCCGAGACCTTTCCATTGCATTTATGACATTGTTTATATACAAAATGATATAAGTTTGTTTAAAGAAGATAAAATAGCTAAAACGAGAAGAAAAGAGAAGATAAAGGCAAAATGGTCATTAGGCTTGAATCGACCTTGTTAATTTTTAGGTGAGAAGCTTTCTCTTCCATTATTTAATCTCTTTAAAGACCCGCAAATTTGACATTACAAAAATTATTAATGTAATTAGAAGTAAATTTTTAATAACAGGGTGAACTCGACATTGTGTTTATAACCATTGCGAAGGCCTTTCTGAGACGATCGGTTTGATATATTGCTTCGATACATTTGGAGTTATGGTTTATGAAATAGAGATGTTATAATGTTTAAATAGTGTACGTAGCTATTTTGGGTCAAACCGAATGAATAACCCATAGCCCAAAGCTAACGATTACATAAGTGAGGCTATGGAACCTTAGCCGTCACCTCTATCTCCACGTTTTTTCCCAAGTTCAGGAATCACCTTAGTTGCTCTCTAATGGCGGTTATAAAATTAATTAAAAATAAATAAAAATTAAAGTACCCAATCCCTTTCATGTTATATATCGTTGCGAAGATCTCGACAAGGCAAAGAAATGTTTGAAATCCATTTTTCCATTTGATGCTTTAACTAGCCAAAAATTAGCAAATAAAACTTGGCTATCCAACTTGGTGGTTGATAAATGACGATGATGCGACAATATGAGGGTATGGTCTTGTGGATAACGGTGAAGGGATTTTATCCGTGTAGTTGGAATAACAAAATGATAGATAGATCTACCCTTAAAATCTAATTAGGGTTTGATAATCAAGGCAACAACTGTTAATTTTGGGCGATGGGAGGTGTATGTCCTCGATGGGATGGTGACAGCGAACTAGGGGTGGTCGGCAGTGGACCTTCTGGTAGTTGCTGTGTCTGGGGTTAGCTGGTAGCGATTACACCTGAAGGGGAACACGATGACGTGAATGGGAGATGGGCTAATGTACGTGATAAGAAGAAGGTAATAAAATTGTCATACTTCCTATTGATTAATTTATATTATTTCGATTTACTCAACTTTTAACTCGGACGACTTCTACATATGAAATCTGATTCATGCGCGTATTCTTCCATTAGACTCGTGGCGAAATCCTAGAAGATTTGGCACTAGGTTTAACGAGTTTTGAAACTTCAGGAAAAAGAGCATAAAATTATTTAATTTAATTAATTGAAGTTTAAATGATTAAACCATAACTATTAATGAAAAATCATATTCGTTGATGTATGTTATGTTGTATGGATGGCTATTTAATTCTTACAATATTTTGGATGTATTGCACCTTGGTTGGATAATTATTATTAATGATTGTATTTTAGGATATTTAATTAAAATATAATTTTCATTTGGACTGGAAATAATTAATTGGAGTAAATTGGATAATAATGATAAAATTAAAAAAATAAATTACAGATAAGATTATTTACAAATTTTGGATGGTTTCTGTAAATAACGAAAATTTAACCGACTTTTACTGAAATTAAAGTATGGAATTACAAAAGGTTATTATTTAAGAATTTTTGGGGAGATTCATAAGTGATATATTTTAAATTAATATGTAGGGAGTTTGGTATTTGTAAAATAGATTGAGACTTCTAGTAATAATAATTATAATAAAGAAATGTTTTTCAAATGTGTATTTGGATAAAGCAGTTCATTTTGAGATAAATAGATATAAAAATGAGTTTCGGTAATTTAAAATAAAATATTGTTTTTTAAGTAAATAATAATGAATTGATTATGAAGGGTATTAAGGAGGTTTAAATATATTATTTTTATGTAAAACAATAATATTATAGTTTTGAAAAGTGATTTGATGGTGATTACAATTTGATTCAAAATACAATGCTTAGAAGTATTTAAAGAAATGAGAGTACAATAAAAGATTTAAAGAGTATATTATCGCAAAGAGTTTTCATTGGTTTGGATGAATAAATAAAGGTGAATTTGTAATAAATAATAATAAAACGATTTTATACTTCAGAAAATAATGGATGTAAATATATTATTTGGGTGGATGTGTAATATGTGATCATTGTTGATTGTAATTATCAAATATGATTGATGTTTAGTGATGCTATCGTATTTTGATGAGTGTGCAATATATTATGATTGTTTCTACTAGATGATGGTTAGTTAATAATGGTTATTTGGTAATGAATGTTTAGTTACCAATATTGATTGAATTAGTACACATTTGATGATACCGCCGATTGTGTTACTATTATGGAGTGATTAGTATACACTAGATAATTTATACTTACATTGATGATATATTAGTATAGTTGAATGTATGTAAGTATATTTAAATTGTGATTTTCTTATCTGATGGATTGAGGTTGTCATTGGATATTGTTGGTGTTTGTTAATTGTGTGCTATTATTGTTGTGGTTGCCTCTTTGATGATGGATGAGCAGTAATACTATTTTCTACTTACACTATTTGCAATGGATGTATTGATTGCATGGGCTGTGAAGGTTGTATTAGTTGCATTGACTATATTGGTTATGATAGTTGCAACATGGATCTCATGGTTATAGTGCATTAACAAGTATTTGGATGCAAGAGAAGAGTAGGAAACGGAACTACGTGAGCTTTGATCCTCCAAATGGGGTACATATGTAGTCTTTTCCTGTGCAATAGTTATCGAGCTATTGTCGTAGCGTATAGGATTAGGCACAGTCCAAAAAATCTGATGCCTTTTTCCTTTATACTATGTAAATGTGTATTTGTAAGTTTGTTGGTGAAAGCAAAGAAAGGAGCAAAGGGTCTAGAAGTCGTATCCACATGATAGATTATTATATCTTTTGCATCAAAATTTTACTTAATGATTGGTGTATTGAAAGCAAATGATGTATATAATTTGTGTAATGTTTAATTATTAATACGATATTTTTTCGTGTTGATGTTTTAACTCCACTATGAGGTTCTCCCTTTTTGTTCGTTGTTTTAGAATTTTTAGTTTTTGTCTATCTATGGTCCAGTGCTTTTAATATCTAAAATTAGTTGTAAGTGCATTTTGATATCATTTATATTTGATTTTAGAAGTCAAAAGTACTAAGTCGTCACATTTAGTATCAAAACTAAGGTTTTGTGATTCCCTAAGACTTGGGTAACTATAGCCATTAGGTTATAATAACTTACACCTTAGGATTGGTTAAATATAGGATGAGAGAGAAATTTGATTGATAATTTTATGCTTTGTATGTATGGATTGTTTATTATCTACAAACAACCATTAACTCACCCTAAAATGATGTTTATTTATAATGATGGATGATAAATAAAGCAGGAGTGAGGTATGATGAACATCTATAAAAGGGGCTAAGTGTTGATTATAAACCGAGTGACGCAAACCTGATGGGAAACTAAAATGGGAACCTGACCTTAATAAAATGAAATAATTTTTTCTTTTAAAAATGACAAATATTTGTTTGGAAAATTTATATAATATATACCTCTAACTTCAAAGATATTTTATGAAAAAGGAAAAAATGTTTATTCTCGAGCATGAAAGTGGTTTGGAACCTTTTTTATGAGAATAAAGTATTTAATTTAAAACAAAAATATTTATGAAGTTATTTTCAAAAAGGAAAAGTGAACATAATAAAAATATTTTATTTAAAAGTACTTTTAGCAAAAGTGTTTAATTAAATATTAGAAGTTAAATTTAGTTTGTAAAGAAACATTTTTGTGTGAGAAACTCTAATTGTTTCAAAACTTTATGTATAGTGCATTTCTACAATGGTATTATGTGTCAGAAATGTTTTGTTAGAAGTGGAAAAAATATTTTTCTAAGAAAAGAGACTTTGTTGATAAATATTTTTATGCAAGGTTGTTTAGCCTAAAATATTTTGATAGGAACTTTTGTTTAGTTTCGGAATATCCTTTGAAAATGGTAACTTTTATCCTTGCTATGACTTAGAATATTTTGCAATTTTTTTTTTGACTAGTATTCAAAACGAAATACTTTTCTTAAACGATATTTTAAATATATACTGAAAGTTTTGAGGAGTGTTTATTTAACAAAATGTCTTGAGGAAGAGAAAACTATTTGATAATAGTATAGAATTTCAAAAAAATTTGTCAAAATTACCTGGTTGGAGAGTGATTAGTGATAACTCTTATTTAAAAAAAATTATTGAAACATTATTTACAATAAATATTATATGAATTGGAGAAAATGTATTATAAGGAGGTTATTTCCACACAGATATTATAATTTTTATTTTGAGTGAATTATTTCTCAAAGGAAATATTTTAAAATAATGTAGTATAAATATTTTTATTTAAGAAATTATAGGTGGAAATAGGTGAAGATAGTTTGATGGAAGTATTTTAATTGATAGGTATCTTGTTTAGTGAAGAATGTAATAAATAGTTATTAGAAAGAAAAGTTTTATCAAAGGAGTACATTTGGTTTTAGGAAAAAGATTGTTTGGAAATCGATATTGGTTGTAAGGATTTTCACTTGAATGGTACTCTCTTTGATAAATGGTGTTTGAAAAGAAAAATATTTGAGTTAGGTTTTTAGTTAAAAATGCATGATTTTGAAGATAGAAAAATATTTGAGTTAGGGTTTTAGTTGAAAATGCATGATTTTGAAGATTGCTTTATTGAGAATATATTTGGAAATATAATAAAGAAAAGGTATACATATTCTAAAGTATCCAGTTTTATAATATTTTAGAAGAAAATATTTTATTAAGATGAGGATGATTTGGAATGTAAATGACTATAAAAGTAAAATATTAAATTGAACAACAAACTTTGGAAGCGTTTGTTAGAATGGTATTGTATTAAAAAATTTTTTATTGAAATTTTAATTGAGCATTATAAAACTAGACTTTATAACATAGAATGTAAGACATATGGTAAATTAAGTCTTGACTCTACCTAACATCTATTATGATGATGTTACCTTTTGACTATTATTTGTGACTTTCACTTAGAAGCTGTGAGAATGTCCGGTTACTCCTTTCCATGGAAGAGATTGGGCATGATGTAAGGACCACTCATTTCGATGTATGAGATTGTCACTTTTTACATTTGATTGCTTATTTTGTTGAATTACTTATATTATTTATAATTACTAAAGTGTCACTTCTTGTTTGTCTATGTTTATGTATTACTTTGTGTCATGCTTGTCTGAATTGATTTCTCTTGCTTATATTATGTTGTTGATTGTTTTTCTTACTATGATTAATTGAATTATTTGTTTGTTGGATTGACAATCATTTGCTTTATTGGTTGTTAACATGTTCACTAGGTTGTTGTCGATAGTCATTTGCTATGATTAGTTTTTTTTATTATTGTTTGTTTGTTTATCTGCTATTTTTGATAATTTTATGATTAAGTAGTTATCCAATATGGACTTTTACTAGGGTTTACATTGGATAAATTAGCAGGATGTTATGGGGTATGTTTGATTTTGTCGTAATGGGATAACCTAAGCCAAAGAAGATTAGATATTCGAATCGACCAAGAGATGTGATTATGTTCCTTAAAGATGAGTAATAGTTATTAGATGGTTTTAGTGACTAAAGACTTGATGGGTACCACTGAAGAATCAAGATGATGGGAAAGAGGTTCATTATACAAGAAAAAGAGTTTGTTCCATTTCAAAATTTGTTTTATACAAATAATTACTGGTGTTAGTATAAAAATGTGGCATCAACGCCCAATAGATTATGTAGAGAATGAAATTGAAGAAAAAGAAAGTGAAAATTGAGCAGAAACAATACACACAAGGTTTATAATGGTTCGGCTAATCTTTGCTTATGTCCACTTGAGATTTATATTGATGATATTGCTATCTTACAAGTGTTGTTTTTTGATTTAGTATCACTCGATAGCCAATTGCAAGAAATACCCAAAAGATTGCTAGAGAGCTAACAAATCCTCGAAATGATGCCGCTTCATGCCTATTTATAGTTGTAGCTCGCCAAGAAAAGCTCTAGCATGTCCTCCTTCATGTTCTCTATGATATAGCAGCAGTTTCCCTCGAGGAAACATGGCCAAGTCAGCAAACTGCTATGGGTCGGTATCGATCCATAAGATTGACTTATGGACTGTTCTAGCCACTTTGGGATAAAATGATATATCATTAAGTTTGTGATTCCAAACTTGTTTATATAGCCATGGGCATACTTCTAAGACAATTGATTGGATCAATGGAGGAGTAGACTTATTGGTTTCTAGCATTCGAGATGTATGATAACAAATAGTGAATGATTCACGGGTTTGGGAATATGCTTGTAACATAATACGTATTTGTAGGAGGAAAATGGAGTAAGTCTTGAGAGATTCTATAGATAGGTACTGATCCATCACTTTGATGGACCAAGTTGTGGAACCTTTAGGTTGGACTTGTATTTGACTTGTGATCTCAGTCGTACTTGGTTTCTAGACTTTACAGCTATCTCTTCGGGCTTCCTGCCTTGATAGCTTTCAAATTCCATTTGTCAAGTCAGTTTAGATATTGCCTGGTTAGATGGCTGGATAACACTTGCCCTACAAAGTGTATCTTGTTGCAAATGAGATGTGCTTTGAATCGAGATAGGTCGGGATTGCCATCTCGGACTCATGCTTTAAATAGTTGTTATCCTTCTTCAAATATTTTTAGTAAAGTATTGCATATACATCCATTCGTTACAGTACTTCACTAGCATCGAGGACTATAAAACTAAGGCGTACTCTCATGATCTGCCATTCCCGGCTAGGTAATTGTGAACTGGTTCCTTTTTTAGATTATTCAGTTTGAATATGCTTTTCCAAGTCTTCCCAAAGAAATCACCAACCAGGGCCAATAGCAACAACGACTGATTTAACGGTTGTGACTGTCTCCGGAACAACTTCAATCATTCCAATTAGTGATACTCTCGGTCTTGGTGCATAGAAGATTCAAGCTCTAGATGAACAAGGTTTCAGTGAGTTTCAGGAGATTCAAATCAACGAGGATGCTTTAATGATGGTGACCTCGTGGGATGTTATAATGCCCACCATGCAGGAGATCTACGATGCACAAGTCCTGGACGTTAGCAAAATTAAGCAAGAACTGGATGACTTCTTCCCTCCTCCGTTATCCATCGCTTTACCCAGCGATCTTATTTTCATTTCAGATATGATTCCTATGGCAGAAGTTACTCAAAGTGTGCCTACCATTCCTTTGCAGATCACACCTATGAAGGGTAAAAGGAGCAGAGGAAGGACAAGGAAGTTGCTATAGGGATCCAGTGCTCCATATTTTATGGAAGAGAAGAAGGAGAAGAAATAAATGAAGATGAAGACCAAAAAATGATCACTTATCTTCTTCATGTTTTTGATCCTGCTGTTGTGTTTGTTCTCAGGCCGGTTTTGTACGCATTCGGCCCCCTTTTTTGGTTTTTTTACTTCAGCATGAATAACACTTATATTTTCTTCAAACTTTGCTTAATCAGAATAATAAAGATTTTCATTTCGTTCAAACATTGTGTGAATTTGTCTAAATGTTTGAGAAACACGCTTTATATTCAATGTTTTTACGATCCATTTTCTTATTATCATTATCAGACTAAATTGTTAGTCCATTTTGTTGCTTTTATGCAAAGAATAGTTTCTGGGAAAGTCTATCCGCATACGACCATGTTCAATTTCAAAACTTGGTTAAATTCCAATTACTTTAAAGGTTGACTTAACATCCCTTTCAAGGATGTTCCGAGTGTGATCGCGCATACCTTCGGGCGTAAGTCATAGTAATTCACCTTTAAATGTCTCTATAGACATTCTTCTTTAAAGTGCATGCACTGACCATGCCAAACTCTAGGCATCAATCAGAGTTAACCACTTAGTCATAGTGATTTAAACATCCTTTTCCAAGATGTTAGTCTTCGATCTAGCATAACACTGGACATTAATCGAAGTTAAACAAGATCCCGCCTATCTCCGGACACAAATCTTTCGTCTTACCTACTCCGGGAAAGGTGTGGATGCTCTGCCAAACTCTATGCATAAGCTGTAATGGCGAACTGTTTCGTTCAATCATTGAGAATTTATACTCCTGCCTCTAAGTCTTAAGTTAAAGAGTTGTTAGGCATCTATTTTGGACACTAAATGTGGTTGAACTTCGTGCATCCGATCATGGACTATGGAAGTTTAGCTAGCACCTACCTTCAAACACCTCCATGCCTGCATTTTGCACATGCAAGTTTAGTTAAACATAACACCATTCACTGTGTAAAACTGAGTACACACTGATATATGAGACTTGGAAGTCATTCCCTTTATAAAACATCATAAATGATAGATTCTGTCAGGTTACATGGAAAGTACCTGCAAATTTACATTCAAGTGAAAAGCACTGCAATGTTTGCTGTTCCATGCCACCAGGAGTGAGATCCTATCCACCGTTGCCAACTTGAATGTGTCATCTCCAATTTTTTTCTCAATTGCACATGAATCTTCCCAAGTCGGGCCTCAGTTCCCTAAGCAGGGGAAAATTTGTTTAAGAATGAGGTCACTAATCTCAAAAGTCTGAGTCGTGATGTTGGTATTGTAGAATTGGGCGACATGGTTACGGTGTGCGGCTGCTCTCAACTCAGTTTCGTCATGCTTCTCATTGATCATATCGAGAGACTTCAACAGGAGTTTCTCATTTATTCGTGGATTATAGCGAGTCACTCGATGAGAATGTAATTCAAGTTCAATCAGGATCATAGCTTTTGACCCATAAGGGAGGGCGAATGGAGAATGACCTATCGTAGACTTGTGGGTCGTTTGATCAGCCCGAAGTGCTAATGGAAGTTCATTGACCCATTTTCCCTTGGCCTTCTCCAATATTGCTTCTTAAGAATGGACTTGATAATCTTATTCACTTCTTTGACCAATCCATTTTTGCCTGAGGTGTGTCACTGCCGCAAATCTCTTGTCTATGTGATGCCTGTGGTAGAAATCTTTGAACTTGGCACTATCGAATTGAGTCTTGCTATCAGAAATAATCGCCTGTGGAACTCCAAAACAATAGATAATGTTGCTAACTACAAAGTCGATACTCTCTTTGTAGTTATCATGGCTAATGGCTCTGCCTTAGCCCATTTGGTAAAGTAATCAACTACGACGATGGCGTACATCGCGCCACCTTTAGATATTTGCAGCACCCCAATGATATCAATTCCTAAATAGAAAATGACCAGAGACTGGCCATTTGTGTGACTTCCATCTATAGGGCTTTAGGAATCTTGGCGAATCTTTTGCATTTGTCACGCTTTTGGGGGTAATCAAATGCATCTCGGTTGACAGTTGGTAGAAATAACCGCAATGAAATATCTTCTTCGCTAGAGTTTGCCCCTAGTATGGTCGACGTAGGCCCCTTCATGAATTTCTTTCAGAACTTGCTTGGCCTCATCGTCGGCAACACATTAAAGCATAGGAATCAAGAATCCATTCTTGTAAAGTACTCCCTCTTGCATGATGAACCTTGAAGCTTTACAAAGGGGTTGATGTCGTTCATTTTTCTAGTTTGGAAGGATTCCTCTCTGTAGATAGTTCTTTATTGGAATCATCCATGACTTCCTCTCAGGTTTAGCCTCAAATATTCAACCGACATCCATCTGATTGATGCTCAAAGTTGACAATATTTTCATTGAAACTAGGTCCATGAGCTGCGCATCTTCGAAACTGGCTAACTTAGGTAACGACTCAGCCTTTGCATTTTCCTCTCTAGGAGTACATGTTATCGTGTAACATTCAATATCACCAAGTAGCTCAAAGGCTTATTTAGATAAGGAGGTAGCCTTGCTCTTTTCGCCTGAAACTCCTTCCGCACTTGACAAATCAATAGTTGGAAATCACAGAATATAAGCAAAGTTCTAATTCCCGATTCTTAGGTAATCTTGAGTCCTACTATCAAGGCCTCATATTCTTCTTCATTATTAGTTGTGGGAAAGTTGAATTTCAAGGCATAATAAATTGGATGTTCCTCATGGGTCACTGACACGACTCTGGCACTGGAACTACGTTCATTAGATGCATTATCCATGTACATCTTCCACCTAGCATTATGCTCTCCACTACTCTTCGGAGTGTCATCCCGCATGGTGTATTCAACATTAAAATCCACTATAGCTTGACCCTAGATCGTCCTTCGAAGATGATAGGTTATATTATATTAGTTCAATTCGATGTTCCATTTGAACATTCTTCTAGAGGTCTTGAGTCGTTGCGAGACCTGTCTCAAAGGCTGGTCGGTTACACTTTGATCGGATAAGCTTGAAAATAGGGGTGGTGTTTCCTCGAAGAAATCAATATGTAGTATGCGAGCTTTTCCAGCTTTGGATAATTTATTTCTACTTCTGTCAATTGCTTATTAATATAATACACCGGTCTTTGGATTTGGGACTCTTTACGCACGAGTGCAGCGCTTAAAGCATGCACTGACACTGCTAGATAAATAAACAAGTCCTCATTATCTAGTGACTTCAACAGAATGTGAGGTCTCTCTAAGTGATCCACTAGACCTGAGTGCATCTATACATTCTTGCGTCCGAGAAATTTTTTTCTTTTCTTGATTGCATCGAAGAAAGGGATGCATTTGTCAATGATTCTGGAGTGAACCGACCAAGGCGGCGATTCCCATTCAAGCTTTGGACATCTTTGATCATCTCTGGGGGTTGGATGTTCCTCGATCTTCTCTAGATTAGCTTCGATCACATAAGAGTTCACGATGAAACCTAAGAATTTTCTTTGACGCAATGCCGAATAAGCATTTCAAAGGGTTAAGCCTTATCCCGTACTTTTGGAAAATACTGAAAATCTCTGCCAAATCATCAGCGTGGTTCCCCGATTGCCATGACTTCATGAGCATATCGTCCATGTATACCTCCATCGAGCATTTGATCTGATCTTTAAACATCTTGTTCACTAGCCTTTGTAAGTTGCTCCTACATACTTTAATCTATATGGCATGACAAGATAGCAGTATAGTTCTAGATCAGTTATGAAGCTAGTGTGTTCCTGGTCTGCTATGTGCATTGGGATCTGATTGTATCCAGAGTATAAATCCTGAATGATAGCAACTCGTGTCCAGCTATCGAATCCACTAGCTGATCTATCTGGAGTGGGAAGCTATCCTTTGGGCATGTCTTATTCACGTTGGAATAGTAGATGCATGTCCTTCACTTCCCATTTGACATTTTCACCAAAACTGGATTCGATACCCATTTCGAGGATAGAGCATCACAGATGATGCCATTATCTTACAGCTTCTCCACTTCTTCTTTAAGTGTAGTATATCTCTCTGGACCTAAGTTGTAGCATTTCTATTTCACAGGGACACATTTTGGATTTACATTTTATGCCTGCCTCGCTATCTCCAGTTATATCCCATACATATCTAAGTGATTTCAAGCGAACACATCTAAGTTTTCCTAGAGAAAACCAACTAATCCCTTTATCATCCTTGTGCCGAGCTACGATCCAATCTTCAGGACCCATATAGGATCATCCTGGCTGACCGAAATGTTAATTGTTAGCTCGATTAGTGCAGCCCTTCCATCCATCAGCTCTTTCCCTGGATTTATATCCTTATGGAATCGAGTCAGGGCTCAGGCAGTGGTTGCTATGCGTCCAGAGCCTTGATGCAGAGAGTTCTCTCTACAGGTTTTCCTTTTTCACTTTGCCTTGCCTCTTTCAACTTGACAACGTAGCGTTCGTGGTCAAGACCCCGATCCTTTGGACTATTCCTACGCCGTTCTCGGTCGAGAATTTTATCGTTAAGCACCATAGAGAAAATGGCTGCTCTGAACCCAACAATGGCCAGTCGGCCTAAAAATGAATTGTGCGCAGAATAAAGGTCCATTACAATAAAAGGCACGACCTACACTCTCTTACGATCACCCTCTTTAAGAACCGCCGGTAGATTCATGCTTCCCACTGGCTCAGTGGCCATCGCGTTAAATGCCTGGATCTGAGATTTACACATCTTTAAGTCCTTTGCCTTTAGATGAATTTAAACATTGGCTCTCTTGAATAGAATGTTGACTAAACTCCTATAGTCAACTAAAACTTTTCTTTCGATGGCAGGGCCAATCATGTCCAAAATAATAAGCAGATCGATAGTCGAGGCCTCTACCCCATTAGCATCTCGATTAAGAAAAACAATATCATCTGTCACATTTTTGAGCTACCTTGCCAAAGCACCATCTTCGATGGAAAAATGGCACTCATTCAAAGCATGTTTTAAAGCACCAACATACCACCCCACATTCTAATTCTTCTCAGCTAGATGCGGTCCACCAAATTCTAGTGTCCATAATATGATGTTTCTCAAGTTGCATAGGCTCATCAGCACCAAGCCCGACTTCCTCCTACTCTGGGTTAGAAGTCCTTTGCCCACCATATTACGAGGTTTGCACAAACTGTTGTAGTTTCCTTTTATAAATCAATTCCTCGACCACAACACACAAATGCCTGCATTCGTTGGTGTTGCGACCATGTGTCTTATGAAATCTACAGAACTTGCCAGATCTTTTTTCCTTCTCAATCTACTCTCTAGGAGCCGGCTTCCTGTATTGCTCTTTACCTTAGGTAGCCATGTAAATGTTTTCAATCGAGTTGTTCAACGAAGTGTAATTGTCAAACTTCAGGATTCCTAGATGTCTCTCTGAATCTGCCTTCTTGGCTTTATCTTTGTTATTGTTCTTGCCCAGCCCACTATTCTGGTTCTCTACATTCACATCAACTTTTCTGGAACTCCTTTTGGACTATTTCATAGTGACATTACTATGTATCTATTGAATATACAAGTATATGATTTTTGTTTGATGATAATAAACATATATACACATATATTCATTTAAATGTATTTGTACTATTTTATTTTTCACATAATTAAATAAATATTCGTTGAATAAAATAAATAACACAGAATTTAAATTCAAATGGATATTTTATTCAAACAAATATTTTATTAAAATTTTGAATAGTACAAATTTGAGCTCTCATTATACATACACAATTTCGATTCCAATACAAATTTGACTACATCACAATTTTCATTTGCATTAGCACCTCACTACATATCACTCATTCACTCGTATTATTCTTCAACTCGATTCCAGATTGAATCCAACATGTGAGCAATCTGCAAAATAAACATTAATGAAGTAAAATAGGAAAAATATATTTTGCAGTATAAAATCAAATGTGTATTTTTGAAAATACTATTTGCCTCAGTTATTTGGATTGTTCGTCATCATTTATTTTAAATTTATCATACAAAAACAACTTGTGACATGCACAGTTTATCACTATACATGTCACAAGGCCGTGCACACCGATATACTCTTGATAAAACTGTAGGGACAGGTGAACACAAGGTCAAACCCAATCAAAAGCCACGTTCAACTCAAGTGAAATACAAATTAAGTCACGATATTAGCACAAAGTCAAACCCGAGCTTTAAGATAGATTCAACACAGGTGCAAGTTTAATAAAATGGTCAAGAGAAACAAAACCAGACCTAAATCAACATGAAGTACATGAAACAGTAAACTAGACATATGTAGTGTGATCAAATAATAGGTACAACATGTATGCATGCAGTGCACAGCGTAGACTCAAGTGAACCTGATATGCAAAACGCAAGCCTGGCAACATGATACAAATCAACATGAAGACACTGCAACATAAAGACAAATGCAAATACAATGAAGCAGTGCACAACAACAATCTAGTGCAGACACGAGCACACATGAAGTTCAGCAGAGTGGTGTGCATACACATTCAAACATGACTTGAAGGAACAAGCCCATGAAACAACACACAATATAACAAGTGCAAGGCTACCAGGTTCAACAGCAAAATGCATGTGGTCAAGTAACAAAGATCAAGTGAACCATACATGCAGTGCATAGCTTATTAGACTGCAGACTATAGCAACTCAATAGCTAGAGGATCAAGTGAAGTATACAAGCAAGTGCACAAAGGCATCATGAACTAGACAAGGACTGGACTCAGACTAACAGGCACAAATTGACAACAGTTCAACATACAACAGTGCACATGCACGACAAAGTTCAAACAAATTCAGCTACAACATGAACTACTGACCATACATCAGAGCAAGTGACATGATGGACTGTGATCAAAGCAGTATGAACATAATTAGAGCCAAGGAAACATGTAGGCATGTACTCGATGCAGAACTAAACAATGAAACCAAACAACAATTAACAATTCTATCAAAGCCGAAGTCAGATGATATCAAAAATCAAGTCGAAGCCATGAGTCAATCAATTTCAAAAAGAAGCATATACTATAAAAATATCGCAGTATCAACTGGCCGAAGTCAACAAGCATAAAGAGAAATATCCAAGGCAAGTTCAAACAAATCCATGTCAAAGCCAAGTGATAAAAATCAAAGTGATCGAAGTCAAAGGAAAAAGAACGGTCACAAAATCAAAGCCGTCATGACCAAGGAAAGCCAAAGTCAAAGTCAAAGTCAAAGTCAAAGCCGTGATAGCCAAAATTATCAAGCAAATCCAACATACGAAATTGAACAAGTAAGAAATCATCACAAGTATCCATACGAAGATCAACGGCCAAGCATATAAATAGATGAATTCAAAAATGAAATATATGAGTGAATTTATGGGAATTCCAATCCTATTTAAACTTTAAACATCATCGCTACTGATAAATCAAGTTCAAGCAAGATATCCAAAAGGCAAAAAGAATAAATGGCATACCAAATTCATACTGAACTCGACGAATTTCAAGCAGCCGTGAGCAAATTAGAGAAGCATACGATAGACTAAGAAAGCGACGTGATAAATCATTCATTCGATCGAGCAACTGAAGTCAGCCACTTCAAAAATCAAAAGCCCTAATTTCAGAATGAACGAGCAGAGAAAATTGAAGCGTCCATTAGCACTAACGAAAAAGAAAGCCGGCCGAAGAATAGAAAGAAAAGGGGATTTAATTTGTATCGCTTATTTTTGATTGGGCCAGCCTATATAATTGGGATTTAATATTTAAATTAGGGTTTTGTTTTCTTTAAATTATTTTAGTTTGTATTTTTCTTTTTAAACTCGTGTAAATTCTAGTCGTGTGACTAGGGGATGAACTACGGTAGTGTAGTTCGAGAATTCGCAACTCAGTGGCTGAGTTGTGGTAGGTTTTGAGCATAGAGTTAGATTAGTCGATAGCGGATGTCGTGAGTTTATGTATGTAAGCGTCTGACTACTTAGTTTCTAGTAGAAACTTTGGAGGCAGCACGTAGGCAGGGTTTTGCTAAAGCTGGGTAAATTACATGTTGTTCTATTTCTGCATTTTTATATTCTGCTATTATCCGTGCTGCAATTATTCTGCTATAATTAGTGCTACGATTATTTATGTACTTCCGCAATGAATTTTTATAATTAATAGTGTCATCCTATTCACCTCCTTTAGGGTGAAATCGATCGTACAAGTGGTATCAGAGTTAGGAACAAAAGTCAATTTTGTTTTAAAATTTGATTTGTCAAAAACCAATTTTTGTTCTAAAATTTGAATTTTCAAAAATGGCTTCTTTTAATAATGCCTTTGCTGAGGGTTAATCCAATATTATTCCTCCTATTTTTGATGGAACACATTTTATGAATTTAAAATTTAAAATAGAATTTTATTTAAAATCCGTTAATATTAAATGTTGGGATATTATTGAAAATAGGTGTGATATAATAGATGAGAAAATTACTTCAATTAATGCTCTTCCTATGCGTATAATATATTCTCATATTAATCAAGATATTTTTAACTTTATCTCTCATTGGGAAAGAGCACAGGAAATCTGGAAGACTGTTAATGCAATATATGGTGCAAAAGTCAACAGCAATGAGAAATTCTCCATAATTGGTTCAGTTAAAGAAACGTGCTTAACAGGATTGGTAAAAGGCAGTAGTGATGATGATGATGGAGCAGCTGAGCTGGCGCTATTAATAAAGAGATTCAAAAATTGAAACCGCAAATAAGAAAAACTAGCTCTAAATCAAAAATTGAAATGCAAAATAGCCAAAGCACTAGACAACTCAAAAGAACAGGAGATCATATGCCATAAGTGCAATAAACCCGGTCATATCAAGCCTAATTGTCCCCAAAATTGACTCGGCCAAGAAAAGAAATCAAAATGGAGTAGTTTTGTAGCCACGTGGAATAAAAGTGATGACGATAATAAAAGTACTAGCAGTGAGAGTGAGAAAGTAGATCTGTGCCTTTGAGGTGATATAATTGATAGTGATGATGACAACCTAAGTGAGGTATCAAAGCTTACTCACTTAGAATTACACATATGTTTCCACAAAGTAAATGGCTATTTTGAAAGGCTTAGGGAGAAATACGCTAAAATGAAATCACAAAGAGATACTTTGATAGACTTAAATAAATAGCTTGATCAATTGGTTAAAAACTATCAAAGCAAGAACCTAAGTGTGATAAGTGTCCAACATTCGAAGAAGAAATTAAAAATCAAAAATCAAAAATTAAATCGCTTGAAAATGAAATTCTGATTTTGAAAGAAAGTGAAAATACGAGGAGAGAGAATTCTATTAAAAAGTGCATATAATTATTAAATGAAAATGAATCTCTCAAAATACAAGTCCAACAACTGTCTATGACTTTAGGAAAATTTTCAAAAAGTTAAAGATCATTAGATATGCTATTAGGTAAATAAACTGTTAATACAGATAGACAAGGACTTGGATATAGTCAACCTAAACTTGTTAGAAACGAGATTAATTATGTCAAATCCGAGTGCACAATCTGTAGAAGAATTGGACACAATCACAATAATTGCTGGTATAGACCCAAACACATGAAAAAAATTCCAATTTGGGTTCCAAAAAACACGAATATAAAATACCTCAAAGTTAAACAGATCTGGGTGCCAAAAGGAACATATATAAATAGTTTTGGGTCTCCACAAACTTATTTTTCAAAATCTTTTGCCACTAACAACCATGGACCTATAAAAACAAATATGACATAAAAATCTTTTCTCGGGTAGGTGTGGTGGCAGGCTAAGGAATATCAACAGTGTTATCTGGATTCTAGCTATTCCAGACAAACAATGGGTGACAAATCAAAGTTTCTTAGCGTAGTACAATGGTGAAAGAATCACAATGAAAAATAATGAAAAATTATCGTAAAGGTAAAAGTGGTAATGGTATATTTATTCTGAACGATATATTTAATGTGATAATCTGCACCATAATTTGATAAGCCAGTTATGTGATAATGAATATTGATTATGATTCTGACTCATAAAAATTGTTGGCCAATTATCTTTTTATGCCGAGAATACTACAATCCTTGAAATACTTCATACATATTTGTTCGGTTTAATGATGGTGTTTTATTGATTACCGATCACTCATGATACAAGTGGATATATTTGTTCTGACACTATGGTCACTATTCGTTACTTACATGGTTTCAATTCAAATTCAAAAGAATTACATTTAAATGCTGTAAAAATGTTTTAAGGAAATTTGTTACAACTTCACAGTCTGGTCTATCATATCCAACAAATGATAATTCTGAGTCTAAGAGAAATTCAGATGCAAATTATATTGGTAATTTACTCGATAGAGAAATTACTAGTGGACCATGATTTATGTTCAGACATTCAGTAGCTGCATCGTTTTTCAAAGAAAATATATGTATATTTTTCACTTGAAATAATTTTCAAATAGCAGACATTTTTATAAAACCCCTTTCAGAAAATCATTTTTTGTTGACCTTGTTTCAGATTAGTCATTTTAGAAAATTTGATTTTATAATTATTTTTGGATTTGATCTTAAATGACTACATTGACTAATCTGACTCCCTACTGATTATCTAAAAGATAAATAGTGATTAAAAAAGTGATGAATGTTGATATTAATCATATATTATAAGTCGAGAAAGTATATTT
This sequence comes from Allium cepa, assembly GCA_030765085.1. NCBI lineage: Eukaryota > Viridiplantae > Streptophyta > Magnoliopsida > Asparagales > Amaryllidaceae > Allium > Allium cepa. The sequence goes on along the minus strand of CM060929.1, from coordinate 402,151,706 downwards.
AATAATTTCTTTAGAAATTTGAACAAGAGTTATAAAAACTTTCTGTTGGTAAAAAATTCCATGACCATCTCTATTGCTATCATATTTCTATCGACTATCACTCATCAAAATCAAATATAGTATGTCAGTACGTGGTATTTTAAACAGGAAATCATTCGTTTTTCATTTTATTACATCTTTAGCAATATAAACATCCAAAGTATTCACTCTCATTTAAAAGTCATCACAGTCATGCATGGGTGAATTACTTGGAATTTTTGATTATGCGCTTCCATGCTCATTTAAAAGTCCTCACTGTTATGCATATATGGAACGCATATCAAAATTGATTGATTAAATAGACAAGTTGATTCTAATCCCATTTAAAAGTCCTCACGGTTATGAGTAGTTAGAAGATACTTGAATTCATTTTTTATAAAAATTGAGAATACTACTAATCTCATTTAAAAGTCCTAATGGTTATGCATGGTTAGTAGATATTCAAATTCCTAATATAAATATACCACAAATAGGAAAAATTATATGGTTTTATATGATGACACCATCCCTATCATTCTAAAGTGGAATACGCATCAAACAGTGTATTTATGATTTTTGTTTGACTTTTTATTGAAATTTAATTTTATACTCGATTGAGTTTTAATGTTGTATTAATGTCTGTCATTTTATCTCTATTTTTCTAACACTATTACTCTTTTGCTGATAACAAAAGAGGGAGAGAAAGTTAATATTTTGGCAAATAAAGGTCAAATATTTTTTCTATTTGCATCTTGATTCATTTGCATATTTTTATTTATTTTCATGCATATGTGAAGGGGAGTTATGTGTAGAAAGGGAGCATTCAAATAGGGGGAGCAAATTGAATAATAAAATACATTTAATATATTCAAAATCTTAAATATATGTTTGTTATCATCAAAAGGGGAAGATTGTTGAATATACAAGTATATGATTTTTGTTTGATGATAATAAACATATATATATATATATATATATATATATACTCATTTAAATGTATTTGTTAATGTACTATTTTATTTTTCATAAAATTAAAAAAAATGCCGAATAAAATAAATAACACATAATTTAAATTCAAACGGATAAATTGTTCAAACAAATATTTTATTACAATTTTGAAAAGTACAAATTTGAGCTCTCACTATATATATACAATTTTGATTACAATACAAATTTGACTACATCACAATTTTCATTTACATTAGCACCTCATTACATATCACTCATTCACTCGTATTATTCTTCAACTCTATTCCATATTGAATCCAACATCTGAGCAATCTGCAAAATAAACACTAACGAAGTAAAATTGAAAAGAAAGTATTTTGCAGTATAAAATCAAATGTGTATTTTTGAAAATACCGATTGCCTCAGTTATTTGGATTGTTCGTCATCATTTATTTTAAATTCATCATGCACGAACAACTTGTGACATGCCAGCGTATCACTGTACATGCCACAAGGCCATGTACACCGATATACAATTGATAAAACTGCAGGGAAAGGTGAGCCCAAGGTCAAACCCAATCAAAAGCCGAATTCAACTTAAGTGAAATACAAATTAAGTCACCATATTAGCACAGGTCAAACCTGAGCTTTAAGCAAGATTCAGCACAGGTGCAAGTTCAATAAAATGGTCAAGAGAAACAAAACCAGACCCAAATCAACATGACGTACATGAAATAGTAAACTACACATATGAAGTGTGACCAAATAATAGGTACAACATGTATGCATGCAGTGCACAGTGCAGATTCAAGTGAACCTGATATGCAAAACTCAAGCCTGGCAACATGAAACAAATCAACATAAAGACACTGCAACATGAAGACAAATGCAAATACAATGCAGCAGTGCACAACAACAATCCAGTGCAGACTCGAGCACACATAAAGTTCAACACAGTTGTATGCATACACATTGAAACATGACTCGAAGGAACAAGCCCATGAAACATCATATAATATAACAAGTGCAAGGCTACCAAGTTCAACAGCAAAATGCATGTGGTCAAGCAACAAAGATCAAGTGAACCATATATGCAGTGCATAGCTTATTAGACTGCAGACTACAGCAACTCGACAGCCAGAGGATCAAGTGAAGTATACAAGCAAGTGCACAAAGACATCATGAACTAGATAAGGATCGGACTCAGACTAACAGGCACAAATTGACAATAGTTCAACATACATCAGTGCACATGCACGACAAAGTTCATACAAGTTCAGCTACAACATGAACAACTGACCATATATCAGAGCAAGTGACAGGATGGACCGTGATCAAAGCAGTATGAACATAACCAGAACCAAGGCAACATGTAGACATGTACTTGATGCAGAACTAAACATTGAAACCAAACAGTAATTAACAGTTCCATCAAAGCCGAAGTCATGTGATATCAAAAATCAAGTCGAAGCCGTGAGTCAATCAATTTCAAAAAGTAGTATATACAGTAAAATTATCATAGTATCAACTGGCCGAAGTCAACAAGCACAAAGAAAAATATCCAAGGCAAGTTCGAACAAATCTAAGTGGTCGAAGTCAAAGGAAAAACGAACGGCCACAAAATCAAATCTGTAATGACCAAGGAAAGCCAAAGTCAAAACTGTGATAGTAAGATAATCAAGCAATCAAATATACGAAATTGAATAAGTCATAAATCATCACAAGCATCCATACGAAGATCAGCGGCCAAGCATATAAACAAACGAATTCAGAAATGAAATATAGGAACGAATTTATAGGAATTCGAATCCTATTTAGACTGTAAACATCATCGGCTACAGATAAATCGTGTGCAAGAAAGCTAATTAGAAAAGTAAAGAGGATAAATCACATACCAAATTCATACCAAACTCGACAAATTTCAAGGAGCCGTGAGCAAATCAGAGAAATGTACGATCGACAAAGCAAGTGACGTGATAAATCATTCATTTGATCGAGCAACTGAAGTCGGCCTCTTTGAAATTCAAAAGCCCTAATTTCAAAACGAATGAGAAAAGAAAATTAAAGCATCCATTATCACTGACGTAAAAGAAAACTGACCAAATAATAGGAAGAAAAGGAGATTTAATTTTTATCACTTATTTTTTATTGGGACGGCCTATATACTTGGGCTTTAATATTTAACTTAGGATTTTGTTTTCTTTAAATTGTTTTAATTTGTGTTTTTCTTTTAAACTTGTGTAAATTCTAGTCGTGTGACTAAGGGACGAACTATGGTGGTGTAGTTCGAGAATTCGTAACTCAGTGGCTGAGTTGTGGCAGAGTTTTGAATGTAGAGTTAGGTTAGTCGATAGCGGGTGCCACGAGTTTACGTGTGTAAGCGTATGACTACTTAATTTCTAGTAGAAACCTTGTGGGCAGCACGTAGGCAGGGTTTTGCCGAAGCTGGGTAAATTCTATGCTGTTCTATTTCTACATTTTTATATTCTGCTATTATCTATGGTGCTATTATTCTACTGTAATCAGTACAGCGACTATTTATATACTTCCACAGTAAATTTTTATAATTAATAGTATCACCTTATTCACCCCCCTCTAGGGTGAAATTGATCCTACAGAATCACTTCAGCTAAATGCCCAGCTTCATCCCTTCGGGGATGAGTGTGTGCCTCTTCCAGGCATAGGAACCAATTAGCCTCCTTGTGAGGTTTCATTTCCAACCATCTCTTGAAATCAGTATCGGGATGAATCCCCCTGATCAATGCCATCAACATGATGTCCTCCTGCGCATTGTTTACTTCAGTCATTGTAGTATGAAATATCTATGAGAAATTCTACAAAGACTCTCCCGCTCCTTGGAAAAGGTTAGAAAGTGACATAACATCCTTCGGACAGGATGAAAACATATGGAATTATTCGATAAACTTTCATGATAGTTGCTCGAAGGATGATATAGATCTCGGAGGCAGCCAGGTGAACCATATCGTCGCCACCCCTTCCATGAAAATTAGGAAATAATGACATCTTACTGCATAGTTTCCCTAACAGAATCCATATGCCGTTCATATTTCAACAAATATTCCCTTGGATCCATTTTCTTACCGTACAATGGCATCGTTGGCATTACAAATATTCTCAGGTACTTCGCATGTAAGCTCTACATCAATTGCCCATTTGATTCATTACGGCTTTCCTGGAGCATTTCTTTTATCTGCTTCATCATATGGTTTATCTCAATCCTGATAACCACGTCCGTAGGTTCTAGACATCAATAGCATCTGGCTATATAACTTCAATAATGTGTTGAGGATCATGTTCCTCAATGTCTTCAATAGCACACGAAGTGGTGGATCAGTCTCCTCTAAGGGTCATGGTAGAATTATCTCGTGTAGATTCTTGAAAATTTGAGTAGTTAGAAATTCCAAAAAATAAAGGAAATTGGATCTATCTATCAGATGTAGGCAATCCAATAGTAGATGATGAATCCAAACAGGTCTGTGAATCTACTCTCACTTAAAGCGCCAGAATGCTAGTACCAAAATGTTGCACCAACACCCAACAAATGAGGCAGAGAATGAAATTGAAGAAAAAGTAAATGAAAAAATGAGCAGAAACAATACACAAAAGGTTTATAGTATTTTGGCTAACCTTGACTTACGTCCATTTGAGATTTTTATTGATGATATTGCTGTTTTACAAGTGCTGTTCTTATGGTTCGTTACCACTCGATAGTCAATCACAAGAATTATGTAAAATTTTGCTAGAGAATTAAAAGATCCTCGAAATGATGCCCTTCCATGCCTATTTATAGCCATAGGTCACTGGGAAAAGCTCTAGCATGTCCTCCTCCACGTTCTCCATGATCTGGCATGAGTTTCTCTTACGAAAACGTGGCTAAGTCAGCAAACAACTACTGATCGATATTGATCCTTAGGCATCGATTGGTACCGATCCATAGGATTGGCTTGTGGATCGTTCTAAACACTTTAGGATGAAATGATATATCATTAGATTTGCAATTCCAAACTTGTTTGTATAGCTATGGGCATGCTTCTAATACACTTGGATGGATCAATGGAGAATCAAACTCATTGGTTTCTAGCATTCAATATGTACGATAACAAATAGCATGTGAACGATCCACGAAGTTAGGAATGTATATCTAACATCAATACTTGGTTGTAGGAGGAAAATAGAGCAAATTTGGGGAGATCCTATGGATCAGTACCGATCCATCACTTTGATGGACCAAGTTGTGGAACCATTGGGTTGGACTAGTATTTGTCTTGTGATCTCAGTCATGTTGGTTTCTGGATGTTACGAGCATCTCAACGGGCTTTCTGCCTTGATATCTTTTAAGTTCGGTCAAGTCAGTCTAGATATTTCCTGGTCAGAAGGCTAGATAATAATGTCTTCTATAAAAAAAATTCTTCTATTTTGATGAGATTTTTACAGTCTAAATTTTCTAATAAAATGTCATTTTCTTCAAAATTTGTTTTTAATAGATTTAAAATGGTGAAAATATTTAGAGACGTTGTTTTATAAAATAGTTGTGATATTTTTTGGGAAGAATTTTTTTTTATTAAGATGGAACCTTTGGTTTGAAAATAAAAATGTTTTGGTAAATGCACTGCTTTGAAGATGTATTGGAACTATCCTTGCTAGTGGATCCCTCTTGTTATTTTAGATGAGTCATCCCTATCATTAAGCGAAGTAATCACTATAATAGGATATTGCAATTAGATTTTGATGTGATCTGGAAGTTGGAGCAAGATGGGATGTGAATGTGTATCAAGGGATTGTTGATGGAAGAGGTTTATAAGGACACTCTTTTAGATTTTATGATGTGATCCCCGATCTCACATTGTGATCCGTATACCCTGGGCTTTCACAATGTGAGTCTATTATCCTAGTCGTATAGTTGCATCAATTCAAACATACATGTAACCGTGATGCTCTTATGATGTTGAGTATTCATTGACCTTATGATGGTGGTCATTTATTTCATCATATATCTCAAAGTATAATAATCTTACAATTTTTAATATTCATTTACCTTACGATGGCGGACTTTTGATACATGACCTTGTGATTGAGAATCGAGGATTGGTGTTGTTTGTAGTATTAGTAGATGACTATATTATTTTAAGGATTCTGCCATTATTTTTAAGGATATAACTATAAATGGGCATGTGTTATTTTGATGATGTGATATGAGCGGTTGCACATGATATTCGAGTAGTGTGAAAATAGAGTAGTACGCTTCATTGATGACATTAAGGATGCATATATTTGGATGGATATGTAGTCAGCATAGGGATGAACACACACATGTTATTTTTCTATATGATGATGCGGTGATTGCTTTTTTCGGTGTGTGCATGCTTTAGTTTTATGAACTATGCTAACTGTTGATTTATGCTTATTTAATTATTTGTGCATGCATGTTTTGATCAACCTATGTTTTATTATGGACTTTTGTCATAGTTGAGTTATGGAGGTGAATGATACGAGCTAATCTATGAATGAGGTTGTTTCACCATTTGTTGATGAAGTATTATTTCTATATACTATAGTTTGGTGCATGACTAAGGAATTACAAGCATTACTGTAATACATAAAATGGATACATCATTGTGAATGAATTATTACGTGTCTTGATTAATTGTGTTGTGCGGATGTTGTGTATTACAATTAAGATAGTTAATTATGATTAATATACTTCTTTATTTTTTGTGATTAAACCTATAGTCAGATTTTATTGATTTAGTCGATGGTTGTATTTGGAAAATTGCAAAGGTATAATATTTTTAAGGAGAACGTAAACGACAAATTTAACACTGCAAAATATTAATGCAAATAAAAGTGATTTAAAAGGGTGAATTGGGTATCGTATCTATAACCGTTGCGTAAGCCTTTCTGGGACGATCAGTTTGATAGATAGTTTTGATGCATTTGGGGTTATGGTTTGTGAAATAAAGGCATCATAGTGTTTAAATATCGTACGTAGCTGTTTCATGCCAAACCCGAAAAATAACCCATAACCCATCCTAACGACTGTATAAGTGAGGCTACAAAACCCAAACCATCACAACTATCTCCACTTTTCTACCCTAGTCCCTACATCACCTTAACTGCTCTCTGATGGCGATTAGAAAATTGATTGAAAAGTGATTAAAAATCAAAAGGCCAAAACCCCTATATATTATATATCTTTGCATAAATCTCGATGAGACGAAGAGGCGCCTGGAATCCGTTTTTCTATTTGTTCAATTTGCTAGACATTACCAAATAAATCTTGGCTATCCAATTTGTTAGTTGATAAATGACGGCGATGATCTAAGGGTATGGTCTTGTGGAGAACGGTGAAGGAATTTCATTTGTGTAGTTAAAATGGCAAAAAAGGAAGTTAGATCTACCTTCAAAATTCGATTAAGGTTTGATAATCAAGGCGACAGTTGTAATTTCTAGGCAATGGTTAGTGTAGTTCCTCGATAGGATGGTGGCGATGGACTAGGTGAGGTCAGCGGACTGGTGGCGGCGATGTCTGGGGTTGGCTGGTGGTGGTTGCCGCTGAAGATGAACGTGGTGGTGTGAATGGGAGGGAAGCTCCTGTACATGGTGAGAAGAACGTAATCAAATTACAATACCGCCCTTTGATTAAGTTATATTATTTCAATTTATACAACTTTTAACTCGCATAACTTCTATATAGGAAATAAGATTCGTGCACGGTTTCTTCCATTGGACTCATGGCGGAATTTCGAATGATTTGGCACTGGGTTTGCCGAGTTTGAAAACTATTGGAAAAAGAGCGTAATTATGATTATTTAAATTAACTAATTATAGTTTAAATTATAAAATCCAAAAATATTGATGAAAAATCATATTCATTAATGTATGTTTGGATGACTGTTTAATTATTATAATATTTTGGATGTATTGTGCGTTGGTTGGATCATTGCTGTTGATTGTCATATTTTTGGATGTTTAACTATAATAATTTCTTCGATTTGGACTGGTAATAATTAATTGGAGTAATGATAATGAGAAAATTGAATTAATAAATTATAGATAAGATTATTTATAGATTTTGGATGGTTTCTATAATAACGAAGATTTATTAGACTTTCCTGAAACTAAAGTATTGAATTAAACAAGATTGTTATTTATGAATTTTTAGGGAGCTTCATAAATGATAACTGAAATTATATTTTAAATTAATATTTGAGGAGTTTATTATTCATAAAATAGATTGAGACTTTAAATAATAATTATTATAACGAAGAAGTGTTCTCCAAACATGTTTTTGGATAAAAAATTACTATTTTGAAATAAAAAGAAATAAAAAGGATTTTTAGTAATTTGTAATACAATACTAGAATAAATGGAAATAAATTGATTTTTGTAGGTATTAGGGAGGCTTGAATATATTATTGATGTAAAACAATTATATTATAGCTTTAAAAAGTGATTTGATGGAAATTACTATTTAAATTCAAAATACAATGCTTAAAAGTATTTGTAGAAATAAATGTACAATATGAGATTTAATGGGTATATTATCGTAAAGGAATATCATTGTTTTTTTATAAATAAATAAAGGTGAATTTGTAATAAACAATAATAAATGATTTTATACTTAAGAAATAATGGATGTAAGTATATTATTTGGGTGGATGTGTCATATGTGATCAATTATTGGTTGTAAGTATCATATATATTTGATGTTTAATGATGGCATCGCGTTTCGACGAGTGTGAAATATTTTACCATTATTTCTACTAGATGATGGGTAGTTAATTATGGTTATTTTATGATGGATGTTGTGTTACTAACATTGATTGAATTATGTGATGACCTACCTTTCTGACCCCGGGAACGACACTAAATACATCCACAGTATTCATGTGTCATTGCCCAAGCATCCGAAAGATTAATTGCCATGGGGTAAATGTAACGCACGTGGATTTTCGTTGCCGAAAAACCGAATAGTTATGGGTTTTTAAAAAGAATTTAAGAAAAGAAAAAGATAGAAGAAGAGAGAAGAAGATAGAAAATAGAGAATTTGAAAATGGAGGGGAAAGAAAAATAGAAAACATAGAACAGAATAGGAAACAACAGAACAACAACAGAATCTCACAATTCGCAGCGGAACACATATAATAATAAATGAATAATCTTTAAACAAAGAACTATATCAGTTATTACATTTTATACATTTCATTTCATTACATCATATCATCAGGGTGTACAACAACAAACAACAAACAGTGCAGCGGAAAAAGAAATACTATATAATTAGTAATACGCCATGCCATCCATCTTGCCTCCAGCAACTCTAGAATATCCAGAATATCCTGATAAACCTAACTCTTAACTGCCCGTGTGGAAATTTGGTGGGCACCCAGAGTTTAGGAAGGAAAACAATAAACTCCAAGTCAGTCATGTGACTGGTGTGAGAACTCAAAACAGTTTATTTATCTTTAAAATCAAAATGGAAGAATATTTTAAATTCAATTCGCAATGCTTTTTAAAAATGAGACTACCATAAGGCCTCCCGCACACACACACATGCAAACGCAGAATCGGAGGAGATTTCTCCTTATGATAGTCAAAGATGCTTGATACACATTTAAAATAACATTTGATATTATTACTAGTGCATAGTATAGGAAAATCATTTCAAAAATAAAGATATAAATCTTAGCCAGCATAGACATTCCGCACTTATGCCTACTATAGCTACTATGTTCAATAGCAGGTTACCGCCACATTCCATAGCAGGTTATACAACTAATACCGTACAAGTCTCGTATTGTTTCTTTGGATTTCCAACAAATGGTCAGGCCAAGGAACTTCCCATTGCCACATGGAAACGCCTCTGGCTGGACGTCCCCGAGAACTTAACCAGCTCTCTGCCAACACAAGGCCGGGTTACCTTTATCACTAGGTAACTACTACACGAATATGGCATCCCCCGGTCCCATTGGACCTTTAACCGAGCGCTCGTCACCAACAACACCACACAGTAATAAAATATAGTGTTTCAACATGAGTAAGTATCTGGGCTCCATACCATGATACCACCCTTTTCAGAAGGAAATGCACATACCCTAAAGGGAGCTACCCCTCATAACCTTGCCGCATCTTTCCTGTTTTGACCATTCCGGGATGTGAGGCTCGACGAAGTTTCGTCCACAAAAACATACTTTATACAAAAGCCATGCTTTGGGTCAACAAATGATCAACACGATGATCACAAGGATAGACGATCAAATAAACGATCCTATCACAAATAATCAACACAATGATCATTTCAGCATCACTCAGCATGTCACATTACCAAATTGGGAATATATCGCTGATAACATTCAACTACATAACCTCTAAGCACGTACGTCTCAGAGAAGGGTGTTAAGCTAAAAGAATAAATTCTTCGCCACCAACAGAAATATATTTGAATGAAATCGGCTTTATATCTCAACTTGTAATGTCAGACATACAATCCATACAAGTCTGTTCCGGGCTCGAACAGAACCGAAGGCACTTACAAGAAGTCCTTGCAATCCGGATATTCACAATCCTGATCGGATTCACCATCACATATGGAGAACTCAATACCGTAGCTACTCGGTGCAGAGTCAATCGACAGGTCATCCTATCGCTTTCGCAAATACCGGGTCTTCAACACCGATCTTCAATGCAATTCATAACGACGTATCACATATTCGGAATGGGTTATACGACCCCATGGTCCTTTCCCGGTTAACCCGAATAGTGAGCGCTTATTCAAAAATAAGTGTAGCATTCAAATTCAATCAAATCACATCAAATACCCATTCAAAGGGAAATACTGATAGTCGGTTATTGAACTATCAATGGATATGCACACATCACCAGATTCCAAATAATTTTCCAAATTATTTACTTTCCAAAATATCTTTACAAGATATATAATTTCAACACTTCAAAAATAAATCAATATTTATTTTTCTAAACCAATTCCACTTTTCATTTATAAATTCCATAATGAATTTATATCCTCAAATATTCATGCATATACGATTTCAATTATCCATTTTCAATTTATCTTCAAAAAGATAAATTCTAATTATTCACTTCATATTGGAAAACAATTCCATACTTATTAAAAATAAGTAATTCACAAATCTTTTTATTTTCAACATTTAGAAAATATTCAATATACTTAAATCGAGATTAAGTATATATTTCATTCTATTAAGGAAATCATTCTCTTAACATATTTATTTGGGCCAAAACGAATGTTACGTAAAACATTGTTACGACAACCCAAAATCACTAGTATAGGGATTCGAAATTAAAATAGATATATAAATCCCAATACTATACAAAACATTTCCTTTCGGAAATCATTTACTATAACAACAGTGTTATAGTCCACTATTTCCTTTTATTTCTCGAAACATCTATTTCAACAATAAATGTTGAAATCTATGGTTTCGAATCTCAACATGTTTAAAAACATCGTTAGATCGTTTTAATTCTATTTAAAACATCACATCTAAACATTTTCTTTAACGTATTATTCACTATTCAAAAACGTGAATATACTTCATTAACAAATTTCATCAATTCTATGCATTTTATTTCAAAGGATTATTCACTGTCTAAAACGTGAATATAACTCCATACATAAGTTATAATAATTTACTTATCAAAATAAGTCATTTCGAATTTATAAAACAACGTTTATAAATTCCATTTCTATTTATTTATAAAAACTTCCTTTTTATAAATTCCTTTATTAACCTATTCCAGTTTATAACTCAATTATAAACTAAAAGTTCATATTATAAGTCAAATGCTTATAAAACGATTATTTTATAAAATTGTTCTTTAGAATTTCATAATTATAAATCTTATAACTTATGAGATCCATTTATTTAACCAAATCTATTCCTTCAATAACTTTACAAATTTTATAAACCTACTGTTTATAAAATTCCATTTATATTTCACCGTTTATAATTCTATAAATTTCATTCTTAAAATGAAATTCATTTTCACTTCATTCAAACACTTATAAAAACTCGTTTTATAATGTCTATATTTCAATTTATAAATATCCATTTATAAATCACTTAATATAAATCAATTTATATTATTCTTTTAAAACATCTTTAATCTCCTTTATAATTTCACCATTCTCTTGATTTATAAAATAATTAAATTTTATAAATCCTATATTTAAACTTTTTATAACAAGTTCAGAATCCCAATTTAAACTCTTTTATAAAGTCGTTAATTCCTTATTTTCAAAAATCAGCTTTTAACTATATTTCTTAAAAATCATAATTTTTATAACTTTAAAAATTATAACGTTTATTTATTTAAAATGGATCAATTCTAAAAATATAGTATATTTTCAAAAATCACTTTAAAATCATTTTAAAATCCCAAAATCTGGGTCCAATGATGCTACACACCAAATAGTCAATCACGACAACAACGATATCATATATCGATATGATAATCAATCAAATATCAAAATATCCATAATCAAATAAATACTGTTGAGGAATCCAGTTGGATCCCTCCAACCTGTTTTTCTGCATCCACAAACATTAGCACAATACCAATTTCGCTCCAGTACGAAATTATCGCGGTATATGTTCTCATTAAATATTATCCGCTTAATAACGGCGTAATAGGGTCTCATCCGCTAAACAAAAAATGCGGGAAATCAATCAATAGATATCAATCAACATTCAAACATGCATTCAAATATTTTAAATCTAACTATTTAAAATAAAATCGAAACTGATTCGATTGAGTGAGAAGTTCTCACCTTGGTTTTAATTTTCGTTTTAGCTTTTATTTCGAATAAAATTAAACAGACGTTTAATTTTACCCAAAATTCTCACTAACTCGAAACGACTCCAAACCAACTCCATCGCGTAGTGCTCGTCCATACGATTCCAACGCAACTGGTTTCGCAATTTTTCGACCTCGTATGAAAAAGATATGAACATTTAAAGTTTACTCGATTTATTTATAACTAATAACAACATTTCAATTATAATTTTATAACCTAAATCAATATCTGCCGTCCATCCTTTCCTAGAACGATCTGGGCCGCGTGTTGCTTCTCCCCCATCTCCTTCTTCGTACGCGTGAACCCCCCCATAGCCGAACCTATTACGTTCATTTAGGGTTAAACATTGCAACCCCAAAACTCGACAAAACCCCATCAAACTACTCTCATTCGAACGCCTCCAACACCAACTACCCACGGCCAGAAGGAGCTGAAGCTCGGCCCCCCCATTGGCGCGCGAATCGAGAATGAACGCGCGGCCTTTGAGCCTCGATTCCGACCACTACGAAGCACCGATGATGATCACAACCGTATGGATGTGAAGCCCTCATGACGATCTACATTTCCCTAGTTGAAAGATTGTGATAAATGTCGATGGATGAGGAGATAATCGAGGTGGAAGTGGAGTGATTTTCGGCCGTTCATTGGGTAGTGGCGGCTGCAGTTGAAAATAGGGTTTAGTTTCTTTTTTTTTTTAGTGGGGGGCTATTTATAGAGAAAAATTCGAACACTATTCATCCGGAAATTCCGAACTCCGATTTACGCGCCAAGACTGACGTACCTAGGGTTTATCCCGCGTTCCGGACACAATGGAACAGGTTTCGGAAGCTAATTCGGAAGTATGTGCGAGTTATGGCTGTAAACGCTCAATTTAAATTAAACCGATTTAACTCGATTTCTAGGCGTTTTAATTTGTACAGGACAAACGGTAAATCCAATTGACTTGAAATTTGAAACCTTACAATAATATCACATTACGGATCCAATGAAACTGGTTTCGTCGAAATCCGAGACTTTTTGAAAAATGGCTATTTTAGCTCGCCAAATTAAAATTAAAAACGATTCGATGCGTTTCGAGCTGCCACGATCAAAGGATAGCTCCGATTGACACGAAATTTGAAATCCGGTAATAACTAAATATTACGGATCCAATGGAACTGGTTTCGTTCAATTCTGAGACTGTTCAAAAATTGACTATTTTCACTAGTCGATTTTAATATTAAAATATTCAATTTTCACAAATTAACTTTTAAATTCGATTTTAAAAGTTCTAAAATATCATTCTAACTCCAATATGATAAAACAAAATTTTACAAATCATTTTCAATCATATTTAACTCAATTTTCAATTATTTCCATAATTTAACATATTAAATTATCGATTTAATTATTCAATTAAATTCAATAATTCAAATAAAAATTTATTTGACTTATAAATTCACTTATTAATATTTAAAATTAATTAAATATTCATATTTTAATTTCTAAAAATTTTGGGTCGTTACAGTAAAATAAAGAACAGAATAGAAATCACACAATGAAACTGTTAAATAGAACATAACAATAATATAGTACATTAATTTACTCCCTAACTTGGAGTTATCAGAGTTACACAAAAGTACTACAATCATTTTATGCAATTATAATAACTTGCCTTTACGTATGCTGAAACAAAATACACACACAAACTAAATGAACAGCAGAATATATAGCAAAGTAGATCGCATCCTGCTTGGAAGCTGTCTTCATAAGAGCACATAAGAGAACTGCTACTCTCAAACTACTCATATACAAATGAGTACTCGAGAGCTTAGGGGAAACAAACAACTCGGGTAAGCCAATATATCTGCTATGAGTAAAACTCTAAAAAAAATAAATGTAATTAAACAAAAGCATGTGAAACCATGCCGCCAAATGCAGAACATGTTTCCTCCCACAAGAACAACATCCAGATGTAAAGAATGGATATAAATAATTAACAATCGTGAAGAGTGCTATACCCTTCCTGATGCAATTAAGTCAAAAACATTGAACGTTCGAATAAGGAAAATGAAATTTACTAACAATGACTAGGAGGGTGTACGCCTCTTACCGAAAGTATACCTCTAGAATATATACTTGAGAACTCCGATGGCTCTCAGAAACTTCCAAGCCAGACCGTGCCAACTGTTATCGAGAATTCGAGTATTTTACTTCTCAATATGCACAACCGAATACAATCTAGAGTGGATATCAAACTACCCTAATGAGAGCAACCTCACATAGCTTGGCCCTCACTTACTCTTTAGGTTTATTTATTTCCAACAAAGAATAACAAAGCTCAAGTGAGCAACACACCATCTTAGAGTGACGAAATACAAAGAAGGCTGAGGTAATCGATAGTCGACAAACTGACTATCGAAGATAACAAAATGATCATATATCGACAGTAAATCTCATATTCCTACCACTATTTTTCGATTTCAAACATGTACTATTTCTTGGTTAAACATAAAATCGTCAAGTGAAGGTAGTGTTTCCTCTAGGCATTGGCTTGAAGATAATTTTAACTTTCAAGATAGTGATAAGTTTCCATACCTTGACGTTTGATGCCAAGATTATGACTAAATTCTTTCCATATAAGCGATATCATTTATTGAAGTTTCTTTTTTATATCTGAATTGGACTTTTACTTTTTAAACCAAACTTGTGCTTGGGCTTCTCATTACAAGTTTTTAACTTTAAACAATTTTTTAAAAATGGTTCATTAACTTTAAAACACCATTATTAAAAAGATCTAATCACTTAAAACATCCTTATTAAACAGGTAAATTATCTTTAATTAACATTAATAAGAATGATTAATTATCTTTAAACTTCATTAATTAATTTGATTAATTAGCATTAAATACCCATAATTAAAAAGGTTTAATCATTTTAAAACATCATTAATTGAATGAATTAATTAATTTTAAATCTCACTATTTAAGTTGATTAATTAATTTTAAAACATTATTTACTAAAAAGGACTAATTGATTAAAATATCATTACTAGAAAAGATTAGTTAAATTTAAACTAATTAATTAAATTTAAAAGTGGTTAATTAAAAATGATTGATTAATTTTTAAACATAATTAACTAAAATAATTAATTAACTTTAATCAATTATTATTTAAGAGATTAATTAAACTTCATCACCATTAGATAAAATGGTTAATAAAGTAATTGATTAATTTTAAACACATCGTTATTTAGATAATTAATAATCCTTAATTCTTATTAATTAAAACAATTAATTAAATTTAAAATCATTATTAAATTAGTAAATTAATTTATAAAGTAAAATCCAAGCTTGAAAGTAAAATAAAAGATGTCGAAGAGACGGTGTTTTTTCGAAAGTGCCAATATAGCGATAGTCGCTTACAAACACTTCGAGAACTACTTTCATGTCATAATGATTTTCATCCAAGCCTCGCATCACATAACATAAATATTTCATATAAACAAGTAAATAATATTTATGAACATAAAGAAGACATCACTTATACGAATTTACTTCGAACCACAAAACTAGTTTTGATTACTTACTAACTACTTAAGGTGTCGACTTTTTAATCAGCAAACCAAGTAACATACATCACAACCAAATATCCATAATCAAGTGACTTAAATAGTATAATAATATGAAGTAAATAACATCCAATTAGTTAAAAAGGCGATCTTTATTCACCTAAAAGCTAAACAAACAACCTAGAGTTTAGTCATCTTTTCATGAACTTTTGGCTATGTTACTCTCGAAATTTAAAGAAGTTATCAAAGACAAAGTTATCGGAAATTATTTTCTATACCATATAAAAAAAATTACTCAATTTTGATTTATTTTTGAGTGAGACGTAGTCATAAAAAGAAGAGGTGTTTTCGGACTTAAAAATCTAGATTCGATAATGCTCTGCAAAGAAATAATTTTTTAGCCTAATAACACTTAGGAATTAAAGGAATGGTTTAAATTAAAATTGTAGCCGACTGGAATTTATTGAATCTGAAATAAAAGAATTTCATTACTTAGAGTATTTTTGTGGGATTTATAGCCACGAGAAGAGGAGGTAAAATTCGAGAAGAAGATGAAAATAAGAGCATGGAGTTGCTATTTATAATCTAATGCAAAGTGGCTAATTCCACTTATACCTCCTATCCTTGGTTACCAAATCACGGTGCTTGCCTCCTCCCTTTGTCCTTGAGCCACCTTCTTGTCCCTTTCTCTCTTTTCAAAGCCAATATGATTTTAAAACAAGGTGTACTTATGTTTCTTTAAGTATCTTTTCATGTTAAACATTTACTTAAATTTTATTTTATTATTCACAAATGTCTCATAATTTTATATATATGTTTGTATAAATGTATATACATTAAACATATCCTTTTTTTATTTATAAAGGCGTGTTGTAGACTTGTATTAGAGTTCACAACGTTTTCGATACCTTTTAGTCAACGAAAAGTTGAAAATTCGAAAAATGAATTCCGGCACATTTTCAATTTTTCTTCGAACTATATATTTTTGTAAACTAATTTTGAAAACTAGTTCACTATTATTATTTATTATTTAAAAGTGTTTTATTTTGATTGTAAAATATATTATTTGAATAACTCAAATTAAATAAATATTTTTAAATTAAAGTGGTGAAATGCTGGGTTGTTACACTCTCCCCCCTAAAACAATTTTGTCTCCGAAATTAAGAATTAATGCGATAACTCAAAAAGGGCACATGTGTGTGTGTGTATATATATATCATGAAACCCATGCAACATATACACACTAAATAACTATATCATAAACAATGCATACATAATTCATACAAACAAACAACACTGTCCTAACATCAACTCAGAATATGCTTCCCTCATACTACCTAGAGTCTCCCAAGTGCAATCTCCGAGATCTACACTCCATTGTACTTTGAACAAGTCTGCATCCTTAGTCCTTAATCATTTATTTTCACGATCTACAGTTCAAAGAGGCTGTCTTACATTGGTCAAGTCAGGCTCAACTTCCACATCCTTCTCCTAAGATGGTGGAACAATCAAAGTAGGATCATATACATACTTATGTAGATGGAATACATAAAAGACAACAAGTATGCCCGACCATCTAGTCGGCAAGTCTACTTTATATGCAAGAGTTCCTATCCTCTTAAGTATCGTAAATGGTCCAATAAAATGAGGAGCTAGCATTCATCCTTTCCCGAACCAAATCAAACCTCTTATTGGAGAAACCTTGATGAATACATAGTCCCCAAATGGAAACTCCAAATCTCAACGTCTAACATCTGTATAGTTCTTCTACCAACTCTAAGCTGTCTTTAGGTGCTTCCTAATCCAATCTACCTTATTCTTGGCATCACATATTATATCTGGTCCAAGTACTGAGCGGTCTCCTGGTTCCACCCAACAAGATGGAGATCTACAAGACCTTCCATACAATGCCTCAAAAGGTGCCATCCCAACACTCGCCTCAAAACTATGATTACAATCGAACTCAATCAATGGTAAGTGGCCTCCCATGAACCTCCAAAGTCTAGCACAAAAGCTCGAAGTAAATCTTCTAGAATTTCTGCCTATCTGTCTAAGGGTGATAAGCTGTGCTCAAACTTAGCTCTGTCCCAAGTGCATCATGCAAACCTTTCCAGAACCAATTTGTGGAGATTGGATCCCAATCGCTCACAATACCGCATCGAATGCCATGAAGTATAACAATCATTTTAACGTATACCTGCGCCAAACTAGCAGCCATCCTTGTTGCCTTGACTGGTAAGAAATGAGCGCTCTTAGTTAACCTATCAATGATAATCCAAATTCCTTTATTACCTTTCCTTGATCTAGGTAAATCATCAATAAAATCCATATGAATCTGCTTCCACTTCCACTTCGGTATCTCAAGTGGCTGAAGCAGTTTGGTTGTCTTCTGGTGGCTTCCCTTTACCTACTGACAGTTAGCACATCTGTTTATAAATATAGCCATGTCTCTTTTCATCCCTTCCCACCAGAAAGCACGCTTCATGTCCTGATACATCTTAGTGACCTCTGGATGCATCTTTATTTATAATGACATCCACATTCGAAACACACAACCGACCGTTCATCCTTAGAACGCCACGGTCATCTACCATGAATCTTGACCACTTCTCTGGTAAAACATTTTCACTAACAGCTCTAGCTATCTGAGAAAGATGAATGTCCCGCTGCTGATTATTCCCAGCGCTTCGCATAAGAGGCGGACGAACTTCTATATTTTGCAAAATTGCATAATTCCTGCTCAGTGCATCAAATACAACATTATCTTTTCCTAGTTTATACAGAATCTCAAGATCATAAGCCGCTAGAAACTCTAGCCAACGTTGTTGCCTTAAGTTAAAGTCCTTCTGAGTAAATAGATACTTTAAAGATTTATGATCCGTATATAACTTGAACTTTTCACCTAAAACATAATTCCTCCACATCTTTAGTGCAATGACAACTACCATAAGCTCCAAATTGCACATAGCATAATTGTTCTCATGCGGTTTCAACTGTCGACTGGCATATTCAATAACTTTTCCATGTTGCATCAAAACTGCTCCCAATTGGTTCCTCAAGCATCTGTATATACAGTTAACCTTTCGCTCCCATTTGGAATAGTTAAAACAGGAACACTGGTCAATATCTCCTTTAATTCATTGAATGCATGATCGCATTTAGGTGTCCTTAAAAACTTAATGTTTGTACCAAAATTAGGCACAACACTCTTCGGAAGTGTTTGAAGAGATAAAAATAAACAAAATAAATGTAAAAGAGGATTACCTAACAAACACTCCAGATTACAATAAAAAACAGCAGAGAAATACAAAGATATAGAGTGGTTCGGTGTGTTGCCTACATCCACTATAAAATGATTGATCTTTATTAACTTTCGCTCACTAGTTACAATGAATTACAATAGTGAATTCCAAGTAAAACAGTGGTTTTCGAGCACAACAATGGTTTCGACAGAGTCTGGACATAGGAAAGCCAAAATTCCCTTTTCTAGTACGTCCTGGTCTTCTATTTAAGGCGTAGGCTGCAAATATCTCGCTCAGATCTCGGGAGACATCTTCTTTCACGTGGGTGGGCCCAGGCGATCGATCCCATACTGTTTGCACTCGATCTGTAATCGATACGAACGAGCTTTGTATCGATTGATAACCCATTTAATCAAGTCGATATCGATCATGAACATTCTCGAGGATGTACGCAAGCTTCAGTGAAAATTGGTAGCATTTGGAGTTGTAGTTTGTGAGTAATTATCGATGCAAGTTCGAGTTTTCTGTAGGCTGTTGAATTCATATCGATTCCCTTTGTAACGATCTGTTCGTATTGCTTTTTTGTTACATGCTTGTAACTTGACATGGTGCTAAGTCCTCTGATCGATCCACTTTTTGTGCCGAGTGACTAAGTCTTCCATTGGATTGTATCTTGTTCGTATCGATCACCTCTACCTTGTTCGTACTGATCGTCATTGCTCTGTTCGTATCGATCGATTGCATCTCACTTTGTATCGATCTTTTTTATTCCATTTCATATTAATGAGAGGCATTGGTCTCGTATCAATCTGTGGTCAATCGATACGAAGCGTGTTTGAAACTTAATCAATATGTAATGGACACTTATGTTATAGTCAATGGATACGAAGTACGATGCTTTTTCATGGATGTAGACCAGTGGTCACCTGATGGATACGAAATGACGACCACTTGATAGATACGAGCTAATATAGCTAATGGATATGAAATATTGAGGCTTGATGGATGCGAACAAGGCCTTTCAGTTGATGGATATGAAGAGTGCAGTTCCAGATGGATGCGAACGTAATCGATGCAAAGAGAGTAAAATGATGGGTACGAACAAATTGATTTCCTTGGCTTGCATCGATCATATCTTAAGCATATGAACTCGGATTGACTTGAAATTTGGAATGTGGGCTTTCATAGCTTTGCATGTCGTGTCATCTTAATTGTAGCTCGATCCGAACTCGGACAAAATTCATTGATATCCATAGTGAACCTGCGTATAACCGATCTTCGAGATGGACCGTTCTCGGTTTCCAATTAAGTTCTTGGTGTCACGGCCTTACCAAAAGGCGGGATAACATTTTTCCCTTAAAGTACATCTTGTGAGAACATGACGTGCTTTGAAAAGTTGCAATCTTTGTCTTGAACAATTTTATCTGACCTATCTGAGTGGTTATCGCCCTCTTGTCGAAAGATGGGACCTTTGATTAGTCCATTGAAACATAAATCATGCATTGTTGACTGCCAGTTGTTGTACCGCATACTGTCATAACTGAGTGTTGTATGATAGTGATCTGTTTTTCGTCGCTGTAATTATCACCAGGTGAGCATTCAATTCCTATAAATGTTAAGAATTAAATGTTGAGTTATGGTATATATATGATATACATAAACTTGGCTCTCATCAATGTTTTTTCGTTTACAAGTCCTTGCCGAGTTCTTTAGTTTTTGTTTAGATCGAATTTCATATCGATCCTCTCCTGAATCAATGTGAAACTCGAGTTGTAACAATGATGATGGTTGCTTTGATTCATCTCTTCATATCGATCCTCTCCTAGATCGGTCCAGGATGAATGAATGTAGATTTTGCATCGATGGTTATCGATACAAAATAGATAGTATCTAGGATTGCCTTGTATCGAGGGGAATGGGTTTGGTACCTTGAATGGATGGATATGAAATTTACATTTCGTATCGACAGAGTTGAATGGTCCACATGTAATTTTGCAGTGATTATTGTATCCATGGTTATCGATTCGAAATTAGCTGGTCTCACGAAGTTTCTTCGTATCGATAGATCTGAATCCCTATAGTCTTCAAAGTGATGAACAACGGACTTATCACTCCACATCGATAGATGTTTGATGGATGCAACAGTTCAATCAGTCTTCATAGCAACGTTCGTGTTTCGAACCGATAGTTTGATGATTACGAATTAGTGTTGCTTCATACGTAAGTTTCATGGATACATATGCTCTCTTCGTATCGATTAAGGGATCAATTGTTTCAACCGATCATAGTTGTCTAGGAGGAGAATCATCTATTTCCCTCAAGTTCGAGTCCATATAAAATCATTTTGGTCTTAGCCAAATTTCCACTCATCATTGTTTTCACTTTCCACTTCGCATCGATTCGGAAAGAGATAAAACTGTAGAAACCTTTGCCTGCAAAATAGTCAACTTTTAATCCTTAAAACAATCACTCGAAACTAGGTAAAAAATGATTAAAGCCTCTTAGAAATGACGAGACTCGAGTCTAGATGCCATCTCGTCCAGGGCGACGGCCAGTTTCGACGTTGCCGACGTCGGAATAGGGCTAGAGTGAGGTCGATGAGGTATTCCAATGGTGGCTGCTTGGGGAAGAAGAAGGGCAAGCGATGGAGACATGGGAGTTACTGGCCTCAAATTCATGTTGAAACGAGGTGGTGGAAGCTGCTTAGCAACGATCTGGAAATATCAAAGTTTCGTATCGATATGAAGTTAATAAGCTTTAATCGATACGAAAACAAAGTTTTGAACCGATACGAAATTGAGATTCTGATCGATACAAACTGAATATTTTGAGACCGATACGAAATTAAGGCCTTTGCAGTGAATGATCTGAGTTTTGGCTTTGATGGATACGAACTTCATGAATATCCGAATACTTGATTCCGACGAGCTTCTGCCTTGTATAATTGGACTTAATTGTTAAACTGCATACTTTTCTATCTTTTGAGACTCGCCGATGGAACTATAACTTAAAAACTTACCAAACTGTAACTTGACCAATTCTTACGTGCTTTAACTTAGATCGATCTCTAAAGTCTGGACGACATGGCTGCGACGATCAGCGATGACGGTCACTCCAATCAAGTTCTAAATTTTGTCATTTGAATATTTTTTCAAACTCTGTAGAATTTTTCAAGTAATATGTAGCACTGCACTGACAACACATTCATGTACTTCATACTGGGGAACACACAGGCTTATTATCATCTAATGATGGTTTTTGATAACTTGACTATCTATGGAATCCACAAGTCTACAATAGCAGAAGCTACAAAGTCCATTTAAATTAGTCATAGAGATACCAGTCATCGCGGCCAAAATTATAGATCCAGCTCCGGACGAGCTGCCTGGTGCCAGGTTTATCGGGAACCCACAAGATTCTGTGCCGTCCAACGTCAACGATGATATGTTGGGGCGGATATGTTGGACGACGTATTATTACCGGGACCGAATGACAGACTGCATGCTCCCCCGTAAGGGTTTATTGCCTTTAATTTCCATGCATGTACAGCAGGAACATTTCCTTCGTTTAATCAGTATATTAGAGAAGTTTTGGCTTTCTTTGGAATCGCCCCTTTGCAGCTACATCCCAACGGATATGCATTGATAAACAGTTTGTTCATTGTGTTCATGGAACATCTCTTTCGACCTCCAACCCGGATCGAAATCAGATACTTTTTTAATGTTAAGAGTCGGGGAGACAGTCCTTCGTTTAGATTCTTGGAATCAGTTAGGAACTGTTAGGTGGTGATGGGGTCTTGGACTAGACCGAGCTACTTCAAAACTGAGTGGTTCTATGTTCGATGCCCTCTAGGGTTTTCTAGTCGATGGTTAGTTAGACGTAAGTGCTACAATTTTCCTAGTAATTGGTAGAAAATTCGTAACTGGCATTGAAACTAATATCTTCTTTTCTTTACAACCGCAATTCCATGATTTGAAGGCGCGCACTTTAAAGAAATAGTACGGGCCCTTCAAGAAGTGCCAAGTGACATGAGGGAAATCAAGTCGGTGCTAACAGATAGAAACTTGAGAACTATTGGGATGATCGAGCGAAACCAAAGTATAAGACTTGAAGGAACATTGAGGGCAGCCTCGGCGAGGCGGATGAAACGTAGAGCGCCCGGGGTTGTAATAGCTGAGGAGGGCGATGAAGAAAGCACGACCATGAACGATGAACCTCTAGCCGGACCTTCTGACAGTTTTCAGGGTTCCGAGGGAAGAAGAAAAGGCAAGGAAGTAGCACAAAAGCGTCATAAATCTTCGATATGGAAATCTATAATTGTGTCTCTGCCCGTCTCCGGTATTAGAATTTCGGAGGCTCCTCCCCTGCAAGTAGAGATTCCTTTCGAAGGACTTGTTGATATTCTGATTCCGGACTATGTGTCACTTCAACATGACACCGGATTGGAGGAGGTTCAAAGTGTTTTAGACTTAAGTGAGTCCCTTTTCCACAAGCGTGGCCGACATTACTGGTTGATCGGGGGGTTGCACACACATATACACTTCACGACACTTCATAATTTCCAGTCTTAAGTTGTCTGCTTTGGGAGGTTACTAACTCTGTTTTTCTTTTACTTTTCAAATACAACGACTAGGCGAGATTCTGTGCTTGGAAGTCTCCGTTCAGCGTGCTAGTCAACGAGCTTGTATTATGTGTCCCTCCAGAGGGAGGATGATAGAAACCATGATCGCGGCTACTCCAGCCAAGAGCGTTATGAGAGAGATAGAGACAGAGGGCATAAATATCGATCCCGATAGCGTTCTCTACCTCCTCGAGTACCTACACAACCTTTCATTCACAGCGCACAACCCCCGGAGCTCCATGCCAAAAACCATCTTATCACGCTCCGAGGTCTGTGTCTCAACACCATAGGACCGAAGTAACCACCCCCATCATTACAGAGCGAGCTTTTACCGAGCCTAAGGGGGAAGTGGAGATCAAAATCGCCCAAATGAAGAAAGACTTTCCCAATATCTTCTTCGATAGTTTTCCCCCCACACTTAAAGAAAATTCTCTTTGAGGCTGAACAAACCATGCAAGACTACATTTACGATGTATATAGCCAATATAAGGAATGGATGAAGACTGCTGATAATCTCTCAGCGGTGGCTTTCGAACGGGCGAAGATGATTGAGAAATTGGAAACTGATCTGGCTCAAAAAGACTGTATTATTCAAGTACTCAATGGTGAAGCTGAATCCTCTAGGAAATCTAAAATTGAGCCTAGCCAAAAAGATGATGAGGCAAACCTGGTTATGGAGAGGATGCGACAACACTTCGCTATGGTAGAGGAGATGGGCCACAGAAACACCACCATCACAGCCGAGTGGGAAGCCGCTCTGAAAGAACTAAATGAGCTTAAAGCCAAAATTTTCGAAGTCATCAAAGAGAAGAATGACGGAAATAAAGCAGTCCAGGAGGCGTGTGAATAAGCAGTGATGCTTCGGGGTGAACGGGATGCTGCAGCACTCAAAGTTCAGGAAGTGGAGGCCAAAGTTGAGAAAGTAGTCAAAATGGCGGAGTCCAGGCTAGAGGCTAATATTGAAGACCTCTTGATTACATACAATGCTAACATCTTGAAGCATAGAAACCTAGCCTGGCTCAATAATTATTCAACACATCTATACAATGTCTGGGGTCGACTAGCTGAAGATGAAATGGCTGTGCATCAAGGTGAATTAGTTGATGATTTCGAGCTTGAGAACCGAGTGCTGAATGAAGACGAACGAAAAATTCTCCACGATACAATGATTTCATATGAAAAAGAGAAATTTGTTACTCGGCACTTTAAGGTTGGAGAGGGTTCAAGCATTGAGCACCATGATACAAGTCCTGAAATTCCTGCGCTAACCCAGCCTGAATCTGTACCTACGGTTGATCTTCAATCCATTCCTGCTTATAACCCTGATCAACCGCATTTATCTCCAGCTCGCGAATAAGTCTCTGAAGCTTCTATGCCAACGAGCCAAATCGAGGAAAGTACTCTGAACATTGTTCATACTTGTGCGAAATCATGAGCTTTATTTGAATTAATTACTAATAGTTTTTCCTTTGCTTCTATCCAGTGATTGAAGCTACATCAATCGTGCCTCCTACAACTCAAGAACAACGTCAAGAGCAGGAATCCATCATAACTGAAGCAACTACGACTATGGTTACCGCACCTACGGATGGGTTACAGGGGAGCATGCTGACTTTTGAGGAACAAATGATGGAGGAACTTCTCGGTCATCACAGCGACCCCTTTGCTGATTTACAATTCATTATGGGTGGAGTAGCGCCAGCGACCAGCTCCTCAGTCCCAACCATTAATTTTCCCGACAAGGCTCAAAAAACTCACGAAGAAGAGATAATAGCCGAGATTAACACAGAAATGGAGTCAGCCGCTCGGGATAGTATCTTTGGAGGTGGGATGGCAGGACCCAGCCTAGCTCCGTTAAGAATGATATCTCCTAGTGGTATGGTTTTCGACACCAGCGTACCTGTTCCGCCTCTTACCATTGATCTGATTCCTCTTACTCCGCCTTTAGGAAGCATACCTAATCCATGTGAGTTTGGAGGAGGAGGAGGTAGACATAATGGCCCTGGAGGGGAGTCAGCCGTCGAAAGACAAGGACTCGAAGAGGAAACCAAGTGGTGAATCCAGTGGATCAACAACAAAGAGGAAGCCGAAGAAAAAGAAAGAATAGATATGCTCCCCTGTTGCATTTTCGGGCGGATAGGAACTTTTGTTGTTGTTGGCCGTGTACAGATGCGGTTCGACATTGCTAGTAGGATTTTTGGGATAAACTTGTACTTGATTTTCTTCCTCAAATAGGTGAAATAAAATTCCATTTTTTCTTCACCTCAATTTTCGTTTATCTGATTAAGTGTTTCAGCATCTGAACTCCAGTTTAGTACACTTGTAAAGTTTCAACCTTTGGATCGGATCTGAGCTTATTTGTTTAGTCCTGAAATAACGGCTATGGGTCACGACCGAACGTTAAGCTGGACTCTGATACTGCACTATCTCAGTAAGTGATCGGCATTTAAGTTCTGCCCCTAGTTTCAGGGACGAATTGTAAAGATCGGTTAGCAATTGTATTTCTCCTTCAACACGTCGAGCTTAACGTCGTTGAACTGATGCTGAAACAAGGAAAATTCGAGTGGTCGAATCACACTCGCTCATCTTTCGACGATTGCATCCACAGTCTGGGGACTTGCATTTGTATGTCGGCTGTTGGTCATGCCTTCTTAAGTTTCAAGGATATGTCCACCTTCCGGGGACTTAAGTTATTGTATGGGCGGTCAGTCATACTCGCTTGATACTTAGCATTTCGTCTGCACTCTGGGGACTTAAATTGGTTTGCGGGTGGTTAGTCACACCCGAGTTATGTTTATACTCCGACCGCACTTTGGAGACTCAAAGTTGTGTTATGGATGATCGAGTCGTATCCGGTTTGTGTTTAAACTCCTATCCACTCTCTGGGGATTTTAGAGTTAGTCGGTGTTTTTACTCCAGTTTGCACTCCGGGATTCTGGAGTTGATTTTTGCACTCCAGTTCGCACTCTGGGAATCTAGAGCTGATGTTTATACTCCAATTCGCACTCCCCCCGAAGTTGACACATGACCAATTGCGAATCACAATAAATCTCCACAGCAAAGATTTTTAAATCTCGAGCGAGTCTTAATCCGATGAGTAGGGCTTCATACCCAGCTTCATTATTGGTCGCACGAAATTAAACTTCAAAGCATAATATATAGATTGACCTTCAGGGGTTTCAAGTACAACTCCGGCACCTAAGAAACAGTCATTTGATACACCATCAGCATGCAGCTTCCAGATATACTTGATAGATTCACTTGTTTAGGGCAGGTCCTTTCGAATGGTATATTCAACTATAAAATCTGCTAGGACTTGTCCTTGAACGGCTTTCCTTGGAGCGTAAGTAATATTAAACTGACTTAGCTCGATATTCCACTTGAGTAACCTACCAGATGTCTCAGGCCGCGTAAGGACCTGTCACAACAGCTGGTCGGTGTAAACGGTAATAGGATGAGCTTGGAAATATATACGGAGCTTCCTTGAGGCAATAATAAGACAATAAGCCAACTTCTCTAGCTTCGGATAATTTCTCTTAGCTCCATTTAGTCGTTTGCTAATATAGTAGACTGGTTTTTGCATTCGGTCTTTCTTTCGAATTAGGGTAGCACTGATTGCGTTCCCTGATACCGCCAAATAAATGTATAATATCTCATGATCGATAGGCTTTGACAAAATAGGGGGTATGGAGAGGTGTCGAATTAGTGCTCGGAATGTCCCCTCGCATTCTGTAGTCCATTCAAAGTTTCATTTCCCTTTTTGGATCAGATCGAAGAAGGGAATGCATTTGTCAATGGATTTTGAAATGAACCTGCTCGGTGCTACTACTTTCCTGTTGAGGCATTGGACTTACTTTATAGTTATTAGAATCTCAAGATTTCTAATTGCCTAGATCTTTTCAGGATTGGCTTCGATTCCTCGAGCGTTGATGACAAACTCAAGGATTTTTTCGGATGTGACTCCAAAGTGGCATTTCAGTGGGTTGAGCTTCATTCTATATTCTCGGAGGAAGTTAAACATTGATTCCAAGTCTCCGATCTGATTAGTGGAGAATCGTGCCTTTACTAGCATGTCGTCTACGTACACCTCCATGGTTCTCCCAATCTGGTTGGTGAACATCCAATTAACCAATCGTTAGTAAGTTGCCCCTGCATTCTTGAGTCTGAAAGCTATAACCTTGTAGCAATAAAGTCCTAGATCGGTCACAAAGCTGGTATGTTCTTAGTCGGGCAAGTGCATGGGTATCTGGTTGTAGCCTGAGTACGCGTCCATGAAAGGTAGGAGTTCATGTCCAGCCGTTGAATCTACGAGCTGATCGATTCAAGGAAGTGAAAAACTATCTTTGGGGCAAGCTTTCGGACAAGTACAGGGTTGGATACCCATTCTGGGTATAATGCATCGCGAATAAATCCATTCCATTTAAGTTTACCTACATCTTCCTTAAGTGCGGCAGATCTCTCCGGATCCATACCTTTCTGTTTGATCGGGACGTACCGCGAGTCAATGTTCAATGTGTGGCTCACGATGTCCGGGGTGATTCCATGCATATCAGAATGTATCCAGGAAAACATGTCGAGGTTTGTCTGGAGAAATTCAACCAATTCCTCTTGCATTTGTTGGCTTAACTGAGATCCAATCTTTACCACTTTAGAATCGTTGCCATCATCGATGGGGACATCGATCGTCAGTTCGGCCAGAGAAGCTTGACAGTTCTTACTTTCATCTTAACTTTCGGTATCTCTCGGGTTAAGGTCTCTTTGGAATTGGTTGGGGTGCCCGTGCCTGGGCCTAGGCACCAATTGTCAATTTTCAACAAAGCGGACATACAGAAACTCCTTTATGCCCTTTCCTTTCTCCTCTTGCCGCGCCTCGCGTAGCTCAGCGACATAACAGGCTCGTCCAGCAGCCTGATCTCCTTAAACAACTCTAATTCCTTGATCGATGGGGAACTTTAGATTCAACACAATGGGGCAATGGCAGCCTTGAAATCATCAACTGCCGATCGACCCAAGAAAAAATTATACGACGAGTCTGTATCCAGCACAACAAATTGCAATATCCGTTCTTTCCGACGTTCTCTGATTCCTAACTCCACTGGCAATTCCACCACTCTAGTGGGTATGGTTGCACTCATGTTGAAGCCATGAATACGAGACTGACAAGGTTTCAAATCTTTAGCTTCCATTTTAATTTGGTCATTGGCTCGCTTAAACAATATATTCACAGAATTTCCACTATCTATAAAGATCATATTCATCCAAGCAGGACCTGCTTGAGCTGATATGACAAGGGAATAAATGGTTGGGGCTTCGACCCGGTCGGCATTTCTATCTCGAAAGATGATGTCGTCAGTCATCGTCTTCTGTTAGTTGGCCGGAGCCCCATCTTCCAAACTACTACACCACTCGAAGCTCGCATGCCTAATAGAACTGGCATATGACTCCATTTCCTTCCTGCTTCGATCTGTTGGATGATGACCACCACTAACAATATTTATCACTAACCTCCCACCAGTACGAGTAGTTTCCTCCTGTCTTGCCCGATTCGGTACATGATTCTGATTTGATGGGCCCGCACCTCCAGATTGCGGCTCCCGTACAAACTACTCTAACTTCCTTTCTCTTATCAACTTTTCAATGAGATCCTGCAAGTGGCAACACTCATTCGTGTTATGTCCATAGCTTTCATGAAATCTATAAAACTTCCCCGTTTGAATCTGTTTCTCCGATGACTGTTTCAGAGAAGGCTTCTTGTACTGAATAGTATTGCAGGTTTGTAGATACACATTTTCCAGCATCGTATTCAAAGGAGTATAATTATCAAACATAGGATCCCTACATCATGGATCACGATTCTGATTCCACTTCTTATTATGGTTTCCATTAACCTTTTGCTGAGTTTGTTTATTCTGTATGTTCAATTGCACTTTTTCAAAAATCACCGCGGTTTGTTAAATAACAACATTGCTCTGAATCCCTTCAATACTAGGCCCTACGTCATCATGTTTCCTAGACTATTTTGCATCCTCCCTTCTCAAGAATTGGACTATCTTGGAATAGAAACGGTCCAATGATGTAGGACGTTTTCTGACCAACTAGTTACCGAATTTAGAATCGGGATCAGTCCCTTTAGTTAGTGCCATCTGAATAGATTTATCATTGAGATTGCTAATTTCAATGCATGCAGCATGAAATCTTTCCAAATAACATATGAGTGTCTCTCCAGGAGCTTGAGTTACACTAAACAAAGTGTTAACATCCTTTGGCCTTGTTACACGCATCCAGAACTACTCAACAAACTTTGTCGCCAACGGATCAAAAAACGAGATGGATCGAGGTGGCAGACGAGTAAACAACATAGTAGTTATGCCACCAGAGAGATCGAGAAACTTTGGCATTTGACTGCATCATCAGCTCGTGTAGCATTCATTAACCATTCATATTTTAGGACGTGTTGATTAGGATCGGAGCTTCCTTCATAAACGGGTAGAGTCGGTATCCTGAATCGCCGAGGTGGTTCAGCATAGAGTATTTCATCAGTAAAAGGGATATGACTCCAGGAGATTCCCAAGTCGTCATTGGTAAGACCTTGACTCTCTTGGATCATCTGATGGATCATCGTCGGGATGTCCGACATTTGGACGTTCTGGGCTCGTTGGGCCAAGGTGTGGTCGGGTTCCAAAATGCGAGGCTGGCCCGGTCGCGGTCGACGGTCCGTATCTCACCTCCTTGGTTCTAAGTCCTCTGGAACATAAGGTTCGGGAGTGTGTTGGCGATGATTAGGATCTGCCCGGTTTTGGGAACCAACTCCCAATTTAGTAGCAGCTGTGACAATGCAGTTGTCTGTAACACGACGAGGAACAGTACCTCCCTAGGAGGACGGTCCAGTCCGATAGCTGGTTGACGAGCCAACTCTTGTTTTCTCAATATTCAGTGTATGCTGATATCCAGCAGCTTGGGTATAATTCCCATCCAGCCGTGGACATATGGATCTATGATGGAAATCTGAAGAGGCTGAACTCTCAGTGGATGAATAGGAAGCCAGATTCCTCCTGGTTCTTCTTCGTCGTTGGCGGTTAAGTTGGTTAATCAATTTCGCATTAGCACAAAGTTGTTCAATGAGCTGTTGTCGACTCTGTATCAGCTCTTATATTAGAATTTGGAATTCTTCCCTAGTGACAGGGCCTTGCGGATCTGATGGTCTGGTAGCATTCTGATCGGCATGAGCTAGCTATATGGGATTCTGCCTGTCCCGTTCCTCTGGATCTGCGACAGTTGAAGTAGTCCTTGTGTTTACCATGATCGATAGCGAAGCTCTTTCCTAGACTTGATGCAAATTTGAACAGGTTGGAAGAAAACTTCAAACTTTGAGATCTGGATCTTCTTCTTAGATTCGTGCAATGGATATTGATAATAGATCCAACGAGTAGGAGAAAAACTATGTTCTCTTAGTGAAAACACCAAAGTGTTTGTACCAAAATTGGGCCCAACACTCTTCGAAAGTGTTTGAAGAAATAAAAATGAAGAAAATAAATGTAAAAGAGGATTATCTAACAAATACTCCAGATTATAATATAAAAAACAGTAGAGAAACACAAAGATTTATAGTAATTCGGCGTGTTGCCTACGTCCACTATGAAATGTTTGATCTTTATTAACTTTTGCTTGCTGGTTACAATGAATTACAATAGTGAATTTTGAGTACAACAGTGGTTTTCGAGCACAATAATGGTTTCAGAGGAGTCTAGATGTAGGAGAGCCAAAAGTGCCTTTTCTCTAGGTCCTAGGCTGCTATTTATAGGCGTAGGCCGCAAATATCTCACTCAAACCTCGGGAGACCTCTTCTTGCATGTGGGTGGGCCCATGCAATCAATCCCATATGGTTTGCACTCGATTGCATGGGCCGAACATCCCGTATGGTTTGCATGGTGCATAATCCATCCAATCGAGTCAACATCTATCATGAACATTCTCGAGGATGTACGCAAGCAAGTTCGGGTTTTCTGTAGGCTGTTGAATTCGCATCGATTCCCTTCGTATCAATCTGTTCGTATCACTTTTTGGGCACGTGCTTGCAACTTGACATGGTGCTAACTCCTTGGATCGATCCACTTTTCATGCCGAGTGACTTAGTCTTCCATTGGAGTGTATCTTGTTGGTATCGATCACCTCTACCTTATTCGTACCGATCGATTGCATCTCACGTCGTATCAATCTTTTGTATTCCATTTCGTATTGATGAGAGGTGTTGGTTTCGTATCGATCTGTGGTTGATCAATATGAAGCGTGTTTGAAACTTAATCGATACAAAATGGACACTTATATTCAGTCAATGGATACGAAGTGCGATGCTTTTTCATAGATGTAGACCAGTGGTTACCTGATGGATATGAAATGATGACCACTTGATGGATACGAGCCAATATAGCCGATTGATATGGACTATTAAAGCTTGATGGATGCGAACAAGGCCTTTCAGTTGATGGGTACGAAGAGTGAAGTTTCAGATAGATGCGCGCGGAATCGATGCGAAGAGAGTAAAATGATGGGTATGAACAAATTGATTATCTTGGCTTGCATCGATCATATCTTGAGCATACGAACTCAGATTGACTTGAAATTTGGAACGTTGGCTTTCATAGCCTTGCATGTTGTGTCATGTTAATTGTAGCTTGATCCGGACTCGAACAAAATTTGTCGATGTCCATAGTGAACCTACATATAACCGATCTTCGCGGCGGATCGTCCTCGGTTTCCAATTAATTTCTTGGTGTCATGGCCTTGCCAAAAGGCGGGATAACACTTAGCATCTTTCATTGTCAACTTCATCAGATGAGAAGAAATCTTCGTGAAATCTTTGATGAATCTTCTATAAAAACTAGCCAATCCTAATAAACTTCCGACCTCTATCGCATTTCGGGCTTCCGCAACTACTTTAGCCAGGTCCACGGATATGCCTTCTCCCGAAACAACATGCCCCAGAAACCTAACTTCGGATTTCCAGAAATAGCACTTAGAAAACTTTGCTTTCAACACATTATATTTCTTAATGTATTTAGAATGACTCAGAGATGATATTTGTACTCTTCCTCCGTCTTATAATAAACAAGAATATCATCAATAAAGAGAAGAAAATTTTTATTAAGAAAATCCCTGAATGCCTGATTCATTAAGTCCATGAAATAAGAGGGTGCATTAGTAAGTCCGAACGACATAACTAACCACTTATAAAACTATCAGGGGTATCAAAAGCTGTTAAGGGTACACTCTCCTTTGCTACCCTTAATTGGTGAAAATCAATGGAAAGATCCAACTGAGAAAAAAACCCAAGCTCCATGGAGTTAATCAAACATGTCATCGATCCTTGGTAAAGGATACTTATTCTTGATAGTTCTCTTATTTAACTCTCGGTATTATACAATAAACTAAGAGAATCATCTTCTTTTGTAACGAAAACTTCTGGCAATCCCCAACTCGATATGCTATGACGAATCATGCGCTTCTGCAATAAGTCAAACATCTACTTCTCTTCTCCCTTTTGGGGCCAACTTCGAGGAGGTTTTATGATTGGTATCTTTCCTGGAATCAAGTTAATATGGAAGTCCACTTCACGATAACGAGGTAAACCATGCACTTCATCGAAAATATCTTTAAAGTCCCGAATAATAGGTATATCTTTTGTCTCCTCTTTAACTACTTCAAGTGAATAGAGAAAACTGCTCATTAACTCATTTGGCCTCCCACAATTTATATCTATACCAATGTCTCCAGCATCACTTATTCTGATAATCCTTCATCGCAATCTACGATCACTCTAAATTTAGATAACAAATTCCATTCCCAACCATACCCCATAAGCCATGAACCCGAGAACAAACAAGTCAAAAGGGAATTGCCAATCTCGATACAAAATAGGCACAATTAGACACATGGTGTCAAGATTCGTCAGACCCCCAATAGGGTTTGATACACAAAGAGGGCAATTTAGAATAAAATACTTTTGGTTTAACTAGTTCATTAGGTCATATGAAATAAAACTACATGAAGCGTCGGTATCGAACAATACTCTTATATGAATATCAAAAATGGATAAGCTACCTTGCAAAACTAGCTTTCCCTTCTAATCTTTAGAAGTAGATGGTATTTCCTCGATAGCAAAAGCTTGACCTTATGACCCCTTCTTTGGGAAGCGACACTCATTCTTCGTAACAAGAGACACTTGGACATTGATTTGCAAAGTGGTCCAACTTATTGCACACGAAACAAAGAACATTGGCCAAGTTGGGCTGCTTCTTTTGAGTTGGAGTTCCACCTTCGGTTTTCAGTCTTTACAATTGCTTCTTGCCTTTAAACTCGTACTTGAAATTCAGCTTGTTTTCAACAGGGATAACTGATAAAGGTTGGGCAATAACTATTGGCACTACTCCTTTTTAAATTCCTTGCCTAACATCCAAAGCTTCAAACCTCAAGGTCATGCTGATCAGATTGGTAAAGGTACCATTAACATGAACGGTCATCTCACGATGGAATTCTGGCCTAGAAACTTCCACGAACATCTCATTCTTTCTAAGTGGCGTGTCTATCAATCCTGGTCCAAAGCAAGACAATGCATTGAATCGATGTTCATACCGTGCCACTGTCATATCTACCTGCTTCAAATCCATGAAACTCTTAAACTACTAAGTCCTCCTTGCCTTCGGAATAAACTAAGATTTAAAGACTTCCTTAAATTAAGCTCAAGTAAAATCTTCCTCTAGGATATTAACTATCATTGAATCCTACCAATCCACTGCTGACTTTTGAAGCTGTCGTGATGCCAACAATCGCTTCCTTGCATCCTCTAACTGAAGATCGTCGAATATTCTTTCATAAGAGTGGAGCCATGTCTGGACTCCTAGAATATTTTACCACCCAAAGCGGTATAACTTTTACATAGAGTAGCAAAATTTTAAGGTGGTTGAACTTGTACTACTGCTTCTTCTACCTGCTCTACAACTAGCCTATTTCTAGCAGATCTGCTATTTGTAGCAATGCTGGTTCCAGATCCTCTCCCTCTTCTTCCTCTTGTACTCATTTTCAATTACCTAAAGAATGACAAGTATTATTAGAATGCAAAGATAGGATCAAAATGGTTTAAGGGAAACAACACAAAAGATCCAAAAAAAAAATCTTAAGGATGGGTAATAAAAAAAATGCTCTCTTAAGACCAACCACTCTAGGGTTCTTCTCACCCTATCTCTAATAAGTTGTACCCCAATTAGGCTAAGGTGTTCATTCAAATGTAGCTCTAATACCAACCATGACGACCCACCTTTCTGACCCTTAGGAATGACGCTAAATACATCCACAATATTTGTTGTAAGGTAAAATAAAGAACAGAATAGTAAATCTCACAATGAAACTATTAAATAGAACATAATACATAAGGCTACTCCCTAACTTAGAGTTATCAGAGCTACAAAAAAGTACTATAATCAACTTAAGCAGTTATAACCATCTACCTTTGCATATGTTGAAACAAAATATATAAACTAAATAAATTGCAGAATTGATAGCAAAGTAGATAAAAGCCTCCTGCTCGGACGATGTCTTCCAAAGAGCCCATAAAAGACCTACTGATCTCGAACTACTCATATATAAATGAGTATCCGAGAGTTTTGGGGAAACAAACATCTCGGGTCAGACAATATGCCTAGTATGAGTAAAACTCTAAACAATAAGTGTAATTAAACAACAACATGTGAGGCCAATCTGCCAAATGCAGAACAGGTTTCCTCTCACAAGAACAACATCCAAATGTAAAGAATGGACAAATAATTAGCAATTGCAAAGAGTGCTATACTCTTCCTGATGCAATTAAGTAAAACAAGATTAAAGGTTCAAATCAATAAGGAAAAGGAAATTTACCAACAATGACTAGGTGGGTGCACCCCTTACCAAAAGCATACCTCTTGAGTATATACTTGGGTAATCCGATGGCTCTCGAAAACCTCCAAGCCAGACGTCGCCAACTGTTATCGAGTATTTGAGTATTTCACATCTCAATATGCCCAACCAAATCCAATCTAGAATGGATATGAAAATACCCTAATGGGAGCAACCCCACATAGCTAGGCCCCCACTCGCTCCATGGGTTTAGTCATTTTCGACAAAGGATAACAAAGCCCAATTGAGCAACACATGGTCTTAGAGTGAAGAAATACAAAGAAGGCTAAGATAATCGATAGTCGACAAACCAACTATCGAATATAGCTGGATGATCGTATATGGATAGTAAACCTCATATTCCTACCACAACTCATCGATTTTGAACTTGTACTATTTCTTGGTTACAAATGAAGTTGGCAAGTGAAGGTAGTGATACCTCTAGGCAATGCCTTGACGATAATTTGAACTTTCGAGATAATGACAATTTTCCATACCTTGACGTTTTGTGTCAAGAGTATGACAAATTCTTTCCATATAAGCGATATCATTTACGGAAATTTCTTTTTCATAACCGAATCGAACTTTTACTTTTTAAAACCAAACTCGTGCTTGGGCTTCTTATTACAAGTTTTTAGCTTTAAACAACTTTGTAAAAATGGTTCATTAAATTTAAAACACCATTATAAAAAAGATTTAATCACTTAAAACATCCTTATTAAATATCTTAATTATCTTTAATTAAAATTCATAAGAATGATTAATTATCTTTAAATTTCGTTAATTAATTTGATTAATCAACTATAAATACCCATAATTGAAAAGGATTAATTATTTTAAAACATCGTTAATTAAATCAATTAATTAATTTTGAATCTCATTATTTAAGTTGATTAATTAATTTCAAAATATCATTTACTAAAAAGGATTAACTGATTTAAAATATCATTAATGGAGAAGATTAATTAAATTTAAACTAATTAATTCACTCTAAAAGTAATTAATTAAAAATGATTAATTAAATTTTAAATTCCATTAAATTAAAATAACTAATTAACTTTAATCAATCATTATTGAAAAGATTAGTTAAACTCAATCTCCATTAGATAAAATGGTTAACAAATTATTAATTAATTTTAAACACATCGTTATTAAGATAATTAATTATCCTTAATTAAAATAATTAATTAAATTTAAAATCATCATTAAATTAGTAAATTAATTTTAAATCCATCCTTATTCAAAATCTTAATTAACTTTATAAAGTAAAACTCAAGCTCGAAAGTAAAACAGAAGATGTCGAAGAGATGGTGTTTTCCCAAAAGTGCTGATATAGCGATAGTTGCTATACCGACACTTTAAGGACTACTTTCATGTCATAATGATTTTCTTCCAAGCCTTGCATCACATAACATAAACATGGCATATAAACAATGTAAATAATATTTATGAACATAAAGAAAGCATCACTTATACAAATTTACTACGAACCACAAAACTAGTTTTGGTTACTCACCAACTACTCATGGTATAGACTTTTTAACAAGCAAACCAAGTAACAAACATTACAACCAAACATCTATAATCAAGGGACTTAAATAGTTATAATAATATGAAGGAAATAAAGCCAAAATTCTAGTTAAAAAGGTGAGCTTTACTCACCTAAAAGCTAACCAAACAACCTACAGTTTAGTTATCTTCTCATGAACTTTTGGTTATGTTACTCTTGGAATTTGGAGAAGTAATTAAAGACAAAGTTATTGGAAATTATTTTCTCTACCATTTGGAAAAAATAATTACTCAATTTTGATTTTTTTGAGTGAGATATAGTCATAAGAAGAAGAGATATTTTCGGACTTTAAAATCTAGGTCCGAAAATGCTCTGCAAAGAAATGAATTTTTGGCCTAATAACACTTGGAAAATGAAGAAATGGTTTAAATTAAAATTATAGCCAACTTGAATTTATCGAATTTGAAAAAAATATTCATTAATTGGAGTATTTTTGAGGAGTTATGGCCATGAGAATAGGAGGTTAAATTTGGGAAGAAAATGAGAGCATAGAGTTGCTATTTATAATCTCATGCGAAGTGGCTAATTCCACTTATTTCCTCCTATCCATGGTTACGACTTCACAATGCTTGCCTCCTACCCTTGTCCTTTAGCCACCTTCTTGTCCCCTTTTCTCTTTTCAAACCCAACATGATTTTAAAACAAGGTGTACTTATGTTACTTTAAGTATCTTTTCATGTTAAACATTTACTTAAATTTTATTTTATTATTCAACACTATCTCATCATTATATATATATATATATATCTAAGTACATATGTATATACAACATACATATCCTATTTTTATTTATAAAGGCGTGCTATATATTTGTACTAAAGTTCACAATGTTTTCGATAACTTTTAGCCGACGAAAAGTCGAAAATTCGGAAAACGAATTCCGGTCACATTTTCAATTTTTCTTCGAACTATATATTTTTGTAAACTAATTTTGAAAACTATTTCACCGTTACTATTTATTATTTGAAAGAGTTTTATTTGATTACAAAACCTATTATTTGGATATCTAAAATTAATTAAATATTATCAAATTAATGTGATAAAATTCTGGGTCATTTCAAATTAGTACACATTTGATGATATTGTTGATTATGTTACTATTATGGAGTGATTAGTATATAATGGATAATTTATGCTTACATTGATGATGTGTTATTATAGTTGAATGTATGTAAGTATATTTGCGTTATGATTTTCCTATCTGATGGATTGAGGCTGCCATTGGATATTGTTGGTGTTTGCAGATCGTGTGCTATTATTGTTGTGGTTGCCCCTTTTGATGATTTGATGTGATAGATGAGTAATACTACTATTTTCTGCTTATACTATTTGCATTGGATGTATTGATTGCATTAATTTCTATGGTTGTATTAGTTACACCAAGTACATTGGTTATGATGGTTGCATGGATGTTATGGTTGTAATGTACTACCAAGTATTTGGATGCAGAAGAAAAGCATGAAACAGAACTTCATGGGCTTAATCCTCCAACGAAGTACGTAAGCAGTCTTTTCCTATGCAATAACTACCGAATATATGGCTGTTAGATCTATGCTTAAAATTCGATTAGGGTTTGATAACCATAGAAACGACTGTGATTTTTGGGTGATGGGTGGTATCAGTTCCTAGATGGGATGGTGGCAGCGGACTAGGGGAGGTGGGCTGTCGACCTTCTGGTGGTCGCAGCGTTTGAGGTTAGCTGGTAGTGATACGGCTGAAGGGGAATGCGTTGACATGAATGGGAAAGGGGGCTCCTGTACGTGGTGAGAAGAAGGTAATCGAACTTTCATACTTCCCATTGATTAATTTATGTTATTTCAATTTATACAACTTTCAACTTGCATAACTTCTAGTACAAAATCTGATTCACATGCGAATTCTTCCATTAGGCCCGTGGCAGAATTTCAAAAGATTTGGCACTAGGTTTGCTGAGTTTGAAAACTTCCGAAAAAAGAGCATTGAATTATTTTATTTAATTAATTGAAGTTTAAATTATAAAATCAATAATTATTGATGAAAAATTATATGCATTGATGTCTGTTATGTTATATGGTTGACTGTTTAATTATTACAATATTTTGGATGTATAGTGCCTTGGTTGGATAATTATTGTTAATTACCTTTTTTTGGATGTTTGATTAAAATATATTCTTTGATTTGGATTGGAAATAATTAATTAGAGTAAGTTGGATAATAAGTATAAAATTAACAAAATAAATTGTAAATGAGATTATTTATTTTTGTAAATAGCGAAGATATAATTGACTTTACTGAAGCTAAAGTATAGAATTAAATAAAGTTATTATTTATGAACTTTATAAGGATTCATAATGATATTTTAAATTAACATTTGAGGATTTTATTATTTATAAAATAGATCGAGACTTCTAATAATAATAATTATAATGAAGAAATGTTTTTCAAATGTGTTTTTGGATAAAATACTCACTATTTTGAGATATATAGAAATTAAAAGGATTTTTAGTATTTTAAAAAAAATATTTTGTTTCTAGAATAAATAACAATGAATTGATTTTGGAAGATATTGTGGATGTTTAAAAAAATTATTTTGATGTAAAACAATAATATTATAGTTTAAGAAAGTGATTTAATGAAGATTACTATTTCGATTCTAAAAATAATGCTTAGAAGTATTTAAAGAAATGGGAGTAAGAGTATATTGTCGTAAAGCGTTATTATTGTTTTGGGAATAAATAAAGGTGAATTTGTAATAAACAGTAATAAAATGATGTTATACTTAGGAGAATAATGGATGTAAATACATTTGTTTGGATGTGTAATATGTGCTAAATTGTTGATTGTAATTATCACACATATTTGATGTTTAATGATGGTCTCACATTTTGACGAGTGTGCGATATTTTACCATTATTACTACTAGATGATGGGTATTTAATTATGGTTATTTGATGATGGATGTTGTGTTATTATATTGATTTAATTAGTACACATTTGATGGTATCGCTGATTATGTTACTATTATAGAATGATTAGTATACACTGGATAATTTATATTTACATTAATAATGTATTAATATAGTTGAATATACGTAATCTCATCTGCATTATGATTTTCTTATTTGATGGGTTCGGGAAGTCATTGGATATTGTTGGTGTTTGTTGATTGTTCTGTTATTTTTATGCTTGCCCCTTTTGATGATTTGTCGAGATGGATGAGTAGCAATACTATTTTTTCCTCTACTTTGCATTATATGTATTGGTCGCAACGGTCGCATTAGTTGCATTGACTGCTTGTTTATGATGTTCGTAATGGTCGTGTGGATGCTATGATTGCAATGTACTAACAAGTATTTGGATGTAGGAGAAGAATATAAAATAGAACTACGTGGACTTAATCCCCTAAAATGGATACATTAGAAGTCTTTTCCTATGCAATAACTGTCGAGCCTATAGCCATACTGTATAGAGTTTGGCGTAGTCCAAAATTAGTTGACACCTTTTTCCTTTAGACTATGTATATGTATGTTTGTAAGTTTATAGGCGAAAACAAAGAAATGTGCAAGGGGTCTGGAAGGAGTCGAATCAACATGATAGATCGGTATATCTCATACATCAAAATTTTACAGTTGTTGTTGTTCTAACGATTGGTGCATTAAAACAAATGATGTACTGAATTTGTGTAATGTTTAATTACTGATATGAGATTGTGTGTGTGTATATGTTGATGTTTAAATTCTGCTATGAGGTTCTCCCTTTTTATTTATTATTTAGAATTTTTAATTTTTGTCTATCCATGGTCCACTGCTTTTAATATCTGAAATTAGCTGTATGCGCATTTTGATGTCGTTTAAATTTGATTTTAAATGTTAAAA
This sequence comes from Allium cepa, assembly GCA_030765085.1. Classification (NCBI taxonomy): domain Eukaryota; kingdom Viridiplantae; phylum Streptophyta; class Magnoliopsida; order Asparagales; family Amaryllidaceae; genus Allium; species Allium cepa. The sequence goes on along the minus strand of CM060929.1, from coordinate 402,110,118 downwards.
ATATTAAGTCATCAGATTCTCTTCTTCTTCACCAATTTTATTAAGCATCAAAACTAAGTTTATTGAACTAAATGCTTCATAACTCCTTTATCTCTCAATCACAATTTTTAAAGGGATTTATACTTTATTAACTTTATAAATAAAGTTATAATACATGGCCTATGTAACGACCCGGAATTTTGGGCAATAACAATTTAATAATCTGCATTAATAATTTAATTGGATTGATAATTTTCTTTATAATTTTAATTTGAATTGGTAAATTTATTCTTTTTAAGGTTAATAAATTTTTAATCTGGCAATAATTGGTAAGAACTAATTTTTCCAAAGCTAATAAAATTTTATTCTATTTATAATATATATATATATATATATATATATTTGATATATATTGTGAATAGAATATCTTTTGTTTTAAATAAAGATTGAATTTTCAAATTGTAATATATATGTATGTATATGTTATAATTTGGAATTTGTTTTGAAATTTAATTTAATCTGTTAATAATTTATATACGAATGAGTATAGTCATTTAAAATTTTGTTTTAAAATTTTATTTTTTCAAAGGTTAAAATAGATTTATCAAATTGTTTTCAAAAATAAGATAATTGTTTGTTTTAAATAAGATAGTTTAAGAAGGGATTTAAATAGAGCATTGTTTTGTTTTGTTTTAAAATGTTTAATTTAAAATGGTTATAAGTATATAAAAATAAAAATTTTAGATTTTAAAAATACATACATAAGAAATTCATTTATATTATAATTAGTTTTAAGAATATGCTCTTTAAAAAGTAAGGTTATATTTACTAAATAAATATTTAGTAACTTAGTAAATTAAAAGATTTAAACTTGTACATTTATCAAAATTCAAAGTTTATTAACTTAAAAACATTTCATATGCATAAAAAATATATTTCCTAAATGCATATATAACTTAAAATGATTTAATTAAAAGAAAAAAACACTTGTAAATCAAAGATGAAACATTTTAACACTTGTAAATTTAGAAATGCATGATAATGACATTTGTCTTAATTAAAGAACAAGTGTCATCTACTAATTTTATTTTCTTTAATTTATCATAATTTAGTTCTTAAAAGCATATCCTTCTTCAAATCCTTTTTCTTATTTTTTTTTTCAGCTGAAGCAAAAAGAATTCAAACCAAATTCAACTATTTCAAACTTTTCCAAATATTGTAACCTACTTTCAAACCTGAAAATTAAACCCAAAAAGCAGAACAAATCTGAAAGTAAAAGCTGCAAACTTTAAACCTGCAACTTAAAAAGGAAGTTCAACATCAATTACAGCACTTAAACCATCAAATTGAAAGCATGCAAGGATTCCAATTTCATCAGCAATTCAACTCTAAAGTTTCAACTCTTAAAATAACAATCAGTAAGCATGCATTCAACTTCAACAACAAGCAAATCAGAAGCAATTTTCAGATTTTATAAGCAAGGCCTGGAAAATTCACAAAACTGCTCTGCTTATAAAAACTGCTCTGCATATTATAAATTGAGGTGAGTAAATTTTGTTTTAAAAACAGTTTTTATTCTAGTGTAGTTGAATTTATTGTTGCATGTGTTGGATTTGGCCTTGCTAATGAATATTTGTACTGTTATATATGTATGTTGTGTTTGAAATAGGAAACTGTTATTTTTTTCATCACTGTTCTTTACAAAAAAACAGTTTTCATAAGAAAATTTCAAAGATAAATAAAAATCTTTTAATCTAAACTATATTAGATCTGGAAATCTGAATAAAAGTTGTTTATTACGGTTTGTTGATGAATTTAAAAATAGTTTCATAATTTAAATGCAACAAGTAATTATAAAAGTAAGAATTAACAGTAAAACTAAATTTTAGTCAAAAATCAACTACCTTAAATTTTAATTTGAAGTTCATGCATGTAATCTGGATAGTAAATTATGAATTTTAACATGAAATTTGTGATTTTTAGTTGGTTAATTCTTGAGAATTTGGGGTTTGTTCATTTGGATTGTTTTGATGAATTGCCGTCGATCTACTTGATGATTCGAGTTGAAATTTGGAGCGAGGCTAGCATTGGAAGTGTAGATGAGGGAAAAAATGTTGAATAATTTTTCCTATAAACGATTTGTTCGAATTTGGAACAATTAGCATTTAAGCTTGCTTGATGTTTGGTTTGCTGTCGAAGTTGAATTGCGACTTGATTATAGGTTTGGGTTCGATCGCATTTGGGGAGGTTGACGATCTTGGTCATGGTGTCTCGGTAGTAGGGTCGGCAAGGTGGAACGGCGACGTGGTGATGAACGTGGGTGGATTTTTGGATGGTGGCAGCTGCTGTTGTTCGAAATTTTGGGTTCGAAAGTTCAAATTTCGATTCGAAGGACAATCGTGGGTTCTGGGTGCATTTTCGTGTTCGCGTATGGAAGAGTGACCGTCGTTGGTGAACGCGATGATCGTGTGTGGCCGGAAGAGGTTGGGCACGTGCACCGTGCAAGTCCGTGTGCACTGGGAAATCATGTTGGGGAAGACAAGGTTTTTACTCGGGTGGGTTATCGCGTTATGCTAGTGAACGACTCGGAGTTGATGAGAGGTGTGTGTGCTTCGGGGCTGACTCGAAGGGTTGATGTGTTTTGCTCGAGAATTTTAGATTGGGGGAGGGGGGCTTCGGGTTAATACCTGTGTAATTATTAGGGTGTTAATTCAACTTGTTGTTGAAAAATTGAAGACAAGTTGCAATCTTTATTTCTAGCTTGGATTTTATAAAAGGAAACAGTTAAAAACTTGTTGTTTTGAATTAAAATTTAAAAAAATATTAAAAAAAAAATATTGATTGAATTTATTTAAGTTCTAAATTTGTTTTAAATGATTCTTTTTTGAAGTAATTAACTTTATCAATTTTGAATATTAATTTAAAAAGGGTAATGTTTGAATTCAAATATTAAATCAAAGTTTTAAGATAAGCTTTAAAGTAATGTTAAAAACTCTAGTTTTAAATGGATATTGAAATGGAAAGTTTAAATTAGATAATCAAAAATGTTTTAAGTTTTAAAATTTGTTTCCAAATGTTATTTTTTCCAGTTAAGTTATTAATATAAATTTTGTAACCAATAGAAATGGTTTATCTTTAGGTTATTAAAATTTGGATTAATTTCAAATAATTTATCTATGTAGATAATTATGATTAATTTATTTTGATATGAACTTAAGGAATGTGACTCATTAATAAGTAAAATTTTAATTAAGAATGATGTTTTCTTAAAGATTTTGAAATATAATAAGTTAATTAATTAATTGTTTAATTAATTTTAAATAATTAGTTAATTGATTATTTAATTTTAAATAATTAGTTAAATAAATGGTTAATTTTTGAATGTAATTAAGAATGGAAGTAATTACTTGTGGAAGTAATTAGTAGAATTTACTCATGGGAGTAATTAATGGAAATGATTAATGGATAATCACTTAATGTTATCAATTAAGGAAATTGATTAATTTATTTGTTTTGAAGTTAATTAATTATGGGGTAATTAATTAATTAAAGAATTAAGGAGTATGTAATGATGGAATTTATTTATTTATTATGTAATTAATTAAGAAGTAATCAAGTAACTGGAGATAATTACTTACGTAAGTAATTAAGAATTAATTACTTAATTATTGTAGTTCATTAATTAATGTGATTAGTTAATTAACAAATGTGATTAATTTAAGATTAATTACTAAGGTAACTAATTAAAATGTGATTAATTAATAAAGTAATTAATTAAGGATAATTTATTAATTGATTAATAATTACTTAATGAAGTAATTAAAGATTAATTAATTAGATTAATTAATCAAAGGTTAATATAATTAATTAAGAAGTTAATTAATTAAGATAAGAAATTACAAATTGTTAATTACTAATTATGATTAATGAGTTGATCAATTACAAGTTGATTATTTAATTAAAGAGAATTATTAATTAATGGGGATCATTAATTAATGTAATTAATGATATTAATCAAAGTTGATTAATATAAGTAATTAATTTAAGTGTGATTAATTAATTGTAATTAATTAAGGTTTAAGGTAATTAATTATAACTGATTAATTAATGGAAGTTAATAAAGGATCATTAATTATCGTAATTGGTGATAGTAATTAAAGGTTAATTACTGGATATGGTTAAGGATAATTACTTGAATGTAATTAAAAGGTAATAGATCAAGAAAGATTAATTTAAGAAGATCATTAAGAAAATTAATAATTTGTCTATTTGGGATAAATAAATGAAGAAGGATTTAAGGTTAATCCAATTGTTTTGGAGTTAGTCAATTCTACTATTGGATGATAAATTGATATGGGATGATCAATTGATATTGGATGATTGATATTGGGTGTTTGGTTGATACTGGATATTTTGGATATTCTGATATGTGATATGCTGCTTTGTGAGATGAATATTTGTTATGAATTATCTGATATGATAATGTGATTCATCTATCTGTTTATATCATCCCGTATATAAGTTTAACTGTTTAAACCCTTAAGTACAACTTGGACATTAAAATGGCGTTTGGTTTCGGTGAGACCAGGATCGGGTTTCCATATTTGGATATCCGAAAACCATATCGATTCCAATTAAACGTTAAGTCGTGAATCCAAGTGGAGCAAGTGAAGACTCGAGGTGTAAGGGCTATACGTCAGTATAACTTTGTGGGTGATTCCGTAATGAGTTTGACGAAATAGTACTTATAGATTCAAGATGGTGATTCAGAGTGCAAGGGCTATGGTCGTCGACTCTGAGGTTGATTCCAAAATGAGTGCAACAAGATAGTGCCTTCGGTTTCGTTCGAACCAGGAATGAACTTGTATGGATTGAATGCTTTCAGCACATCGTCAGGTGGACGATGAGCATTCTAAGATAGATGTGTTCTATAAAGGTAATCGCAGCCTCAAGCCTCATCAACTGGGAATGGATAAAACAAAGGAGGTGCAGCAAGGTTTCGTGGGTAGCTCCCACTGGAGAGCAAGATTTTCCCCTGTCTAGAAGTCCCTTTTTATTCGGCTGTGTGGGGCGGTTGATCCGGACAACTGCCGGGGTTGTCTTGTTCGGGACTATTCAGTAAGGAATGGTCCCGGCCTTGTGTTACAGGGAAGCGGGCGTACTCCTCGGTACGTTGATCTAGGCCACGTACTGTGACGAGCGGTACCCCAGTAGTCCTGCCATTGATGGAAACCCATTCTTCCTATGAGACCCTACGGTTTTGTTTGTATTACCCACTTTTGTGGCTAGTAGCTGGAATTTAATCATGTAACAATTTCGGCTATTTCTTATTTACTTGAAAACCCTAGACACTATTATAATATCACTGGATTTCCTATCAAATGTTTTGGTTAGCGTAAGGTAAAAACTTTTCCATGTTTATGTGTGGGAAGTTTTATGTGATACCTTTTCTTTTCAAAGGTTTTTCTAAAGTTAAGAAATTTTAACCCGTTTACTCACACCAGACCCCTATCTGACCCGAGTGTTTATTTTCTGTTTTATTAAACTCTTGGGTACTCATATTATGTATGAGTAGTCAGGTGATTCATGTTGCTTGACGAATTCTGGAGGAGATATGAAGCATGAGGCTTCCACATGTAGATATATTATGGTTCCGCTGTGTTGTTTGGTATCTGTATCTGTTGAACTTGAGTTGTATAGTTAGACAGATGTTTATAACTGTCTAATATCTATTGAAATAAGTTGTGTACTCTGATGTAGTATGATACTATGTAATATTTTAAGTGATATTATATTTCATTCATTCCGCTGTGAGTTCTTTGATGTTGTTGTGTTTCTTCTTTCTCTTTCTTTTCTTCTTCTATCCCTTTCTTTCTTCAAGATGATGCAATTTCCTGGAGTTAGGAAGTCGGGTCATCTCAGCCTAAAGCCTAAGTAATCATCTAAACCAATATTACAATTACAATGAATGCAGCTTACTTTATAAAATGAAACCCTACACTTCTTTTTAATACCTATAGGTTATGCCGCCTTTATTGTCTGAACTTTGAAACCCTTATAAAGTCTTTACAGTGAATTCAGGTCAGAAAAAGTGGCACCATTCACCTCAGCATAGTGAATAGATGTGAGCTTAAGGAGGATTATGTATAAATTAAAAAAATCTTATACCATACGTATTAATGTTAGATCTTACGCAATTATTTTTCTTTCCTCTCATAACTTTTGAATTTAATTACTTAACTCCCATTAATTCAGTATACTCATACAGAGATTAGAAGTTCAAATCCCACCAACCACAATCCATTCCGTTGTATATAAAAGAGAATATTAAAATTTTTGTACTCTTATCTCTCGTTCATTTTAATTAAAATACTTTCCTCTTAACAATTTAGGGGAGAAGTTACTTAACGATATAAAATTTCATATGGTCATTCAGATCCAAAACTATTTCCATTATAAAAGTACTTATTTGATATTATTTTCTAATCTCTAATGTGTCTTGATTTTTCCTAAATGTTTAATCTTCTACTACGTGTATTTTGTATACACACACACACCCCCTCAAACCCACAGACATAGATATAAATATATAATAGTCGAGTCTCAAACATTTTTTTTAATGATTTTAGAATTTAAATACTCAACTCTCATCTTATAATATGTATACTAAAATTGGATCTTATGCAGGTTTTTACATTTTCCTCATAATTTTAGAATTTAAATATACAACTCTCATTGATAAAATATGCTCCTAAGAATGTCATAAGTTCAAATCTTATACTACGTATATTTAATTTGGATCTTACATAATTGTTTTTTTTGTTTTTTTCCTCATAATTTTAGAATTTAAACACTCAACTCTTGTTGAATTTAGTATATTCTCAAGAAGTCGAGAAGTTCAAATCCCACCAACCCTGGTCTATTTATTATATATATAAAAAATATTGAACTCTTTGCATTCTTATCTCTCATTCACTCTTAATCAAAATATTCTTTTGTTATCAATTTAAGTGGGGAAATTCTCTTAACCACATAAAATTACAGCAATAACCAAGGTTTTAAATATCGGATTTCGGTCATGTTTCGTCTCGGAATTTTTACACAAGCTATCTTGTATCGGGGGAGATCTCGGACGAGATGTGTACGTATCGGGTGTACATCTCGGATTGACATCTCGGGTCTTATAATGCATCTCGGGAATATCTCGGATGTACTTATGTGTTTAAAATCGATGTGTCAAAAATTTATTTAACGATTATAACTTTCTTAGTAAAAATAAAAATGGTAACATGCTTGATTTACATGGAAAAAGAAATATTTTTAGAAGAGTGGTAGTTTGATTAGCTTAATATATTTGGTAATGATTCAATAATATCCTTTTATTTAAACGTAATAAAGAAGTGAAGCCTTTTTCTATGACTCATTAAGATAAAAAGTAAAGAATATGTTGAAGAAGTTGGTAAATTATAATTGGATTGAGTAGTTTCTTTTGAATCAATATGAAAATAAAAATTATTATGGATTTCGGGTGAGATCTCGGATTGAGATTTTGATCCGTATATCGAGTGAGATCTGAATATCTCGGACGAGATGAGTGTCGAGGGAGATATGGAGGAGATTTGATGTCTCATCTCGTTTAAGTGTGAAAATGAGATCTCGGGCGAGATCTCGGGCGAGATATAGGAGATTTAAAACCATGGCAATAACTCAATATTTACGACCTTCTAATTTCACATCCAAATGGATGCACAAATCCCTATGGTTATCGATAATAAATCATTTACATATGCTTGCACTAATCCCAAAAGTGGCTTATGTTCTCAAAAATAACACGACTAGAAACTGCAAAAACCTATATGTTTAACATTTAGTAATTAAATGTAACTAATCAATTTAATCAAATTTGAATGAATTAATAACTTAGAATGTATATTTTTAAATATAATTGAATTAGGACTCAGGACCTATTCCATTACGTTTGCAATATCTTTTATATACGAAAATGATATAAACTTTGTTAAAAGCAGATAAGATTGTTATAGTGAGAAAAAAAGAGAAGATAAGGGCAAAATGATCATTTGGCTATAATTGACTTCATTAATTTTAAATATGAAACTTTCTCTATCTTCTTCTCTATTTTTAAGAAAACGAGGTTTTATAAACTAAATCAAAAATTAAAAAATATCTAAATTCAATCTAAGCAATTCTATACAAATCCATTTCTTTGCATTCGGGTCTTGGAGCCCGTTTTTAGAAATTAAAGAAGAGTTCAAACTGGGTTTCATTGATACTTAGATTTTTTAGTATCGTATGAGTGAGATTTATATTCTATGATGTATGATTATTGGTTATGCAAAGAAATTATGTTAAATATCTAACAAATTTGAATTGGGTTTAGGGATAAAAGTCTTGTTAATGAATGTTTTGAAAGAGTAGATTATTTAATTGAATGTGTTGAATGACTTGATATGAAAATTCATATGTATGGTTCGATTGTAAGATCATTTGTGTTGGTTTGTGCAACAACCTACGATCCACTATTCTTTTGATCTATGTTCCAATCGATGTTCAAATTTCCATGGTAGTAAATGATAGATTATTGGGGTAAATATGGTATAATAACATACAAAGCTATTGTACTGTCTTTCTTGCATTTGAAAGACGAATCATTATGGGTTGAAGAAATAAGAAAGATAAGAGAAAGACTAATGGAACATAGAATCTTACCATGCATGGAACAACATATAATAGATAATGTAGTATATTACATAGTCGAGCCAAAATATTTACATCAGAGTTCAACGATACAAGTTCTAGACTAGGACAGTTATAACTGCTTGTCCACAAAAGATATAGGTCATACATACATACATATAGCGCAAAGTACTTAATAATATTAATAACTATCCATGAAGCTAACTGCTCCAGCTCCTCCATCATGCTATCGAGGGAAACCAGGATCACTTGACTACTCATAAAAATTGAGTACCCAAGAGTTTAGGGAAAAGAAAATAAACTCCAGGTTAGACATGGGTCTAGTGTGAGTAAACTCAAACAATAGAATATTGATCTGAAAACTTTTTTTTGGAAAACTTTTTTTTGAAAGCAAGAGTATCTCGTAAGACCACGTCACACATAAACACGGACGGGTTTTACCTTACGATAATTAAAACACCTTCTATATTAAATCGATGATATTATTATAATGTCTAAGGGTTTAAAGTAAATAAAGAACATAGCTGAAATGCTTGCATCTCACATTCCAACATACTAGGTTTACAATCAAAACCGTAAAGCTTACCCAACTAATGACTAGGATACTGGGGTACCGCCCCTTACAGTACACCTCTAGAAAATGTACCGAAGTCGTACCTAATAACCCCTCCTAACATAGTACTGGCCTACCCCTTACTAGATAGTACTGAATATGATCATCCCCTTGGTTGGGATCAACAACCATTCTAGGACTTAATTATGAGATTAGGGACTCGCTCTAGATGGCATGATCAATACCCTAATGAGTGCGACCCACATGGCTCTGATGCATATCCCATGTTTTAGTCATTCCTGATTGATGCGACTTGAGGCCATGTTTTACCTTTCAATAGCACTTCCCACTTGGAATGCTAACATTGCCTTTCATTGTTGACACAATGTCAGCATTCGTCCATACAATTCGTTCAAAAGATAAACGAATCGCATGTACTATTTCCAGTACACCCGTTTCAGAATCACCCTTAGGGTAAAAAGCAAATAGCCCTTGCACTTCAAGTCTTGAATCTTGATCATGACTTCAATACTTCCAATTCGAATATTTACATAGGTTTGAAGCAGCTTGTCATTCGATTCCGGTCTCTTCAAACCAACATTCGATGATTTAAAAGGGTCAATTAGTGACATTGAACAACTTAACTATCAGGTGGGTTAGGTTTTCATGACCCACTTATCGAAATTAACCTCCTTATGTCTATCACAATTCCGATATCCAACATTAGTGCTAACACAAGTCACTTACTTTCTATAAACGAGTCAACATTTTCAATAACTACTTTAATTCATTCGGCTACTTAATGGCCCAGACAAGGGATCGTTTGGTTTGGAATGAATTCACCTTGAGAAGAATATTGGTTTAAAACACATTCGGTTTAATTTAAAATTACATTTGGAAAAGATTTAAATAAATTAATAAATAAATCAGTTTAAAACCTAATTAAATCTTAATTAATCCAAATTAAATCAAGATTAAATCACAATTAAATCTAGTTAGACTTAATGAACTTAGTTAAGCAATAACTAACTTCCTAATGCATCTTGATTAAGGTTAAACCAAATCATTATTAGTTAAACCCTATTTAATTAAAATATTAATTAAATAATCACTTAATTAAATAATAATGAATTAATTAACTTAATTAAATAATTATTAACCATTAATTACTTCTTAACCAAGTTAAATACCAATTAAAACTTATTTAATCAAAAAATGGCCATTAACTTATCTTAAGTGTTGATTAATTACTAATTACATTCTTAATTACAAATTAAGGCTGACTACCGTTAATTATTTAACTAATTTATTAAATAATTACTAAATAAATTACAAATTTAATTACTTTTTAATTACTAATTAATTTTTTTTGAAAACTTTTACAACACAATTTCAAGTCAAAATCACTTCAAACTAAAATCGATCAATTTCGTTTAACTACAACCATCGCTAAGGGCGTAGTTCGCTCTACCATATTATTGGCGAACCACTACGCAACTCCTTACTTTTTTGTGGTTTGAAACATTTTTAGACTTTTGAAACTAAAGGTACAGACTTTAATCCGTTTTAAAACTTTAAACTTCGAAAAACAACTCTGATTCCAACCAGATCTCAAATCCATCGCAATTACGCAAAGTAGCTAACTTTGTTTACCAAAACTCATGCAATAGCTCATGTTTTACAATCAACATATTACTGACATAAACTATATTCATCATAGGTTGAAATATACATCCATATATACATTCTTACTAACTTTATACTACAACATCGATTTCCCTAACCAAATCAAGCTATAAAAACCATTCAAATCATAATCAAACCATATGGTTTCCATTCAAATTCCGCATCGTAATATCACTATAATAATGACTTAATATTTAAGTAAAAATCTTTTCCAAAATAAGGTAGTTTACCTATCGAAACTCCACGGACTCAACTCTAACTTTCACTAGACCTTGCTACTGACCCTAGTGCTCCAAAAGGAAGTCACTTTCTTGGATTTTTGGCTACTAATCAGCTCGGCTTGATGGTCTATTGGCTCGGCCTAGGGTGTACGGTGGGAGTGCGGGTAGTTTCTTGATGGGGGATGGTGTGTAAGGTGGCAGAGAAGGGTTTTAGCTAAGGAAAATGTGTTTTGAAGTGGAAAAATTGATTTTTTTCCTAACTTTTGCGAGATATGGAAGCCATGAATATTTTGGAGAGGTGGTTTTAAAAAGTGAAGAGGATAAAGCAAATGAGAATGTGTGTGTGTGGATGCATATTTATAGGCAAAAAGATTTGGAGAAAATTACTAAACTATCCCTTAATGATTTAACATAATATGTCATGGTATTAGAAAAGTCATCTCACCTTCCTATCCCTCTCTCTTATCACATCTCCCCTCCTTCTCTAGTCAAATCCTTAAGCTCATGGTGAATAATGATGTCTAATTATGAAAATATTACGATATGACAACACTTAATAATATATATTTATTACAATGTTTACTATTTTAAAGTTATGAATCGTCACATCACTTGTTAAGTATAATTAACATAAGATATCTATTCCTAAGTGTATTATTATTTAGTTAATTATCTACTATATATGTATATATACGGTGCACAAAGACGAACAACATTCCCGACAACTTTTCGGTGTCGAAAGGTCAAAATTTTGAAAAATATTCTTCAATCACATTTTCTAATTTCCTATGAACTATTTAATTTGTTAAATAAATTTTGAAAACGATTTTTTCCTTCATTATTAATTAATTAAAATGAGTTTATTTATTAATAAAAAACTATTTATTGACTATATAAAATATATGTAATTGCTAAGTTAAGACAACCAGATTTAGGATCGTTACGTTCCTCGAAATTACTAATAAGAGTTAACACAAAAGGAATCATATAAAATTCATACAAAAGATATGCAAGCATCTAGAAAACTATACATCCATGGCGCATACACAATAACTATCCAAATATCCATCCAGGATAAGCTTCCTTTACGTGATCCATAGTTTCCCAAGTGCAATCTCTGGGATCACCACTCTACTAAATCTTAAATAGTCCTATCACTTTATAGCGCAATTTCTTTTCATATTTATCCACGATACTAATTGGTTGTCTAACTACCGTTAGGTTCGGTTCTATCTCCAAGTCGTCCTGAACTTACGTTTCTACCACCAAGAGGAATCATGCACGCTCTTCCTCAAATGGGAGAAATGGAACACATTGTGGACTCCTGACAACCTTTTGGTTAACTCAACTTTGTAAGCAAGTGTCCCAATCTTTCTATAATCTTGAATGGTCCAATGTATCTAGGTGCCAACTTGCCCGCTTTTCCAAATCGAATGACTCCTTTAATGGGAGTTATCTTCACATACACAACATCTCCGGCTTCGAACTCCAAATCCTTTCTTTTCTTGTCAGCATAACTCTTTTGGCGATCCCGAGCTTCCATCATCCTTCTTCTAACCATTTCAACTTTCTCCATCGCCTCTCGAATCATATTTACACGAAGCACTAAGTAATCTCCGATTCTACCAACACACAGGCGATTTACACGGTCTCCCATACAGAGCTTCATAAGGCACCATTCCAATGCTAGCTTGATAGTTATTATTATAAGAGAACTCAACCAAGTAATATGATCCTCCCACGATCCTCCGATGTCAAGAATACAGGCTCTCAACATATCTTCCAAAATGTGATTAACTCTTTCGGTCTGGCCATCGGCTTAAGGTGTTAGGCAATACTTAGACTTAACTTCATTCCCAAAGCTATTTGCAAAGCTCCGTAGAATTGGTTCGTGAAGATAGGATCTCGATCACTTACTATGCTTATTGGTACTCCAAGTAGAAGAACTATTTACCTCATATAAATTTCGACCAATGAAGCTGCCGTTCTAGTCGGCTTGACCGGGATAAAATATGCATTCTTTGTTAACCGGTCCACAATGACCCACACTTTTTCATTTCCTTTCTTGGTTCTGGGTAAACCATCTATGAAATCCATTGATATCATCTCCCATTTCATCTTAGGGATCTCCAAAGGTTGAAGTAATCCGGCTGTTTTTTATTATCTCCCTTAATTGGTTGGCAACTCGCACTTCTGCTCACAAAGGTGGAGATATCCTTCTTCATTCCTAGCCACCAAAAGACTCTCCTCATGTCCTTATACACCTTACGGACTCCAGATGAATACTAAATTTAGATTTATGACATTCTAACAATACCTTCTATCTCAGTCTATCTATATCCAGAACGCACAATCTTCCCTTGATTCTTAAAACACCTAGGTGATCCATCTCAAAATCTATACATCAACCTTCCTTAACTTCTAGAATTAACTTCTCCATAGCACTATCCTTCCTTTAGTTCTCCATTATCCTTAGCTGAAGAATTGGGGTAACTTCCAAAAGAGACAAAACTCCATTCCTGCTTAAGGCAGCCGCTACTATATTAGTTTTTCCCTGCATATAAAGAATATCGAAGTCATATGCCGCCGAGAACACTAACCACCTTTGCTGTCTGAGATTCAGGTCTTTTTGGGTGAAAAGATAGTTCGGGGACTTCTGATCAGTATAGAGCTCTAATGTTTCACCTAATTGAAGAAGAAGAAAATCCTTCTTACTAGAATAATTAAATAAAGAAGAAAGAAGAAAACCATAAAGAAGGAAAGAATTTAACAAACAAATAATGCCTCCATATTTTTAATGCAAAGACCATAACCAACAATTCCAAGTCATACGTAGCATAAGTCTTTTCATGCGGCTTTAACTGTCTACTAGCATATGCAATCATCCTTTCATTCTGCATTAGAACAACACCCAATCCCACTCCACATGCATCAGTACAAACCATAATCCACCACTCCCATCCAGGACAGCAAGAACTGGTGCACCAGTCGGTCTCTTCTTTAGTTCTCCAAATGCTTCCTTACATTTTGGAGTCCATTCAAACTTTTCACCTTTATTAGTTAATTTAGTCAAATGTGAGGAGATCTTAGAATAGCACTAAATGAATCTTCTATAGTAACGAGCTAATCCTAAGAAATTGCGAACTTCGGTAGGAGTTCGAGGTCACTTCCATTCTTGTACTGCTTTCAGCTTATCAGGTCCACTGAGCTACCATCTTCCGATATAATATGCCCTAAAAATCTTACCTCCAATCGCCAAAAATGGCATTTAGAAAACTTTGCTTTCAAAACATGCCTCCATAGGATTTTTAAAATTACTTCCAAGTGATATCTATGTTCCTCTTTCAATTTAGAGTAGACTAAAATGTCATCGATAAAAACAAGCACAAACTTATTTAGAACCTCTCGGAAAACATGATTCATAAGATCTATGAAATATGTAGGTTCATTAGTCAGCCCAAATGGCATAACCACCCACTCAAAGAACAAGTCTAGGCCCCTAAAGGCAATTTAAGGGTATATTATCCTCAGCAACCCTTAATTAGTGAAATCTGGTAGCTATATCCATTTGGGAAGATACCGTAACTCTATGAAGTTGGTCAAATAAGTCATCGATGCGGAGTAAGGGATACGTGTTCCTAATGGCCAATTTATTCAATTCCCAATAATCCACACATAGTCTCAAAGACCCATCAGACTTAGCAAAAAACACAACAAACGATCCCTAGCTCGAATGACTAGGCTTAATTAATCCCTGCCTTAGCAAATCCTGAGTTTGATTTACTATCTCCTCTCTCTCCTTTAGATCCATTCTTCTCTTAGGCTAAATCACTGGTCTTGCACCAGGAATTAAATCAATGTGGAATTCTATCTCTTAATGAGGGGTTAAACTTTTAACCTCTTCAAATACATCAGAAAAATTCTAAACAAGCTTTATTGATCCTAACCCTTCTTGAGATGCTTCCAAGATATACATGAAAATACACATATGAATACCAGGGTCATCATAAGGTACTTTAGCAATGCCTCTTAGTTTTGTCATTAATGTCACAGTTCTTTTTTTAAAGTCTAAGATAGCTCCATACATCGATAACCAATCCATACTAAGAATAATGTCAAATCCTTTAACATCTAAGATATATGGATCACAAGTAAAATGATGGGAAAGATAGGAAATTGGAACGTCCTCACATACTAGGTTCAAATGAGTTACACCCCCTATAGGATTATATACACAAATATGGTTTTCTATAATACTTGGGATAAAATGAATTTTTTTTACGACTTCTAAAGAAATAATACTATGGGAGGCATTGGTATCAAACAAAACACGAACAAATATGCCATTAATTAATCGGGTACCTTCAAGAATGCCCTTTCCCTTCACATCTTCTAAGGTTGATGGCTTGTCCTTAACAACGTACACTTTAGCCTACTAAACCTTCTTCATGAGTGGGTAGTCCTTTATCACATGTCCAGGCTGGTGATAGTTGAAGAATAACATCATCTGGACTATTGGAGAGATAGGTCCTGCTAGATGCTTGAAAGTTTTAGAGCCTTTACAGAATTTGGCAATATGATCCTTCTATTTACGGATATAACAAGTGGTATCCTTAAACTTGTTCCTCTTGTTCCCTCCTGGATTTCCTTTTCCTTTATCCTGCTTACTCCTGTTTGGGTTCAAAAATCTTTTGTTTGAATGGTTGCTGCAGGCATTATCACTTGTTGATGTTGGAGTCGGCTTCTTTTTGTCCAAGATTTCATACCTTAGTGCCATGTATACCAAGTCAACAAATGAACCCTTAACATGGGCAGTCATCCTTTCATGGAAATTCTTATTTATTCCCAAAATGAGCATCTAATTTTTCTTTAGAGCGGTGTTGATCAATTCCAGACCAAAACAAGATAACTCATTGAATATGGTCTCATATTCTACCACAGATGAATCTCCCTGCTTCAAGTCCAAGAATTTTTTGTACATCCGAGTCTTACTAGCTGCCGATAGGAAGTGATCTTCAAATGCTTCCTTAAAACGAGCCTAACTAAACTCCTCTTCTAGAACATTGGCTGTCAGCGAGTCCCACCTAGTTGTGTCTCCTTCTTGCAATTGCCATGATGCTAAAAATCTCTTCTGTTCATCTGATAGATCTAGACATTTGAAAATATTTTCACAATGCGCAACCAAGCTTGAACTTCCACGATAAACTCAGTTCCCCTAAATGGTATCCCTGGCAGATTTGTGTAATCCTTACATAAAGTTGCAAAAAATTCACCCTTGGCTGCACTGGCGTTGCCTCCTCGACTCTTTCGGGATTCAGAGTTCGACCATTGGTGGTCGTGTTACTGTTTGCTCCCCTATCTCATTTTCATATATTGCTCATTTCTTACTACTTAGATATAGCAAGATAATTCTTAAGATACTTTGATGAGATAATCATAAAGAATGGTATTAATCAAACCTATCAAGCAGGTCTGACCATCGGGAATTTATATAGGTATACGAATAAAAATTACAAATACGCACTCTCAAAGTTGACCCCATATTCCAAAGCTTAGGTGTTTCAAATAACCTAACTTTGATACCAAATATAACGAACCATCTTTCTTGCATTCAAAGGATGAATCATTATGGGTTGAAGAAATAAGAAAGATAAGAGAAAGACTAATCAAACATAGAATCTTGTCATGCATGGAACAACATATAATAGATAATGCAGTATATTACATAGTCATGCGAAAATATTACATCATAGTTCAATCATACAAGTTCTAGAATATGACAATTACAACTGCTTGTCCAAAAAAGACATAGGTCATACATACAGACACAGCCGAATGCTTAATATTAATAACTATCCATGAAGGCACCTGCTCCAGCTCCTCTATCATGCTTTCGAGAGAAACCTGAATCACTTGACTACTCATAAAAATTGAGTACCCAAGAGTTTAGGGAAAAGAAAATAAACTTCATGTCAGACATGGCTCTGGTGTGACAAAACTTAAACAATAAAATATTGATTTGAAAACCTTTTTTTGGAAACAAAAGTATCTCGTAAGACCACATCGCACATAAATACGGACGGGTTTTACCTTACAATAACTAAAACACCTTCTATATAAAATTGATTATATTATTATAATTTCTAAGGGTTTAAAGTAGATAGAGAACATAGCTGAAATGCTTGCATCTCACATTCCAACATATTAGGTTTACAATCAAAACCATAAAGTTCATATTGGAGAATGGATTCCAACTAATGACTGGGCTACGGGGGTACAACCCGTCATAGTACACCTCTAGAAAATGTACCGAGGTCGTACCTAATGAACCCAGCAAACACGAGACCGGCCTACCCATTACTGGATAGTACCGAATATGATCATCCCCTTGGTTGGGATCAGCAACCATTTTGGGACTTAATTATGAGAATAAGGACTCGCTCTAGATGGAATGATCAATACCCTAACGGGTGTGTAACATACCACCTTTTTGGTTAGTTTAAATCGATGATAAACCACACACGTCAGACTCAAAACATATAGAAGGACGGGTTGTTATTTGGGTGAATAAGAAAAAGCAAAGAAAGAAAAAAAACAAATAGAATCTTGCAGAAGAATGAAAAATATAATAAATAACAGTTCATGAAGTTGTTTAAAAAACATTTGATTATACTTGTACAACACAGAATCAGAGTTACACATATCAGAGATAAATAAATAACAATGCAGCAGAACAGTGTGATACAGTGGAATAATATAGTAAATAATAATAAAATCTTCGTCTTCGTCCTTCAGAAATAAGGTTTTCAAATCCTAAAATGCTCAGGCTGACCCGAGCGAATTGAAAAGACAAAACACTCGAGTCATAACTAAAAGATCTTATGTAAGTTAAATCATCGAAAAATAAATATTAGTGGAACGGCGTCAGAGATATTTACGGGTTTGACATCTCCTATCTAGTGTCTAACGTGAGTCCAGTAACTCATGAGATGCTCGGGATTCACACCTCCTAAGGATCCGTTAAACTATCTACTATGTAGTAATATACGCTATTATAATTATGTCTATAGTAAGTAAACTATTAAAATAGCGTTAAGGCGTTACCTATATCCCCCTTAACACATTTTATATATTCCCATAGTCTATACAGTACTGCAATCCCGCCCGTACTGGACGTCGTCAGAGGGCACTCCATAGGTATGGTACAAAACAAATTCGTAGAAGGCGTGCTTGGGTAGGTGACACGGCACAACTAGGTAATGTCAGGGTAGATATACCAATTACACTTCAAGACTGTTGACAACGCATAGCCACAACTACCGCCCAACTCGGAACACATTCCCAAGTAAAAATTGAAGGGTGGCCACCAAATAAATCACAATGTCAGAATATAGAATCGATGGAGTGTACCCGATCGGAGGAATGACCTCACTTGGCCCGTCTATTGCTCCTGTTTTAGCCACCTTATGACAATTAACGGGAGTCGGGTCAGCGTATATACCTCATATAGGACCGTCGCCACCATCCTACTTCATTCTAGAATCTCCACTGCGTACACAGTTGTCAAAGTGGTTTTTGGTATTGGCAGAGAGTATGAAAACATCCGATACCAGTCTCTTTGACAACCAATCGCTTCTTACACACCGGATGGTTCTTTTACATTTCCAAAATCATTTCATAATTGATATCAAAATATCATATTCAATTCCAACCATATCATATTAGAAATTATTACTTACTTTCGAAATCATATTCGCCTTTGAAATCATAGTTCGATAACTATATTTTCTTTCAAAGTTAAATTCACAATTTATATCAAAATATCGTGTTCTAAAAAACTATACCACTTTCAAACCATATTCCTTCTAAAAACCATATTTCCAAAACAGGTTAAGTCCTTACTTCAAAATCATCATTTCGATTTATTATAACATTCAAAATTCCAACTTAGGTTATAATGTCATTTAATCCTTTCTCTTTTTAAACCAATTAAAATGAATATAAACACTTCCACGTACTTAGTTTGGAAATTTAGTAGTTAGTTTAAAAAGTTCTAAATAGTTAAAATGCTCTAAACAGTTTAATTATAGGTAAATACTTTTAAATTGATTTATGATAGTTAAATAGATTTAAACTAGATTAAATATAACTAAAACAGATTAAATAGCTTAAAATAGATTAATTAGATTTGAAATAAATTAAAAGGGTTTAATTAGTTTTTAAAATAAATTAAATTGGTTTAAAATTGATCAAGATAACATATATAGTTAATATTGGTTAAATAGTTTGAATAAATTTGAAAATTTTAACAATTTGAAATTTTAAAATAATATATTTTAAAGCAGTTTATATTAAAATATGAATTTGGAATTTTTATCAGATTAACTATTCATTTCATTTCAACATATTTGGACCATTTCAAATTTTCAAATCGACAAACCAAATTTTAATAAACTACCGAATTTCATATCATTTCAGTCCATGTTCAAATATCAAATTATGGATTATTCCAATTTCATTCAAGTTATACTTTAAACAAATTCAATAGCCCAATTCCGATCGGATTTCATTTCAACTTAAAAATTTAATGTTAAGCTACAATTTCATTTCTTAAAGCAATTCCTTTAAACCAATACACATTTCAACATACAACTTGATTTTTCCAAAATACTTCAATTTATATAAATAAAATTTCATTTTAAAATATCATTTAATTATATTCAAAAATTTAAGGTTTTAAAATCATTTAATTTAACCAATCCGATGTCGGTATATAATTCTCTATCCTGGGATCAAGTGATACGGATATTTATCATTTCAATCCGCAATTTAAGATTTTACGGTAATATATCATTTCAAACCGCAATCCCAAATTAAATAAAAATTTATAATGAACTTGCAGTTTTTTAACGATATAAAATACAACATCCAATCAACCAATATCAACAATCAACATCCATCACAATCAATAAATATCAATATAGAACTGATAATCGATAGCAGGTATTTACTGGCAATTTATATTCAATAATAAATTAAATAACGATTTTATTCAAATAAATTCCAATTAACTGAGATGACGATTAGAATATACTAAACAGTCATAGGTAAATTTCTAATCACATAATAAATTAAATTTAACAAACTTAAGAAATTTTAGAAGTTGTGAGTGGGTTAAAACACTCACCTTTGAATTTAAATCGAATTTAAATACAATATAAACCCAAAATTCAAACAGTCTCAGAATCTGTCAAAATTAGCTTTATAATATCTGGAATTTCGATACGATCCCAACGTAAGAAACCGCACGTGAAATGGACCTCATGTGAAAGTTATTGCGATTAGAACACTCGACAATTTTAAAATGAAGTAAATATAATAATTTAAATCAGTATTTACCATTACACGTTAGCAACACAAATCACGAACCCTACTCCATCAACTAAACCCACCATTGAACGATGAGCTATAGCTGCCTCGTTGTGCGCGTCGCCAGAGGCGATCATTCCAGACTTCGATGCCACAGGCGAGCGTGCCTCCCCGGCCTAACTTCCTCCGATCGTCCCCGATCGACGAGCAAGGCACACGAACCCCCAAAAGTCACAGCCGTCGATAAAAGTGCTTGCCCTAATTGAATTTCTGCCATCAATCCGACTGTTAAATCGACGAACCAATTACACCGATAAACAACGCGCTTAACCTTCACAACGGTACAAACTAGCTGATGATCAGTCGAAGTTCATCACAACACGATGAAGGGCCAAAAATTAATCATCAAATTCTAGGCACACAGGAATCTAGATTGAAAATACGAATAGAACCAGAAGATTACGCTCTTTAAGAGCTTCAAATCGATATATAATTTGTTTAGATTGGAGGAGTCTGAATTTTTTTCAATTTGATTTGAGATTTGATTTGAAGTTGAACAGAGAATTTGTCTGTTACCATTGGAATGAGGAGTTGAGTAAATATTTACGTACAGACAAACGAGAATAGAAACAACCTAGGATTTATAATGAGGTATTTATAGGTAGGGAAGAAAATAAAAAGAATGGACCAGATCGATTTGGATTGGAACGATAAACAACCCGAAAAACACGTTCTGCCTCCGGAACGAAAATGGGTCAGCCCATATATCAAAATAGATGTTTTCAAATATTTTAAACTCAATGGAACAAGTTTCAGGTCCTAATTCCATCGTATGAAGAAGTTATGTTAAGATCATCTGAATTCAAATTGATTTCAATTAAATTGATTTTTAGGCATTTCGAGTCCGTATGATCAAACCACAAGTCCGATCGTTGCGAAACTTGAAATCCCATAATAATTCACCGCTACGGATCCAATGAAACTGATTTCATCGAAATCCGAGTCAGTGGCAAAATGCCTAATTTTACGTTAATTGAATAAATTAATATTAAATTAATTAAGTCGAATTTTCTCATTAATATAACATTAAAGTTCATTTAATTTTAATTTATTTTCCATTTCAATTAAATAGACCAAATAAATAGGTAACTTACAACAATCGTTACTATAATTTTTAATCACACTTATGGATTCATTATTTACACACAAATGTTACAATTTCTTACATAACCCAAATTTTATTCAGTGATCACTTATTTCATAGTATCTTATTTATTAATTCAATGTTTACATTTGTCTCCTTATATCAATTTATATCCGAGTATAACATTTACATTATTTCATTCATTGGAATTTCATTCAAGTTATTAACATTTAACTTACATTTATATTGTTACAATTCATTCTAGTTATTATTTCCATTTACGATTCACTAATTTTTAATTTATTCAAGACTAAATTTCCAAAATCATATCAAATTAACAAATTTAATTATCGAAAATTTACGGGTCGTTACACTCTCCCCACTTAAAACTTTTCATCCCCGAAAAGGAAAAAGGAGGGAAAGAAAGAATTAAGCAATCAATATATCTAATTCAAAATATTAAATTTATAAACAAATAAATTTACAAAATAATTAATTTAAATAAAATATACCTTTTATACTCAAACTAATAAAATTTAGAAAACATTTTTCAAAATTTTCTTCGTCCAAAATTCATGAAAAAATTAGATAGAGTCTACTTTGTACAGAGAGGCTCAGGAGAATTTACAATATCAATAAAAACAAACAGCGGGAAAAACAATATAATATCACTAGAAAACCATAATTCGAGAACGTATCTATTTGTTGGGAAAACAATGCTTATTATGAAACCAAAAGCAGTAACAATTGCTTCCATAACCTGTATTTCACTTATACAATCCAAAAAGAGTTAATAATTATATAAAATGAAATATTTAAAGTTGTTTCAACCACTAACGAACAAATCAATATAAACAACAATCACTTGCAACCAACATACAATCATCATATGAAATCAATACAAATCAATTATACATCCATATCAAACCAAACAAATGGTTTGTTCGGGTTTAAACATTCTTAATCTCATAGAATGACAATAAACTACTATGTATACCATACACTCTACAGTCTTAGATAAAACTCAACAGTTTATTCATATATCCAAAACAATTAGGAATATCTTTCCCCAACAACCATAAGCCAAAACAACAACAATTTCAAGCAATAAATCAAGTTCATTCTTTTTAATTCCATTTCTCACTGATCATTTCTTTAGGTTTACATTTATTCCTTACAAAAATTAAATTTCTATTCATTCATTCATTTCTTAATTTCATTCACTTACATTCATTTATCTACAGTATTCATGTTCAATTCAATTACTTAGCATATTAATTCATTAACTTAAGTTTATAATTATTTACTTACCATACTTACTTTCTATTACATTTTATTAGTAGCACTTTAAATTTTAACTTAAGATTATTACTATTTTAATATCAAAATTCTCATTTATAAAAGTGAATTCATTAAATACTTTTGTTATTTAAGTTTTACTTGTATAATATTCTGTCACATATCCTATTTAACATTTCAACTTTTAATATTTGGTAGGTTATATATGTCCTTAAGAATGCAATTGAAAGTTACACAAGTTTATCTTATTTCTTTTAATTAACTTAATGTTCAAAAATCATATCTTTCAGATTTTCAAATTCTTTTGATTTACAATTTAGAAGTTTTAATTCTTGTATATTTCATTTATAACTTAGCATTTAGTTGCTTATCTTCATTTTAGAACTTCTAATTATTAATTAGTTAAAATTCCATTTCATTAATTAAAATCTCTAATTCATAGAAATTTAAGAACTAAATGCCAGGTTCCATTTCAAATCATTTAATATATATATATATATATATATAACCATATCTTTTATGTATCAAATCATATTTAAGGGTAAAATTTTGTATGTATTTATCAAAAGGAATGTGTAGTAAACTACTGCAACAGCCTTCCCACTTTGAAACTCGAAAATGAATGTCGATGATGCGTGCACTTATCATCGAAATTATTTTCCAGCAACAGAGAGGGGAGTACAAAACTTATTCCTTTCCAAAGTTTCTTTAAAAAAATTCTTTCAAATCATATTGAAATATTTATATCAGAAAATAATATTATTATTGTATTCCAAAATCATTTGAAAGAAATTTTTTAAAACCCCAGGACTTAAGTTCTAAATTTCCAATTTTCATTTATTTTATTTTCAAACCTTATTTCCAACCAATATTTATAAATTTCACTACCTAACATCCAATATATTACAACGAAATACATACCATTTATAAATCATTATTTCATATATAAAAATATACAATATGCAAAATTATTTCATTTACCTATATTTCAAAACAAATATTGTGTCGGTCTGTCCTATTAAGTGTTTAGAAATCCCTATCGATGTCATAGCGTCATATGCACCAACTAGAATTTATAAATACAAAACGGAATAAATTAACACAATATAAAAACCTTTTTATAACAGTAACAAATACGCTCTCTCATATATACACTCAGCGACTCATTTTATGGTATTATGACCCTATTAATAAAGAGTCAGACCCCACAAAGCTAAAGTTATAGCCAATCAAAGCTCTGATACCAATTGTAACATCCCACCTTTTTGGATAGTTTAAATCAACGATAAACCACACACGTCAGACTCAAACCATACAGAAAGGCGGATTGTTATTGGGATGAATAAGAAAAAGCATAGAAAGAAAAGAAAAAATTAGAATCTTGCGGTAGAATGACAAAATATAATAAATAACAGTTCATAAAGCTGTTGACAAAACATTTGATTATACTTATACAATACAGAATCAGAGTTACACATACCAGAGATAAATAAATGACAATGAAGTAGAAAGGTGTGATGCAGTGGAATAATAAGTAAATAATAATACAATCTTTGTCTTTGTCCTCTAGAAATAAGGTCTTCAAATCCCGAAACGCTCAGGCTGACTCGAGCGAATTGAAAGGACAAAACACTCGAGTTAGAACTAAAAGATCTTATGTAAGTTAAATCATCAAAAAATAAATATGAGTGAAACAATATCAGAGGTGTTTATGGGGTTTGATATCTCTTATCCAGTGTCTAACGAGAGTGCAGCAACTCAAGAGATGCTCGGGATTCACACTTCCAAAGGATCCGTTAAACTATTAAGTATGTAGTAACATACGCTATTATAATAATGTCTATAGTAAAGTAAACTATTAAAATAGCATTAAGGTGTTACCCATATCCCCTTAACACATTTTATATATTACCATAGTCTATACAGTACCGTAATCCTACCGTACTGGACGTCGTCAGAGGGCACTTCATAGGTATGGTACAAAACAAACTCGTAGAAGGTGCGCTAGGGCAGGGGACACGACACAACTAGGCAATACCATGGTAGATATACCAATTACACTTCCGAACTGTTTGTAATGCATAGCCGCAACTACCAGCCAACTCGAAACACACTCCCGAGTAAAAATCGAAGGGTGACCACCACATATATCACAATATCAGAATATAGAATCGATGGAGTGTGCCCGATCGGAGGAATGACCTCACTTGGCCCATCAATTGCTCCTGTTTTAGCCATCTTATACCAATTCACGGGAGTCAGGTCCATGTATATCCTCAAATTGGATCGTCGCCACCATCTTACTTCATTCTAGGATCTCCACCGCATACACAATTATCAAAGTGGTTTTCGATATTGGCAGAGAGTATGACAACATCAGATCCCAGTCTCTTTGACAACCAATCGCTTGTTACACAATGATGGTTCTTTTACATTTACAAAATCATTTCATAATTGATATCAAAATATTATATTCAATTCAAATCATATGACTTTCGAAATTATATTCGCCTTTGAAACAATAGTTCGAAAATTATATTTGCTTTCAAAGTCAAATTCACAATTTATATCAAAATATCGTGTTCTCAAAAACTATACCACTTTCAAATCATATTACTTTCAAAAATCATATTTCCAAAATAGGTTAAGTCCTTACTTCAAAATCATCATTTCGATTTATTATAACATTCAAAATTCCAACTTAGATTATAACGCCATTTAACCTTATTCTCTTTTTAAACCAATTGAAATGAATATAAACTCTTCCCTATACATAGTTTGGAAATTTAGAAATTAGTTTAAATAGTTATAAATAGTTAAAATGCTCTAAACAGTTTAATTATAGGTAAATACTTTTAAATTGATTTATGATAGTTAAATAGATTTAAATTAGATAAAATATAATTAAAATAGATTAAATAGCTTAAAATAGATTAATTAGATTTAAAATAAATTAAAAGGGTTTAAATAGTTTTTAAAATAAATTAAATTGGTTTAAAATTGATCAAGATAATATATATAGTTAATATTGGTTAAATAGTTTGAATAAATTTGAAAATCTTAACATTTTTAAATTTTAAAATAATATATATTAAAGCAGTTTATATTAAAATATAAATTGGGAATTTCTATCAGATTAACTATTCATTTCATTTCAACATATTTAGACCATTTCAAATTTCCAAATTGACAAACCAAATTTCAATAAACTACCGAATTTCATATCGTTTCAGTCCATGTTCAAATATCAAATTTCGAATTATTCCAATTTCAAAATATTTCAAGTTATACTTCGAACAAATTCAATAGCCCAATTCCGATCGAATTTCATTTCAACTTAAAATTTTAATTTTAAGCCACAATTTCATTTCTTAAAGCAATTCCATTACCAATTCACATTTCAACATAAAATTTGACTTTTCCACAATACTTCAATTTATATATATCAAATTTCATTTCAAAATATCATTTAATTAAATTCAAAAAGTTAAGGATTTTAAAATCATTTAATTTAACTAATACGGTGTCCGTATGCAATTCTCTACCCTTGGGTCAAGTGATACGGATATTTATCATTTCAATCCACAATTTAAGATTTTATGGTAATATACCATTTCAAACCGCAATTCCGAATTAAATATGCAATTTATAATGATATAAAATACAACATCCGTTCAACAAATATCAACAATCAACATCCATCACAATCTATAAATATCAATACAGAACTGATAATGAATAATAGGTATTTACTGGCAGTTTATATTCAATAATAAATTAAATAGCGAATTTATTCAAATAAATTCAAAATTAACCGAGATGACGATTAAAATATGCCAAACAGCTATAAATAAATTTCTAATCACATCATAAATAAAATTTAACAAACATAAGAAATTTTAGAAGTTGTGAGTGGGTTAAAACACTCACCTTTGAATTTAAATCGAATTTAAATTAAATTTAAATCCAAAATTACAACAGTCTCAGAATCCATTCAAACCAGCATCAAAATAACCAAAATTTCAATATGATTCCAACATAAGAAGCCATGCGTGAAACAGACCTCGCATGTGAAAGTTATTGCGATTAGAACACTCGACAACTTTAAAATGAAAGATAATAATTTAAATCAATATTTCCATTACATGTCAGCAACACAAATCATGAAACCCTACTCCATCAACTTAACCAGCGATCGAACGATGAGCTACAACCGCCACACTGTCGCGCATCGCCAGAGGCAATCTTTCTAGACTTTTATGCCACAGGCGAGCGCGCCTCCCCGGCCTGACATCCTCCGACCGTCCACGATCGATGACCAAGCCACACGAACCCCAAAAAGTCGCAGCCGCCGACAAAAGTGCTTGCCCTAATTGAATTTCTGCCATCAGTCCGACCGTTGAATCGACTAACCAATTACATTGATGAACAACACACTTGACTCTCTTCACAACGGCACCAATTATCTGATGATCAGTCGAAGTTCATCGCAACACGATGAACGATTAAAAATTGATCATTGAATTTTGGGCACACAGGAACCCAGATCGAAAAACGAATAGTTTTAGAAGATTTTGCTTTTTGAGAGTTTCAAATCGTTGTATAACTTGTTTGGTTTGGAGGAGCTTGAATTGTTTTCAATTTGATTTGAGATTTGATTTTGAAGTTGAACGGAGAATTTGTTCGTCTGCCATTGCATGAGGAGTTGAGAAGAAATGTACACACAAACAAATGAGAACAGAAACAACCTAGGGTTTACAACGAGGTATTTATAAGTAGGGCTGAAAATAAAAAGAATGGACCAGATCGATTTGGATTGGAACAATAAACAACTCGAAAAGCCCGTTCTGCCTCCGAAACGAAAATGGGTCAACCCATATATTAAAATAAATGTTTTCAAATATTTTAAACTCATTGGGAAAGGTTTCAGGTCCTAGTTCCATCGTATGAAGAATTTATGTTAAAATCAGCTTAATTCAAATTGATTTCAATCGATTTCAATTAAATAGATTTCTAGGCGTTTCGAGTTCGTACGATCAAACGAAAAGTTTGATCACTACGAAACTTGAAATCCTACAATAATTCACCATGACAGATCCAATGAAACTGGTTTTGTCAAAATCCGAGTCAGTGGTAAAAATGGCTAATTTTTACGTTAATTGAATAAATTAATATTAAATTAATTAAGTCGAATTTTCAATGTCAATTCTATGATCAACAATTTTTACCAGTATTGATTTTTTTAACATTAAAAATTCTTTAAACAAGTTTGATATCAAATTAAAGTTAGTTAATTTACCAATTATAGTGTTTAATTTCAATTGCCATAGTACTATTAATTATAATTAAATTCCAATAAAAGGTTTTTATTTGGTTTCAATCTTTATACTCAAATCAGTTGTTATTCTATAGACATAGTTTTACATTGTTTTATATTTCATTATATTAATATATTCTGTGACGCCCCACCTCTATACCCACACTTGCCAAGAACACTACGGTGTAGTGCTGTCAACTAGCACGGAGAATAAGGCTGTTGAGAAGCGACCATCCATGTAATTGCTTATCACATGGTGGCTATGAATAATCTTCGGAAACAAACATAGAAATAATCATAACACAAATCAGTCACAGACATCCATATCACAAGGGCGGAAGAAGATATGAATATATAACTAACACATGAAAGTGTACATCAGAGTAGTGGTCAGTAAGATCCACGATAATACAAAAGAATAGCAACACGTGCTATACAAAAGAATACAACTATGAGTCTATGTCTCAAGTGTATACAACAAAAACTGCTAATCTAAACAGTTAGCCAAAAGTCAGAGTGATGAATCCCTAGGAAGAAGTCAAGCAGAAGCCCTGTAACATCTCGGTCTGACCCGAGTATTATTTAAGAAAATAATAAACGGATCAGTCTAGCTATAAATATCAGATGACATGATATAACATAAAAGATATGGCATAAACATAAAATATCCATAATGACATACCACTATAAGTATGTCAATAATGATCAACAGAAGATCAATCAATAAGAGATAATCAATATCACAAGAATCTTCTCAAAGATTCGGAAAGGGCATCATACCCCAAACTTGTACTCATGACAAGTCAATAACATAAATTCTAGAAATCAATGCAAGAAGTCCAGAAATCATAGAAAAGAGAAAGAGGCCTATCACATGACTGTCCGAAGACCAAGGGGAGCTACCCCACATGTGTGAATGGAATCACACAGATTGAGGTCCAGACTAACCAAAAAGCAAAAAGGTATGTGTGCGTGGAATCACACAAGTGGTGTCTAGTCTAACCTCGCAACAAGAGACATCACACAGTTGCTAGTCTAAATCATCAGAATGATCATCATGATCAACGAGAAGTGTCAATTACGCTAAGCTAGTAAATATAGAAGTTTAGCTTCATGTCCCATAACCACTTGCTTAACTTAAATATTTACGAACAAACTGTAAATCTTCACTAATAAAATTTGTCACAAGTGGTTCAATCGAACAAGTCCAAGAATTAACCGACGAAGTGAACGCAAGCGTTTCATACCACTTGTTTTACTAAGTCGTTTAATTAAATTTCTCATCCAAGTGAGGTAAAGGTTTGTATATACTAATAGATTGGAAAACGGTTTAAGAAAAGAGCTTTGTTACGGAAAATAGAGTTGAAATCATTTTGTTGAAAGAGTTTTGATATTTACTACTAGTATTGAAACCTTTATATTTTTAAAATGACAAATCACAGAAGAGATTGTAGAAACAATCATCACAAAGATCACATTCGGAGATGTGAATAAAATCCAAGGAAATCAGCTCAAAAGCATCAAAGTGGAAGTTCCCCAACGACCAAACGTGGCGGAGATAACCAGAGGTAGTTGTCTCGAAGAATGGTCAACTCAGCATCTCAACAAAGCAAGTTCTGTTGAATGTTTTTCAGATAAGATCCCCTATGGAGGGGGGAGCCCAGGGGGGTGGCAACCCCCCAAGGTGGGGGTGCGGGGGCAACGCCACCGCTTACGGGGTTCGACCTGCCCGGTCAGGTTGCGGGGGTCCAGGGGGCAGCGCCCCGACCAAAACGGTACGACCTAGTGAAGACAAGCGGCCTACGACCTAAAACAAAAATGAGATCTTACGACCTAAGGGGGGTGCGCGACCTAAGAAGGTTCGCGAGCTAAGGATGAGCGACCTAATAAGGTTCACGACCTAACGGAGACGAGGTCATGCGACCTAAAGTGGTTCGCGACCTAAAGGGGAACGACCCATCGAGTTATAGGTCTAACGACCTAACGGTTTAAAGGTCATGCGACCTAAAAGTGAAACGACCTAAGGCATCACAGGACGAACGACCTAACTGCATAAGGGACAGGCGACCTAAAGAGGTTCGCGACCTAATAGGGTTCGCGACCTAAAGGTGCACGACCTAAGGTCTTTCGACCTAGGGGTATATAGGTAACACGACCTAAAGATGTCGCGACCTAAAAATAGAAAGCATGGCCAAACGGCCTATCGAAGTAGAAAGGCATGCGACCTAACGGTCAAAAGGCCAACGACCTACGACCTAAAAGCCATACGACCTACGACCTAAAAGCCATACGACCTACGACCTAACGTGAAACGACCTAACTCCGAAGTGAAGATTCAAGGCAGTGCGACTTAGCGCGATAACACGCGAACGACCTAACTCCGAACACCAAAAATGGCTAGAACGACCTAAGTGCAGAAAATTCACCAAAACGCTAAAAATTGGAGTTTTTCGCCAATCCAATCCAAACCAAATGCAAATGTGCATGCAAAAGTGATAGGGAATCATTCCCAACAGTCCAATATGATTATAGGCTAGAATTGTGAGATAAAAATCTCACCTTTGCACCAAATATCAATGAAAATGAAGTTTTAAGCAAGAAAGAATCAATCCTTCTTCTATCTAAGCACAAGAAGCTTGAATCCAATGTCTTCTTCTTGAATTTGGAGTGGAAAGATGGATTGCAATTGAATTTGAGTTTTGAAATTTTAATTTCCCATTCCCTCCACCATTAATGCCAAAGCTTGATTAGTTAGGAAATTTATGAAGAGTGAGGAGAAGAGGGTTGGAACTTGGGCTTAATAGGCTAAACTAACCCAAAGTCCAAAGCGGGAAAAGTTAGTGAAATTTCACTAACTCCAAACCTATCGATGTTTATACTTAAAAAAGTTGCAAACGGCATTTCGAACTCAATGGAAGTGGTCTCGAGTCCTAATTTGACCGTTTGCAAAAAGTAGCTTTTCGGACCAAAATCTGATTAACGATTTAATATTTAAATAAAATATTTAAATACAACTCGATAAATATGCGGGTTGTTACATATTCCTATTTCCATCTTTTATTTGTATTAATGACTATATTTCAAATTTGTAATTTTGTCAATTACACACATTATTTAAGATTTTAACTACAATTAATTATTCTATCTTAGTTCTATTCTTTTATTACATCAATTATTACTTTATCAATAAATTTACATTTCTATTTATTTTATTACATTCACACTTTCTGTTATTGCATTAATTCTCATCAATATTACATTAAAGTTCATTTAATTTTAATTTATTTCCCTTTTCAATTAAATAGACAAATAAATAGGTAACTTACAACAATCGTTGCTATAACTTTTAATCACTCTTATGAATTCATTATTTACACACAAATGTTACGATTTCTTACATAACCCAAATTTTATACAATGATCATTTATTTCATACTATCTCATTTATTAATTAAATGTTTACATTTGTCTCCTTATATCAATTTATAATCGAGTATAACATTTACATTATTTCATTCATTGGAATTTCATTCAAGTTATTAACAATTAACTTACATTTATATTGTTACAATTCATTCTAGTTATTATTTCCATTTACAATTCACTAATTTTTATTTTCTTCAATATTAAATTTCCAAAATCTTATTAAATTAAAAAATTTATTTACCAAAAATTTACGGGTCGTTCCAGGGTGCGACCCACATAACCCTGCTGCATATCCCATATTTTAATCATTATTAGTTGATGACGCTTGAGGACATGTTTTACCTTTCAGTAGGACTTTCCTCTTGGAATGCTAACATTGCCTTCCGTGTTGACATAGTGTTAGCATTCGTCCATATAAGTCATTCAGGAGATGAACCAACCGACCGTACTATTTCCACTACACCCGTTTTGGAATCACACTCAGGGTAAGAAGTAAATATCCCATGCACTTCAAGTCTTGAATCTTGATCATGACTTCAGTACTTCCAATTTGAACGTTATGTCGGTTTGAAGTGGTTTTCGGATAACAGCTTGTCATCCGATCTCGGTTTCTTCAAACCAACATTCGATAATTTAAAAGGGTCGAGTTATTGATAGTGAACAACTTCACTATCAGGTGGAAGATTAACATAAGGTAACATAATCCATACTTAGGTCATCATGACCTGCTTACCGAAATTAACCTCTTTATGTTTATCACAATTTCGATATCCAACATTCGTGCTAAACATAAGTCACTTACTTTCCATAAACAGTCAACATTTTCAATTACTACTTTAATTCATTCGGCTACTTAATGATCCAAACAGTTGATCATTTGTTTTGGAATCAATTCACCTTGAGAAGAACATTGGTTTAAAACACGTTCGGTTTAATTAAAAATTACCTTTGGAAAAGATTTAAATAAATAAATTAGTTTAAACTCTAATTAAATCTTAATTAATCCAAATTAAATCAAGATTAAATTACATTTAAACTCTAGTTAAACATAATGATCTTAGTTAAGCAATAATTGACTTCCTAATGCATCTTAATTAAGGTTAAATCAAATCATTATTAGTTAAACCCCAATTGATTAAAATATTAATTAAGTAATCACTTAATTAAATAATAATTAATTAACTAATTTACTTAGTTAAATAATTATTAACCATTATTTACTTTTTAACCAAGTTAAATACCAATTAAAACTTAATTAATCAAACAATAGTCATTAACTTAACTTAAGTGTTGATTAATTACTAATTACCTTCTTAATTACTAATTAAGGCTAATTACCTTTAATTATTTAACTAATTAATTAAAAATTAAATTAAATAATTAAATTACAAAATTTAATTACTTTTTATTTATCAATTAAGTTTGATTTTGAAAACTTTTACAAAATAATTTCAAGTTAAAACTACTTCAAACTAAAATCGATAAATTTCATCGAACTGCATCCATAGCAACTATCGCTATGAGCGCAGTTTGTTCCAAAATATTCTTAGCGAGCCATTTCACAACCCATTACTTTTTTATGGTTTCAAACATTCTTTAGACTTAAAAAAACATTATTTAGACTTTTGAAACTAAAGCTACAAACTTTAATCCGTTTCAAAACTTTAAACTTCAAAAAACAACTTTGATTCCAACCAGATCTCAAATTCATCGCAATTACACGAAGTGGTAACTTTGTTTACCAAAACTCATGTCGTAGCTCATGTTTTACAACCAACACATTACTAACACAAACCATCTTCATCATAGGTTAAAGTATACATCCATATATGCATGCTTACTAACTAATAAGATAAAAATCTTTTCCAAAATAAGATTGTTTACCTACCGAAATTCCACGTATTCAACTATAACTTTCACTAGACCTTGCTAATGACCCTAGAGCTCGAAAAGAAAGTTGCTTTCTTAGATTTTTGGCAACTAATAGGCTCAGCCTGATAGTCCATTGGTTCAGCCTGGGTGTAGGGTGGGAATGTGGGTAGTTTCTTGATGGAGGATGGTGTGTAATGTGGTAGAGAAGGGTTTTAGCTAAGGAAAATATGTTTTAAAGTGGAAAAACTTGATTTTTTTTTCCTAACTTTTGCAAGATATGGAATCTATGAATATTTTGGAGAGGAGGTTTTAAAAAGTGAAGAAGAGAAAGCAAATGAGAATGTATATGTGTGGATGTATATTTATAGGCAAAAATATTTGGTGAAAATTACTAAATTATCCCTTAATGATTTAACATAATATATCATGATATTTGAAAAGTCATATCACCTTCCTACCCCTCTCTCTTGTCACATCTCCCCTCCTTCTTTATTCAAATCCTTAAGCTCGTGGTGAATAATGATGTCTAATTATGAAAATATTAAGATATGATAACACTTAATAATTTTATTATATATAATGTTTATTATTTTTAAAGTTATGAATGGTCACATCACATGTTAATTATAATTATCATAAGATAATCTATTCCTAAGTATATTATTATTTAGTTAATTACCTACTATATATGTGTATATATGGTGCACAAAGACGAACAACATTCCCGACAACTTTTTGGCGTCGAAAGGTCGAAATTTCGGAAAACATTCTTTAGTCACACTTTCTATTTTTCAATGAACTATTTAATTTGGTAAATAAATTTTGAAATTGATTTTTCCCTCATTATTAATTAAATAAAATTGAGATTATGTATTAATAATAATCTATTTATTGACTATATAAAGTATATATAATTGCCTAGTTAAAACGACCAAATTCAAGGTCGTTACAACTATCTACTTTTAACTACACTTTTAGAACTCATAGTGGAATGACATAAAATATAACATGTAATGACCTGCTAATCCGCAATTAAAGCTGACAATAAACGACATAAGTTCAACCCAAAATCAAATGGAAAGATGGATAGTTATGTGAAAAAAAGATAAAAGTAGAAGAGGAAAAAAGAAGAGAATAAGAAACTAAAATAGCACAGGATCTCACTATCGTACCGGAACAACATATAATATAATATCAATGATCTTTACAAAAGAGAAACTGCATATACATAAATCAATCAGAGTACAATCACGAATCACAGTCATCATCCTGGACAGTTATAACAACATATCCTCACAAATTCTGATAATTTCAACAACAAAGAAACGAAAATAAACATATATGTGATTATGAATTAAATACCACAAATTCGTCTCTTAAGTTCTAATGCATCCAAAGCAATCTGTAAATATGCTCAGTTTGATCTGAGCATTGTAATAAAATAACACCCGAGTCAGTCTGGTAAGCCAGTGTGAGAAAACATATCTAGTTGGATTTTTAAAGTTATCAAAGTCTTTTTAAAATAAAAGTACTCGTAAGACCACGCCGCACATAAACACGGACTGGTTTTTACCTTATGATAACCAAAACATTTTTATAGTAAATACTTTGATATTATAATAATGTCTAGAATTCAAATACTTATTAATCATAGTCGAAATTATTACATTATTAAATTCTAGCATATTAGGTTCTATAATCTAAACCGTAAAGGCACGTATTAGAGATTGGATTCCATACTACAATAAGGTAAGAAACCACCTTACAAAGGAGCATCTCTAGATAAAATGCACCATGGTCTGGCAAGAACATCTTGTATCCTTATAACACAAGACTAGCCTACCACTTGAGTAGTAGTACCGAATATGGTCACCTCTTTTACTAATGGGCCACGAAGCATATATAAGTTGATAGTAATCGATCTATATTTGGAATGACCATACCTTGATTGGAACGACCCACTTGGCCTTGCTACATGCTTGATTTTTGCCATTTCCCAGTTGATAAGGCTCGAGGCTACGTTTTACCTTTATATAGCACTTCCCACTTGGAATGCTAACACTACCTTCCAAGAAACAATGCAATGCCAACATTCATTCATACAAGTTCGTTCTGGGACTGAACGAAGCCAAAGGCACCACTTCTACCCCATCCATTTTTGATTCATCCTTAGGATTAGTATCAAGAAACCCTTGCACTTCAAAGAGCTCCGTCTTTAATTCCATCATCTTCATGGTGTCCTCACTTCGAAATGCTTAAGTTGGATCGAAGTGGTTTTAAGATAACATATCCGATTCTGGTCTCTTCGAAACAACATTCGATAATTCCTGGTAAACTCAACCCCGGTTCTTTAGGAAATAAATTGTCAAAGATAAGAGCGGAAATTAATCTCTTAACCGTTAGTGGACGAATTTCCTTATCTTTATCCTAGGAGGACGAAACAAGATTTATATGCAAAGTACAACATCATCGGAGATGACTGCCATGCAACTCACGTGTTTCTCCTAGATATTTCAAAAGTTACATTTTGGGTACTTATTTGATAGTCGATTATTTAACTATCCACAAATACACATCCAATCAGGGTTTTATTCCATAGGGAAATTCAACATTAGTTAAGCACATAAACAACCACTAGCCTCTTTTAAATAAATCTTTCCATTAACTAAAATCACTTTGTAAATATTTGTACCAAAATACTTTTTTACAGAGATTCATCCACAAACCCTCATATTTCAATACTTGAAAAATATCTATATACTGATCTCAACAGTATAAGTATATTCATAAAACAGAGAAAGATTTCCTTTTTACATAATTCCAGAATGGATTTATAAATTCCTTTATAAATCTTTAAAACCCGTTTATAACAACCATTCATTAATCTCTGAAATCATTTATATACTCTTTTTACATTCCTAAAATCATTTATAAACCCTTTAAGAATCCATAAGACCATTTATAAAGCTCCTTTTATAAATCTATAACCCATTACTAAAATTCTTTTATAAATTTCTAAAGCCATTTATAAAACTCTTTTAGACCTTTTCAAATCTTCCTTTAAGGTTTCCAAACCGTGTTATAAGATTCCTCTTACAAAACCCAACATCTGATAATAGAACCCTATTGATAAATAAATTCTAATCATTTACTTAAAAGTATTATATAATAATAAACAATATAAATAAATAGTTATTAACTTCAAGACATCTTAAAAATAATTACTAATAATTTCAAAACATTCTTAATAAAACAATAATAATTCATATTCAACATTATTACAAATAATAATAATTAGTTTTCAAAACTTTATAGATAACTAACTAAAATTAATTTTAAACTATATTAATATTATAAATAATTAACTTTTCAAATATTAAAATATTGATAAACAACCTTAAAATAGTATTAATATAAATAAACAACCTTTAAAAAAAATATACTTCCTTGATAGAAACCTATACTTAAATTTCAACATAATCATTTCCATATTTATAAAACTATATTTATAAATCTCTTTCTATTTTATGCCATATTGTTTAACGTCTCTAAATTTATCCCCACTTTCAATTTTCAAAACTGAATCAACCATTTTTTCTTAAAACTACATTCCGCGTCTTATTATAATCCACAATTGTGATTTATTTTCCCCAGTTTATCCAATGAAAAGTTTCCCTTTGTTTATAGACACCGTTTATAAATCTGTTTTTTATTAATAAAATACAATTTTAAAAATCTTCGCTTTATTTGTAAAATATCACTTTTATACATCATCACGTTCAAAATCTTCCACATTTATAAATAAATCTTATTGTGTGTGTGTATCACTTTATATAAATGGCTAATAAATATTTATACCAAAATATTTCTATCTTCTTTTTAAAATGTGTTATTTAATTATTAAATACGAACTTATTCTTAAGATTTAAGTGTCTTCACTTTACAGTTCAAAAATCTCCATTTAAAATGTTTCATAAAATATAATGTTCAAAAATCATAGCTTTTATTTTAAAATTAATTCCTTTTTTAAATAATTTAAGAATAATTACTAAACATGTATAATTTCCAAAACTATTTTGAAATCCCTTTTAAATCAAAATCATTATTTCATGGTATTTTAAAATACCAAAAATTAGGCCCGGCACTACTAAAGCACTAAATAAGAAAAAACATATCCATGTCACCATATATGGCATCCAACAAATTATATATATCACAATACATATGAAAAATCAAAATTTTGAGGAATCCAAATGGACCCTCCAACCTGTCCCCTACATCACATACATTATATAATCATAAAATATAAATCAACCGCTTTGAGGTGAGATCGTATACAATGGGTCATCCGCTCTTACATGTGGATGTAATAAGGTCTCATTTGCTCCAGGGACGAAAATATATCCAAACCAACTAATAAATAGTAAATCATCTAAACATTTAACCAAAAATTTAAATCGACAATACAACATAACCGGTTAACCAAGAAGGTGAGTTTAATTCACCAGAGTTCCAGTTGTCTCCGAAGCATTTTTAGTTTCATATAAAACCAAATAGAGTTTAAAATTCCAATAGCTTAATTCTCAACCACAACAATTCAAAAATGAAGATATCGTCGATACGAGTCAAATGTGATTTATTACATTCGATTTGGACCTAATATGAGGAAGATATGCATTTTATAAGAATTCAATTTAATTAAATTATTAAATTAACTAATTACTTTACTAAACTAATTACCCTACATTAAGTTAATCTTCTTCATTCCCAAAAACATTCCCACTAAAAGAAACCACTCCTTCCCCTTTTCTATACTATGATCGCCATCCCTTCCCCTATGGTCCACGAGCCCGCCCACCAACTTCGCCAAACTTTCCCCCTCCGCGAGCTCCACCACACTGGCACCTTCACTTTTGACCCGACTCCCTCACACACATGAATCACCCAGGCACACGAATTAGAACCCAACTTGGCATCGACTTCTTCATGTCGCTACCATGCCGGAGCATCACCGAGTACCACCGCGACCACCCCTAGCACGCCTATATTGTCCTCTTTCGATTGCCGAAGGTCCGAGCCCCTACATCGTCGTCGAGCACAAGAATTCCACTAAGAACTTGTAATGATCCTAATCTTTAGTAATATTATTTAGGAGATTTAATTAGTTAAATAAAATAAAATAATGTAATGATTAGGGGATTGAGGTTTATGTAACTAAAGGGTAGCAGTGCCATGTATCCAAATGAACTAAATAAATTTAAATGAAACACAATGTTAGGAAAAGACAGGGGCAATATAGGAATTAGTATTATTCTTATACCCTAAACCCCTTAAGTCATATTCTACATGTTCATTTCCATATTCACAAAACTAAAACCAAAGTAAGAGGTCGACCACCATTAAGGGAAGACAAAAGAAGATAAGCTAAAGGAAGAAGTAAATCAAATTAATCCTTTCTCAAATCTCAAATCCTTAAACTCAATGCTAAGAATAATGACTACATCCCATGTTTTCTAATTATTTCATTTTTAGGTTACATCTGAATTATTTTGCAAGGTTTTGATTGTTAGAAATAAACATATATGCTTGTTGATGATTTATGATATTTCATATAGATTTTATGAAATGTTTTAATGTGAAAACCCTATAAAATGACATCCATATACCATGCGACTTTAGATTTTGATTAGAAATAGTATATTACAAATGGATTTCAATTTTCATAATTTTCTAAATTAATGTGGATTTACATTAATTTTTTAGTAAAGAAAGTGATTATTAGGGTTTAAAATTATTTACGGCTAAATAGTATATATCTTGGGTTTGAAATTTATACATGTTGGAAAACATGTTAAAAATGATTTACATGAATTTTTTTTAGAATTTTCCTAAGCCTTTTAATGAATATATAAAATTATTTAAAGCATGAGGCTTAAATATTTTATATATTTATAAAATGAGAAGGGGTATTTGTAAATAAATTAAATTGTTTATTTCTGAAATATAGGCCACACTTTTAGAAGAGAAATTAGTAACCAATAATTTTTGACAAACAAGGCATGTTAGTTGAAAAGATTACTTTAAAAAGCTAAAAATTAGTTTAAACATGTTTCACCACTTTCGGCACCCTCCTTCCGACGCCTTACTTCAGCTTTCTTCTTAGTCAAAACCAATGTGCCTGATATCAATACTTGGTACGTGGTGAATTGAACTAAGGCGCATGGTATGAAGTCGAAGTATGAGACTACGAAGGGGTCAAAGCGTGTCTTCATTTTTAAAAGAGAATGCACCTTCTTTGCTTTCGACTTAATTAGCTTTCGACTTGGTTGGCTTTCGACTGAGCTAAATTGTTTTAACGAAATGGTTGCACCTTTGTTTCAAGAAATTGCTTTCACCTGGGTCGAAATCCCTTTCTACCACACTTTTCCTTTTAATGTAGTGTGTTCGAAAGGTCCCCTTGTTTTAAAATACAAGTTGCATTCCCATTGCTTTCGAAGGGAATGGTTTCGACACCATCACTTCTTTAACTTAGGAAATATCTTTCGAAAGTGTTACTTTTAACCCCGTTCTTTTATGACCTTTTTGAGATTTTTAAAGATAAACCCAATGGTTTCGAATAACATACTTTTAAATGATTTCGAAAGGTGTCCACATGTTTTACTTGAACCCAAATGCTTTCAAAATGTTTGATGTTTGCGAAGGATTTTAATGCTTTTGAAAATTCTAAATAAAGGTTTCGAAGGGGTGGTTCCCCAATAGTTTTGAAAAGTTTAAAAGGGAGGTTTCTAATATTTTTTAAATGCAATTTTAATTGTTTTAAAGATGCTTTTCAATGATTTCGAAAAGTTGATTATGAATGGTTTCGAAAGGCATGTTTTGGCCTTTCGGCCTAAGGTTTCACTTATATCGAAAGGCGTACTTTCAATGGGTTCGAAAGGGATACTTTCAAAGATTTAAATGCTTTCATCAACAAAGTTTTGTGTAAAGTATAGATATCATGGCAAGTTGATTTGAGTAAAGCATAGAGTATAGTTTCCTTGTTTAAAGAATGATTTAAAGGTTTAAATCAATTTGAAAGAAATGGTTTTCAAGGAAAATTTTACGTAGATGACCCTAAGTAAAATGACTCAGATATGAGAATACCAGATGGAACTTATATAGGGTTGCGCCCTATACCTTAGCTATTAGCCTCTAGCTAATTTAGTCCAAAATTCCAGTGTGTAGGGCCTTATCACAGGTAAGACTAAAATGATGTTACATACAGAAAGGAATATATATATGTACAAAGATAGGTTATTGGTGATCCCGTAAACCATTAGGATCAATTGACCCTGTAGAATTAAGTTAGGGACAGACCGTCTAGAAGAGGAGTATCTAATAGGAGTTAGATTATTTGTTTATTTTGCCTGGTAGGCCTGAGTCATCCATAGGTTAATAGTTAGCCAAATAAAACTATATTGTTCGGACACATAGTCCATCTGTTACCTGATTATTAATCTTTCATGATATTGATATTATTGTTTTAACCAGTGTTGGTTGTAGGATTGAGATTTGCAAAAGATACATTTTAAAAGGATATTAGTAAGGGGAAACCCGTTCCACTAAGCGGCGTGGTCACATTTAATTTCAAATAACCAAGATGTATAATATTATTCACACCGGGGATTTATATATGACTCGAAGTTTATGTTTTTCACCTTAAACTCTCGGGTGCTCAAAGCTAATTTGAGTAGGCTGAGGGTTAAGAATTTTTAGGTTTTAGTAGGTGGACGAGTAAAGCTTCCGAAGATGAGCAAGACGTTGATGCTAGCTATATTTTGGAGTTGTTTTGTTTTATTTTCGCTGTGTTGAATTGAGTCTATTATGACTATCTAGTACTTTGGCCAACCAAGGGGGTATCTTCATATGTCACTCTTGACGTATTTATGTAATGATTATATTCGATTTGAACCTGGGAAACGATTGGGATTATGTAATGGAATATGAAATATGTTTTGCAAAATGTAATTTGAAAAGTTGTTTTTAAAATCTATGATTTTATTGCATATTCATATGCTTTTGATGTTAGAGATACCATTAACATTATTGTATTTGGTCACCGAAAGTTAATACTATGGATGATTGCAGCATCTGTAGCACTTAGCTTTGGGCCTCTGATAGGTGATGTTACAGAATTTCCACAACGTTCATTGAGAATTTCCACCACCTAGTGTCGAATTAGCCAAATTTGGCCATCCACATCATTCATCTCATCATTGTCATCAACTTTGCAGTTGGGACCTCGGGCTAATATGGCCATTAGTGGTGATGGTGGCTTATGGCCGTTGGACTGTGAGAGGGTTTTTTAATTCAAATTTAAAAAAATGAACCAACTATAGGTAAAACGTGATTTTATGTAGGGAGAGTGGTATGGCTGGGTATGGGCACATATACTATGGGTACGGGCTAATTTTTGGAGAGTATGGGTGAATATATATACTATTTTAAGTTAGAAAATATCTAGATTTAAACGTCCGAAAATCTCAAACTACAAACGAGGTGTACCGCCTGGCGTTCTTTATGTAATAACCCTATTCCGAATACAATGGAACTAGTCTCGAGACCAAATTCAATCATATACAGAATGTAGCTTTTCAAATCCAATTATATTGTATATATTCCTAAAATGAATTTCTACGCGTTTCGAGCTCACAAGATAAAATGATACGTCCGATCATCACGAAATTTGACAACATAATACAATTCACTATTACAGATCCATTGGAAATGGTTTCGTTGGAATTTGAGATTGTTCCCCGGATTGATAATTTAACACGTTAATTAAAATAAGTTATTTTCAAAAATAAGTTTGGTCACTTTTAATTCTAATTTAAAAGTTCACTGGCTACATTTTTATTTAAACATAATTTTAAATCAGCTTTCAAAATCATTTTCATTCATAGTAAATTCAAGATACACTTATTTAAATAATTCGAAATACTAAATAACCCTTATATTTAAAATTTAAATTGTATAACTTATAAAATTAACTTTTCAATGTTTAAAATCAATTAAATATTTTATATTCAAATGATTGAAACTCTGGGTCATTACATTCTTTCCCTTTAAAAGAATTCGTCCTCGAAATCGCCATGGTCGAAAAATACCACAATCCGATTAACTTTCAATTAGTTAAAACTTGTTATCACAATTTTCTAAGTCTTTAATTTCATTCGTAGTTACAAACTAATAACATTCCAAGGTATAACATAAACATAAAATTTTAGTTTTCAAAATTTTTCCAAAATTCTCAAAAATTTCTACCGACTTAAATTTACGAAAAATTTCGCCAGCGTCTCCTTTGCGCGGCTCGATTGAATTTTTTTTACAATATGTATAATCACAAATATACATCTCATCTTCGAAGATGAGGCATCCCGTAGGGAAAAATATAAAAATACGATATGTAATCCGAGTTGTGTACCTTTTATCAATATTAACAAGCATATATACCCAATAAAATGCAAAAGCGAGCTCCAAATATATGCCATCCGTACCTACTAATCACTTACAACAAATGAGAACAAGTATAGGGGTAGTATTATTAATATATAACATTCACTAATATTATAACTGTATGCAAATTTAACAAATGCAACAAGAGAAACCATCATACAAATAATATCCATCCAATTAACTCATAACCATATCGATTTGCATTTTCCAATGTCAACCTCATATTTATACAATTTCACTTCTAATTAACATTCAATTAATTCGTTTTCAATTGATTTACATTCAATTTATTCCCATTCAATTGATTTACATTCAATTATTAACATTCACTTTATTTTCATTCACTTTACTTACATTCACTTTAAATTCAATTTATGTTTAACAACATTTCATTGCATATAAAATTCGTTTATAGACCATTTCATAAAATCATTACGTTTTAACTTTACATTCACTTTGAATTCAATTTATGTTTAACAACATTTCACTGCATACAAAATTTGTTTATAGACCAATTCATAAAATCGTTACGTTTTAACTTATTCTAAGTTAAATCTTATTTCATCATCACTTAGTATATTTCTTCAATACTAATATTCTTTATCAACCATTCCATATAACAATAACTTAAGTTTATTCCAAACAGTTTGTACTACTCTATTAATGTTTATTATCACTTCAATATTTAAGCACATATTC
Source organism: Allium cepa (assembly GCA_030765085.1). Classification (NCBI taxonomy): domain Eukaryota; kingdom Viridiplantae; phylum Streptophyta; class Magnoliopsida; order Asparagales; family Amaryllidaceae; genus Allium; species Allium cepa. The sequence continues at coordinate 402,066,343 of CM060929.1, read as the reverse complement.
AATTCTATCAAGCAACATCCCAAAACATATTCAATTCATTTTACGACTTAAGTTGAATTTCATTCTACAACTCAAGTTCATATCCATTTCACTAATTTATTACCTTAGTTCATTTCATTAATTCATTACAACTCAAATTCAATTGCATTTAACTTGTTTCATTAATCCACTTGATTAACCTTTTCTTAGGTCAATTTTCTTTTCAAACTTCATTTTATTAACTCAATCTATTTAACTTTACTTATGTTAATTTTTTAATTTCATATCTCAATTCCAAATTTCTTTTCTTATCTATACATTTTCAAATTATAAGTTCAAAATCTTATTTTCATATATTATCAAATTATACTTTGGATTTTAAAATCAAAATTTGTCTCACCAAAATTAAACTTTAATGGTAGTAATCCATGTAACGACTCACCTTTTAGACCACCGAAAGTCGACACGGGACACTATAACTGTGTTCCAATATAGCGCATCCAATCGATAAAAGGACAAATTATTAGGGTAAATAAAAAACAGAATCTCATAGTGGAAAACAAGGAAAGTAGAAACTATCACCCTAAAAATACAAAGTATATCAGAGTTAAAAACAAATCTTATGAGCTGGACAGTTATTAAATCCTGATGTAACATCCTCCTACTTGGAAGCCCACAACTAATGGCTACGGATGTTGCAGTCATCTGTAGTTATTAATCCCCGCGACCAAATACGACAATATATGATATATTGATATACAGAAACACAAGAATATGAAAAAATTAAACATAAAATAATATCACATTCATTTCAAAATATTTCAAATTGATTGCATAATCCTAGTTCGTAGACCACATTCAGATAACATATGATATTGAAATATGCCAAAAGCGACATATAAAGATGCCCCATTGGTTGATCAGAGTACATGACATAGCTTTAAAACAGTTTGCCTTTACAACCAAACATGCAGCGAAAATAAAATAACTTTAGATAACTATCCGCCTCCTGCACGCCTTCGGAAGCTTTATTCATCTAAAGAGAAACATAAAAACCTTTAACTCTCAATCTATTCAAAATCAATTTAGTATCTAAGAGTTTAGGGGGAAAACAAAAGCTTCAATTCAGACAAAAAGCCAGGTATGGATAATAATCTACCATCTCAAACCATTAGCTATCTTGTGAGACCACGCCGCTTAGCGGGACGTGTTTTCCCCTCACTAGTATCCTAAAACATTTATGAAACCATATACTATACTTTATGCATCCACGATGGATAAAATCATAGTATCTCAAAATATTATGATGATATTCAATAAAAATAAATCATTTTTAGATTACCTATCCCCATTCGATCTGACTGTTGTCTCAATTATAGTTTCTAGGATTACTATTAACCTGTTAATGTTAAGGGCTATCTGTTCAATTACTTAGTCATGGGATCACTAATAACCTATTCGTAACTCCAATATCATATTTCTTATTCTAGTTTTCATGGGCTAACTAGGAACCTATTGGCTGGCTGCCAATATCTTAATCCGGATATAGTTTTCATGGACTAAGTACAAACCTAGTAGCCCCGTCCAGTATCAGATCATAGTTTTCATGAGCTGACCATGAACCTATTGGCCCATGCTAATGTCATACAGTTTTCATGGGCTTGCTGTAAACCTAATGGCCCCTGCCAATATCACTAATTTAAGAATTTAACATCTGTTAAGTTATATTCATTACTGGAACAACATAACTGGTTATTCTGCCCATTTCCCATAATTCAGTTATGATTAGTAGCAATGTGAATATTATTTTCAAAATCTTTTATTTATTTATGCCATGGTTTTTCCTCAAAAATGAGAATGGGTTACCTTTTTGAAACCTTAAAACATCACTTTCGAAACCCCTAGATAACCTCCTTCGAAAGATTAGAAATCCTCTTTCCAAAAATCTAAGTATATATACCTTTTCGAAACCAATTAGACCTTTCGATGGTATCAAGAAATCGTTCTTTAAAACATAGGTTTTAAAACAAATGAAATACCCTTTCGAAAGCATTTGATTTTACTCTTAAACATAATTTGGGTCAAGATGGTTGAGTGTGAAAGTACACTTTCGAAACCAACAAAAACTAGTTTGGGGAAAAATTAGTGGTGTCGGAGCCATCTAGTTCGAAAGCAAAAGACTTAAAAATCAATGCTTCGAAGGTCTGGGTCGAAAAGCCCTTTCGACTCCATCTCCTTTGCAACCCAAACCCTTTCAAAAACGACAAGGAAAAAGGTTAGGTTTAAGGTAAAATGAGAGCTACCGCTTCGAAAGCATTATTGGACAACATGGTCGAAAGGTAGAGTAGTGGCTAGGCTTCGACTAGGTCGAAACCAACCCATTTCGAAAGCTTTTATTTAAAAGAAAAGGATCTCCTTCGAAAGCTAGTACTTTTAGTACATGACAATCTTCTTTGAAAGCTAAACATATACCCTTTCGAAAACAATAAGTTTCGACTAAGTCGACAGATTTAAGCAAAACAAGGTAAGGACTTTAACTTATATTACAAATTAGGGTTTTGACCCTATCAGAGGCTTAACCTTCGACACCAAAGCTTTTGCTCATCTTCCATTCCACTACATATCTTCCAAGAGATACCATGTAGATGGGTTCCGATTGTGATGGTTTTGATAGTGATGGTTTCAAATGTGATGGGGCGAAACCAAGGAAGTCGAAAGGTATTTCCCGTTAAAGGCGGAACAAATTTTTCCAATTAAAGACCGAATTATAGCAACTTTAAATAATCTTTTCTTAACAACTGCCTAGTTGTAAAATTTTGATTGGCTTCCATAAAACTTTTTAATTACTTTACTTCTCAAACTACTGCATTTATTCAGATCCTAAATTAAAGGATTTAAACGTTAAAACCTTTCCAAATAATCTAAATCCGACATTTGACGAAAAGCCCCTCTTTTCAAAATAATTTAATTCCCTTAGTAAATCAATTGGGAAAAATCCCCAAAAATCACAGAAATACGAATTGATAATGCAATCAAAAATATTAAAATTTTAGACCTAATTTTTCCCTAAAATTCACAAAATAAATATTAACCCAATCGTATCATATTTTCCATCAAAAATTCATAATAAAATTTCCACAGCATGAAAAATTCTGAAAATTAAAACCCATCTCCAAAATTATATTTTACTTAACATAATTTTTTTTCATGGAATTTCAAAATCAATATCTCATGGTTTTACCCTTAAAACCATAAGAATTATATATATAAGGTAATTGTTTAAATCAAACAATTCATAATTTAAGCATATCATTATCCAAAATTTCATAGAAATGAAACAACACATAAATCTAAAATCATAGGATTAAAGAAACCAAAAAAAAGCTAGAAGAAATTATTATTCACTTTAGAATCGAAAAGGATATTGATATTTGTTGTAGCTTAATCCTTCCTAGCTTTAATATTATCTTTTGATTGAAATTTCCTTTTTCCCTTCCTTGATAATTGCCCGCTATCTTAGGGTTATTTGTATTTGTTATGATCGTAAGGAAAATGAAACGTGAATGGAAAAATGAGAAGCAATAGCCATGTAAAATTAATAAGGAGGCTATTTTACTAATATGCCCATGTGTAGCTAAATTAGCCCTTAAACCAAATTAAAGCCCATTTATCTTATTGGTAAGTACGACCATATGTTAACTTAATCAAATCTCAATCTCTTTATCATCGTTATTCTGTTTAATTTATCTAATTAAATCTTATGAATAGTGTTATCAAAAATTAGGAATGTTACACCCGACCTAACAAAAGATGATAGTAATATTATACAACACAACGGAAAATAAAACGCTACGATAGGTGAATCTCCAGCTCCTCTCCAAGATCTCCATAACACCAAAGCCAAGCTGGAAAAATACTTGGTCTGACCCGAGCATTATCAATAAATAACACACGGATTAGCCTGGAAATACCAGCATGAGATAACTCAAGTAATGAGGAACATATGAAAGTTAAGTAAGAGGTCACTAACGCGAAACAGGTTTTTACATCATAAGAATAACATCTATGCAGGCAAGAGCAGAAATAATAATCATGATATAAATCCAAATATGAATTAGCGAAAATAATATTAAAATCAGACTTGAAAGAATGAAAATAACCCGAGTAAAATCTAAACTGGGCAGAATGGATAAAACAAGGAAACAATCCGAATTTGATTGAATGGACAAAATAAGGTGACAGTCCAACTTGATAGAAATGGATTAAATAAGCTAATAGTCCAACTTGATAGAAATGGACTATATAAGGCAATAAGACAAACTTGATAGGATAGACTAAATCAATGTCTAAACGCCATGAAAAGTGGTTGACTCTTCTCGTGGCAATTCTTTAAACAGATTCAAGGATTTGAATCAAATAAGGAAAGGAAAATTCTCAACAAATGAAAAGAAAGGTGCACTCCTCTTGGAGTATACCTTGAGTAATAAACTCCCGAGCTTGGCCATATGTTATTTGACACTTCTCGAAAATGTTCCAGTTGGACCCCGCCAAAGCTTACCGAGAATCCGAATATTTCACATCTAAACTCAAATTGTTTTTCATGCGACGATACACAAAAATCTTGATGAGGTATGAAATACCTTAATTGGAGCAACCTTACATACCAGGACGTCCCTTTGCACTTTTGGTTTAGTCATTTTAGGCAAAGGATAACAAAGTCAAAGAGCAGCAAATCGTTTATAAGGTGATGATACACCATGAAGAAAGCTGAATCCGATAATTAATAAATCAACTATCGGGGATACTTAAAAATGATCGTATATGGAAATTAAATATCATATATTTAACACTACACGCTGATTCCAATCAAGTGCTATCCCTCGATTGAAAATGAAGCCAAGCAAGTTAAGGTAGTGTTACATCTAGTCATCGCCTTGACGACATTTTTAACATTCAAGATAGAAACGAGTCCAACCATAAACATTTAGAGTTAAAAATATGACTAGATCCTTTCCATATAGCGATATGAACCATGAAACTATTTTTCCATAACTGAAATCGAACTTTACTTTAAAAAACTGAACCTGTACTTGATTTCTATATTATACTATTGGTAAAACATTTTTGGAAAACATTCTTTTATAAGACAATATTTATAATACTAAGTTTATTTAAACAAGGATTAAAAACAACTGTCTTTAAAACAATGTTTACTGTAAATCCAAAAACAATTTACACTTAGCTTTATTTATAAGTAATCCTTTTTAAAGGATTCTCTCATTCATAAATCATTATTTATAAATTTAAAACAATATTTACTATACAGGAAGATAATAAAGAAATTTAAATACCTTTATAAATTGAAAACAATATTAATTATTCGAAAGATAACTAATTACATTTATAATCTCTTACAAGTAAACAAATCCATTATCTTCAATAAAATAGATAATTATTTTAGAGCACTTTTTATATTATCACTAAATTAACCTTTCAACCTTTATTACTTTAAAACACTTTCATTACAGTAGTTAATTTACTTAATTCACTTTTAATTAAGTCAATTAATTAACTTTAAATACCATTAATTAAAAAGATTTATTTGATTCAAATAATCGTTAGTTAAAAAGAATAATTCACCTCAAACATCATTAATTAAAGTGTAAGTAAGTTTAAATTAACATTAATTAAAACAATTAATTAAGTTTAATTAATTATAGATTAATTCGATTTATTAAATTCAAACCTCATTATTTGCGACATTTAATTAAAATATCATTTGTTAAAATGATTTAATTATAATACATTATCAATTAAAATGATTTAACTAAATTCCAAATATCAATAGTTAAAACAATTAGTCAAAAGTAATACAATCATTAATTAAATTGAGTAATTAAATTCAGTCTAACTAAATCAAAAGAAAACCAATTTTAAACACCGTAAATTAAATTGGTTAATTTATTTCAAAATCGTTAGTTAAAATGATTAATTAATTTAAATTATCATTACTCAAAATGATTAATGAATTCTAACCTTCTGTTTAGTGAAATCATAAACTCCAGTTCAAAAACATATGATAGGGTATTAGGGATGAAATTTAATAAATGACGATATAACGAAATCACTATAACAACAATTAACAAGCTAAATGGAATATCGGGACTTATTTCAGTTAGCCATTAATATGTCAACATACGGATGTAAATAAATAATAATGGTCAAGAAACCCCTCAGGATCTCTTTAAAGATTTTCCCTGCATAACAATGGTTATGGATAATATATATATATAATCATATGGGTTCACAACGATCAAATTAACATGTCACCCATTTTCCAAATGAAAATTCAACCAAATAGGAAATCAAATAATTTAACTAACATCTAAGCAGTCAATAAACGTTTATAACATCATAGATATGATATAATGAAATTTAATGTGAGTTAATCTCACACTGATTTTCTTTTTTTTCCGAAACGTTCCAATTTGGAATAAAATCAAATGGACATTCGATTTTAACCAAAATTTCCATAAGCTCCAAATTCGGACAAACTAAATCCATTGCACAGATCTCGACGACATGAGTCTAATGCAAAAAACGGCGTTCGAATCTGAGCTCGTGCACAAAAGTTATAACATTAATAAGTTATCAGATTTATTTAAATAATTAATTACTTAATCAACCAATTAACTTAAATTTACAAAATTACCCCTCACTGCTTCTTGCCCAATTCCTGTAATGTACATAGCCTTGTCCAAGAACCCATCCAAAATCGTGTATAAGTGCACACAGGCATGGAGATACGACCCTTTGTTTGACAAATCGACTTCACCGATGGTTCTCTATTGTCGGACTCTACTCGCCTACCACTGCGGAAACAACCCCAGAGCCATGAAACAAAACACATCAATGCGCCCCCTCCCAAGTCCATACATACTCGCACGACCCAACTCCATGCCGATCTCCTCCAAAATCAGCGACAAGATGGCATTCGACTAAACAAATTCTAATCCAACATCTAAAACCCAAATAGATGACTAAAACAATGAAAATCATAAATCTAGTTTGCTTAACCTAAAACCATTATTGTTGATGCTCCATAAACACTACTGCAAACAATGAAATGGCCATGGACAAGAAGCACAACTCAATACGAGTTCAAGGAATCCAAAACCATGATTTTGAGATGAGTATAAATTTTTATTTTGAAATTTGAAGTTTGAATTGAAAAGGGGAAACTGAAATTCTATTTCACATGCAAGATTTAATAGAGGGAAAAGGCGTATGGATGTACATAAGAGGAATGGCACAGGTATGGGTTGAATTGATTAGGTATGGAGCTAAAATATATGTATATATGTTATTTTGTTTAATAAAATATTCCGATGTTACATACCCAAAAATCTCGAGCTCCAAATGAGACGTACCGCTGGACATTTTATATGTTATACCCCAATTTCGAACGTAATGGAACTAGTCTAGAGACCTAATTCGATCATATGTGGAAGATAGCTTTTCGAACATAATTATTATATATATTTCTGAAATTAATTTCTACGCATTTCGATCTTGCTCGACCAAATGATACATCTGGTTGCCATGAAATTTGATGGCATATAATAATTTACCATTACGGATTTGAAATACCCCACACCCCTTAATATACCCAAAAGGACGCATTAAAAGGCATGGTGTGTTGTAGGTATAACTGAAACTAAGAGGGACTAAGATTCACAAGACAAAAATAGATACAAATAGCGGAAACTAAAATAATAACTTATTTTAAAATAAAACTTTCATAATTGCTTCATAAATAAGTCAAATACCAAATACAACATCCATATCTCAAAACCCATCATGTCTTATAAAATAAAAATTCAATCTCAAAATCAGAGTACATAATATCCCTCATATTAAGCGAGTACACAAAAAGAACTAAAGCTGAAATTAAAGAAATACATGATAGGAAACTCCTGCAAGAAAATCTCCAAGCAACCGCACATCTACTGTCCCCTTCCTTGATTGCCAATGGGGGGAATGGGAAAAAAAAGTAGAGGAGTGTGTCAGATTAAAAGTCTGGTGAATGATAGTAATAACCAAAGTCTTTAAGCAAGGTAAAATAATAGACTCTACAACAACTCTAGCATAAATAAGGAAAACATAGAAAATAGGAAAGGGATAAACAAAAGATAAGTATGAGTAAATATCGCTCAATTTGTAAGATAGGTTAACTTTGAATGTTTGCACATGTCCTTGGTTGCTGCTTTGATTAGGCTGAATCCCTAATCTTGTAATTAGGCTGTAATCCTAATTCTACCCTTTTGATCGGCCTACTACTCCATAGTAGCTTTCTGCAGACTAGATGCTATATAACTCCTTACATAGAATGCTAGTGGTAACTACGAAAGATACACAAAGCACTCACTATGGACTAGACAACATATATAGCTCCTTACATAGAAGGCATTAATTTACAGCGGACTAGATGCTATATAACTCCTTACACAGAAGGTTAGACGACATATATAGCTCCCTACATATAAGGCATTAATTTACTGCGGACTAGATACTATATATCTCCCTACACATAAGGTTGATGTGGACTAGAAGACATATATAGCTCCCTACATAGAAAACATTAATTTACTATGGACTAGATACTATATAACTCCCTGCACAGAAGGCTACTGTGGACTAGACGACATATATAGCTCCCTACAAAAAAGGCATTAATTTACTATGGACTAGATCCTGTATAATTCCGTACATAGAAGGTTACTGTGGACTAAACAACATATATAGCTCCCTACATAGAATTATGCCCTTCATCCAAACAATATTTAATAGCGCCTCTCGTCCAAATCCCTTGTGATTCGAACATCTACTTATTGACCAATTACTACCACTATTACCGTAAGTGTGCCCCTCGTATCACTTCAGGGTTATGTGAAACACCATGTCTAAAGAAAATATAAGGGAATGCTATTTGGTACAGGCCCTACTTACATTTTTGCTTACTAACTTGGATAAATTATTTAAATAAGCTTTTATTATCATCTCTACTTTTTAAGCTTATTAATTTATCATAAGTCTTAAAATAAGCCTCATTCTTCTCTTTTTCTTATTATAACCTATGTTATAATCATGCTTATTACTTAACCCAAGGTCTAGGCGTGAAAATAAGCTTCTTTTATCTTTTACTCTATTTATTTCTAATTCTAAGTTATGACTATGTCGATTTTCTTTAATTAGTCCAATTCTAATTATAATTAGACGTAATTTCATTACAATTCCATTATTTATTACAATCCAATTCCATTATTTATTACAGTCCAATTCCATTATTTATTACAGTCCAATTCCATTATTATTTCAGTATTTATAGTTTACATCTTATTTTCTTCATTCAATATTCTCACTTATCTAATCCATATTCACATTTCATTTACTCTAATCCATAGGCAAAAAAAGGAGGAAGGAGAGAATAGACGCTTGCATAAAATCCAAAATGTAGAAAAAGATGCAAATAAAGTAATAAATAACAGTAAATAAGCTTAAATGTTGTAAATAACTGTAAGCAAATAAAAAGGTTGTGCTTAATAGTAATAAACTATAATTAACTAAAAATGGATAACTAAAAAAGAATAGGCTGGAAAATAGATCTAAAACTGATAAAAAGGCTACTCCAAAATCGTAGTAAAACTACAACTGTTGGAAACCCTATTATTTTAAATTACTTAAAGAAATCTTAAAATAATTACAATCACTCACCTCCGGTCCTAATCTCTTCCTTTGATCTTCCCCAATCCACTTAGAGTTGTAAAATAATTTAATTCATAATGATTTTCTCCTTGGAAAAATTATTCTATTTAGGGTCCTTTCTAGAAAGGTGAACCTAATTGGAGAAACCTAGAATGAGAAAATATATTAGGTCTAAGGGTCTATTTATAGAAGTAGAAGTGGATCTTAGACCATTGGATTTGGGGATTGAATAGGATCCAACCACGTCCTAGGCTGAATAACAGCCATTAGATGCAAGAATAGAGGAACCAGATTGGTTTGAAGAATGCAAAACATGTCATGTTCGGTTAAAAAAATTGTGCCATCATTCGAACGATTGAATGATTGTACTTTCTCCCCTAAAACAACAGGCGGGTCGACCCAACAGTCGACCTCCTGGTGTTCAGGTCTACCGACCGGTCAATCTCCTGGTGTCTAGGTCAATCGATTAGTCGACCTGCCTTATATTTTTTTTTGCGTATTTTGTTTAATTCTTGTCTAGTTCATATTAGCTCGGTTTTTGATGTTCTATATATGAAAATTGATTAGAAAATTACCATGGACGCTATGGTGCAACTCTCATTGCTCAATTCTGATAATTCACAATGTTATTTTATAATTTAATTAATTAATGGATTAATTATTATGGATTACATTTTGGGTTGTTACATTCTCCCCTCCTTAAAAGATTTTGTCCCCGAAATCTCTAAGGATAAACGCATGACTAAATGTTTTCATCCAAGTTCTGCAATCAACTACTCAATCATCAACCATTTATCCACTGTCCATAAGTTTTTCTAATAGAATTTATGATACTTATGCAATTAGTGTAGTGTAAATGTTCCTAACTAAGGCAAAAGATTAGGCAGTCCACTTATTCAATTGACCTCCTTTTATGCAATCATGCCCGTGCAATGTATCCAAATGAATGCAAAGCTTTCCAAATGATAACTGATAGTTCTATGTGCGTGCTACAACCATCATCCAGGTGTAACAATAATGTGATAAACATCCATTTACGACAACCATGGAAATAAAGTAAAAAGGCGCACACATCCGTATGCATATGCTCTAGTGTCTTAATTAGGCCGATTCCTAAGGACTAATAGTGCCTAGCGTACCTATATGCGTCTGTTGGCATCAACTAGCAAACACTTGTAACCACTAGCATACATCATTCATAACATGTTCTATTAACATGTCTACATCAAATCCTACTATCTATAGGTTAAATCCTAAATTCTACGCTCCCAATAATAAAGAAAGGACCTATTCAAAACTAAAGATGGAAAAAGAGATTCTAAAACTTACTATCAAAAATATGAAAATAGGAAGTACGAATCTTCTCTTCTGCTTCTCAAGTGGCGTCCGCAACATCATCTTCCTGTTGCACCTTGACTAGTGAAACCTCCTTATTCCTCAATTGCTCGATGTCCCTTTCAACAATCTTCTTGGGGATACGCTTAACAGAAGCTTCCCTTTCTACCTCCACCTCCTCCAACTGACTAGGCTCTACAACCTCAATCGAGTCATGTAATCACTTTTGAAAGTGCGAAACATGGAAAACGTCATGCAGTCCTGCTAGCCTATCAGGCAACCTTGCTTAGTAAGCCATCTTTCCAACTCTCTCTATGATAGGAAATCGTCCAACAAATCTAGGGGCTAACTTTCCATTTGATCCGAACCTTACCACCTTCCTAAGCGAGGATACCTTGATAAAAACTAAGTCTCCAACCCCAAACTCTAAGGATCCCCTTCACTTATCCGCATAAGACTTCGGCCTGTCTTGAGCCGTCTTCGTGCTCCTTCGAAAAAATCCACCCTCTCAGATGTCTCTCTGACCATATCGGGTCCAAGTAATAACTTCTCCGTAGACTCAACCCAACATGATGGGGACTTGCAAGGTCTCCCATATAAAGCCTCAAATGATGCCATCCATATGCTTGCTTGATAACTATTATTGTAGGAAAACTAAACCAATGGAGGATGCTCCTCCCAAGTACCTCCGAAGTCCAAAATGCACATCCGTAGCAAATCCTCAAGCACCCTATGGACCCTCTCTATTTGGCCATCCTTCTAGGGGTGATAGGCCGTACTCAACCAATGCTATGTCCCTAGCGCCTCCTGTAAGTTTCTTCAAAATTCACTACTGAAAATGGGATCCCTATCACTAATAGCGCTAGAAGGAACTCCGTGTAGACGGACTATCTCTCGAATATGCAAGGATGCCAAATATGAAGTTGTACGCTTACTCTTAACTGCGATGAAGTGGACACTCTTGGTCAATCTATCAATAATCACCCAAATTCTAGTATTCCCCTTCCTAGAACGGGGTAAACCATTAATGAAATCCATCGAAATACTACCCTACTTCCACTCTAGAACATCTAAGGGATGAAGTAATCCACCGAGCTTCTACTGCTATGCTTTTACCTTTTGGAATATGAGACACTTAGCTACGAATTCCGCCACGTCCTTCTTCATGCCACCTCAATAGAACATTCTCTTCATATCCCGATACATTTGTCACCACTCGGTTGAATAGTCATACGGGAGTGGTGTGCCTCCTCCAAAAGTGCTCTTAATAAGTCACTGGCGCGTGGAACTCAAAGCCTCCCATCTCTCCTAAGCCACCCTCTGTTATCAATGGAATAGCTTTGGAAATATCTAGAGACCTCTCCTCGACTAATCCTATCCATAATGTCCATGAGTTCCGAGCCCTCCCACAACCTCAAGCCAATCTGATCCATAAGGGTATGCCTCACCTCTAATGTCGCCAGTAATCCGGGGTAACGTCCGTAGAGGGCTTAAAATCAAAGGTAGAGATAAACATCAAGCTTCTCCACTCTACGAACATAGGACTAAGTGTTTCTTTCCTTCCACTCAATGCAGCAGCAATCACATTACCATTTCCAGGGGTATAAGCAATCTCAAAATCATACTAGGCTAAACACTCCATCCACCTCTGCTGAATCAAGTTTAAGTCCTTCTGTAAGAATAGGTATTATAAGGACTTATGGTCTGTGAAAAGCTCAAACATTTCTCAAAGCAAATAGTGCCTCCAAGACTTGAGTGTAAAAAATATGGCAGCCAACTTCAAATCGTGGGTAGGGTAGTTCCTCTCATGCGTCCTCAACTCCCTACCACTATAACACACCACCCTCACTCCTCGCGTCAACACCGCTCGTAGACCCTCTCGTGTGCATCAGTGTATACAGTGAAAGGCTTAGCTCCATCCGTTAAAACTAACACTGGTGCACTAGTAAGGGCTTTCTTAAGCTTTGTGAAGGAATCCTCACAATCCACGTTCCACACAAAAGCTTTATTCTTCTTAGTAAGGTACGTGAGTGTGGTGCCGAAATCTTGGAAAAGTCCCTAATGAACTTCTTGTTGTAGCTAGCAAATCCTAGAAAGCTCCTAACCTCGGTGACATTCTTAGGGGCCTTCCAATCTTGCGCTGCAATAACCTAGGTGGGATCCACAGCTAGACCTTCCTTCGAAACTACATGCCCCAAGAAATGTACCTCCTCTCTCCAAAAATGAAACTTCGAGAACTTAGTTCTCAAATGATGACTACGAAGTGTGCGAAGAACTTCTTCCAAATGAACAGCATGCTCCTCCATATTCTTGGAAAATACCAAGATATGATCCATGAATACAACCACAAACTTATTTAGGACATCCCTAAAGACGTGTCTCATCAACTCAACGGAATAGGAGGGAGTGTTGGTTAGACCAAAGGGCATAACCAACCACTCGAAGAATCCGTCCGATGTCTTAAAGGAAGTCTTACCTATGTTGTCATCAGCGACTCTAAGATGATGGAATCCCATGGCAAAATCAAGCCGAGAGAAGACCGAAGAACCTACCAATTGGTCAAACAGATCATCAATCCTAGGGAGTGGATACCGGTTCTTCTTGGTGAGCTTATTTAATTCTCTATAATCCACGCAGAGTTGGAGAGAACCATTCACCTTAGTGGCGAAGATGGCTGGTGCTACCCACTCCGATGTGCTCCTTCTTACAAATTCCTTCTCCAAAAGCCCACGAATTTTCTTTCTCAATTCTTTCCTTTCCCCGAGTGCAATGCGCCTTACAGGTAATGCTACTAGCTTAGCATTCTCGGTCAAATAAATCTTGAAGTCAATCTCTCTCTTAGGGGTAGTCCCCTAACCTCCTCAAAGACGACTGCAAATCTCTGACGACGAAAACCAAATGCAACTCTAATGAAGATGAATCGAGGGAATAGAGAAAACTCAACATAATCGACCCTTGTGAGCCGTAGGATACCTCTAAGGTCGTACCACTACAAGTCTTGAGTCTAACGACTCTCCTCTCACGGTCTAATATAGCTCCGTATATGGATAGATGCCCAAGATCATCCCATACCCCAAGAACCCCAAAACATAGGCGTCGCAGTCGAATTCTACGCCTAGGATAAAGATTTTCAAACCCTTACAAACCATAGATAAGTGTGTCGATCCTCTTATGGGGTTTGAAACAACGATGGGGTCTAATACTAATGATATGTCCAAGTGAAAACAGTATACTAGAGAGCTAGAGAAAAGAGTGTGATACTCCAGAATCGAATAAATTCTAAATAGGAAAATTAGATATAGAAATCAAACCTTCAACTATGACTTTACTACCTCTATGTAAAAAAAACTGGCTGAAGGTGTTGCGTCTAACGCCTGAATCTATGCAACCAGCGCACTCACTTCCTGACAAGCTTTCCAAGGACAAATCCTACTCATATGACCGGACTGCCCGCAAACATAGCACTTACTCTTCATTATCTCTCCTACAATCCTTGGCAAGATGTCCAACAATCCCACAGTTATTGCACCTCAATCCTTCTTTCTTAAACTGCTTCTGAGGGCCTTTGCCTTTCTTCTTCTTCTTATCCCACAATTTCCTCTTTGGACCTTCTACCTTAACCACCTCTTTAGACCCTCCTTCCTCGACTACATCCGACATTAACTCCATCTCGACCAAAGATTCATAAGTAGCTCCAGTTAGTACATGAGTCAGCAATAATCCCTGAAGGGTTGATTCATTCCCTCCGTAAACTTTATGGCTTTCTTATGCGGCATGTTCACCAAATCCATACCAAACCACAACAGCTCATTGAATTGATTGATGTATTCCTTAACAGCCAAACTCCCTTGCTTCAAATTGATAAACCTCTCCAACTGAACACTCTCTTTCGCCTGAGACAGAAACTTCATATCAAATCATTCCTGGAATCCATCCCAAGTAACATTTCTACCCTCCAGATCGATCACCTCCCACCAATAGGATGCCTTCTCCTTCAGTTTCCAAGAGGCCAGCTTAACTCTCTACTGGTCGTCTAAACCCAAAAGACCAATAATCCTCACCGTATCCCTAAGCCAAGCTCTAGCCTCTACAAAAGTCCCCTTGTCAGAAAAAGTCTTTCCGCCCAAACTCAAAAAATCTTTACAAAGCTTAGAGAAATTGATGGCGGCATGTGGGTTGATGGGATTCCCACCCATTGGTGCAAGATTAAAACGTTGTTTCGTGCACCTCTAGAGTCATGGCTTGTAAGTACCTATGAAAGCGGGCTAGAACTGGGATGCCCTCGGCAAGGTTCGGGGAATCAGCCATTCCACGAAAAGAAAAGATAGTTTAGGAAAGAGTCAAAGGAAGATTGAACTAGACTTATAAGTGGATTTTTATAAAAATTCTATTATACTTAAAAAAACATTTCTAAGAGTCCATTTCTAAAAAATATTTTTAAAACAAGTTATTTTGAAAAACACTTTGCTTTTAAAAATAAATTTTTAGAAATCCTGCAACCTTAGGCTTTGATACCAAGTGAAACACTCCACACCCATTATAATACCCAAAAGGACACATTAAAAGGCATGGTGCGTTGTAGGTATAACTAAAACTAATAGAGACTAAGATTCACGAGACCAAAATAGGTACAAACATCGAAAACTAAAATAATAACTTATTTTAAAATAAAACTTTCATAATTGCTTCATAAATAAGTTAAATACCAAATACAACATCCACATCTCAAAACCTATCATGTCTTATGAATAAAAATTCATAGTCTCAAAATCAAAGTACATAATATCCCTCATAATAAGCCAACATACAAAAAACAAAAGTTGAAATAAAATAAATCCATGATAGAAACTCCTTCCAGAAAATCTCCAAGCAATCGCACATCTACTGTCCTCATCGTTGATTGCCTATATGGGGAAAAAAGGGATAAAGTGGAGAAGTGGGTTAGACTAAAAGTCTGGTGAATGATAGTAATTACTAGAGTTTTTAAGCAAGCTAAAATAAAGACTCTACAATAGCTCTAGCATAAATATGGAAAACATAAAAAATAGGAAAGGGATGAACTGGAGATAAGTATGAGTAAATATTGCTCAATTTATAACATAGGTTAAATTTGATTAGGTTGAATCCCTAATCTTGTAATTAGGCTGTAACACTAATTCTACCCTTTTGATTGGCCTGCTACTCTATATTACTTTTCTGTAGACTAGATGCTATATAACTCCCTACACAGAATGCTAATGGTAACTACGAAAGATACACAAAGAACTCATTGTGGACTAGATGACATACTTAGCTCCCTATATAGAAGGCATTGATTTACAATGGCCTTGATGCTATATAACTCCATACACAGAGGGTTACTGTGGACTAGACAATATATATAGTTCCCTACACAGAAAGGTTAATTTACTGTGGACTAGACATTATATAACCCCTTACGTAGAAGGTTACTGTGGACTAGACGACATATATAGTTCCCTACACGGAAGACACTAATAGACTATGGACTAGATACTATATAACTCCCTACATGGAAGGTTACCGTGGACTAGACGACATATATAGCCCCATACACAAAATTTTGCCCTTCATCCAAACAATATTTAATAGCGCCCCTGTTCAAATCCCCCGTGATTTGAACATCTACTTATTGACCAATTACTACCACTATTACCATAAGTGTGCCCCTCTTCTCACTTCATGGTTATGTAAAACACCGTGTCCATAGAAAATATAGAGGAATGCTATTTGGTCAGGTCCTACTTGCATTTTTTCTTATTAACTTAGATAAATTGTTTAAATAAGCTTTTATTATCATCTTCACTTTCTACGCTTATTAATTTATCTTAAGTAATAAAATAAGCCTCATTATGTTCTTTTTCTATAACCTACGCTATAATCATGCTTATACTTAACCCAAGGTCTAAGTGTGAAAATAATCTTCTTTAATCTTTTACTCTATTTAGTTATAATTCTAAGTTATAACTATGCCAATTATCTTTAGTAAGTCCAATTCTGATTACAATTAGGCGTAATTTCTTTCTGATTCCTTTATCTATTATAGTCCAATTACGTTATTTATTTCAATATTTATAATTTACGTCTTATTTTCTTCATTCAATATTCTCACTTATATAATCCATATTCGCATTTAATTTATTCTAATCTATACGTGAAGAAAAGGAGGAAGAAGAGCATAGATGCTTGCATAAAATCTAAAATGTAGAAAAAGATGTAAATAAAGCAATAAATAACAGTAAATAAACTTAAATACTGTAAATAAATTAAAAAAAAGCTATGCTTAACAGTAATAAACTATAAATAACTGAAAAAGGATAGTTAAAAAGGAATAGACTGGAAAATAGATCTAAAATTGATAAAAAGGCTATTCCAAAATCATAGAAAAACTACAACGATTGGACACATTATTATTTTAAATTTGTTAAAGAAATCTTAAAAAAATTACAATCACTCACCTCCTGTCGTAAGCTCTTCCTTTGTTCTTCTCGGGTCCACTTGGACTTGTAAAATAATTTAATTTATAATGATTTTCTTCTTAGAAAAATTATTAAGTCTAGGGTCCTTTCTAGAAAGGTGAACCCAATTGGAGAAAACCTAAAATGAAAAAAAATGTTAGGTCTAGGGTCTATTTATAGGGGTAGAAGTGGATCTTAGACCGTTTGGATTTGGGGATTGATTAGGATGCAACCATGTCATAGGCTGAATAGCAGCCATCAGATGCAAAAATGGAGGAAGCGGATTAGTTTGAAGAATGCAACACGTCATAGTCGGTTAAAAAAATTGTGTCATCATTCGAATGAACGATTATTCGTTTGCCGCCAATAAATCAGGCGGCTTGACCGAGAGGTCGACCGCCTAGTGCCAGGTCGACCAGTCTGTCGACCTACCTAATATATATATATATATATATATTATTTCTATTTATTTTGTTTAATTCCTACCTTGTTCATATTAGATCGGTTCTGACATTCTATATATGAAAACTGACCAAAGAATTGCCACAGACACAATGGTGCAACACTCATGGCTCAATTTTGATTATTTCACAAGTTATTTTATTATTTAATTAATTAATGGATTAATTATTATGGGTTACATTTTGGGCTGTTACAGGATCCAATCAAACTGGTTTCGTCGAAATCCGAGACAGTGCCCCGAAATGATAGTTTCACATATTTAAATATCATTTTATACTTAATTATCATATTTATTCGATCTGTTTATATTTGTAAATAAATTACAAATTGAATTCACTAATATTATTTATTAATTAAAAGGAGAAATCCATTTAATTAATATTTAATTCAAAATTCAAATATATGAACATTCCTTATATTTGAATTATAAGCTAAACAATTCCAAAATCCAATTATTTAAATATTTAAAATTAATTAAATATTTAAGATCAAGTAACCAAAATTCTGGATTGTTACATTCTCCCTCTCTTAAATGAATTTTGTCCCCGAAATTCCTTAGGAAGTAAATGTTTCACATCCTTAAACTTTAAAACTTAATTAACTTGAGTTATTAAACTTATTAACTTTTTAAATATCAATTAGCTAGAATAGTTTCTAAAATTTCCAGGTCTTTTAAATTCATTCACATATACCAACTAATTCCCTTCTATTCATTTATTCCAAGATATAACCTAACAGTCAAAATTTAGTTGTAAATTTTTTTCTAAAATTCTCAAAAAAAATTCTAACTCTTAAATTTATGGAAAATTTCTCCAACATCTCATTTACGCGGCTTGATTGGAACAACTACAAATCACCTCAACGGTCTCCAAACAATCGAAGAAAATAAAAGCCAAGTAGCCTTCCATATCCGGGGCATAAAATCATCAGCCAAGTTAAATCTTCTAAATTTATTACGTACCTTTTTGCGTTTGTTTTATATTCTTGGCAATTAATTTACTATCTTTATGAAAATGCAGGTGTACCAAAATCAAACAGCAATCTCTTGGATACCTATACCTACATAATCTAAAAGAAAATCAGGCCGACAAAAGCAATTTGATGTAACTCTACGTGCAAAAACTAGTCTGATATAAATTCACATGCAATCAATCAACCATATGTTAATCATATGCAACAAAATATAGATAATATTCTATAATAGATGTTATGCATCCAATAATTTCAAATGACAAATTAATATAAATATCCAGGTTTTTCAATTCAAAATTTTATTTTCAAATTTATCAAGCGAGAAAAATCAAGGATTAAAAATCAAAATGAAAAGGTAGGGATTCCTCCTAATATAGTATGGTGAAACTCTAGAATCAAAACAACATAGAGCATCCAGTAGCATTCTAGTTCCTCCAAAAAATCAACTAGAGTGAACATATATTATTCCTTTCCCAAAATCTTCAAAAATCTTCTTTTTCAAAGTCACCGAGATTTAGGTCCTAATAACAACAGTTCAAAATTCTTTATCTGTAAATTTAAACTTTATAAACAATGGTATATGAAATTGCATAACCAATCAATTCAGTTTAATCAAATCAAGTCAATCAAATTCCATGAAGGAATAAACTAACACTAACAGTCAATCAATTTCCACAACGAAAATTTTATCACTTAACGTTGTTTCAAAATGTCAAATGACTAACAAACAAATTTCAACTTAGGTTTAAACACTTTCTTGACTGTCCAAAAATATAGATAATTACCTAAGTTTACCGCTTTTGCTCATTAGCCTTTGGTTATTACTTAGAAGATTATAAAAACTCACTCGGATAAAATGGAAGTTATACTCTATATTTTATTGGTTTCTTAATTATATTAATTTTTTTCTATATCACTTATATTTTCAGTTAGTATTTTATTCAATACTAAAATTATTTATGAACTATTTCATAAATTCTCACCTAAGTTTATAATATTTTATAAAGTCATTTCTTTATAAAACATCAAATAATAACCTATTCCACTTTATTTACTTACATGATACTCTTCTGTATCCTAAAAGTGTGTAGAAATTTTATTTTGCCTTTTCAAAGATCTTGGTGGGGTCAAATCAAATTATGGTTTCCTAAAACCGAATCAACCTATTAACCTCTTTAACTTAGAATGTTAAATCGAATAATATTTATGGGTTGACCCAATCAACAAATAGTTTTACAATACTTAGATGTTTTAAACAACTATATGGTTTGAATAAAAACAATATTTATCAAACCTTCTTATTTAATTTAACCCAATTTAAACTTGTGTTAAATTATCTCTTATCTTATGTAAGGGTAAATCTTATTTATCAAAACAATCTCTTATTAGAAATACTTTCTGTTTTGGAAAACAATTCCCTTTTAAGGGAATTTAAAAACAAGATACCCGATTTTTAATTTCAAAAATTCATTTTTGAAAGCAAACTGCACATATTTCCGTATGAAATAAATTTGAATAATTTATTTATTAAAACTCAATTTCGGTTTATTCGAATTTGAACTCATGTTGATCGCAAAATGATAAAGAGAATATTTACTAAGTACCGCACAATATTCGTCCAAGCAAACATCTAATCGTAACTTAGAAGATTATTCAGATTAGCACAAAACTGATTGAAAAGTTTCCTTCTAATTATCCCAAAGAACATTCATTGCATTTGAAATTTTAATTCACAAAATATTTTTACCTTTCAAATACTTCCAAAAGTACCATTATTCCATTTCTCATAAATTCCTTTGAAATTATTTTCAAAAATTCCAGGATTTAGATTCAAAAATCCTTTTTAAACATATTTTACAAACTTAAATTTATATAAAATTTCCTTTATATAAAAATCATTTCATATTATAATAATCCTTCTTTATTATAATAGAATTATCTCAAATACTTATTCTTTAAATATCTTATCCCACTATTTAGATTATATTAACAACTTTTTATTGAAGTAATCCTTAACCCACCATTAACTAAAGTTTGTAATTAAACATATTCTCTGACCTCCTTATAGTCAAGTTGTAAAAATTAATTCACAAAGGGTTCGTTTTAAATCAAAGAAATAAATGGTCCAGAATAGACCAAGCACTTTTTTTCCACTAACAACCAACAGTCAATGCTTTTTATTCAAATTATGTATAACTGAACAAACAGTAGTGATAACAAATAAATATGATCACATTTAAAAAAAATACACTTTAAACCTATATAAAGTTTTGAAAATTATTCCTTTATAAATGTATATATATAATATTCCTAGGAAAATAATTAGTTTGCTAAAAATTTCAAAATTTTCAATACCATGTCTATTGGCCTTGGTCAAGTGTTTATAAATCCCTATCGATACCATGACGTCCCACGTCTCGACCATAATTCATGTAAACTCAATAACCAATTAAAATAATACGTTTTAATAACATTAACAAATATGCTCTTGTATATACAATATTCTCAAGCTCATTAGGGTGTCGCTTACCCTACCTCTATTGAGCCAAACTCTACAAAAGCCAAGGTTCCCTTTTAACCTCACGCTCTGATACCAAAATGTAATAATCTAGGCTTTTTAACCATCGACAGTGTGTGCACCCCTACCGTAGCTTACAATGGTATCTCTCATTTGCTTTCACGGCATGACTTTGCTACCTAACAAGAAGCGAGAACCCCTATCATGCTACACCTTTGTGCCTAAGCAAGTGAGATAACTCAAGTAATGAGGAACATGTAAAAGTTCTATCAGACCACGTCGCTAATGCAAAACAGGTTTTTACCTCCCAAGAATAACATCCATGCAGGCAAGAGCAGAAATAATCATAAAAAAATCCAGTTGTGAATGAGTGGAAATAATATTAAAATCAGGCTTGAAAGAATGAAAATAACCTGAGTAAAATCCAAACTAGACAGAATGAATAAAATAAGGAAACAGTCCAAATTTGATTAAATGGAAAAAAATAAGGCGATAATCCAACTTGATAGAAATAGACTAAATAAGGTGACAGTCTAACTTGATAGAAATAGACTAAATAAGGCAATGATCCAAACTTGATAGAATGGACTAAATCAATGCTTAAATGCTGCGAAGAGTGGTTGACACTTCTCATGGCAATTTGAAGATAAACAGATTCAAGGATTCAAATAAAATAAGGAAGGGTAATTTTTCAACAAATGATAAGGAAGGTATACCCTCCTTGAAATATAACTCTAGTAATATACTCCTGAGCTTGGCCACATGTTGTGTTAAACTTCTCGGAAATGTTCCAACTGGACCCTGCCAAAACTTACCGAGAATTCGAATATTTCATATCTAAACTCAAACCATTTTTCAAGTGATGGTACATAAAATCTAGATGAGATGTGAAATATCCTAATGGTAGCAACCCCACATAGCTTGACGTCCTTTTGTGCTTTGGTTTAGTCATTTTGGGCATATGTAACAATGCTTAAAGAGCAGCAAATCGTTTTTAAGGTGACGATACATCATGAAGAAAGTGGAACCCGATAATCAATAAATCAACTATCGAGGATATTTAAAAATGAACGTATATGAAAATTAAATATCATATAGTTACCACTACTCGTTGATTCCAAACAAGTGCTATCCCTCGATTGAAAATGACGCCAGGCACGTTGAGGTAGTCTTACCTCTAAGCATCGCCTTAACGACATTTTTGACCTTCGTGATAGAAAAAAGTCCAAGCCTCAATGTTTAGCGTTAAAAGTATGACTAGATCTTTTCTATATAACAGATTTCTATTATGAAAATATTTTTCCATAACCAAAATCTAACTTAACTTTTAAAAACCGAACTTGTACTTGATTTCCATGTTATAGTATTAGTAAAACAATCTTGGAAAACGTTTACTTTAAGCCAATATTTATAATACCAAGTGTATTAAACAAGGGTAAAAAACAAATGTCGTTAAAACATTGTTTACGTAAACCCAAAAACAATTTACATTTAGCTTTATTTTTAAACAATCCATTAAAGGATTTTCTCATTTGTAAATCATTATTTATAAATTTAAAACAATATTTATTATCCCAAAAGATAATAAAGCAATTTAAATACCTTTATAAATTTAAAACAACATTAATTATCCTGAAAGATAACTAATCACATTTATAATCTCTTTCAAGTAAACAAATCTATTATCTTTAATAAAATAGATAATTAATTTTAAACACGTTTTATATTATCATTAAATTAACTTTTTAACCTTTATTACTTTAAAACACGTTTATTATATTAGTTAATTTATTTAATTCACTTTTTATTAAATTAATTAATTAACTTTAAATATCATTAATTAAAAAGATTTATTTGATTCAAATAATCGTTAGTTAAAAAGAATAATCCACCTCTAACATCATTAATTAAAATAATAAGTAAATTTTAATCACCATTAACTAAAACAATTAATTAAGTTTAAATAATCAAAAATTAATTGGATTGATTAAATTCAAACCTCATTGTTACAACAATTAGCTAAAGTGTCATTTGTTATAATGGTTTATTTAATTATAAAAAAACATCAATTAAAATGATTTAACTAAATTCCAAATATCAATAGTTAAAACAATTAGTTAATTAAGACAATGATTAATTAAATCCAGTCTCACCTAAATCAAAAGATAACCAATTTTAAACACCATAAATTAAGTTGGTTAATTAATTTCAAAATCATTAGTTAAAATGATTAATTAATTTAAATTATCATTAATTGAAATAATTAATGAATTCTAACATTCTGTTTATTGAAATCACAAGCTCAAGTTCAAAAACATACAACAAATTTTTAGGGACGAAATTTAATAAATGACGATATAGCGAAATCACTATAATAACAATTAACAAGTTAAATGGAATATCATGATTTGTTTCAATTAGCCATTAATATAGCAGTATAGGGATATAAATAAATAATAATGGGTGAGATACCCCTTAGAGTCTCTATACGTATTTTCTATGCAAAACAATGGTTATGAATAACATATATAATCATACGGGTTCATAACGATCAAATTAATGTGACATTTTCAAAATGGAAATTCAACCAAATAAGCAATCAAATAATTTAATTAACATCCAAGCAATCAATAAACATTTATAACATCATAGATATGATATAATAAAATTTAATGTGAGTTAAACTCTCATTGATTTTCGTTTTTCGTCGAAACGTTCTGATTTGGATTAAAATTGAACGGGCGTTCGATATTAGCCAAAAATTCCATAAGCTCCAAATCCAACCAAACCAACTCCATTCCAAAGATCACAAGTCCAACTCAAAAAAGGGCGTTCGAATCCGACCTCGTATGCAAAAGTTATAGCATTAGTAAGTTATCAGATTAATTTAAATAATTAAATACTTAATCAACCAATTAACTTAAATTTATGAAATTACCCCTCACTGCTTCTTTCCCAATTCCTGCAACGTGCATAGCCATGTCCATGAACCCATTCAAAATCATGCACAAGTACACACTAACATGGAGCTACGGCACTCCGTTTGACAAGCCGACTTCATCGAGGGCTCTCTCTCACTGGACTCGACTCGCCTACTACTACAGCGACAACCCTGGAGCAACCAAATAAAACATGTCAATGTGCCTCCTCCTTGGTCCTTACAACCTTGCGTGACCCAAATCGATGAATAAAACAACTAAAATCACAAACCCTAGTTTGCTTAACTTAATGCCATTACTTCCAATTCTCCACACACACTGTTGGAACAATGAAATAGCCATGGACATGAAGCACAACTCAATACGAGTTAAAGGAATACAAAAACATGATTTTTAGATGAGTGTAAATTTTTATTTTGAAATTTGAAGTTTGAATTGAAAAGGGGAAACTCAAATTCTCATTCACAGGCAAGATTTAATAGAGGGAAAATGGGTATGGATTTACGTGAGGGGGATGGCACTTGTATGGGTTGAGTTGATTGGGTGTGGAGTTCAAAAATATGTATATATATTATTTTATTTAATAAAATATTCTGATATTACAAACCTAAAAATTTCGAACTCCAAATGTGTGACAACCCATTATTTCGTACCATTCAAATCGACAATAATCCACACATGTCGGACTTAAATGATGCAAAATAAAAGATTGTAAATAAATTTGGAGCAAATGAAATCATTCACACAGAATCACAGACACATAAATATCAGAATAACTCGAAGCGGAATATAAAATACCATAGTAGTTCATGAAGCTACTATAACAAAGTCTCAAAACAAATACATAATATCAGTCTGAAAACAACATAATAGAAATCCCAAGTACATAGAAGTTCACTAATACATGAGATAAACTTGAATAACTGAAACTGAAATAGATATATAAATAGATAAGCAGAATCTCCAACAAAGACCAACTCCAAAAAGAGAATCCAAAGCTATGAATATTCAGGCTGACCCAAGCGTAAAGCAAAACACAAAACACTCGAGTCAGGACATATACATACTTATATAATGTAAACCAACTCAATTGAACTATAATAAGATACAAGTAACTTAAAGGATGCTTGGTACCGCCCTCCTCTAAGGATCCGTTAAACTATTTACTCTGTAGTAATATTACGCTATTATAATAATGTCTATAGTAAAATAAACTTACTTTAAAATAGCGTTGAAGGGTTACCCATATAGCCCCCAACACGTAATAGTCCCATTAGTCCATCCAGTATCAACATATCTCAAGATTGGGAGACTACCCTAAATACTCCATGGGCCACGGGAGAAAAATAAACTCGTAGCAAAGCTCGCTATGGTAGGTGACAAGGCACACGAGGCAATGCCAAGGTAGATATACCAATTACGCTTCCGGCTGGTAGTAACACATAGCAGCCACTATCTCCCACCTCGAGCCACACACCTAAAATCAAAGGGGTGCACCCAATGAATCACAAAAGTAATAGAATGGTATCGAAGAAGTGTGTCCGATCGGAGAAGCTACCTCACTTGGCCCATCGATTGTTCCTGTTTTAGCCATCTTAAGCCAACTCACGGGAGTCGGGTCCACATTCATACCATAATAGGATCGTCGCCACCATCCTACTTCATTCTGGAATCTCCACCTCGTACACGGTTGTTAAAGTGGTTTTCGGTATCGACAGAGAGTATGTCCATATCCGATCCCGGTCTCTTTTACAGCCAATCGTTATTATAACCCGTGGTTATAATTTAAAAGTGGTATTTATATTTCAAAATTTAAATATCATTTCTACAATTCAATATCATTTCAAATCCATTTCAAAATATCAAAATATCATATGTTTTTCCCAACCACATTCATTTTATTTAATTTAAATATCATTCCAAATCACATTTCAAATGGTTTATATTTCAAATCAAATTACTTCATTTAAACCATTTAAAAATGAAGTCATTATATTTAATAATTAAATATTTAATTCTCAAAAATTTAGTATTTTTAAAGTTCATTTATTCACTTCAATTTATCAAAACAGTGAAATTTCAACTTTTGCAGCACTTAGAAAATGAAACGGAAAGTTATGTTTAAAACAATTCATCTAGCAAAAGACAACATTTAAAAATGCTACAATAGGGTTACTTTAGTTTCCAATAAAACTTTAGTTAAATTCAGCAACTACAACATTTGCATAGTGCTGTAATAGCCCTAAGTTCATTTTAGCCATTTAGTTTTTTTGTATCAACTACAACACTTAGAAATGATGTAATATCCTCTACTTAAGAAATGATTTCATTTTAAAAATGCTGTTAATTAAATTCCAAATTTTCAATAAAATTTCATTAATTAAATTTTTATTTAAACAAATTTTTAACTTATAAAAATCACATTTTCACACTTTAAACTTATCATTTAAATACCTTTTAATTTATGATTTTATAAAGTGAAATTTCACAATAATTATCAAATTTTTAAATAATTCACTTATAAAATAAATGTAATTTTTTGTAACATTTCATTTATTTTACATTTTAAATTTTATTTACCATTTCATAAATTTAATTTAAATTCCATTTTATTTTTCTTAACTTAACCTTTAATATAAAACATTCACATTTTCTAAGTTAAGTTATATTTCAAAATTTCAAATTTTTAACATTTATTTATTAATCATTTAATTATAGAAATCAATATCACTTTAAATCATTTTAAATTCAAATTTTAAATCAATTTATCATATTTTCTTACTTATTTTAATCTCCATCAAAAAAATAAAATCATAAATTCCAAAAGTAACTTATATTTCAAATTCTACTTTACCATTAATTTATTACACTTATTAATTTGGAAAAAAATCAATAATACTTTATAAAATAATTTTTAATTAAATTTAATTCAAAATATCATAATATTTACATTTCAAAATACTTTTAAATTTTAGAAAAATAATATTAACCATGGGTCTGTATATAATTTTCTATCCTAGGTAAAATGATACCGATATTTATCATTTCAATCTGTAATTTACAAGAAAACCCGGGTTCTATTATTTCAAACCTGCAGTCCCAAGTAAAATGAAATAAAAATCGCTCAGGCCTATCATTTCAGCCCATAACGATTTTTCCCTATTCTAAAGTCCATTCGGGTATGTATCATTTCAACCCATAGTAATTCTAATTTACAGGGAACTTGCACTGTGGTAAACTGATATAAATTAATAGAATAGCAATATATAACAGTAACAGATGTATGGAAGGTGTATAAACAGGGGTGAACATCATATGATCATAGCATAGGCAGTTAAAACATGATAATATAATTTAAAGATTCAAATGCTATCAGTTTACTAATTATGTAAGTATAAAATGTCTGGTGAGAAATACTCACCTCTACAAGCTGGAGATAGCACAACCAAACACACAAACAAAGATTCAAAAGGCATGAAAGCATGACTACGACTCAAGTGAGGGGAGAGCCAGAGCTATTATCATGTGCATATGAAACAATACAATATATAGGACATGAATATACAACCCAAATATAACATTAAACAAGCTAGAATTTTATGCACAACAAAGAATCAATCAACTTGCACTTGCTTTCACAAATACTATGCTCGGATATATGGTGATAAGGCACGACCATGTTGGTGAATTTGGTCAGGTATGGAACCATATATGCTCGGCCTAGCTTGGGTATGAAGGTATGGAAGTTTTTATGCATGAAACAAAGGTCAAGGCAACAAAAGGAAATTTTGGCACATCAACAAGGTTCGGCGATGGCTCCAATTGGCACGGCCATGACTGCTGGAGGCTAGGGGATGGTGTGGCAGTGGATTTAGGTTAGGTATAGGCTGGTGGAAGTGGTGCAAGTGGTGGCCGAGAGGTGTGGTGAAGTGGTGGAGCAATTGGAGTTCGGCTATGACATTTTCAAGTGGTGTTTGCTATTTTTTTGTGTGGAGCTTGCATCATAGGGGTCACGGCCAGGTAGGTCAGTGGAGATGGAGGGGTTTTGCTACCAAACAAGGTGGTGGTGTATGAGGAAGCTATGGGCCGAGCAACATAAGTGAAGGCAAGGCATAAAATACATAAAACAAAGAAGAAAAAATGGAAAAAATAAATAAAAGAAACCTTATTAATAAATTTCAAAAATGGAGGCCGAAGTTTTAGAGATGTGAAACAAAATTTTGTGCATGAGAAATGAGATAAGGTCGGCCAATAATGAATGCAAGTGTTGATTTAAAAATGAAAAGGTAAAAAAGAAGGTGAAAAGTCAAAGGCATGTGAAAGGTTATAAACTCTTCAAATTTCCCGTTCCTTTATTCATTTTTAAACACATGAAAAATAAATATAAATAAAATAAAAAAATAAAAAAATAATGTATGAAAAGAAATAAATAAATTTTAGATAAATATAAATAAATTAAGAAAAGTGCTTAAAAATAGAAACTAGGTTTTAAAAATTGTACATAAATACAACAAGCTTTGGAAATATTTTGAAATCACTTTAAAAATATTTAAAATGAAATCTTGAAATAAAAATAAATTTAAAATAATTTCAAAATGAAATAAAGTCAAATTCTAAAAATATTCAAAAATCTAGGGTTGTTACACTCTCCCCCACTCAAACCTTTTCGTCCTAAAAAAGAACGGACAATGAAAATAAAGAAAGCAAGATAGAAAAACAAAATAGTACATGAAACAAATAATTCTGAATTCGAAGCACGAATGCTCTCCTCCATCTCCCAGGTACAATCTCGATCGTCAGTACTCCACTGTACTTTGACCAGACTAATAGCTTTCCTTCGGAGCTGCTTCGTACCTCTGTCGACAATACGAAGTGGCTTCCTCTCGATAGTTAGATTAGGCTCAATATCCAAACTATCAAGAGCAGAAGGCTGCACAATAAGAGATGGATCATGAATTTATCGGCAAAAATGCGAGACATGGAATACATCATGCACTCCAGAAAGCTTCTTGGGCAAATCCATATGGAAAGCCAAAGAACCAACTCTTTTCACAATGCGGAAATGACCAATGAATCTAGGAGAAAGCTTCCCTCTACGACCAAAGCGAACGACATTCCTTAAGGGAGAGACCTTAACGAAAACCTGATCACCAACATCAAACTCCAAACTCCGCCTTCGCCTATTAGCATACTTCTTCTGCCTATCCCGAGCAGCTCTCAACCTCCTCTTAATCTCCTCAACTCTCTCAGAAGCTTCCAAAATCACATCAGGACCAAGAACCAAACTATTACCGGATTCAATCCAACAAGATGGAGATCTATAAGGTCGTTCGTATAGAGCAAAAAACGGAGACATTTTGATACTAGCCTAAATGCAAAGATGGAATGAAATAGATAAAGAGATTAAGATAAGCTTAAAATAGAAGATAAGATTATACCTAATAGCAATTATTGTAGGTGAATTCGACAAGATGGAGATGATCTTCCCAAGATCCTCCATAATCAAGCACACAAGCACGAAGAAGATCCTCAAGAATCTGATTCACTCTTTCCGTTTGACCGTCGGACTGTGGATGGTAAGCAGTGCTCAGATTCAGATGAGTACCCAAAGATTCGTGAAAAGCTTTCCAAAACTGACTGGTAAAGATAGGACTACGATCACAAACAATACTGAGAGGAACACCATAGAGACGAACGATCTCTCTCATGTAGATCTCAGACAAGCTAGACTTGACCGGAATGAAATGAGCAGACTTGGTCAGTCTATCCACAATAACCCAGATACTCTCATTATCCCTCCGAGTCCTCCGTAAACCATCGATGAAATCCATGGAAACCTGTTCCCACTTCCAATTGGGAATCTCAAAGGGCTGTAACAAACTAGAGGTCTTTTGGTGATCGGCTTTGACCTGCTGACAAGTCGCACACCGACTAACAAAGATAGAGATATCCCTCTTCATCCCCTTCCACCAATAAAGCCTCTTCATATCCTGATACATCTTCGACACACCAGGATGAATAGAAAGCCTGGATCAATGATTCTCCCAAAGCAACTCCTGCCTCAATCCATCAACATTCGGGACACAAATCTTGCCATCAATCCTCAAAATCCCTCTATCATCGATCTGAGCTTCACTACCACTACTACCACCACCACCAACCCTACTACAAACAATCTCCTTCATCAATCTTAGCATCCCATCCTCATCCTATTTAGCAATGATACGATCCAGAAGAGGAGAAGAAGAAACAACAAGCTGACACAATGAAGCCTTCTTCCGACTCAAAGCATCGGCCGCAACATTAGCTTTACGGGGAGTATAGCTAATATCGAGGTCGTAAGAAGCCAGAAACTCAAGCCAACAAACTTACCTCTGATTCAAATCCTTTTGGGGGAAGATATATCTCAAAGACCGATGATCGGTGAAAAGCTCAAACTTGGTTCCTAGAAGATGATGCCTCCAAAGCTTCAAAGCAAAGACAACAGCAAGCAACTCTAAATCATGAGCAGCGTAATTTGCCTCATGGGTTTTCAACTGATGGCTGGCATAGGCAATGACCTTACCATCCTGCATGAGAACATCACCCAAACCCTCATGGCTAGCATCAGTATATACCGTCAATCCCTCACTTCCATTCGAAACGGTAATAACTGGTGCAGAAGTTAGCTTGCTCTTTAACTCATTGAATGCAGCTTCACACTTCTTATCCCAAATGAACCTAGCATTCGAACGAGTTAAAGCAGTGAGAGGTGCAGCAATCCAAGTAAAATTCTCAATGAATCTCCGGTAGTAAACGGCAAGGCCCATAAAACCATGAATATCAGATGGAGTCTTTGGAGTTTCCCAATCCTGTAACAGAATAGGGAGAACATAAGGACAACCAAAAAGATAGAATTATTAAATGATAAACGAAAGAGAGGAAAGAAAGCTTACATTAATTGCGGCGATCTTGACTGGATCAACAGAAACTCCATTACCAGAAACAATATGCCCGAGAAATTGGATTTCATCCTTCCAGAAATGGCATTTAGAAAATTTAGCCTTCAACTGATGATTTCTGAGAGTCTCCAACACAGATTTCAAATGCGACTCATACTCTTCCTTGGTCTTAGAGAATACAAGGATATCATCAACAAAGACTAGAACAAATTTATTAAGCACATCACAAAAGACACGATTCATCAAATCAACAAAGAAAGCAGGAGCATTAGTCAAACCAAAAGGCATGACTAACCATTCATAAAGCCCATTCTCAGTGCGGTAAGCAGTCTTGGGAATGTTATCCTCGGCAACCTTGAGTTGATAAAAACCAGTGGCAAGATCAAGCTGAGAGAAAATAGTGGCACCATAAAGATAATCAAACATATCATTGATACGAGGCATTAGATATTTGTTTTTCATAGTGAGCTTGTTCAGCTCCCTATGATCAACACACATACGCAGAGAACCATCGGACTTGGTGACAAAAACCACATCTGCTCCCCATTCAGAAAAGCTAAGCCTACTCAGACCTTTGGAAGCTAAGTCCTCAATTTGTTTCCTTAACTCAACCTTCTCTCAGGATGCCATTCTTCTAGGAGGAAGAACAACAGGTCGAGCACCAGAAATAAGATCAATCCAAAAATCAATTTTCCGCTTAGGAGGCAAAGAAGTAACATCACCAAATATATTGGGATATAGTCTGACCACAGGAGTCGAATCAAGATCACTGGGAGAAGAATCCAGAGAATAAATAAAACTGCCAACAAAATCCTGAGGCATGTGGCACTGAATAATCAAAGAATCACCCTTATCTCCGACAAGAGTGGCAATTCTGGATTTGCAAGAGATACGGTCATCATGATTCCTCAACCAATCTTGACTAAGCAATAAATCAAAAGCATCGAAGCCCAAACAATAGAAATCATTAGAAAAACAATAACCAGAATGGAAGAGTTTCACTCCTCGACGAATCCTATTAAGGTTGGTGGTTCCTCCGATGGGATTAGAAACACATAAAGGAATAGAAGCATACCTAGGAGAAAGGAGATGCTCGAACTTATCACACAAATTAACAGAAATAAAACTATGGGAAGCTCCAGTATCAAACAACACACGAACAGGATGATGAAATAAAGTAAATGTACCCTGAAGAGTACCTTGGTCATCACTAGGAGTAGAAGCAGATGGAGGAACTCGAGAAGATGCAGATGAGACATCAAATATGCCAGAAGGCTTACCCTTCTGCTGGATAGGGCAATCCTTCCTAAAATGACCAGGATGGAGACAGATATGACAGAGATCATGCCTAGCCAATGGAGCAGGTGGAGGAACAGCAGCATCGGATAAAGTAGGACAACTATTGGCATATTGTCTCTTCTGATCACATCTAAATCAAGTGATAGGGTAAAGATCAATAGGTTGCCTCTGAGAAGGAACAGATGATGAAGATCCTAAATCAGGACGCTTGTGCAAATTCTTCTTCTGCCGATGATAATTAGGCTTTCTCTTCCTAGAATTAGCAGAGGAAGACTGAGACGAAGGAGCACCAGAAGCAGCAGGACCCTTAGAAGTAGGCTTCTCATATCGAATAGCTATATCCATGAGCTGGGTAAAAGTGCTATGAACATGAGCAATGAGACGACTATAATACTCAGGACGAGCAGCAGCAATGAACTTCTCATTCTTCTTGAGAGGAGTGTCTATCAGACTAGGACCGAACTTGGAAAGTTCATTGAACTTCCTCCCATACTTATCAAAAGACATGCTACCCTGCTTGAGATCCATAAGTTCACGATAAAGCTGAGATTTCCCGGCTTCGGGCATCCATTTTGCCACACAAGCCTCCTTGGAAAAGAGATACAGAAACAAACTTAAGATAGATTTAAAGGAAAAGGAAAATTAGGAACAAAATTCAAGATAACACAAAGGATACCTAAACTGCTCTTAAGTAATATCAGCTTCGACAGTGTTAGCCGTAACAAACTCCCACTAATCTAGGGCAGCCTCATGCAACTGCCAAGCTGCTAATTGATGCTTCTGGGCATCAATAATCTTAAGATTAGTAAATATCCTCTCTAGACTCAACAACCACTGTTGAGCCTCAATGATGCTCTCTGAACCGGTGAATGGGGTTCCACTAAGTTGAGCGAATTCCTTACAGAGAACAGTGAATCTAACACGAACAACAGGCTGAGGAGTTGGGGCAATACCACGACCCCTACCTCTGGCATTTCCTCGATCCATCCTGAAAAATCAAGAATGAATTTAGGACAAGGATAAAGAGATGACAAAGATAAGATAAGATAAATTCACATGGATGAATATCCTAATGAAAGAAAATACTAACAGGGTAGATACGAAAGAAAGGAAGCTAGAAAACATTTGAAAAATCCTTTTAAAACAAGAAAAATTTTGTATCAAAATAATCTTTGAAAATCCTTTTAAAAATCATTTTGAAAAATCTTTTTATACTTATTCTCTCACAAAAATATGATTCTGAGATTGATTTCACTCATTCTAGGGTATTTCTACCCTATCTCTAATGAGTTTTTGCTCCGCAGGCTATGGTTTGCCTAAAAACCAAAGCTCTGATAACCAACTGTGACAACCCCTTATTTCATACCATTCAAATCGACAATAATCCACACATGTCGGACTTGAATGATGCAAAATAACAGATTGTAAATAAATTTGGAGAAAATGAAATCAATCACACAGAATCACAGACACAGAAATATTAGAATAACTCGCAGCGGAATATAAAATACCATAGTAGTTCATGAAGCTACTATAACAAAGTCTCAAAACAAATACATAATATCAGTCTGAAAACAACATTATAGAAATCCCAAATACATAGAAGTTCACTAATACATGAGATAAACTAGAACAGTTGAAACCGAAATAGATATATAAATAGATAAACAGAATCTCCAGCAAAGACCAGCTCCAGAAAGAGAATCCAAAGCTGTGAATACTCAGGCTGACCCGAGCGTAAAGCGAAACACAAAACACTCGAGTCAGGACATATATATACTTATATAATGTAAACCAACTCAAGTGAACTATAATAAGATACAAGTAACTTAAAGGATGCTTGAAACCGCCCATCCTCTAAGGATCCATTAAACTATTTACTATGTAGTAATATTGCGCTATTATAATAATGTCTACAGCAAAATAAACTTACTTTAAAATAGCGTCGAAGGGTTACCCATAAAGCCCCCAACACTTAATAGTCCTAGTAGTCCTTCCAGTATCAGTATATCTCCAGATCGGGAGACTACCCTAAATACTCCATGGGCTACGGGAGATAAACAAACTCGTAGTAAAGCTCGCTATGGTAGGTGACAAGGCACACGAGGCAACGCCAGTGTAAATATACCAATTACGCTTTTGGGTTGGTGGTAACACATAGCAGCCACTACCGCCCACCTCGAGCCACACTCCAAAAATCAAAGGGGTGCACCTAATCAATCACAAAAGTAATACAATAGTATCAAAGAAGTGTGTCCGATCGGAGGAGCTACCTCACTTGGCCTGTCGATCGCTCCTGTTTTAGCCACCTTAAGCCAACTCACGGGAGTCGGGTCCACATTCATACCATAATAGGATCGTCGCCACCATCCTACTTCATTTTGGAATCTCCACCGCGTACACAGTGTTAAAGTGGTTTTTGGTATCGACGGAGAGTATGTCCATATCCGTTCCTGGTCTCTTTAACAACCAATCGTTATTATAGCCCGTGGTTATAATTTAAAAATGATATTTGTATTTCAAAATTTAAATATCATTTCACAATTCAATATCATTTTAAATCCATTTCAAAATATCAAAATATCGTATGTTTTTTCCAACCACATTCAATTTGTTTAATTTAAATATCATTCCAAATCAAAACAGTGAAATTTCAACTTTTGTAGCACTTAGAAAATGCTACGGAAAGTTATGTTTAAAACAATTCATTTAGCAAAAGACAACATTTAAAAATATTGTAATAGGTTTAATTTAGTTTCCAATAAAACTTTAGTTAAATTCAGCAACTACAGCACTTACAAAGTGCTGTAATAGCCCTTAGTTCATTTTAGCCATTTAGTTTATTTGTATCAACTACAGCACTTAGAAATGTTGTAATATCCTCTACTTAAGAAATGATAGCATTTTAAAAATGCTCTTAATCAACTTCCAAATTTTCAGTAAAATTTAATTAATTAAATTTTTATTTAAACAAATTTTTAACTTATAAAAATCACATTTTCACACTTTAAACTAATCATTTAAATATCTTTTAATTTATGATTTTATAATGTGAAATTTCACAATAATTATCAAATTTCAAATAATTCACTTATAAAATAAACGTAAATTTTTATAATATTTCAATTATTTTACATTTTAAATTTACTTTACAATTTCATAATTTAAATTCCATTTTATTTTTCTTAACTTAACCTTTAATATAAAACACATTTCACATTTTCTAAGTTAATTTATATTTCAAAATTTCAAATTTTAAACATTTATTTATTAACCATTTAATTTATAGAAATCAATATCACTTTATAAAAAAAATTAAATTCAAATTTTAAATCAATTTATCATATTTTCTTACTTAATTTAAACTCAATTAAAAAAATAAAATCATAAATTCCAAAAGTAACTTATATTTCAAATTCTACTTTACCATTAATTTATTACACTTATTAATTTGTAGAAAATCAATAATACTTTATAAAATAATTTTTAATTAAATTTAATTCAAAATATCATAATATTTACATTTTGAAATACTTTCAAAATTTTAGAAAAATATATATTAACCACGGGTTTGTATATAATTTTCTATCCTAGGTAAAATGATACCGATATTTATCATTTCAATTCGTAATTTACAAAGAAAACCTGGGTTCTATCATTTCAAACCCGCAGTCTCAACTAAAATGAAATAAAAATCGCTCAAGCCTATCATTTCAGCCCATAACAATTTCTCCCTATTCTAAAGTCCGTTCGGGTATGTATCATTTCAACCCATAGTGATTTTAATCTACATGAAACTTGCAGTGTGATAAACTGATATAAATAAACAGAATAGCAATATATAATAGTAACAGATGATATGACGGGTGTATAAATAGGGGTGAACATCATATGATCATAGCATAGGTAGTTATAACATGATAATATAATTTACAAATTCAAATGCTATCAGTTTACTAATTATATAAGTATAAAATGTCTGGTGAGAAATACTCACCTCTACAAGCTGGAGATAGCATAACCAAACACACAAACAAAGATCACGAAAGCACAACTACGATTCAAGTGAGGGGAGAGCCAAAGTTATTATCTTGTACATATGAAACAAAACAATATATAGGACATTAATATACAACCCAAAATATAACATTAAACATGCTAGAATTTATGCACAACAAAAAATCAATCAACTTGGACTTACTTTCACAAATACTATGCTCGGCCATATGGTGATAAGGCACGACCATGGTGGTGAATTTGGTCAAGTATGGTTCCATATATGCTCGGCCTAGCTTGGGTATGAAGGTATGGAAGTTGTTATGCATGAAACAAAGGTCAAGGCAACAAAAGGCAATTTTGGCACATCGACGAGATTCAGCCATGGCTCCAATTGGCACGGCCATGACTGGTGGAGTCTAGGGGATGGTGTAGCAGTGGCTTTGGGTCAGGTATAGGCTGGCGGAAGTTGTGCAAGTGGTGGCCGAGAGGTGTGGTGAAGTGGTGGAGCAATAGGAGTTCGACTATGACATTTTCAAGTGGTATTTGCTATTTTTTTTGTGGATCTTGCATCATAGTGGTCACGGCCAGGTAGGTCAGTGGAGATAGAGGGGTTTTGCACCCAAACAAGGTGGTGGTGAAGGAGGAGTCTATGGGTCGAGTAACATAACTGAAGGCAAGGCATAAAATACATAAAACAAAGAAGAAAAAATGGAAAAAAAATGAAAGAAACCTTACCAATAAATTTCAGAAATGGAGGCCGATGTTTTAGAGATGAGAAACAAAATTTTGTGCATGAGAAATGAAATGATATGAGGTTGAAGAAATGAGATAAGGTCGGCCAATAATGAATGCAAGTATTGATTTAAAAATGAAAAGGTAAAAAAGAAGGTGAAAAGTCAAAGGCATGTGAAAGGTTATAAACTCTTCAAATTTCCCATTTCTTTATTCATTTTTAAACACATAAATAAATAAAATAAAAACAAAATAATATATGAAAAGAAATAAATAAAATTTAGATAAATATAAATGAATTAAGAAAAGAGCTTAAAAATAGAAACTAGGTTGTAAAAATTGTAAATAAATACAATAAGCTTTGGAAATATTTTAACATCACTTTAAAAATATTTAAAATGAAATCTTGAAATAAAAATAAATTTAAAATAATTTCAAAATGAAATAAAGTCAAAATTTAAAAATATTCAAAAATCTAAGGTTGCTACAAAATGAGACATGCCGCCTAGCATTTTATATGTTATACCCCTATTCCAAATGCAATAGAACTAATGTAGAGACCTAATTCGATCATATGTAGAAGATAGCTTTTTGAACCCAATTATTATATAGATTTCTAAAATTAATTTCTATTCTTTTTGATCTCGCATGACCAAACGATATGTATGATTGCCATGAAATTAGTTTCGTCAAATTCCAAGAAAGTTCCCCAAAATGACAATTTCACGGATTTAGACATAATTTTATATTTAATTATCGATATTTATTCGATTTATTTATATTTGTTAATAAATTTAAAAATTGAATTCACCAGTATTATTTATTAATTAAAAGGAGTTAAATGAAATTATTAAATCCATTTAATTAATATTTAATTCATAATTCATATATTTGAGCATTCCTTATATAGAATTATAATTTAAATAATTTTTCAAAATCCAATTATTTAAATATATAGAATTTAAACATTTAAGGTCAAATAACCAAAATTTTGGGTTGTTACAATCCTTGCTTAGAAACTCGAAAATGAACGCCGATGATGCGGAAATCATCATACATAATTATTTTCCAATGACTGAAGTGAGTCCAATGCTTTCTATTTTCTTTAAATCCCATTTTAAAATATTTCTAACCAAAGTATTTGCTGAACAATACAATTATTATTTTTCCACCATTGAAAAAATTCAAATCAATGGAATTTTAAATTCTCAAATTTCTTATTTTAAATCCATTTTCATTTATAAATCATATTTATAAATATACTTATACATTTTCAATTCCTTTCCATTTATAAATCACAATTATAATTCTTATTTATATAATCTCACTTCTTATGTAATATCATTTCACAAATGTCAATTTTTTTAATTACAGTCAATACTCTATAATTCATATTTATAAATTCACTTTCTTAGATAACCCATTTTATAAATGTTTATCTTTTGTTTAGATCATAACAATAACAACTCTTATTGGAACAACAAACAACAATTGATAATAATCAAATATTATCATTCACTAACAACCAAACATACCATATATACTACATAATTATTGAAAAAATATTCCTTTATATATAATCTATTATTTAGGTAAAATTATTTCACTTACCAATTCTCAAAATAATATTGTGTCGATTTGCCTTGTTTAAGTGTTTAGAAATCTTATCGATATCATGGCGTCCCACGTACCGACTAGAATTCATAAGCTACTCAATAGATAAATTAACACAATATAAAACTTTTCTATAATCACAAAAAATACGTGCTCATATATATACACTCAAAACTCATAATAAGGCATTCCACTACCTTATCTCTCAATGAGTTGCCCCACCAAAGCCAAGGTTCTCGCTTAATTTTGCGCTCTGGTACCAAGTAAAATGACCCGCCAATCCACAATTAAAGCCGATAATAAATCACATACGTCCAACCCAAATCGAAGGGAAAGATAAATGGTTATGGGAAAGAAAGAAAAAAGAAGAGGAGAAGCGAATAAGAAACTTAAACAACATGGAATCTCATAATCGTGGCGGAACAACATGTAATATCAATGATCTTTATAAAAGAGAAACTATATACACATACATCAATCAAAGTACAAGAACAAATTACAATCATTAGCATGAATAGTTATAACAACTATCCTCACAAACGCTAATGATTTCAGCAACAAAGCAATGGAAAGTAAACATATACGTGAATACGACTTGAAGACCTCTAACTCGCTTGAGCTCTAATGCATCCAAAACAATTTGTAGATATTCTCGGTCTGACCAGAGTAGTATAATAAAAATAACACTCGAGTCAGTCTGGTAAACCAGCATGAGAAAAACACAGTTGGACTTTTAAAGTTATCAAATTCTTTCCAAAATAAAAGTATCTCGTAAGAGCATGCCGCACATAAACATGTACGGATCTTACCTTACGATAACCAAAACATTTTTATAGAAAATCCTTTGATATTATAATAATGTCTAGAATACAAATACTTATTAATCATAGCCGAAATTGTTACATTATTAAATTCCAACAGATTAGGTTGTGCAATCAAAACCGTAAAGTCACGTATTGGAGATTGGATTCCATACTATGACAAGGTTTGGAATCACCTTCCGATAGTGCATCTCTAGATAAAATGCAACACGGTCTGATAAGAACATCTTGTATCCCTGCCATAAAGGACTGGCCTACCACTTGACTAGATTAATGGGCCCTGAAGCATACATGAGTAGATACTAATCGAGCTAGATTTGGAATGACCATACCCTGATGGTGGCGACCCACTTAGCCCTACTGCATGCTCGATTTTTGTCATTTCCCGATTGATGAGGCTCGACGTTACATTTTGCCTTTATATAGAACTATCCTCTTGGAATACTAATATTTCCCTTATGCACACGAATCACCCAAGCACACGAAGGACCCAACTCGATGTTGACTTATTCATGTCGTTGCCATGCTAAAGCTTCTCCGAGAATCACCTCGACCACCCCTAACTTGCCTACATCATCCTCTTCCAATTTCCTAAGGTTCGAACCTCTACGTCATCGTTGAGCACCGGTATTCCACCAAGAGTTGTCGTGACCTCCATCAAGAATTGCCACCGCCTTAATTCGAAATAGCCAAATCTAACCATCCACATCGTTCATCTCATCATCGCCGTCAACTTTGCAGTTGGGACCTCGAGCTGATATTGCCTCTAGTGGCGATGGTGACTTATGGTCGTTGGATTGTGAGAGGGTTTTAAATTCAAATTTAAAAAAATGAACCAACTTCTAGCAAAACACGATTTTATATAGGGGAGAATGGTATGGCTGGGCAGAGGTAAGTATACTATAGGTGTGGGCTAATGTTTGGAGAGTATGGGTGAATGAATATATATATATATATATAATTAGAAGATATCCGGCTTTATACGTCCGAAAATCTCGAACTCCAATCGAGGCATGTCACCTGGCATTCTATAAGTAATAACCCTATTTCGAGCATAATAGAACTAGTCTCGATATCTAATTCGATTATATACAAAAAATGGCTTTTCAAATCCAATTATATTATATAAATTCATGAAATTAATTTCTACGCGTTTAAAGTTCGAACGACCAAACAATACGTCCGATCATCATGAAATTCG
Organism: Allium cepa; assembly: GCA_030765085.1. Classification (NCBI taxonomy): domain Eukaryota; kingdom Viridiplantae; phylum Streptophyta; class Magnoliopsida; order Asparagales; family Amaryllidaceae; genus Allium; species Allium cepa. Next base: position 402,025,290 of record CM060929.1, on the reverse strand, counting down.
ACGACATACTATAATTCAGTATTAAAGATCCAACGGAATCGATTTCGTCAAAATCTGAGACTGTGTCTCAGATCAATAATTTAACATGTTAATTAAAACAAGTTATTCCAAAAATCTATTTAATCACTATTAGTTCTATTCTAAAAGTTTATTATCTTTATTCTTATTTAAACAAAATTTAAATCAACTTTCGAAATCATTTTCATTCATATTAAATTCAAGTTTCACTAATTTAAATAACTCTAAATATTCAACCCTCATATTTAAAATTTTAACCGTTTAACTTATAAAATTAACTTTTTAATATTTAAAATCAATTAAATATTCCAAATTCAAATGACTGAAACTCTGGGTCGTTACATAACATAAGAGAACCATCTGAACCAACTGAAAATAAACTTAAGTGTTGTTACATCAATCTTAAATAACACTTCATGGTACATAGTTCAACATAGTTACAGTACGTACTAAAATAGCATATAACTAATAAGTTAGATAAATTATTTTAATCCAACGGTCTCCATTATCACCATCTTACGCTAAGCATTCCCTAACCTTGTCAACCTATCATAGATAGGGAAAAAAATGGAAATATAGAGGGGGCAGACATAAACTAATGAGATGAGAATCTTTTTAACAAATGTTTTAAAAGAATTAATTATAGAACTGAATGTGTTGAATGACTTGGTATGAATATTGATACGTTTGGTTTGATTGCAAGATTAACTGTGGTGGTTCGTGAAGCAATCTGTCATCTACAACCGTTTTGATCCTACGTCTCAATTGACGCAGAAATTCTCAATGTAGGAAACGATGGATTGTTATGGTAAAATATGATATAATAATGTATAAAGAAATCTATTTTTAACTACACTTTCAAAAATCATAGTGGAAGAAGATAAACTATAATATAACAAGAGAATTATCTGAACCAATTGAAAATAAACTTGTGTTATTACATCAATCTTAAATGTAACTTCATGGTACGTAGTTTAGCATAGTTACAATAAGTTCTAAAATAGAAGAAAACTAATAAGCGATATAATTATTTAAACCCAACTACCTCCTCATCACTGTCTCACGTCAAGAATTCCCAAATCTCTATCAACCTATCATATATAGATAGAAAATGGAAATATATATGGGTTCAAACATAAGCTAGTGAGTGAGAATATATATCTAAGCATATGACACCAACATGCTAATAAATATTTTTATAGATTACTTTTACAATCAACAACTCAATGTTATTTATCAATATCAATTAGTCTGTCATTCATATCATTTTGACAGGATTATGTCCATAATATACAATATAATTAGAAGCATAATATAATATCCATATTGATACGCTTTACATATATTCAACATATCATATTATATTAATTCTTCCCGTAATATGCTTTAAAATATTACTTTACTCTTATAACTTTTTCTTTCTAATGATACATGTAGGCTATGGGATGTTCAAATACATTAATGCGGAATGGATCTTAATACCACTGGTATACTAGAAGGGGATGAATAGTGTATATCAGCTACCTAAGAGTTACTTGTGGATTTTAAAGTTATTTATTTAGACAGGTAACAAAATCACAAACAAAGATAAATAAACAGATAATAGATGCAAAGTAAAAGCAATAAGAGTATCAAACATCGAAAATTAGTATACATTTTGAAATAAATGAGGAATAAGATATGACTAATGAGGGACTAATTAAAATCCAAATATAAATTATCTAATGTTGTGTGATCTTCAAATCTTACAGAATGAGAATGACAAAGTGTAACAATACATAAATTAATAATTAATTAATAATGTATTAATTACAATATATAAAGGTTAATTGATTTAACTAAGGAATAAAATAAGAGAATGATTGAATTAAACAAGGCAAATAATTGGAGCACATTTAATTACTTGTTGTGCATATGTGAATAGTAATAGGAAATTATTAAATGAAGATATAGGGAGTTAAGTTAAAATGAAATGTAACTAAATATGATAATTCAATTTAAATGAAATATAACTAAATACGGCTATAGATATGTAAGTAGAAAATTTAGTATTTGAACAAAAGATATCTTATGATAATGATAATTAAATTTCGTCGAATGAATAAATGGAAAATATAAACATTTGAACGAAGGATATTTTTATTAAGGAAAATAAATTAGTCAAGGAAATATTGAATATGGAAGATCTTATATTAAAGGTAATTGCGTTATTAATTTTGGCTTAATATAATGGGAATCCATTTAAATACATGAATAATGAAAATTTGGCTGTTGAATTGGGCCAAACATAGCAAGGTAAACATGTAAGTTTTGAAAAAATTATTCCATTTTAGATTTTATTGGGCCTATGAATCTAAATCTATTTAGATCCGATCTAAATTAATTTTAAATAAAATCAATATTTTATTTTATTTGAACAAAAGATATCTTATAATATAATATAACATGCATATCATATGTACATGTGTGTACGTGTATGTGTAGCATATATAGTGTATATGGTTTAACATGTCCATGTGTAAGTGCTGAGATTTACACCGCAATGGACATATTAGCCCTTACATATTCATATGTGTTGTCTAATATATACATACATACACACACACATAAATACATACATACATACATACATATGTATGTATGTTTGATATTACAATATGAAATAATTTTACACATTAATATAAATAATCTTGAATTTATATTAAGATTTAAATTTCAAATTTCAGATCCAGATCTACAAAAAATATCTGCTTATTTCACTTAAGTAATATATTGATTTCCTAAATAACTATGTATATATTATATATATTTCAAAAATGTTTTTTTTCATCAGAATATATATACATATAATTTTAAATACATATTAAATTAATTTTTAAATTAGTTATAAAATAAACATATATACATTTAATATTAAAAAACATTTAAGTAAATATACATAAACATATTCATATTTGGTAGAATTATGTTTGATAAAATAATTTTATTATTATTAAAATCTGTGTGATTTTAAATCTGTTTTGTTTTTAATTAAAGATTTCCATATGGAAATCATAAAAAATTATTTACAAAAAACAAACATAAAACCTATACATAATTTTTAAATATTTGTATGTATATTTTATTATTTTATAAGCATGTATATACTATGTAAAAAATAGATTTTATACTAAAACAAGTATACACACAAACGGTCTAAATATAAGTTATATTATTTTTTTAATTTCTGAAAATAAATTATGTATACAAATTAACAAATTGTATGTATACATTTATACACTAATATAATTATTTTTTAAAATCAATTTTTTTAATTTTTTTAAAGTATTAATTAATTGCAAAAATGAAAAATAAGTTATTTTGCTGGTGGAATAATATATGTAAACATGTATACATATTTTTTTTATTACACACACATGCACATATATATTCATCTAATGTTGATAGCACAGATATATGTGGATCTGTGATAATATACATATAAAATAGAGCAGAAAAAGAACTTGATAAATAAATATATAGATATCCAAATGCAAATCGAATAATTACCATACTATGGACTAGTTGTAATACGCCAAAGCATTTAATCGATGAACTCCTTGGATATGTATCCAACCTTCTAGAAAGATCTACCAGATTGAAAGTATCAACCATCGATATGTTGATTATATTTAAATTTTTGTTTAATATGTTTGAGAAAATGGAGGATAGTGGAGAGGGAGGCGGCCAGAAATATGATAGTGGAGCTTAAAATTAGAGAGTAGGAAAAATAAGGTTTAAGGTGTTTGAATAATGGAGATATGGAGGAGCAAAAAAGAGAATCTAGATCCACATTCTCCTCTTACTATTTCCAACCTTTTGAATCATATTCAATCCCCTCCCTGGCCTACCACTTATGTAGTTAAAATGCTTAGCGATGAAGGTTCAAAAAGCATCAGCGAAGATGAAGTAGGGATATAGCGAAAAATAACAGAGGGGAAAAAAGCTTAATTGGATATAAAACCAAATATTTAAAGTTAATTTATTATCATTCTCACCTCATTTGTGTATGAAAAAGCAATATTGATTTGTGTAGTCCAGATTTGTTGACTATAATAAGTTTCTTACTTAATTGAGCATTTGGGCGTTAAATTAGGTTTTTACCCAAACTTTGTTGATTTGGTTTAAAAGTGAGTTTGTCAAATCAACCATTTTATATTAATGTTGCTAAAGCGGATGCTAAAAAGCCTTGATTTAGTGAGTGTAGTGAAAAATAGCGGTACTTAAAATGGATCTACTATTTAATAGCGCTAAATTTAAAAAGCATATTGGTCGAAGAGCGCTATTGCTATAGCAGGGATTTTTTCTTGCTTTAACGGGGCTTTAACTGCATAGCTGGCTAATATATTCCCATATTTAGGCCTCCAAATTGCTTCGAAACCCGATCAATAAATATGCACTTAAATCTAATTTAAACGCACATCCATATATTATATCGATACATGTCTACATAACTTTTATATATGCACTATTTAATACTGATCGACACAAATTAAATAAAAATTTATAATTAATATTTCATAAATATCAATTAATTTAATTAATCCATAATAATTATAATTAATTAAATCAGGTGGTGAGAGGAGTATTCAATGATTCAGTTGGGTGACTCTTCAGTGTAAATTCGGTCAGCAATTAATATCGAACAATTCGAATATTAACATTGACAAATCATCTTAGCTAGTGTTGTGAAATTACGGCCTAATTTGTCTTTATATAACTTTGGTTTACTTATTTAACCATTACTCGATAATGACAATTACTTATACCAATTCTCTTCATTAAAGATGTATCACATTAGGATTTATGGAATTTGGTAATGGCCAAAGTTCCAATATCGTCCATATTCAACTTTATAGTCCAAACATAAAGCCCTTGCTTCAATAACAACAATTATTAGTAGACGCACTACTCTAGTAAGAGATTTTGACTTTGGGGTGACTTCAATTGACCGTGATACTAACCTCAATAACCGAGGAGATGAATCCTCTATTATATTGTCTTTCACTTCTAATGCTTCCACTCAACCCTACTATAGTCGTTCAATGGATGTCGTGCCATGATCTAACTATCACGAAGCGAAGTTTCCACATTTAAGCTCAATAGTAATCTCAAGTTAAAAGAATTGTGTAATATTGTCACATCAATATTTTTTGTTTGACCTCAGCCATATTAACCAATAGAAAACTATAAGTGAGAATAACTATCAGAACGTAACCCTTTGGTGCCCCTAACAGTAATGAGTGATACACTGCCCAACCGTGGAGAAAATTATGTACTCTAGTGTCAATGGATGCATTGATATTCTGTCTCGATACATCTTGACTAGGAGTATTTAAAATGACGTGTTTTATTACATATTGTGACAAAATACTCATTATCACAACAATTGTGATTACTATCTAGAACATACCATGTAAGATTCTTCTGTTAAATGTACTTAAATTAAATAATTAATTATAACAAGCATGTAAAAGAAAAAACACCTTTTATTTTGAACGAGTTTTACTACAGGGTTAATAAATTATAATAAATAACAGAATTGCCCCTAGGGCATACCCCTAACTCTATCAATCTCCTACTTGCACTTTGAGCCTATTATAGAATTTGAATCTCATCCTTTCAATCAGCTTGATCAGAGCCAACCGACCTAGTCCCTTCGTTAATGGATCTGCTATGTTGTCCATGGTATCAACTCTTTGTATCACGACCTCTTCCTTCTCAACGAATTATTTAATTAGGTGGAACTTTCGAAGAATATGTCATGATTTCTTATGTGCTCTAGGCTCCTTTGCGATCTGCATCACTGCATTGTTGTCACAAATAATGCCATTGAATTTTTTGGATAGGGAATCACACTGAGATCATTTAAAAACTTGTGCATCTACAGCGCTTCTTTAGTTGCTTCATTGAGGGCAATATACTTGGCCTCGATCGTGGAATCAACTATCGTTTCCTCTTTGGAAAATTTTCAACTGATAGCCCTACCATTAGTCATAAAAACATTACCCGACATTGAATTACTATCGTCGATATCATTATGAAATTTGGAGCCATTGTACAACTTCATAAGGAGGTCTCTATTCCCATATATCAGGAATATGTCCCTGGTATATCATAAATACTTTAGTATAAACTTAACGGTCATCCAATGCTTTTCTTTAGGATTTGATTAGCACCAGCAAATGCATCCTGATGCGTATACTTCATCCGGTCTAGTACATGGCATAACATACATTATAGAACCGATTGTCGAAGCATATAGTATTATCTTTATAAGTTCTTTCTCCTCGTCAGTATAAGGAGTGTCCTTTTTTGAAAGGATGACTCCAGAATGCATTTGAACATTTCCCTGCTTGGAATTCTCCATACCAAAAATTTTTACTACGGTATCTCTATACGGGATTGGGAAAATCTCGACAGTCTATTAGATTTTTCTCTATAAATTTTATACGTAGTATATAGGCTGCTTCTCCTTAATTTTTCACTAAGAAGTTATTGGAAAGCCAAGCATTCACTGAATGTTATAACAAAACATCATTGCCAATCAACAGAAGATCATCAACATATAACACCAAGAATACGATATCATTTCCTTATTCCTTTTGCTATACACACGCTTCCTCTATATTCATATAAAATCTAAACAATTTGATCCCTTTATCAAAACACTTATTCTAACTCTTTGAAGCTTATTTAAGTCCATAAATGGACTTTAACAACTTACAAGCTTTACCCTAGCTACAAATGATCTCGAAACAATTGGGCAACGACACATAGACAGTCTCTTTTAAATCACTATCCAGAAATGCTGTCTTCGTGTCCATTTCCATATTTGTAGTCATAGAATACACCAATAGCTAGCATTATCTGAATGGACTTAAGCATTGCTGCAAGCGAAAATGACTCATCATAATAAATACCTTGAATTTGACAAAATCCTTTTGCAACTAGCCTTGCTTTATAAGTCTCCACAGTCCATCGACATTTAGCTTTAAAAAAATTCTTTAACAGTCGATGGGTTTTATCCCTTTGGGTATGCTTGACAAAAATCCACACTTTGTTTTAATGCATGGAATCCATCTTAGATTTCATTGCTCCAAGCCAGAGTGTAGACTCTTTACTCTACAATCCTTGTTGGAATGATAGAGGAGTGTCATTATATAAGACACAGTCCTACTTATCACCATCAATGAGAAGACCGTAGTATCTATTTGTTGCACGAGATTCCCTACTAAGCCTTTTAATAGGTTGTGTGTATTCATATACAGGTGAACTTTGTTCACTCACTGGTTCAGTCTCTATGTTAGTTTCTCGGATCTCATCCAAGTCTATAACTTCGTTGTTAATTTCTTTTAACAAAAATTCATTTTCTGAAAAGATAATGTGTGTGTGGAAACAATAACATTTTGTTCCATTTTGTTGTAGAAAATATATCCCAGAGTTGGGATATCCTATAAACTTTCACAAGGCTGATATTGCCACAAGCTTATTGGGACCAATGTTATAATGTGGGATGCACAAGTACACATACCTTTGAATAATTGAAGTGGGGTTTCTTCTAATGCATATATAATATAGCATCTTAGGCATATATTTAGTGGTAATACATTCAACATACGCACTACAGTTTCGAGCGCATATTCCTAATGGGACAGATATAACTCCACCTTACTCATAATGAAACAACCATATATAACAAAGTTCATTTCACTCCAAAAGACTGTTGTGTTGCAGATTATATGTTGGAGTAACCTAAGAGATAATCCTATTATATTTTAAGTACAATTAGACTTCTTGTCCAACGTACTCGTCTCTGTGAGCAGATCAAATTTTTTCTCTTTCGGTTCGCCTGATTTTGGATGTAACAGCCCGCAAATCCGTACCCCTTGAGTCAACAATATTCTACATCAATTAACTCAAGTGGAACAGAAATACGAACCCTTAGGTTAAGAAGAAGAAACTAAACAATATCAGAATCTCACAGTCGCAGCGGAATAAAATATAATAGTAAATAATAGATCTTTACACAGTATGAAACTATATCTGTTTTATACATCATATCATCAGAGTATCTCATATAAACAACAATAATTACCAGTCAGACAATTCCATTACAATCACAGCAGCGGATATATATATACAAGTACGGATAAATACGTTTCGGACTTCAGCTCTTCTCCTGCTCCTTAGCATCCTGTCCTGAACATATAATACTCGGTCTGACCCGAGCATTATAATGAAATAACACCCGAGTCAGTCTGGAATTCATTCCATTTCAGCTAAGTTTTATTTAGCCAATTTGAATTCATTCCATTTTTTTTACTATCTTAAATAAGAATTTCGTTCTATTCAAAATTATTTGTAACACAACTGAATTTTGATTTTAATTCAATCCAAATTCAACTCAATTCTATTTAATCGAAGTTAAGTCCAATTCAATCCAATTTTAATTTTCCTTATACAAGTTCAAAATTTATTTTACTACTTAAGCTCATTTACCTTATATTTTTCTTCACCTTATTTCAATTCACATTTCATTCAGGATTAGATTTGAATCCACCTTACCATTCAGCTATTTCCCATTTGTGATTATAATTCCATTTTACTTTGTTTTACAATCTAATTTTCTATTCTTAGTTCACCAGCTTATTCACTTGAAAGCTTATATTGCTCATTTTAATCCATTTACATCTTATAATCACAATTCCAAATTTTCTATATATATGTATCACTGAATTCTTAAAGATACAAATTTTCCTTCACCTTAATTCTTTGCACAATTTTAAATCTACAATTTCAAATTATAAGTATAACACTTAATAGCTTATGGGTACAATTTATTACATAATGACCCAGAATTACCAAGTTATTTTAAACTTCGATTTATCCAAATCAATTTAATTCTAAATTCAATTTATTTAACTTATCCAAGTTAAATTCAAAATTTTCTGTTCACTTCATTATACTTCATTCACTTACATTTACTCAAGTTAAATTTTAATTCCAAGATTAAAATTTTCATTTTCCTTCTTATTAATATCAACTTCACCAAATAAGTCCAATAGTTGATTCATTTTAATTTACACATTATTTAAATAGAATTTTCCAGAATTCAATTACCCGGTTTTATTTCAAAATTATTTTGAGAAAATAAATAAATAACTCATACTCTCCTAGTATATCAAATCAAACTTCTAGATTTCTAAATCAATCTGTTTTTACCAACGTAATTTCCCTTTCGGAAACTTCTAAAACCACTTGTATATCCAACAAATCTAACAGATATCATACCCTATTACTATGGAAGCAATCCATCACTTAGGAAACTCGACAATAAATTCTAATGATGTGGCCAGCATCATCAGGATTATTTTCCAGCGACTGAAGTGGGTTCAATGCTTCCTTACTTTCCCAAATTATTTCCAAAACAATTCTCATTCAAAAATACTTCCCAAAATAATATTCCATTATTGCCTTCAAACATTTTGGAAAATATTCAAACATTCCCAAGATTTTAAATTTCCAAACTTTTGGTTTCAATACATTTAAAACACTTTTCAAAATCCCTGGGATTTATATTCTAGTTTAATCCAAATTTAGTTATCCTTCTTTTGTATAATTTATACTCATGGAATTTGATTTGGTTATAATCACTACAAATTTAAGATTAAATTTTAGATTCTTATTTGATTATAGTATTAACAACCAATCATCCAAATATATATATAATAATTTTTGAAAATTATTCCTTTTATATCAAAATATAATTTTGGGTAAAATTATTTCATTTACCTACTTTAAAAACATACTATGTCGGTTTATCTTGTTTAAGAATTTAGAAACCCCTATCGATACGGTTGTACTTCCCGTACCGACCAGAATTCATAAACACTCAACCGATAAGTCAACACAGTATAAAAACTGTTTTTTATATTCACTAACAAGTACGCTCTCATATCTATTATTACACTCAACTCATTATAGAGCACCATTAACTCTATTTAATGAGTAATTTCCATTACCAAAGCCTAGGTTGTCGCCAACCTAAGCTCTGATACCAAGTGTAACAGCCCGCAAATTTGTACCCCTTGAGTCAACACTATTCTACATCAATTAACTCAAGTGGAACAGAAATACGAACCCTTAGGGTTAAAGAAGAAGAGATAGAAGACGAAGAAACTAAACAATATCAGAATCTCACAGTCGCGGTGGAATAAAATATAATAGTAAATAATAGATCTTTACACAAAATGAAACTATATCTGTTTTATACATCATATCATCATAGTATCTCGTACAAACAACAATAATTACCAGTCAAACAATTCCATTACAATCACAGCAGCGGATATATATACAAATACGGATAAATACGTCTCGGACTCCAGCTCCTCTCCTGCTCCATAGCATCCTGTCCTGAACATATAATGCTCGGTCTGACCCGAGCATTATAATGAAATAACACCTGAGTCAGTCTGGAATACCAGCTGATAATAATGCATCCAAATTGATTATTAAAGTTTCAAAAATCCTTTGAAAAACAAAAGCATCTCGTAAGACCACGCCACAAATAAACATTTCGGGTTTTTACCTTACGATAGCTAAAACACTTTTTATAGAAATCCTCTGATATTATATTAGGGTCTATATACAAATACTTATAAAATAGCCGAAATTGTTACATTCATTAAATTCCAGCTACTAGCCATAGTCGTGGGTAATACAAACAAAACTCGTAAAAGGCTCGTAGGGAGAATGGATTTCCAACAATGACTAGGCACTGGGGTACCACCTGTCACAGTACCTGGTCTAGATCAGTGTACCAAGGACCACGCCCGATCCCCTGCAACACAAGGCCCAGACTACCCCTTACTGGATAGTCCCGAGTAAGATCACCCCGCGGTTGGGATCAGCGACCGCACCACTAAGCCGAAATAAAAGGGACATCTAGACAGCAATGACCTTATCCGGAAATGGGTGCTGCCCACCAAGCCTTGCTGCATATCCCCTGATTTTCAGTCATTCCCGGTTGATGAGGCTTGAGACTAAGCGTTACCTTTTAGAAAATTTCACTTAGAATGCCCATCGCCCACCTGACGATGTTCCGAAAGCATTCATCCATACAAGTCCGTCCCGGGTTCGAACGGAACCGAAGGCACTACTCCTACTACATCCATTTTGGAAATATCCTCAGGATTAGTAGCAACTAGCCCTTGCACTTCATTGCCCCATCTTCGACTCCAAACTAGTCTTCCACGAAATGTACAAACCGGATCGAAGTGGTTTTCGAGAAATAAATCTCGATCCCGGTCTCTTCGAAACGATCAACGCATTTGTGCAATATTGATAATCGGTGATTTAACTATCAATTAACATTCATAAACATCCATCACACAATAAATAATTACCCACATTATTTATTTCCTCAAATTATCTTTACAAGATATAATTCCATTTCAAAATCCTTTGAAACACTTTTCAAATCCAATTCTTCTCATGGAAAAGATTTCTCAATCTTTACTTCCTCTGAAAACTTCCAAGTACCAATATTTATGGTTTAAAATAATTTAAATACTTTATTCTTCAAAATACGTTAAAACATTCATATTAAAACTTCTTACATACTTGATTTAAAACATATATATACCTTTAGAAATAACTTGAATAAAACTGCTTAATAAAATATAAACTATTATCTTTAAAATAAAGTTAAGTCATACTAGATTTTAAAATAAAGCTGTGAAATGCTATACAAGTTTCAAATAAAACTTTAACTATTTATCTTTAAAATATAATCATTTTACAACAAAAATATTAATAATATTCCTTTAAAACATAATGCCGTTTGTCACTTGGATAATTATTACTATAATAATTAGTACACATTTACTTTCAAAATCTTTGCAACCTACATAGGGATTTTCTTAAACATTCCTTTTGAAATCAAATTTAAAACTTTTATCTTTTACTTAGAAATCTGCTTAAAACGTACTTGGTTTTCGGAGAATTACTCCTTTATTTAGGATAATCCAAAGAATTCCTTTTATCAATCTAACCTGATTTACCCAATTAAGTTTTACGTTCATTCCGTAAAATTCCTTTTCATACTTTAAAATAAACTCCATTTATTTTTAAAGATATTGCTATTTCTTGGAAATCACTTACAAATTCATGTTAAAATATTCAAAATTAAGTTTCTAGAAATTACTTGATTGAAAATAATACTTAAGGAAATATATAAAGGTTTCCTAAGTACTTTAAATAAAATTTAACCCTTTAATATAAGGTTATTAAATCAAATATTCATATTAAAATTTACTTTTGAAAACTTAATATTACTTTACCTTTTAAAAATAATTAAATACCATAATTACTAAATCAATGTTGGCTTTCACTTAAAAACATTTTAAAATGATATTTCTTTCTAAACATATTCTAAACATATTTAAACTACGAATTTGCATTTAAATTTTTTTCTTAAAAACATACTAGAATTTCCAGAAGAAAGCATACTTCCCATCCTTTAAAAAATAAATCTCGCTATTATTTTAAAAAATTCACATTTTCTTTATACATCACATCTTCAAACATTTCAAATTATCATCAAATTTCTTGAATTTAATTCCTTTTAATTCTTTACTTAGGAATTTCTTTTATATCCTTTAAACCCAATTCATCTATTTATATTTAAAATTTTCAAGTTGCATTCACCCAATCACATCACAACACAATTTAAATTTCAATTTAATTCATCACAATATATAATTAAAACACAGCGTAACAAGATCTAAACAAACCATCACAGAATAATGAATAAGGTATATTACAGAATATAAATTAAATTCTATTTGTGAGGGGTCTAGTTGGATCCGTCCAACCTATTTTCCCTGCATCCACAGATATTAGCACAACCATATATATATATATATATATTGATTCAGTTTGATAATAATTATCATATTCAACCAATCAAGCAATCATTCAATTAATAACTATTTAAATTAACTAATATTCCAGATGTGAGTGAGTTAAACTGACATTGGGATTATGGCGAGCGTTTAAATTTAAACTAAATCGAACGGCGTTCGATTTAACCTAAATTTTTACTTGCTCGAAACAATTCTAGAACTGCTCCACTGCGTAGTATGCGTCTCTACGATTCCGGCGTCGCCAGTTTCGTTGAAATCTGACAACGTATGCTCAAGTTACGAATTTTAAACGTTAGAATATAATTTATATTAACAATTTTCTATTAATTAATTTACTAATCTATACCGTTCAAAATCAAGGCTGAAGCCTTCTTCCCCACGCGACTACACATATGAAACCGAACCCATCTCCTTCGGCCTAGGGCTCGCCGCCCCCCCCCCCCCTCACACGACCGAAGTCGCATCCAAACCCATCACGCGAAAGCTCACCGTGATGTCCCTTTTTGGCCAGAGCGAGGTGAAGCTCGGTTCACCTATGGCCCCACGAGCTGAGCACGAACGCGCGACGCACGGGACAGAATTGCAGCACCAAACGACTATGACGCTCAAGATCCACCGTTGGATGGCTAGAGCTCGACACTTTTCATGTTGGAAACTTTTGAAATAATAGCGTGGTTGAGGAGAAAATTGAGGACGAAAATCAAAGAGTTTCGTCCATTGAAAATGTTTGAAGCGGCAGCCGAACAATTGCTAGGGTTTCACAAAAAAAACGTGAATATATAAATGTTGATAAATATTATTTTCATATTAAATCCATTTAAAGCAACTTTTTCTAACGATCTCCAAATCACACGTGCCGCCTGGCGTTTCTAAGGTTTTACCTACATTCCAAACATAATGGAATGTGTTACGGAAGCTAATTCGATCATATACGCGAGTTACGGAAACAAACGATCAATTTTAAATTAAATCGATTAAAGTATTTTCTATGCGTTTTAAGCTGCCGGAGTCAAACGACAACTCCGATTCCTACAAAAATTGAAATCCGATAATTACTAACTATTACGGATCCAATGGAAATGGTTTCGTCGAATTCCGAGACTGTGCCCCGAAAGGCTATTTTAACTCGTCGATTAATTCGAGCGATTTTCACAATCGTCGAAATCATCTAAAGTTTCACTTTAAAATTTTATTAACTTAATTATAATTCATATAGAATTTATAATTACATTAAAAATCGTTCTAGTTCGTTTTAAATCAAAATCTGAATATTTGCATTATTATATTATTAAATTCCATTATTAAATTAATATAAAATTCCAAATTCAATCTATCGACTATTAATTCCATCCGATGGTCCAATATTAGTATTTAAATCATAATAAACTTAAATAAATTTTTAGAAACCATTTTTATATTTATTTACACTCAGATTCACCCACTTATCCCAATTCTAATATTAAGCTATTATTATTCAAATTTCAATTTCATTTCCGTATTTGAAATTTAACTAATTCTGTTAACTTAACCAATATCTTTTTATTTCAAAATTCAAATTATAATACATATTCAACATTTAAAATGAATTAAATGTTCAAATCTAGCGACCCAAAATTCCGGGTCGTTACATTGGACCTTATTCTTATATTTAATAAATTTCTCATAGACATTGGATTTGTCCTTCACAAGATACACATATCCTGGCCTTAAGAAATAATCAGTAAATGTTACAAAATAAGAAAAATTGTCAACTATAGGTATCAGATCACATACATCGCTACGTACGGACCCAATTGTTAACCAACTCTTTTGTTGCCCCCACTAATGCGGTGCTAGGTCATCTTACCTTTGAGACATGACTCACATATATCAAATAATTTAGAATCAAATGATGGTCAAAAAACCTTTGGTTTTCAATTTGTGCAATTGTTTCGCACTTATATAATCTAGCCTAGAATGTCAAAGATAATTTTTACTTACCGTTATTCGGATAACTACTCACAGAACAAATATAATTTGTATTGATTACACAAATGCCATTATCTAAAATACAATCATAGACTTTATTACGATCTAAAATAATGTTCACAACATTATAAGCACAATGAAAAATGAAACTAGTCGCTGACAATCTAGATAAAGAAATAATCTCACAATAAGGTCTTTTGCATAATAGCAATTATTCAATATCCAAAACAACCACCTAGCAAACTCAAATAAAATTCTCCAGCCATTGTTGCGTTTAATTTGGATCATTAGCAACTTGAAGCCTCGTCTCTCTCTTTGCTACGTGTTGCATTCCTAAGCCCCTTTAATGAATTAAAGATGTGAGTTGCATATCTAGTATCTAAAACCCATGATAATTTATTGATTACAAAACTATTTTGAATCATAAATACACTTGTAGGAGCAGCAGAACCATTCTATTTCTTTCTCTAACAATCTTTAACCCTTTTTTGCTACTTCGCACCTTTCAAAGATGACATGTTTCTCTTAACGGTAAGTACAATCCCCTAATCCTTGGATGAAGACTCAACCGCCCATAACATATTAAGGAGCTCATGTGGCTTACGTTCAACTAGTTCATATTATTGTTTAATATGAACAGCTCATATTGAGACGTAAGACACCTAAGGATCAAGTCGACTTGCATTTTGTTGCCTATCACTATGCAAGTCTATCAATTTAGCCTTTCATTATTAGAACATAATCATCTATATTCTGCTCCTTGGTCATTTTGGTATTGAACATTTTTTTCGTAAGTTCATACCTCGTAGAATAGGACTATTCAACAAATAGAGCTTCGAGACTATCGAAAACCTCATGGACAATCATGTTTATATGTTGTATCTGCAATGGCTTTTCTAATGTAGACAACATGAAAACCTGGTTGATTTCTAGGTCTAAAACCCATTCATCATAAGCAAGTCTTAGTTTCGGCTTTGCATCCTCAATGGGTTGTTCTTTTGGACGTGCGGTTATCGATGATCAAAAACTTTTATAAGTTAATGCTTTGTTTATCGCTCTTAGCTAAAATTAATGCTTTCTCTATCGCTCTTTGCTAATCAATGTAGTTAGGTCCTGTGAGTGTACCGCTTTCAGAAAATAGCTTAGGTATAGACATTTTCTATAAGTTTTAACTTAGTAGATTAGGATAATTTCATGATAAATGTTATTATAACATTAGTAAGGTTAAATTTCATGTTTTATTTTACTAATAAACACCCATCAATATTTTATTTTTCTCCAGACCCTAAGATGAAGCATAAGAATTTTTCAACTACACTAGTGGGTGATAGGAATCGTATACCTTGGGATTCTGACCATGAGGAAAGCTCAACAAATCATACTCCACATATGATGGATAACTCCTTATCGGGTGCATCATATACAATTCCTAACCCATGGTTCCTTGTCCTAATCGCATCTTTATCTTGAGGAAAACTCAACAAACAAAGAGATTATTCACTCGCACCTATCATTTCATGACAGCCAAGTATAACGCACATACCTCAAAGAAAGCTCAATAAATATGTGCATTTATCATATCTCATCCATTCTATATATTAATAGTGCTACACATAACATCCCTAGCATAAGGAAAGCTCAATATGTAAGGAGTATGCAAGTAATATATTAATATGCAAACGGTAGAGGACAACCTTATATTAAAGATCCATAACCTTTAGTATATTATATTGAGTAATATCGACTTACGGAATAATATATTTCTGAGGAAATGCCCTCGTGATTTAAGTGCGGATATATCAAAAACTATGACATGCATATTATACATATATACTTATCCCTTAAATCTATTTAGCATTTCTTATTGTTCCACCTTTATTTATACATTTATATTATATAAGTTTTAACTATTATATAACTTTTATAATTTAATTTATTTACATAACAGAATTATGTATAGTATTATATTAATTAAATATCATTTAATTATCTTAATTAATTAAAATTTAATTTATTTTATAATATACAAATAAATTTTTTATATATTACTATAACATTTATATTACATATGTATATATTTATATATATGTATTTCATTTTTATCAATTATATTATAATTTTAGTTAAACAATTTTAATTAAATATTTTTGATTTTGAAAATTCTTGATACACACGTACTTGCATTGTCTTAAACAATTAAAATCAATGTAACATAAATATAATATATCTTATATATGAATGTATTCAATTAATTAACTATTTAATTAATACATTTTGTTAGTCCTATTAATATTAAATTTTTTGAAATATATGTATTATAATTTCAAAACAGTTTTGAAAATTATATTATAGCATTTGTAATATACATTTCTTATTTAAATCTAACTTTTAAATTTTTATTTTAGTTTGGAAACAATTTTGGAAGTTAGCACAAGGTCAAATTCAAATTGAGCCTTTTATATTAGGGGCAATCTTTGGTCTCACTTCACACTTTGGGCCAGGTCGGTAGCTAGGTAGCGCAGGGTACTTATTACCTAAACCAAGCTTAAACACTACTTTTCCAGACTCTATTAAATGGGTAAACATAATTAGTTAGCCCTAACATGACTAATTTAGATCACATATGCTATTGGGCTTTAATACCATTGTTGGAACTCAGAGTTAGGGTATGCCCTAAGGGTAATTCTGTAATTTATTGTAAATTATTAACTCTGTATTCAATTCTTGTCGGTAATAAAGGTGTTTTCTTTTTGTTATATATTTGTTTATGTATTATAAGTAATTAATGTTTAATTGTATTTAGCAGAAAATGTAACGACTTGCCTTTTTGGATGCTTTAAGCAAACACATGCGTCGACTCAAACCATACAAAGAGGCAGATCGTTATTGGGGTAAATAAGAAAAAGAGAAATAAATGGAAACAGATAAAGAATCTCGCAGCGGAATGACAAAATATAATAATTAAATAAAAGTTTGTGAAGCTGTTTACAAAACATTTGATTATACTATTACAAAATAGAATCAGAGTTACATACAACGGAGATAGTAACAATGCAGCGGAATGGTATGAATGCAGTGGAATAAATATAGTAAATAATAGTAGCATAAATCTTCGTCTTTATCCTCCAGAAATAAGGTCTTCAAATCCTGAAATGCTCAGGTTGATCCGAGCGAATTGAAAAGACAAAACATTCGGGTCAGAACTAAAAGATCTTATATGCGTGTGATGGCGTCAGAGATGTTTAGGGGGTTTGACATCTCCTATCTATTGTCTAACGTGAGTGCAGTAACTTAAGAGATGTTTGGGATTCACATCTCCTAAGGATCCGTTAAACTATTACTATGTGGTACAATACACTATTATAATATGTCCACGGTAAAGTAAAAGTATTAAAATAGCGTTAAGGTGTTACCCATATCCCTCATAACACATTTTATATATTCCCATTATTTATACAGTACCGTACGCTCCTATGAGAGGTTTACACATAGGGCACCCAATAGGTGTGGTACAAAACAAACTCGTAGAAGGCTCGATAGGGCATGCGCCATGGCACACAAGGAAATGCCAGGGTAGATATACCATTTGCGTATTCGGATTGGTGGTAACACATAGCAGCTACTACTGCCCACCTCGGAACACACTTCCAAATCAAAATCAAGGGTGGCCACCAAATCAAATCACAAAGTCAGAATATAATATCGAAGAAGTGTGCCTGATAGAATGATGACCTCACTTGGCCAGGCGTGGCTCCTGATTTTAGCCGCATCAGGCTGACACACGGGAGTTAGGGTCACGTAAATACCTTATACATAATCGTTCGCCAATCCATCCTACTTCGTTTCCGGAATCTCCACCACGTGCACGGTTTTAAAGTGGTTTTCGGTATTGGCAGAGAGCATGATAATATCCGATCTCAGTCTCTTTAACAACCAAGTGCCTATTCCACACTGGATGGTTCATTTATATTTCAAAAATCAATTCATAGTTTATATTAAAATATCATATTCTCA
Organism: Allium cepa; assembly: GCA_030765085.1. Taxonomy (NCBI): domain Eukaryota; kingdom Viridiplantae; phylum Streptophyta; class Magnoliopsida; order Asparagales; family Amaryllidaceae; genus Allium; species Allium cepa. The sequence continues at coordinate 402,006,319 of CM060929.1, read as the reverse complement.
AAACCCTAATACTTTCGAAATTGTATTCACTTTGAAATCACATCCGCCTTTGAAATCATATCACATTTGAAATCATAGTTTCAAAATTATATTTTCTCTCAAAAGTCATATTTCCAAAATAGTTTAAACTCTCATTTCAAAATTTTCGTATTAGATCAAATATGTCATTTAAATCTCGACTTAGGTTGTAATGTTATTTAACCATATTCACTTTAAAATCGAAGATTTGAATATGAACATATCTACTTCATTTAGTTGGAAATTTAGAAATAACAGTTTAGATAGATGTAAATAGCTTAACATGATAAAATAAATTTTTGGATAGTGAGAATGCTCTAGTATATTTTAAAATAGATTTAAATATTTTAAATTGATTTAAAATAGTTAAATAGATTTAACATAGATTAAATATATTTAAAATAGATTAATTAGCTTTAAAGTAGATTAATTAGATTGAAAATAAATTTAAATGGTTAAATTAGTTCAAAATTAAAGTAGTTAAAATAGGTTAAAATAATTTATATAGCTAATATTGGTTAAATAGTTTAATAAAATTTAAAAATCTTAAAAATAATATATTTTTAAAACAGTTTTTATTAAAATGTGGATTTGAAATTAGTATCAATTTAAACTATTTACTTCATTTCAACACATTTGGACCATTAAATTTCCAAATCAACAAAACCCAATTTCAAATCTTTCAATCCAAATTCTCAATAAATTATTAAATTCCTATACCGATTTTCAAATCCCTGTTCAGATTATCAATTAAAATCACTCTAATTTCAATGCTTTTCAAAGCCATATTTCAGATCATTTTAATAATTTAGTTCCGACAAATTTCAATTATACTTCAAAATTCAACTTAAAATCTTAATTTAATACCCTTAAATAAATTCCTTTAAACCAAGTCAAATCTCAACATCAAACTTGCATTTCCATAATAATTTAATTTATATAAATCAAATTCTTATTTCAAAATAACATTAAATCAAATTCAAAAAATTAAGGGTTCAAAAATCATTTAATTTGACCAATCCAGTGTCCGTATGTAATTCTTTACCCTAGGGCCAAGTGATACGAATATTTATCATTTCAACCCACAATTTAAAATTTTACGGTTATATATCATTTCAAACCGCAATCCCGAATTAATATTAAAATCCGTAAAATCGCTTATGTCTATCATTTCAACCCATAACGATTTTTCCCTAGTCTATAGATCGTTCGGGTGTGTATCATTTCAACCCATAAGAAACTTGCAGATATACAATATAAAATACAACATCCATTCACCCGATATCAACAATCAACGTCCATCGCAATCATCATCCAAATCAATCAATAAACATCAATAGAGAATTGATAACCATTAACAGGTATTTAATTGGCAATTTAGATTCAATAATAAATTAAATAACGATTTAATTCAAGTAAATTCAAATTAACTGAGATGACGATTTAAAATATACCAAACAGCCATAAATAAATTTCTAATCACATCATAAATTTAATTTAAAAAACATAAGAAATTTTAGAAGTTGTGAGTAGGTCAGATCACTCACCACTGAATTTAAATCGAATTTAAATCCAAATTAGGGCTCAAAATTCAACAGTTTTAGAATTCATCCAAACCAGTGTTAAAATGTTCGGAATTTAACTACGATCATAGCGAAACAAACCACGCATGAATTGAACCTCGTATGGAAAAGTTATATAGATTAGAACATTACACGATTTATATTGTAAAAACAATAAAATAATACAAAGAATTTTGCACGTCACCTCTTCCTCGTCTCAACACTGCACATGAACACACGCCCTAGGTTCAGCCGCCACCAACTGCCTCGTCGCACACCGCTACGATAATCGACGTGTCCACCAACCGCTCACCGTCGACTCAGACGTCATCTCCCACGCCCACGCCGACGCCGTAAACGACCACATCGGCTAGAAAAATGTAGTCACCGCCAATAAATGATAACCGTAGTCGAATTTTTCCTAGAAATCCGACCATTACCTCGCCAAACAAGCCTCAACGATGGACTATGCTCGACGCTCTCTGCCACCCATTGTCTCCCAATCGACGGTCGGATGAAGTTGATCGACGATCAACAAACGGCCGAGAATAGTTTGCCTAGTTCTGGCCACATAGAAATCCTAATTGGAAAACGAACAGCATGCTTCAAATCGATTATAATTCGATATATTTTGAGGAATTTAAATTTTCGATTGAAATTTGATTTGAAATTGGATTGGGAATTAGATTGTCTGTCATTGAGAAGGAGAAGTAGACTGAAATAATTATACGTACAGATAAATGAAATAAGAAGTGGCAAGGGTTTATAACCGGCTATTTATAGGCAAGGCTGAAAAATAGAATGAATGGACAAGATTGATTTTAAAGATGAACGGTAAATGACTCGAAAAACCCGTTTTGACTCCAGAACGAAAATGGGTCATCCCATATATCAAAATAGATGTTTTCGAAAATTTTAAGATCAATGGAACGGGTTTCAAGTTCTAATTCCATCATATGAAGAAGTTATTTTAAAATCAGCTTATTTCAGTGTGACTTAAATTGATTTGTAGGCGCTTCGAGTCCGTACGAGTCCGTACGATCAAACGACAAGTCTGATCGCTACGAAACTTGAAACCTTACAATAATTCACTGTTACGGATCCGATGAAACTAGTTTCGTCGAAATCCAAGACAGTGGCCAAAATGGCTATTTTCACATTAAATAAATAAATAAATATTAAATTAATTAAATCAAATTAATTATAACTTTAATTTCAATAAATTGATTTATACTTTGGTTTCAATCATTATATTCAATCAATTATAAATCTAATAACATAGTTAACATTTGTTTTATATTCCATTACACTAATCTTCTTCAACTCCTCCTTTTATTTGGATTAACTACTATATTTCAATTTGTTGAATTTTTTTCACTTATAACCATTAATTAAAATTTAATATCCCAATTAATTAATTTGTCAGGGTTTCATTCTTTTCATTAAATCAATTATTATCTTATGCATAAAATTAACATTTCTATTCATTCCATTAAATTCATAAATTACAGTTATTGTCTTCACCCACATTAATGAACATTTAATGACATTTATTTGTAATTGATTGATTAAATTAGTAACAAATAACAATTATCACCATTTCCACACTTAATAGCATTTGTAAGTTTATTGTCGATAAGCAGATGTTATAATTAGCTATATAACTCCAATTTATTCAATTATCATTAACTACATATCGTTTCATTAGTTAATTCAATATTTACATTTGTTTCCTTATATCAAATTTATAACCAAGTATAACATTTAACTTATTTCGATTAATTGGGATTTCATTCAAATTGTTCATGATTAACTTAAATTAACATTGTTACATTTCATTTAAGTTATTATTTCATTATTAAATTACTGAAAAAATTCTTTCAATAATAAATCACGAAATCAAATTAAATTAACAATTTTAATTATCGAAAATTATGGATTGTTATAGAATAATGCATCAATGTTGTGTTTGTGATAGTAATTACAAACAGTTGTAGTCATGAGTATTGTATCACAATATAATAAACACATTATTTCGAACAGTCTTAGTTAATATGTATCGAGATAGGATATTGATACATCCTTCGAGTCTAGAGTACGTAATGCTCATCAAATATTGAGCAATACATTACTTATGATTATTGAAGAGACCAAGGTTTTACGTACCGATAGTTATTAGATAACTATGGAATGAGTCACCTGATCATTTTTTATTGGTTAATATAACTAAGGGTAAGCAGAAAATATCAACATAACTAAATTACACAATTCTCTTGACTTGAGAATACTGTTGATCTTCAATACAAAATCTCCATTTTGACTATAGTCAAATCATGACACGGCGTCCATCGAATGCCTATAATTGGGTTAAGCGGAAGTATTAGAATATAAGCACTATTCAAGAGAGGATTCATCTTCTTAGTTATATAGGGTAGGTATCATGGTTAAATGAAGTAAACTCAAACTCAAAATCGATGGAATAGTTAAAAACTGTTATTATTGAACCAAGGACTTTATGTTTGGATTATAAAGTTGAATATGGATAATATTGGAATTTTGGCCTTTACCAGATTCCATAAATCCAAAATGATATGGTTTTGATGAAGATAATTGGTGCAAATAATTATCACTATCGGGTAATGCTTAATAAAGTAAAATTGTATTTTACCAAAACCAAGTAAGCGGTAAATTTGGCTATAATGTCACATGACTGCTAAGTAACGTGTCACTATTAATTTTTGAAATGTTTAATATTAATCGTTGACCAAATTTATAGCTAAGGGTCACATAACTGAAATGTTAAATATTGCTTTCACCACTTGATATAATTAATTCATAAATTATCAAATTAACTAATATTAATGAAATATTAATTATATTTTTTTTGATGTGCATTAAAAAATATTAAATATTGTGTTTTTAATAGTGATAATTACACCGCTCGGTATACGATATTGGCATGCATTTAAATAAGATTTAAAATAGCATTAATATTGCTCAGACATAAATCAGATTTGAGGCACATATGGGCATGATATTTTTGAATAGTTAAAATTAAATACAAATAATATTATTAAATAATTGATTCATTAAAATCTGTATTTAAAATATTAATATTACATATCATTTAATTTTGAAAAATTTATTCATATACAAAATGCATTCGGTAGTAAAAGAATATTTTAAATAAATATATTTAACTATTTATTTAACCAAAAAATTGTTTACGTAATTTAAATAATTCATATATATATACGCATGTTTATTTCAAATAACAAAATTTTATATAAAAATATTACATAACATATATTACACATAATACTTTAGAAAATAATTTTTTTATAATTCTATATGAATTTTAAATTTTTTAAATGATTTAAAATGCAACACCAAAAAGAAATTAATAAAAAAACTACAGAAATTTGGTCGGGAGAATAATTTTCTGAAATATACTTAACAAATAAAAAATTTAATTTTATTATTTATATTAAGATATATTTATATCTAATTACATGTATTTATATGCATTGTATAAATCAATTTAAATTAAATAAAACATTATTTTAACAAATTATTTATGGCTTTCATATTATATATTTATATATGTTAAAACTATTTTATAAAATAATATTTATTAATTTAGTGATTTAATTGTTATATGCATATTTGAATACGTAGATATATGTATATATACATTTTTAAATACTTTATATAATTTGTTTATAACTAACATTTAATATGTGTATGTATTTCTATATTTATATTATATTTACTTATATATATTATCATGATGCAACATGTACACATTTAGACATCGAATCGAATAAAGAGAGGCTACTATGTCCATTGCGGTGTTAATCCCAACATCTATACACAGGCAAGTCAAACCATTTACACATTATTATATTGCACGTGCATGTACATACATATATGTAGATGATACGCATTCATAATATAATATAAATTATATAATATAAAAATAGCTTATAAAATATAAATAAAAATAAAATATTGATTTTATTTAACAGAAATTTTAGAGAAATTCTAAATGAATTAGACTACGTAGGCCCAATAAATACCCAATAATGGATTTTTTTTCAAATTTACCCAATCACTCAACTACAGGTTGGCCCAGTACCAACAATGTTATCAGCCCAATAAATATGCGGTCTGTTGAATATGCGCTTATATGATTTTTGTTTGATGATAATAAACATATATACGTTCGTTTAAATGTATTTGTTAATGTACTATTTTATTTTTCATAGGGTAAATAAATATTTGCGGAATAAATTAAATAACATGGAATTTGAATTCAAACAGAAATTTTATTCAAACAAATATTTATTAAAATTTGAATAGCACAAATTCAAGCTCTCACTATACATATACAATTTTGATTACAATATATCTCTATTTCATATTTACATTTAACCTCACTACACATCACTCATTCACTCAATTCGTATTTACCTTCAACTTCATTCCAGTTTGAATCCAGCATCTGAGCAATCTGCAAAAATATTCACTAACGCAGTAAAATTGAAAATAAAATATTTTTGCAATATAAAATAAAACATGGATTTTGAAAATATTATTTGCCTCAGTTATTTGGGTTGTTCGCCATCTTTTATATTTGAATTCATCACACACGAACAATGTGACATGCACAGTGTATCACTGTACATGCCACAAGGCTGTGCACATCGTATGCACTTGATAATGCTACAGGGACAGGTGAGCACAAGGTCAAACCCAAATAAAAAGATGAGTTCAACTCAGGTGCAATATAAATAAAATCTCGACTTCAGCACAAGGTCAAACCCGAGTTTTAAAACTGGATTCAACACAGGTGCAACACAAATGAATTTTATGATCAAAGTATGTATATATACATGTTGACCTGGTAGCAAACAAAGTTAACAAAACATGCATCACATACACGACAACTTCAAAATGAAACATGTGCACCAGCAAACTAGGCTACTACATACACAGCAACAACCATTAAACAAACAAAGACCAGAAGTACAAAATGGCCAAGCAAGTGGACCACTAAACCAACAAACAAGACGAACCATCAAAGGCCAAGGTTCTAACAAAGACAAATGCACCAGAGGATCATATGTGCAAAGGTAGGACCAGTGATACAAGTAACATGTGCAGACTATACAAAAGTGAAGACCACAAAGGCAATGCATCAGTGAAACAACTGAACAATGAACTCGAGCAGTAACAAATCGATCATGCAGTATCATTAAGCAGACCATACAATAACAATAGAGTAAAATGCAATAGAGTATAGACCAAGCTTTTAAGCATCTCAAAGCAAATACAACTGAAGTCAATATGATCGAGTGCAACAGGCGAACACATTCAAGCATCAGGTTATACTGCAGGGATGAATACACATGAATGGATTGCACAGGTCAGGGAAGCAACAAATGTACAGAGACATTAACCACTTCACCAAAGTTCAAATAAAATCAAGACAAGCACTGAAACAAAGATGGCTAAAGCCGAAGTTCACAGTGAAGCCAGAAGAAATTAACAACTACAATTCGAGTATACTACAGGGATAAACACAAATGTCCAGGGAAATGCACAAAGCTGCTACAGGGATGAATAGAAGGGCCTTAAACAACATCACATTAACAAAATCAAAGAAATTCGAACGTACAAATCAAAGCCAGAAATTCATGAAATCAGAAATGGCCGAAGTTAAAAGCAAAACAACATCGTGGTGACCACGAAATTGAATCAACACCGTGTCAACCAAGTAACACAATTATATATGAATTGAAGAAATCAGAGATCGATCTCAAGCATCGATACAAAATAACCCGGCCGAGCAAATAAATTGACAAATTCAAACAAATATATACGAACGCAAATAAAGGAGATCGAACTCATATAAAACCCACAATCATCATCGACAATAGTGCAATCGAGTTCAAGCATACAAAATTAAAGAAAAAAGAGCAGAAATTACATACCAAAGCCATCTGAAACTCAATCAAAATCGAAGTAGCCGAAGCAAGGTACAAGGAGACAGTCGATCGACAGGCCAAAGGACGAAAATCACAAATTCGATCGATCAATATAAAGTCGGCATCTTCGATTCTATACAAGCCCTAATTTCAGAGCGCAAAGAGGAACAAAAGCGAGGCCGCCATTTTACAAAAGCAAAAAGAAAAAGGAAGAAATGAAAAGGGCCGGCCTTGATTAATTAAGGACTTATTTTTTATTATATAAGGGCTTTTTATTTTAAAATTAGGGTTATTTTAATTTTAAATTGTTTTTAATTATATTTTCCTTTTTTAAACCGTTTAAATTTCTAGTCGTGTGACTAGGGAACAAACTACTCGGCGTAGTTTGAGAATTCGCAACTCAGTGGCTGAGTTGTGGCAGGGTTTTGAGCATAGAGTTAGGTTTATTCGATAGCGGGTGTCACGAGTTTACGTGTGTAAGTGTCTGACTATCTAATTTCTAGTAGAAACCTTGGGGGCAGCACGTAGGCAGGGTTTTGCCGAAGCTGGGTAAATTCTGTGTCATTCTATTTCTGCATTTATTATTCTGCTATTATCTGTGCTGCTATTGTTCTGTGATCTGTGTTGAAATTATTTTATAAGCTTCCGCAATTAATTTCTATAATTTATACTATCACCCTATTCAACCCCCCTCCCTCTAGGGTGAAATCGATCCTACAAGTGGTATTAGAGCTAGGAACAAAAGCCGTTTTTGTTTTAAAATTTTGATTTTACAAAAACCAAATTTTGTTTTTTAAAAAAAAGGTTGAATTTTTAAAATGGCTTCTTTTAATACTGCTTTTGCTGAGGGTCAGTCCATAGTTAGACCACCAATGTTCAATGGTGAATATGCTTATTGGAAAAATAGGATGGAAATTTTTCTGAAAACCATTGACGCTTGGAATATTGTTGAGACAGGTTATAGAGTACCAACTATAACCGTAGATAATCAAGAAATAGAGAAACCAAAGAAACAATGGACAGAACTAGAAAATAAATTACAAAATACTAACGCTAAAGCTATGAATTCTATTATCTGTTCATTAGATCAATTTGAATTTAATCGTGTCTCACATTGTCTAACTGCGCAGGAAATATGGCGCACACACTAGAAGTGACTCACGAAGGAACATCTCAAGTCAAAGAATCTCGCATTTCCATGCTAAGCAGCGAATACGAGAACTTCACAATGGCGAAGGAAGAAAATGTCAAAGAGATGCATGGACGACTTTCCAATATCGTATACAAATCAAAAGATCTTGGAAAATCATATACAGAGTTGGAAATAGTCCGAAAAATCCTTAGAGTCCTTCCACGAAGTTTTGAAGCCAAAGTGACTGCAATTCAAGAATCAAAAGATCTGAAACAAATGAAAGTCGAAGAACTTATCGAAAATCTCACCACTTATGAGCTAGAAATGAAATTCAAGGAAGAGCGTGAAGGAAGAGATACTCGAAAGAAATCAATAGCTCTCAAAGGAACAACTGAAAGTGATGACGATGACGATGATGATGCAGCAGCGGAATTGGAGCTATTAATAAAGAAATTCAAAAAGTGGAATTACAAATATGGAAATTCAGCTCGAATTCAAAAAGCGAAAAGCAGAATAGCCAAAGCACTAGACTACTCGGAAGAACAGAAGATCATCTGTCACAAGTGCAACCAACCCGGACACATCAAGCCCAATTGTCCTCAAAATCACGCGACTTTAAAAAGAAATCAAAAAGGAAAAGTTTTGCAGCCACGTGGAATACAAGTGATGAAGATAATCAAAGTTCTAGCAGTGAAAGTGAGAAAGCAGATATGTGCCTTCATGGGAATATAACCGATAGCGACGATGAAGAGCCAAGCGAGGTATCAAAACTTACTCACTCTGAATTACTTATTTATTTCCACGAAGTAAATGGTTGTTTTGAACGACTTAGGAAAAAATACGCCAAACTTGAATCACAAAAAGACACTTTGATAGAATTAAATGAACAACTTGACCAATTAGTTGAAAACTATCAAAGAAGGATCCCTAAGTGTGATAAGTGTCCAACATTCGAAGATGAAATTAAAAAAATCAGAAATCAATATAAAATCACTTGAAAATGAAATTCTGATTTTAAAAGAGAGTGAAAATACTAGGAGAGAGAATTCTATTAAAAAGTGCACACAATTGTTAAACGAAAATGAATCTCTCAAAACACAAATCCAACAATTGTCAACGACTTTAGATAAATTTTCAAAGAGTGAAAAATCGTTGAATATGCTATTAGGAAAGCAAACTGTTAATACGGTTAGAAAAGGACTTGGAGATAATCAATCCAAAATTGTTGAAAGCAATATTAATCAAGTCAATTCTATGTGCACAATTTGTAGAAAATTTGGACACAATCACAATAGTTGTTGGTATAGACCCATACACATGAAAACTATACCAATTTGGGTTCCAAAAGGCACAAATATAAAATCTCTCAAAGTTAAACAAATTTGGGTGCCGAAGGGAACAATTATAAATAGTTTTGGGTCTTTACAAAATTGTCTTTCAAAATTTTCTGCCACTAACAACCATGGACCTATAAAAACAAATAGGTCACATAAATCTTTTCCTGTGTAGTTGTGGTGGCAGGCTAAGGAACAACTACAGTGTTCTCTGGATTTTGGCTGTTCCAGAAACACAACGGGCGACAAAGCAAAGTTCCTTAGCCCAATTCAAAGGTGATAGAATCAAAATAGACAACAACAAAAAAATATCGTAAAGGTAATACAGGTAATGGTATAATTATTTGAATAATACATTAAATGTGATAATCTGCACCATATTCTGAATTAAAATCAGCCAATATTGGGATGATGAAAAGATGATGATTTTGACTCTGACTTATTCAACATAGTTTGCCAATTAGATTCTTATGCCAAAAACACTATAAAATTCTCTAGATTCTTTGAATTACTTCATATATATCATTTGGATTAATAATAGTGTTTTTTGTTGGATGTTAATACAATTGGTTATAATACGGCTAACTCAATATTCACGGTTTTCTGATTATTTACACGGCTTCAATTCAAATTCAAAAGAATGTCATTTAAATTGCTGTTAAAATTGAGTTTGAAATTTTTGGTGCACACTTCATGTATTGGTCTATCAAATTCAATTGATGATAATTTTGAGTGAAAGAGAAATTCAGATGCAGATTACACTGGTAATCTAGTTGATAGAAAAATTACTAGTGAAACGTGATTTTTGTTGAGACATTTAGTAACTGCATCGTTTTTCAAAGAAAATATCTGCATATTTTTCATTTCAAATAATTTTCAAATAGCAGAAAATTTTCTTATAGAACCCCTTCAAGAAAATCATTTTTGACCATATTTTCAGATTAGTCATTTTTGAAAAATTGATTTTATAGTTATTTTTGAATTTGATTTTAAATGACTATTTTGACTAATCTGACTCCCTATGATTATCAAAAAGATGAATAGTGATTGAAAGAGTGATGAGTGCTAATATTGATCATATATTATGACTCGAGATGGTATAATTAGTAAATTTCTTTAGAAATTTAAACAAGAGTTATAAAACTTTTTGTTGGTAAAAATTTCCATGACCATCTCTATCTCTATCATATTTCTAACAACCATCACTCATCAAAATTCTATATAGTTTGTCGATATGCGGTACTTTAAGCAGGAATCGTTCGTTTTACATTTTACATTTTTTTTCTTAAAAAAATAAAAAATATATAGTAATAATAAATAAATACCAATGTATCCACTCTCATTTAAAAGTCCTCACGGTTATGCATGGGTGAATTATTTGGAATTTGTTATGTGCTTCCATGCTCATTTAAAAGTCCTCACGGTTATGCATGTATGGAATGCATATCAAAAGTTGATTTTTAAATAAACAAGTTGATTCTAATCCCATTTAAAAGTCCTCACGGTTATGCGTGATTAGAAGATACTTGAATTCATTTTTTTAAAAATAAAATTGGAATACTACTAATCTCGTTTAAAAGTCCTAACGGTTATGCATGGTTAGTAGATATTCGAATTCCTGATATAAATATACCATAAATAGACACAACTGTATGGTTTTATATGATGACATAATTCCCATCATTCTAAAAGTGGAATATGTGCCTAAAAAAATATTTATGATTTTTGTTTGATTTTTTATTGAAATTTAATATTTATATTCAATTGAGTTTTAATGTTGAATTAATAATATCGATCACCTTATCTCTATTTTCTCTAACACTATTGTTCTTTTGCTGATAACAAAAGGGGGAGAGAAAAGCTAAGATTTTGTCAAATAAAATCAAGCAAAGGTCAAATATTTTCCATTTGCATCTAGGCTCATTTGCATGCTCATTTGCATATTATTTAATAGTATGCATATTTGTAGGGGGAGCTTTGTGTTGAGAGAAAGCATTTAAATAGGGGGAGCAATTAGAGCATATGAATGATCAAATTCATTTAACATATTCAAAATCTTAAATATATGTTTGTTATCATCAAAAGGGGGAGATTGTTGAATATGCGCTTATATGATTTTTGTTTGATGATAATAAACATATATACATTCGTTTAAATGTATTTGTTAATGTACTATTTTATTTTTCATAGGGTAAATAAATATTTGCTGAATAAATTAAATAACACGGAATTTGAATTCAAACAGTAATTTTATTCAAACAAATATTATTAAAATTTTGAATAGTACAAATTCAAGCTCTCACCATACATATACAATTTTGATTACTATACATCACAATTTCATATTTACATTTAACCTCACTACACATCACTCATTCACTCAATTCGTATTTACCTTCAACTTCATTCCAGTTTGAATCCAGCATCTGAGCAATCTGCAAAAATATTCACTAACGCAGTAAAATTGAAAATAAAATATTTTTGCAATATAAAATAAAACATGGATTTTGAAAATATTATTTGCCTCAGTTATTTGGGTTGTTCTTCATCTTTTATATTTGAATTCATCACACACGAACAATGTGACATGCACAGTGTATCACTGTACATGCCACAAGGCTGTGCACATCGATATGCACTTGATAATGCTATAGGGACAGGTGAGCACAAGGTCAAACCCAAATAAAAAGATGAGTTCAACTCAGGTGCAATATAAATAAAATCTCGACTTCAGCACAAGGTCAAACCCGAGTTTTAAAACTGGATTCAACACAGGTGCAACACAAATGAATTTTATGATCAAAGTATGTATATATACATGTTGACCTGGTAGCAAACAAAGTCAACAAAACATGCATCACATACACGGCAACTTCAAAATGAAACATATGCACCAGCAAACTAGGCTACTACATACACAGCAACAACCATTAAACAAACAAAGACCAAAAGTACAAAATGGCCAAGCAAGTGGACCACTAAACGAACAAACAAGACGAACCATCAAAGGCCAAGGTTCTAACAAAGACAAATGCACAGAGGATCATATGTGCAAAGGTAGGACCAGTGATACAAGTAACATGTGCAGACTATACAAAAGTGAAGACCACAAAGGCAATGCATCAGTGAAACAACTGAACAATGAACTCGAACAGTAACAAATCGATCATGCGGTATCATTAAGAAGACCATACAACAACAACAGAGTAAAATGCAACAGAGTATAGACCAAGCTTGTAAGCATCTCAAAGCAAATACAACTGAAGTCAATATGATCGAGTGCAACAGGCGAACACATTCAAGCATCAGGTTATACTACAGGGATGAATACACATGAATGGATTGCACAGGTCAGGGAAGCAACAAACGTATAGAGACATTAACCACTTCACCAAAGTTCAAATAAAATCAAGACAAGCACTGAAACAAAGATGGCCAGAGCCAAAGTTCATAGTGAAGCCAGAAGAAATTAACAACTATAATTCGAGTATACTACAGGGATAAACACAAATGGCCAGAGAAATGCACAAAGCTGCTACAAGGATGAACAGAAGGGCCTTAAACAACATCACATTAACAAAATCAAAGAAATTCGAATGTACAAGTCAAAGCCAGAAATTCATGAAATCAGAAATGGCCAAAGTCAAAAGCAAAACAACATCGTGGTGACCACGAGATTGAATCAACACCGTGTCAACCAAGTAACACAAGTATATACGAATTGAAGAAGTCAGAGATCAATCTCAAGCATCGACACAAAATCAACCGGCCGAGCAAATAAATTGACAAATTCAAACAAATATATACGAACTCAAATAAAGGAGATCGAACTCATATAAAACCCACAATCATCATCGGCAATAATGCAATCGAGTTCAAGCATACAAAATTAAAGCAAAAAGAGAAGAAACTACATACCGAAGCCATCTCAAACTCGATCAAAATCGAAGTAGCCGAAGCAAGGTACAAGGAGACAGTCGATCGACAGGCCAAAGGACGAAAATCACAAATTCGATCGATCAATATAAAGTTGGCATCTTCGATTCTATTCAAGCCCTAATTTCAGAGCGCAAAGAGAAACGAAAGCGAGGCCGCCATTTTACAAAAGCAAAAAGAAAAAGGAACAGGCAGAAGAAATGAAAGGGGCCGGCCTTGATTAATTAAGGACTTAATTTTTTATTAATAAGGGCTTTTTATTTTAAAATTAGGGTTATTTTAATTTTAAATTGTTTTTAATTGTATTTTCCTTTTTTAAACCGTTTAAATTTCTAGTCGTGTGACTAGGGGACACACTACGTGGCGTAGTTTGAGAATTCACAACTCAGTGGCTGAGTTGTGACAGGATTTTGAGCGTAGAGTTAGGTTTAGTCGATAGCGGGTGTCGCGAGTTCACGTGTGTAAGCTTCTGACTATCTAATTTCTAGTACAAACCTTGGGGACAGCACGTAGGCTGGGTTTTGCCGAAGCTGGGTAAATTCTGTGTCGTTCTATTTCTGCATTTATTATTCTGTTATTATCTGTGCTGCTATTGTTCCGTGATCTGTGTTGAAATTATTTTATAAGCTTCCGCAATTAATTTCTATAATTTATACTATCACCCTATTAACCCCCCCCCCCCCTTCTAGGGTGAAATCGATCCTACACGGTCTAAATTAGTCAAGTTAAGATTAACTAATTAAGCTCACAGTCCAAATGGTAGAGTGTTTAGAAAGGTAGTGCCAAAGAATTAGGTTTGGATAATCAAGTACTCTTCCCTACTTGATACCAGCACGGTCCGAACATATATGTGAGGCAAAAGATTGCACCTAATAGAAAAGGCCCAATTTGAAATGGGACCGGGGCTAATTTTAAAAATTGTTTGAAAATTAAAAATATAGATTTTAAATTTAAAAGTTGTATTTAAAACAAGATGTGTGTATGTGTGTGCATATATTATAAAAGTTAAAATATAATGAATTAAAAATGTTTGAAAATAAATGTAAGTTAATTTCAAAATTAAATTATATTTTATTAATAAGATTAACAAAGGAATTAATTAACAAAATGTGTTAGTTAAATAATATACATGTACACATGTATAATATATATATTTATACGTTATGTTGTCTTGAAATGTTTAAGACAATATAAGTGTACGCGTGTGTATATAAATAATTTTCAAAATTAATAAAATTTACCTAAAAATTATTTAATTACATAAATTGATTAAAAGTTTATAAATAAATAAAAATACATATATATATATAGGTACACATACATGCACATACATATATACATATATGATATATGTGTATTACTATAAAGGTTATTTTATTTAAATATTCAATACAACATGTTAAAACTGAATAATAAACAATTAACCAAAAAAATTAATTAATTAAAATTAATTAAATATAATTTAATTAATGTGATGTTATGCATAAGATTATTATATAAGCTAATTAAAATTTAAAAGTTATATACTAATGAAACTTATATATATAAAAACCAAAGGTGGAACATTATAGAAACCCTAAGTAGACCTAAGAAACAAATACATACGTAAATGTACATATACCATGATTCCTGATATGTTCGATACTTGAATCATGAGGGTATTTCATAAGAAATACATTATTCCATAAGTAGATATCACTTAATATAATATATTGAAGATTATGGATCTTTAATGTAAAGCTGTTCTATATCATTTATACATTAATAAATTACTGGCATACTCTCTAATGGTTGAGCTTTCTTAAGGCTAGAAATGTTATTGTAGTATTATTAATAGATAGACTAGACGAGGTAAGATAGTTACATATATTTATTGAGCTTTCCTCAAGGTACGTATTATTTACTTAGGCAACCACAAAATGGTGGGTACAAGTGCAATCTCCTTTTACTTATTGAGCTTTTCTCAAGGTAAAATGAGATTAGGAGAAGGAACCCAAGGTTAGGAGGTTTATATGATACAACCGATAAGGAGTTATCCATCGTATATGAGAATTTGATTTGTTCAGCTTTCCTCAAGGTCAGAATCCCAAGATATACAAGTACTAACACCTACTAGTGAAGTCGAGAGACTTCTATGTTTCAAATTAGGGTTTTGCGAAACAGAAAAGACTAGCGGGAGCATATTAGTAAAATGAAACAAAAGTTTAACCTTACTAATATTATAAGAATATCTATTATGATATTCTCCTAACAATGTACCAATTAAAACTTGTAGAAAATGTCAACTCTAAAATTGTTTTCTAAAAGCAACAAGTTTACCAGATCTAACTGTATCGATTGGCTAAGAGCGGTTAAGATTGCGTTGACTTATGAGCGTCTTTGGATGTCTATTACATGTGACCCTAAGGAACATACTGGTGATGTGCAGACCTTAAACTTAGACCTGCTTTTGAGAAATAGGTTTTAGACCTAGAGATTGCTCAATTTTTTGTGCTATCTACGTTAGACAAGCCATTGTAAAGGCAGCCGGAAAACATGCATGTCCATGAGATGTTTGAATGTCTCAAAGCACTATTTGGTGAATAGTTATGTTCCATAAGTTACAAGCTTACGAAGAAGATTTCCAATAACAAAATGACTAAAAGATAGAAAGTGGACGATTGCATACTGATGATGAAGGCCTATATTGGTAGGCTTTCATAATTGGATATACAGATAAGTAATGAGTTACAAGTTGATTTGATCCTTAGTTCTCTTACACCTCAATATAAATCATTCATACAAAATTACAATATGAACCAATTTTTTATGAATCTCGTGGAGCTCCTAGATATGTTGAAGTCAATCAAGTCTATATCCAAGGAGCAAGGGACCGTGCTTGTTGTTAAGGGTGGTGTATCATCTTTTAAAGATTCAAAGAAGCGAAAAAGAGAAGCCAAGAAGAATAAGAAAAGTAAGAAGGCGGATGACAAGGGTGAATTTCACCACTGCCACAAGAAAGGTCACCAGAAAATGAACCGACCTGCACACCTAAAGATTGTTAAAGAAATAAAGCAGAATGGTTCTGCTGCTCTATTAAGTATATTTATGATTCGAAATTGTTTTGTAATCAATAAAATATCTTGGGTTTTGGATACTGATCTAGAACTCATATATGTAATTCATTATAAGGGTTTAGGAAATGGCTCCGCATGGAAAAGGGAGAGACAACGCTCCAAATTGCTGATGGATCTATTGTAGATGCAACGATAGTAAGTGATTATCATTTATGTTTTCCCAATGGAGTAGTATTAATATTAAATATTTTCTATTTTGTAAAAGACTTTAGTTATGGAATTTTGTCTGCTTCTAGATTGTTTGAGCTACAAACATATATTTCTTTGTGTGAATAATATGATAAACATCAGTTTGAATGAAATAAAGTCTGCGATAGTGTTCATGACACTGGCATTTATGTGATCAATACTAATTATGTGTGTTCCGTGAGTAGTTCTTCTAACATTATAAATGCTCGTTATCTTTGCAATTGTAGACTAGGTTATATTAGTGAGAACCAACCATACAAACTAAAAAAAAGGCTTTCTCTCGTCACCTAATTCTGAATGATTTGACATGTTTGAGTCATGTCTCAAAGGCAAGATGGCCATGCACTCCTTCAGTGGGAGTAATGAAAGAGTTAACAAACTCTTATTTTTAGTACATAATGATGTATATAGCCTAATGCTTGTAATCACCAAGAATAACAGCTCTTACTTTATTACCTTGATTAATAATTTCTCGATACTGGGTTACATGTATCTTATAAAGAACAAATCTAATGTTTGTGAGAAATTTGAATATAATAATGAGGTCGAAAATCAAACGAACCGAAAGATAAAAATTCTTTCATTCGGTCGAGGATGTGAGTACAATGGATAAGGCCTTCGATGGTTGTTAAACGATAATGAGATTGTCTCTCATGTTACTCCACCATATACTCCACAACACAACAGTGTTTTTTGGCATAGGAACAAAACCTTATTAGATGTGGTTCATCCTATGATGAGTAAGACCGAGTTATCTCTGTCCTATTGGGGATATACACTGAAAATCATAGCACATATGTTGAATTTGTTATCCACTAAATCTACTCCTAAGACACTATATAAGATATGGCATGGAAAGAAACATCGCTTCAATTATTTGAAGGCATGGGGTTGTCTGGCCTATGTTAAGAAAGCTAGCTCTAACAAATTTTAGGTGAGATCAACGTTGTGTAAGTTTATATGATATCCTAAAAATTCAAGAGGATATATTTCCTAGAACCCAGAAAAAAAGATTGTTTCCACACATGATATCATTTTTAGAAAAATAAATTCTGTCAAAAGAAATTAACAACGAAGTTGTAGACTTGGATAAGATCCGAGAAACTAACACCAAGGCTACAAATAGATGATGACACTTCTTTATCTTTCCAATAAGCATTGCAGAGTAAACACTCTGCACTCTGGCTTGGAGTAACGAAATTTAAGAAGGATTCCATATATTAAAAAAATACAAACTTTGTCAGACATACCCTAATGGATAGAACCCATCAACTGCAAATAGATCTTTAAGAAAAAGCTAAATGTGGATGGACAAATAGAGACTTATAAGGATAGGCTAGTTGCGATAGGGTTTTGTTAAATTCAAGGTGCTAATTATGACGAGACCTTTTCGTCCGTAGCCGTGCTTAATTTTATTTAGATTATGCTAGCCATTGCAGCATTCTATGAATATGAAATATGGCAAATGAATGTAAAGATGACATTTCTAAATGGTGATTTATGAGAAACCATATCTATATTATAGCCCGAGGATTTTGTTGTCAATGGAAGCGACAGGCAAGGCTTGCAAGTTGTTAAAGTGCATTTGTGGACTGGAACATGCTTCAAGAAGTTGGAATATGTATTTGGATAAGGCAATCAAACAGTTAGGTTTTATCAGAACATACAGAAAGTGTGCGTATAAAGAAAGGAATAGGGCAATGCTATTGTATTTTAGTGCTATATGTCAACAATCTTTTGTTGATTGCCAATGACACTTCGTTATTGCAATTATTGAAAGCTTGGCTTTCCAAGAACTTCTTCATGAAGGATTAGGGAGAAGCAGCATATATACTAGGCATAAAGATCTATAGAGTTAGTTCTAAGAGGCTATTGCGATTATGATAATCCCTGTATACAGATACCATATCGAAGAGGTTCAGCATAGAGAATTCCATGCATGGAAACATTCCTTTGGAATCATCCTTTCTAAGGACATTTCTCATACCATGAGGAAAAAGAGCATATAAAGAGGATCCACTATGCTTCAGCCATAGGATCCATATTGTATGCCATGATATGTACAAGATCGGATGTGCCATACGCATTATGATGCATAAGCCGATACCAGTCTAATCCTGGAGAAAAGAATTGTACGGCTGTAAAATGTATACCAAGGTATCTAGGAAATACTCAAGACTTATTCCTTATATATGGGAATAGGAAAGGATTGTGACGACCTACACCTCTCGAGACATCGATTTAAAGCCTAGGATGACATTCAAACTCATGTCGATGCCAAAAAGTACGAATTATAGGTTTTTATAATAGCATAGAGACTAGGAATAAATAGATGTGATCTAAGATATACTACACTTTCAGAACTTACAGCAGATGAACTAAATATAAATACAAAAAATAATATCTTAGAAAATATCTCAAAACACAGTCTCAAAAAATATTATGTTGTCTAATATAGAGTACACAGAATACAACTCATAGTATGATACAATACTAAGTACTGATAAGAAAGATAGTTACATAGAGAGTAAATAAACGGATAAGCAACTCGTGTAATGAACTTGCCTCTCCACGTACTGAAATTGGATCAATCATCTGCTGCTTGTCCTCCTATGGTGGGGGAAAGAAAGAAAAAGGGTAGGTCAGTAAAAATTCTAGGGAATGAGTGTATGTTTAATATATGATGATTATATGCAGTTGACTTTAATTCTACTCTATGTGACCTAGGTTGCTCAACAAGTGTCTGCGTATTCCTAGGGTCCATATGAGGTTTTATTTAATACACACCTACATTAAGTACTTGTGCAGTCTCCTATAGGAATGGAACTATGGATCGAACCTCAATAATCAACATTTGGCCACCGCTCTAGAGCCACTCAACATAGGGTCAGCCTGCAATTTTCTTATATGTGACTACATCTCATATTACGACTATGTGTAACTATCCCCCATAGGTTTCCACACAATTTCCACATGCGAATAAATTTCCCACAATTACAACTACACGTACCCCAACTATGCATTGAGAGAGAGCCCTCAATGCTGACTCTTCGGTGTGTCTCATCATCTACACCCATACCCAACTATCCACCTCTTAATGGTAGTTTACACCTCTTATTGCACGTGATGAGATCCATCAACAACATAGTATAAAGTTGCATCAGTATCTGTGCATACCAAGGAACTGTTGATATGTCAAACCCACACATTTCATCAAGCATCGGTCAATACTGTGCATCCACGATAGAACCTCCTATGAGTGTTGTTTGCGATAGAATCTCCCGTAGTCAAAAAAATGACCCTCATTGGTGGAGAGCATTTACCCAATCCTACAACATCCTAGTGTAGTATCATACAGAACTAGCTTCTCTACTATTCCTAACACTTATATGTACGTACATAATATAAACAATTAACTATAATTTAAATCATAGGCCTTGGCCGAGGTTCAATCTATGCTTCAGCATGCCTACCAATCGACCGCTATACCCTCGATGGTCGACACTTCCTATTGACCATTCGGATAGCACTGTTGACTGGTCATTGTGTAAAATTTATGGTTCTTTTATTATAGTTTATTGGATTTTGATTTATTATTAATTTCATTCGTTATGTGATTTTGACAGTAACCATACACTTAGAATTTTAGGTTTTCCATTCCTCATAAATCCAAAGTGATATTTTTCCATTTTCAAAATCAATCTAATCTAGTTAACATCAATATGACCAAGTTATTAATAGTTTAGGGGAATTTATATTTGATTCGACTGGATTTAAACTAGAATAACATATGTCTCTTATCCAATTCATACTAATTTAATTTATAAATTCAAATTAGCAAACAATATGATTCTTAAATCAATTCTAACATCCTAGATCAGATAGTGTAAATTAAAGTTAACTATAAATAATCATCTTATTAAAATTTTCCCACTCACCTAGGATCTAAGCTTTATTTCAATTCTCCATTCGAAGTTAACACTCGATTGCTTGCCTCTTCATTGCTCTGATCTTCTTGTATTCTTTTTATTATTATTGCTATTTTATTTTTGAATAAATTTATTTTTGGAGAGGAGAAAGAAATTGGGCAGAGTTTAGGGATACTGACTAATTTTCAAGCAAATTAGGGTTTAGGATAGTGTATAATTATATTGATTTAGGTTAATATGGAGTATTTATCTTTCTTGGGAGAATGTTGGGTTACATCCTGTATGTCACTCACTAACATAGACATCAAGTAATATATTTCATTCAATCCAATCCGTTCGTTGCTCGAAATCCATTGTTCAGCAACATCAACAGGTCGACAGTTAAGAGGGACCGGTCGACCACTACCTATCGACCAGCACACATTAGGGTGTTGATCGGTGGAGTAGTTTAATTAAGTAAAGTTTAATTATTTAATTTATTTCATTTTTACATTTTCAAATGCTTATAACTTCTCTATACTAACTCTGATTTTAAAGTGTTATATATGAAATTTTTCCACAAAATCACTACGTACACAATGATGCAAGTTTCATAACCAAATTCGAATATTTGTGAAATTTTTATTTTTTCCCTTGTTACATTTAACTTAATTCCTTTATTAAATTTTCAAGATGTTACTGTTACTACCGATATTGATGCCAAAGGTATGTGGCATAGCGACATTATCGTGACTCTGCATTAACACGTAGTGTTGAAAGAATGTGGGTATTATGTTATAAAAGCTAATGGAAAAAGCCAATAAACCCACCATGTGCCAACAAAAAGTTAATTGGCAACATCGCATGTCATCGGTTAAGTAGGAAAATTGATCAACGTCGAAGATGTACAATGTCACATACCATCCATAGAATTGAATGATTAGTGTCGGGACTCTTGTATTGCCAAATAATGCCAGATTGAATATATGTCGTACACAATCAATACTATAAGCCATCAATATTATGACGATATGGTCTATGTCGCATCTCACCGATGTCGTAATTCTATCAATGCCATCACTCACCTATGAAGAAAGAATGGATATCGTAACTCATTAATATCGCACTTTGTCTACGTCACTCATCACTGATACCACATATGGAAAATTACATAAGTTTGAGTGATGCCGCAATTGAAGTAATGCTGACTGGATCAATGTCACATATCATTGATGCGAACTACATCCTGATGCCATAAGTGTTTGATGTCATAAGCTAACAATGTCATAGGGACATTAAGGCCGCAAATGAAAAATTCCCTAATGTATGATGTTGCGGCTATTTGATGTCATAGGTTAATGATGGCACAAGCCATTAAACGCCGTAAATTTGTCAATGTCAAGAATTATCAGTATCCATAGAGGCTATCAAGGCCAATGAGAGTACTTTATAATAATGCCACTTCATATCGATACTGCTCAATGTCAATTCCGCTTTATACTAATGCTGCTTTAAATTGATGAATGCTTGCATTATTTGGATGAGGCCGAAGCTCTATTATGCACCAAGGAACTTCGAAGGTTTGGTCAAAGCCTAGTGTCATGCACCACTGACATTACTAAGGATCATGCATGCCGAAGTCAAGTTATTATGCTGCACTTCCATCCCTTTAAATAAGGACCTAAAGGTCTGAGAGAAGGGGCAAATCGTTCTTATCTCGTTTCTTATATTTTAAACTTTGTAACCCTAAATTGATTTGGTGGTTTTAGAACCGACTGTAAAAATCAAACTTTTGCACATAGGATCTAGTGCATTCAACAATTGCATAGTATATGAATAAAGAAGACTAAATTATGGCTTGCTTTCGAATTCCAAAGCATTCATGATTCTTACATCATAACTTACTTCGAATTCTAGAAGCACTCATAATCTCAAGTTTGAAGGCTCTATTTTAAACTATTACCGCGATATGACTTTGACCTTGATATTGAGCATGTGCAAGACTTTCATAGATTCGATATGGAGTGTATACCTTCCTAACAGATTTTCCTAAGATTTCTTTAGCCCAACCAAATCCAACTTCCTTACACCATTTGGGTTAACGAAGAAATTCGTTAACATTTTGGCACTAGAAGTAGGGTCGAACCTCCGACTCCACTGAATTACCTTGAGTTACATATGTAGGGCTTAGAGGACTTATCCCTGCCAGCATATCCCATATTAAACTAGCCTACCTTTGATTGCATCAACAAAGCATTACTTAGTTATGCCAATTAAACATTTTGGAATCTCCAAACAAGGATCCTCAAAGCCTCGAATGACTAGGCCAACCTAATAAATTACAAGCGATCCTCGACTTTATGAGGAAAAAATATTAAGACTTGTCCATTACAAGTAATGGAAGACAAAAGAGACAAGTAGCTCCTTACAATCTAGAAAAATGGAGCTTAAACCCATTTCATGTGGGGCCAACACCAATCCTTTCCCTAAGAAGGCAGTATAAAAGGATAGCATCTTCATGAAAATGATAAAGGAAATTCAACTCAAAGCCAAGAGGACTATTTTAGAAAAAGAAATAGAAAGGGAATTCGAAAGTTTTACCAAAAATGAAGGAGTATGCTAGAATGATCTTATAAAATACATGAAGCACAAGGCTCCCTACAATGAAAATTAGTTATCGAAGATAAGGAATCCATCTCAAGTAATAAAATAAATGCAAATCAGGAGGACCATTTCCTAAAAGTTCACGGTTATCTAAAAATTACACCCTTGCTACTTCTTATGAGAACATCTATCTCTTGACTAAGGACAAGCTTAATTATTGGCGTTTGTAAAAGAACGGACGAAATCTCGAAGGATTATACTATTACTATCATCATTCAAATGGGTACGACACAAATTAGTGTCGAAGTTTGGAAGGAATAATCAATAACTTCCAATGGAAAAGAAAGCTCAATGAATTTGTAAGAAAATGTTAAATACGCCATCAATAAAAGAAGATTTTCTGCGTTAAATAAGCGTATCTACTGAATCAACCATAAAAAAGACTATGATTCTCCTCAAATAAAGGAGAAAGCCTTTGTCCCTGCTAAGATGGCATAGTCAAAGCACCTCCAAGTGGGAGGCCAGAGTAAGCCTTTGCTTCCATCTAGAAAGGCCTGACCAAAGCATCTACAAGCCTTTGACCACTGCCTACTTGGCCTGGTCAAAGAACAAGCCCTTACTACCGCCATTCGCGGCCTGTCTAAGGTACTTGCTAGAGGAAGGTCAAAGTAAGCCTTTGGTCCTATCTGAAAAGGCCTGACCAAAGCATCTAAAAGCCTTCAGCCCTTGCTTACACAGCCAGGCTGGAGCACCTTCAAGAAGAAGGGTTGCTTACTTTGGCCTAACCAAAGCACCGGACAAGCTTTTAGCACCGTCACTGAGGGCCTAATGAAGTGCCTCCTAAAGGGAGGTCGATAAGTCTTTCGTTCTGCTTAAGATTGCTACCTAAAGCATTGGAAAAGCTTTAATACTATCTCCAAGGCCTTACTAAATCGCCTCCTAGAGCGAGGTCAGATAAGTCTTTGGTTCTGCTTAAGGAAGCTAATCAAATGCACCAGACAAAAGACCTAAATCATCACCTAAGATGGTAATAAAAAGTAACCGAGTCAATTTCACTATATCCAAAAGAGTGGATCAAAAACAATGTTCTAGAAGAAGATCAATGCAACGCACCATATTTTTAGTAACATTATTTAGGATATTTAATTAGTTAAATAAAATAAAGTAATGTATGATGATTAAGGGATTGATATTTGTGATTAAATAAGAGGTGGTTGTGCCATGTTATACAAATGAACTAAAGAATTAAAAGAGAATAAAAGGTTAGGAACTATACAAGGGAAAAATAGGAATAAGGCACGTCCTTATACCCTAAACCCTTAACCCCTCAACACTCATGTTCACTTCATTTTTCACAAATAAAAAATACAAGCTAAGGTCAGCCACCATTAGCAAGATCAAGAGAAAATAAAAGCTAGGATTTCAAGAGGGAGAATCAAATCACTTAATGAAGAACAAATCTCGTATCTTTAATCAAAAAGCTAAGGTGAATAATGACTATATCTCAAGCTTTTAATGATTTTCGGTTTTTAGGATAAAATTTGAATTATTTGCAAATGTTTTGGATGATAAAATGTATATCTATATGTTGTTGAAGATTTATGCCAATTCACGTAGATTTTGTGATATGCTTTGATAAGAAAACCCCATTACATGACATCTAATTGCCTTGAAATTAAATTTAGATTAAAAAAATAATTTAGAATTGGGTATCAATTTTCTAAATCAATGTGGATTTTATATGAATTTTCTAGTGAAGAAAATGATATTTTGGGTTAAAAATTAATTACGGTCAAATTGTATTGGCTTAGGGTCTAAAATTTATATATGTTAGAAAACATATTAAAAAGGATTTATAGGAATTTTTTCAGAATTTTCCTAAATGTTTTAATGGATATATAAAATTATTTAAGATATGAGACTAAATGTTTTATATATTTATAAAAAGGAGAAGGGGTATTTTGTAAATAATTCATATTGTTATATTTGAAAATTAGCAGTACTTTCAGAAGGGAAAAATTTGCAACCAATCATAATTTGACAAACAAGGCAAGTTAGGTACAAAGGATTAGTTTAAAATGTCAAATCCATATGCTTTTTCATAATTCAATACTTTCAACACCAGGCTTCTGACTCCTTATCTCTGCCTTCGACTCCATCGAAACCAATGCACATGTTATCAGATACTAGATACATAATGAATTAGATATAGGCAGAAGGTATTGGGTCAAAATCAAAGGTTCCGAGGGGATCAAAGAAAGATTTGTTTTAAATTGAAAATGCGCCTGCTTTTGCATTCAAAAGAAGTGCTCTTTACTTGGTTGGCATTGGCTGAGTCAAATGTTTCATAGGAAAGGTTTTGAATAGATTACACATTTTGTTTTAAATGAACGCTTCCAAAGGGGTCGAAATCCCTGACTACCGTTTTCACCTTTTGACCCATATTTGTTTCGAAAGGGTTACCTTGTTTTTAAAATCAAGCCGCTTCTCCAATGCTTTCGAAGGGATGGATTCAACACCATCATTTCTTCACTTAGGAAATGCTTTCAAAAGGTATGCTTTCGACTTAAATGTTTTAATGACCCTTTTGCTCTATAAAAGGTAGAACCCAAACGGTATCAAAAGAGATAGTTTTAGTGGTTTCAAAAGGTGTTTTCATATGTTATAAATTGAACCCAAATGCTTTTGAAAGGCTTGATGTTTCAGTGCTTTCGAAAGGTTTTAAAGAGAGGTTTCTCAGGGGTGGTTCCCCAATGGTTTTGAAAGGTCTAAAAGGAAAGGTTTTCCAATGGTTTCGAAAGGCATGTTTAAGTGTATTAAAGATAGGATGCCTAAGGTTTTAAAGCTTTGTTTTTCAACGCTTTCGAAAGGATAAGTATGAATGGTTTCGAAAGGTATGATTTTGAAAGGTATGTTTTTGCCTTCGGCCTAAGATTTAACTTGTATCAAAGAAGGGTGTATCCAATGGTTTCGAAATGGATACTTTTAAAGGTTTCGAAAGGGGTACTTTAAAAAATTTAAACATTTTTTATCAACAAGGTTTTGTGTAAAGAATATGTAAAATGGCAAGGTGATTTGAGTAAAGAAAAGAGTATATATAAATAATTTCCTTATTTAAAGATTGATTTAATGGTTTAGATCAATTTTAAAGAAAAGGTTTTCAAGGAAAATTTTATGGGTAAATAACCCAAAGTAAAATGGCTCAAATATTAGAATACCAAATGAGACTGGTATGGGGTCACACCCTATACTTTATCTAGTAGCCCCTAGCTAAAATTGGTCCAAAATTCCAGTATGTAGGGCTTTGTCACAAATGAGACTAAAATTATGTTACGTACAGAAAGGAATCTAAAAAGGAAGGACAGGTTATTGGTGAGCCTGCAAAACCACTAGGATCAGTTAGATTTGGAAAAGTAAGTAAGGACAGACCGTTTAGAAGAGGAGTATCTAACAGATATTAGATTTTTATGTTTTTCTAGTAGGCCTGAGTCAGCCAAGGGTTAGTAGTTAGCCAAACAAAACTACAATGTGGATAGATAGTCCATTTGATAACTGATATGTACAAATACGTGATATTGCTTTACATGTTTAACCAGTTTTGATTGCATGATTATAATTTAAAAAAGATATATTTTAAAAAGGATATTAATGAGGGGAAACTCATTCCGCTAATTGATGTGGTCTCACTTAATAACAGATAAAAGTAGTATTATTCACACCAGGCTTTATGTCTGACTCGAAGTTTATGTTTTTCCCCTTAAACTCTCGGGTGATCAAAATTGATTTCAGTAGGTTGAGGGTTGAGGTCTATAGGTTTTAGTAGGTTGGTGAATAAAGCTTCCAGTGATGAGAAGGTGGCTGACGGATAACCAATTAGGAGTTGTTGTATTATTTTGGATTGACTCCACTGTGTTGTATATATAGTAATTTGGTCAACCAAGGGGGCATCATCATATATTTCTCTTAGCATATTTATGTAATAACTATATTTTATATGAACCTAGGAAAGCGATGAGATTATGTAATTTGAATATAGAACATGTTTTGAAAATATAGTCAAAATATTGTTCATTTTGAATTTTGTGATTTTGTGTTATATTCATTTGCTTCTGATGTTATAGATGCCATTAGCATTAGTGTATTTGTGTGATGACCCAAAATTTCTAACAATTTAAATTGGAATATTTAATTGATCGTAAATATTTAAAAAGTTAATTTTTAAATTGAATTCAAATATTATTATTAATAGCAATTAAGTTATTAGATTTAATAAACTGAAATTGGGTAAATTATTGAATCTTCGGTTTTAAGCTTGTTAAAAATGATTCGAAGACCTGTAAAATTTATATTGATAGTTTTGATGATAATAAAAGCTTTTAAATTGAAATTAGAAGTGATTCGTTTGGTTTTAAAAATTTATCGTTTAAATTGAAATTAAAAATAGCCTTCCGAGGCACTGTCTCGGAATTCAATGAAACCAGTTCCATTGGATCCGTAATAGTTAGTTATTATCGGATTTCAATTTTCGTAGAAATCGGAGTGGTCATTTACCCTGGCAGCTCAGAATGCATAGAAACTATTTTAATCGATTTAATTTAAATTGATCGTTTATTTCCGTAACTCGCATATATGATCGAATTAGGCTCCGAAACACGTTCCATTATGTTCGGAATGTGGGAAAAACCTTATAAACACCTAGCGGCATGCCTTGATAGGAGATTGAGATTTCTTGGCTTCGTTTTTGAGACAATTTATAATATAAGCAAGATAAATGTGTTAGGTACAGTCAACTATTTTTTATTTCTTCTCCAGTACGCCAGCTTATACTCGTTTTAACACGCTACCAGTCCTTTAAATCGCGATGTCTTCTCCTTCTTTTCTTTTCAAGCTGGAATAGCATATATAAAAAAAATCACTTGAATGAAACAAAATCAGTTCGTTCCTAAAAATAAAAAGGAAATCATTCAAATCGTGGGTTCTCCGTTCCCTTCCTCCCTCAAATTCAAGATGAACGAAATCGACTCAAATAAAAAAAATGAAAATGAGATAAAATCAACTCGAACTGTTGCTCAATTTCAGTCGGCTTCAAGGGTTTACGCGCGGAAAGGGTTGGTGATTTTGGCGAATGCTTGGGACTTGAGTCGATGGGTGGGCGACGTCAGTGGCGAGGAATGGTGACTCGAGTTCATGAGCGAGTTGCTGGCGAACGATTTTGTAAAGGAGGGAAGCTCGTAAGGCGAGAGCGAAGTCGCGAGCTTCGAATGGACTTTGATGGCGAATTTTGAGAGTGTCAAGGTGGCGGCTGCGATCTTGGGTTCGGCGATAGCTGATGACGCCACACATATGCACGTAGTAGGCCAGGCGGCGCTGGGGAGGAAGTTCGATCGGTGAAGGACATGGCTAGAGGTCGCAGCTTGATTGTGGTGAGCAGCTTCTTGTTTTCCCTTTTGTTTTGTTTTGAAATTTGAAAGAGGTACTCTGAAAAAATTATTTTTATTACTATTTAAATAATAATAATAATAATAATAATAATAAAATTTTGGTTATAAACTGGTAATTGCAGGAAGAAAATTTATTTCAACAAAGTAACGCTTTACTTTAGTTATTTGTTATAGAGAAAAATAAAATAATAATAATGATATATATATATGAAACAGATAACTTATAGGTTGATTGGTATATTTGTTTGAGAAATGAGGATGTATATATATAACATGTCATGGAATGTTAATTAAATTAATTAAATGGTAATGGGTTGTTCGGTTATTTCAAATTTTAATAATAAAACGTGTAATGTTTTTACAAGGTCTGAAACGTTGAGAAACAAGTCGAGATTGGATTAGATTGCATATTCAAAATCAAAGGTGAGTTAATCTCACTCTCCTGGATTTTTATTTAAATTTAAAAGGGTTAAATTTAAATAATTGGTTGAATGGTTGGATTGTTTTGATGTGCTATATTATATATAGTAGTATGTAGTATATATTGGAGTGATTGAATATCTTGTGATGGATATTATTGTTAATTGAAATATTGAATGTTGTGGTTTGTTTGAATATTTCGGTACCATGAATTATCGAAATATATAAAATTGGATTTTGAAAGAATTATAAGGGTGAATTTTGAAAGTGGAATAATTATAGGATAAAAATAAGAATGAAGTGGAAAGAAATGAAAATGATATTTAAAAACTGAAGTTAAAATTGTAAAGTAGAGATTTAAACAAGTTTTAAATCAGAGTTAAATTTGGAATTCAAGAATGAATTTGGATTTTCAAACAAATAAGCTTTTAAATTTAATTATTGTAACAACTTGAATGTTAAAGTGCATTCTTTAAATCGATTAGAATTTAAAAATGAATTTGGTTTTAAATTCCTTTAAACTACTATTTAAAATGAGTAATTAATTTATTTAATGAAGTAAATAAAAAGATAGTTAATTACGTGTTGAGATTAATCGAGAATGATTAATATTGTGGTTTAATTCATGTAATTAATTTAGATTAGGATAAATTAAAATGTAATTGGAAATCATTAATTTATATAATCAACAATGTAACTAAAGATTGATTAATTAAGATTAATTAATCAATAATAAGTGACTTATGAGAAATTAATTAATATAATTAATTAAGGATTAATGTAATTAATATAGTTAATTAATTTATGAAGTAATTAAGATTACTTATTGAATTTTATTAAGAATAATTAATGTTGTGAAGTTAATTAAAGATAATTACTTGAATGTAATTGAAGGATAATTAACCCAGGGTGGTTAATTAAGATAAATAGTGAAGGGATGATTGACTAATTGATTTGAAATTAATCTATGGCAATGAAGAAATCTAAGTGATTAAAGTTAGAAATTAAAGTAGAATTAATTAAATGAACTTTGGTTGCGATCAAGCTTTGCTTATGGATGATTGAATGGCATTGAATGCTTTGAATGAGTTGATATCTCTGATATGAAATGTTGTGTATTCCATTTGGATAACTTGGGTTAGGATAACATGAGATTCGAAGAGACCGGGGTCGGGTATTAGGAATACCCGAAGCCACTTCGAATTTTTATAGATTGATAATGTGAAATCGATAGGCTGGAATGAAATGATTTAAGCGAATTGGACTATTTGATCTAAATTTTGGTACCTGGAAAGTTGATGTGTGAAATAAGTGATGTTTATAACAAATTGTGGATTTGTGAATTGAAACGAGTTACCCCGGGTTTTGTAT
This sequence comes from Allium cepa, assembly GCA_030765085.1. Lineage (NCBI taxonomy): Eukaryota > Viridiplantae > Streptophyta > Magnoliopsida > Asparagales > Amaryllidaceae > Allium > Allium cepa. The sequence goes on along the minus strand of CM060929.1, from coordinate 401,975,298 downwards.
AAGTTGTATGCTTTGTATTTCATGTTAGATGGGTTTACTCACGCTGGTTTCCAGCCTGACCCGGGTGTTACTTTGATGTAATGCTCGGGTCAGACCGAGTATTATAGATTTTCAGGTAAGGACGTTTTGGAGCTCAAAAGGCGAGACGGATGGCAAGAACGTATGGAGTGTTTCCGCTGTATTATATTGCTGTATATCTGTGACATGATAATTGTGTATATTCAGTGACTGTATATATTTGTAACTCTGATGTATTATAAAGGTATTTTGACAGATACAAAATTCTTTTGTAAACTGCAATTATTTATTATTATATTTTATCCGTTGCGAATGGGAAATGTTGGTGTTTCTGATTTTCTTCTTCTTCTATCTCTTTCTTCTTTTCATAACCATCTGGAATTTTTAGGATCGAAAATTTTGGGTCGTTACAGTTGGTATTAGAGCCGAAAGGTTAAGCGAGAACCTTGCCTTTGATGGGGATTACTCCTTAAATAGAGTCCGTAGTACTCTAGGATGAGTTGAGTCTATATATATATATATATATATATATATATATATGAGAGCGTACTTGTTATTTTCTTCTATAAAGGTTTTAAATGATTTTATATAAAAATTTATTTTGATATATAAAGCAATATTTCCTTCTAATAAATATTAAGGTGATTGGTTGTTAAATTATTGAAATTAAATTAAGAAGTAATATAAAATACAACCAAACTAAAATCTTGAATTGGAATTAAATTAAGTGGTAATAGAAATACAACCAAATTAAAATTAAATGAAGATAAGTTTGGAATGGATTCAGAATTAAATGGTATAAGGAGATAAGTTGACTTGATTTAAAGGATTAAGTCAACATTTAAAATTTTGACTCGAATTTATATAATTTGGGATGGTTTAAATTTGAAATTTGAATTGACTTCATTCAAATTAAATCTGATTTGAATTAATTGGATTTGATATTGAAGATGTATAAGTTTAAAAATTTAAATGGAAAATTTGGGTTGGATTAAATTGGAATGATATTGAAATTGAAGTGGGTTCAATTGATATTAGTCCAAATTGATTGGAATGATTTAAAATTGTAATTAAAGTTGAGTAGGTTTAAAATCAAATGGAATTTGATTTAAAAGAGGAAAGAAATCAAGATTGATTCAATTTGAATTGGGGTTAAATCAATTTCAATGGAAATTGAAGATTATTTAAATTGGAATTGGGTCAATTTAAATGGAAGTGGAAATTCAAATTGAATTGTTGGGGAAGTGAACAGTTTTGATTCTGGACTATTTTCAATATAAATTATTTTAATATAAACTTATTTTTCCAAGCTATTTAATATATGCAACCTTTATTTTTAAAGCCAAATTATTTTATATTTATTTTACAATTATTTTTGGAACTATTAACCATTTTTCAACTGTTTTATAAACTAATTACTATTTTACAATTATTTTGCAATTATCTAAAAATTTTGAAACTATTTAACTAATTTCCAACTATTTTATAATTAGTTAACTATTTTACAGCTATATTTCAAACTAATAATTATTTTTCAATGACTTATCTATTTTTAAAATTTTCAAGCTATTTTCTAAATATAAACTGGTCAGAGTTCAAACTGTTCTTAATTAAATACCCAACTGAGATAAGAATTGAAGTGATAATCTAAATGTGAATAAGTGAATAAAACTGAAGTGAGGATGAATAGAAAGGAAGTTGATTTGGCTAATAATCAATGAAGTTAAATACGTAGGATGTATGTATATTATTCTATTCGCATAGTGATTTGATCCAGATTCGAGCACAGAATTTCGAAATGGTTATATCGATCCGAGTTGGGATATTTTTCACTCGATTTTCGACGGCGAACCTGGATATGGATTGTTGACTGATTCTGGATATTCTCTATCATAGCTATAGCTATGTAAGGAGAATGACAGTTTCTGATCAAGAAACCAGATCCGAGTCCGAACTAGGAAGTTGGATGGACAGTACTAGTTCGAAAGTGAAATAGTGTGATCGAGCGAGCGATCAGATTGGTATAGTGTACGGATGATATGTGTACATCGTATGGATTTGAATGAAATTGATATTGAAAAGAGTAATCAAATTGGAATATTTGATTTTGAATAAACAAAGTTATATATCTTTGTTATATATAAGATAAACCTCCGCTTATTGTATCTATTGACGGCAGAAAAGGATTTTTAAAGTATTTGAAGTATAAATAAATAAAAAAGGTTTTTTACAAGTTTGAAATGATCCAAAGTTTTAAAATATATATAAATATATATATATATAAAGGATCTTATGAGGATTTTGGAAAAAGGTGTTGGGAGCCATTGGATTTGGAAAGGCTTTTGATTTTTGGGTAAAATCAATATTGGAATTTGGGAAGCCTAGTTTGAGAATTATCGATTTTGGGATAATCGATTTTGTGTAAAGGAGGTTTGTATGAGATCATACTAGGTGTATGATTTGAAAGATACTATATGTGTATAGTATAAAGTGTTTTGATAATGGCTCTGGGAAAAAGGCGCTCCCTTGAAATGAACTTCTCAGAAGTGCCACCGGGTGGTGCTGCCTTGAACCCTAAGGGGGGGTTCTAAAGTTGATCCTGTGAGGAGTCCGGACAAAACTAGTTCCTGAGGATTATGAGTAGTGTGTAGCGAAAGTCGAGGTGCGCTGATGCCTACAGAGGCATTTGGGTTATGCTGTGACGACAGTGTAACTCGATGTTACTGCGATCTACTGCAGACCATAGCGAAAGTCGTGTGTGCCGTAGAGAGCCAACAGTTTACGTTTGATTTTATATCGGTAGACTGCGACCTGTGGTAACATAGCGAAAGTCGTGTGTGCCGCTGGGAGCCAACAGTCTGCGTTTGATTTTACATCGGTTGACTACGACCTATGTAGGAGTGGAGAAGTTTCATTTTGACAGCAAAAAACGAGGGCGCTGATGCCTACAGTTACATGGACTTTTGCTGCGATGGCAATGTAACCCTGTAATGTAACAACGATCTGTTGTGGGTTCCATGGCGTAATTGAGGGGCGCGGAGTGCCTACAGTTACATGGACTTTTGCTGCGATGGCAACGTAACCCAGGATGTAACTACAACCATGGATGAGGGTGACGATTTCCAGAGCATTCTCACTAAGATATTTCCTCTATTTTCAAAAACTGTTTTCTATATTTTCAATAAAATTATTTTCCCAAGTATTTTCACTAGATGTTGAAGATGGGTCGGCTAAGTACTTATAGATTTTCAGTCCTACGCCTGATCAACGTATCACTGAATTTCTATGAGAATAAGGATGGACTAGTTGAAACATCAAGTTATAAGAAGTATTTTTATAAAAAACTATTTTAATAATAATATGTGAATTTAAAAGCATTTCTAAAATTTTAAAATAAAAGTGTTGGAGTTTTGGGAAAATGAAAGAAAATCCAAACTAGAATTATGAAAAAAATTGAACTCAAGAAGATTTAATAAAGTGATTTTTTGTAATAAAATCGAATATTGATATAAAAGTTGGAAGTAAGCTAATCAGCTAAATAAATTATTTGATAGAGTATATTAATAAAATTTAACTTAGTTAAATGAAATGGATTGTTAGTTAATAATGAAGTTTGGAAATAAATTAGAATTATAAATAGAATTCGATTTGGATTGATAATGAATTAAAATAAGTGGAGATATTGTAAAACTAAAATGGAATTGAATTATAATAGAAATGGTTTGAGTTGCAATCAAAACCCGGGTGAGTAAAATAAATCGAGAATAGCTTTTTATTAATAAAATAAATTCGAAAATGAATTAAGTAGATGAATTAAAAATTTAAAATGGGGTGAATAAATGGGTTAATTGAATGAAATAATAAATGGATGAAGTCTGATTGAATAAAAAAATTAAATCAAAGTTTTAATAGAAATTGGGTTATAAGAATGAACTTAAGTTATGAGGCGTATTAAATTGAAGTAAAATTACTTACGTCCATAAAGCTTGGTTTCCAGTAAGAATGGAGGACCATTAAATAAAAGTTTGGGTTAAATTTATTTGGAAAATGATATTAATATAAGCATCGAATGTTGTCAAGCCCAATGAAATAGTTTTAAAATGAAATCAATGCGGAAATGAAATGAAATGCAAATGTATGGTTGGTGAATAAATTAGAAATGAAATGGAATTAAATACAGAATGAGTTGAAATTAATTTGAGGTAGTATAAACTAAAATGGATACTCTATTAATCGAATATCATCGAATTTGCATAAAAATAGTTGTCGTTTGACGTAAACGAAGGTAAAGAAATTCTATGAATTAATAGAAGCAAATAAAATTGATTTTTGAATCATTTGAAGTGAATATGAGCTTGTTTGGATTGAAAATAATTTGAATGTAAGAAATTGAATTGTAAACCATTAAAATTGAATGAAATGGCATATGAATTGGTTGGAAGCAATTGAATTAGCTTTAAATCATATAAATCACTTATGGAAAGCGTTTGGTGCTTATTGCTTATGAAATGCATGTGTTTAGCTACTGAAAGTAAGTGAAATGCTAATAGATTTTCTATATATGGCACTTACATATTTAAATTGAGTAAGTACAGGTACCTGAAGGCCGTTTGGCTGGATTTGGCTGCGCTAATTGCTAAATAATAAGCCGCTTGCTTAAAAATGCTAAATAAAGGTATGCCTACGTAATAAAAATAGGAAATATGAACTGTTTTTGCTTTTCCGACCGTGTGGGTCGATGTGTGTATATATATATATATATTTATATCTCTTGTCAAATTGCAAAAGCTCCTCCGTACAAAGAAGACTCTGCCAAAAAATTTCGAAAATTTTGGAAGTAGGAAAATTTTTGAAAAATTTTTTTTGGAAACTTTTCTGTTAGCGACAAAACAATTTTAAATTGGAAATTGAAATAAATTAGTGGATGAAACTAATTTAAAATAATGATATAAATCAGTTATAAATGGAAGATAAAATTCAATATTCAGAATTGAAGATAAATTTAATTCATATGGAAATGGGAAAACAAATTTGAATTGCCCGACTAAAAGGTATGTATTTAAATTTCTGTATGAAATTGGTTTGGGTTTTGATCTAGCCACTTGGCTTTTGTTTTCTTTTGAAATTTGGGAGCCAGTAGAGGCATTTTGTAGTTATACTGAGCTAGCCACGCAAAGGAGACGCTGGCAAAAAATTTCGGAAATTTAGAGAGTTAGAAAGTTTTTGAGAAAATTTTGATAATTCAAAATTTGGTTTTAAATTGAAATTTGAATGATTGAGCAAAAGGGTATTGTTTGAAAACTGTGGGAGAGTTGGGAAGTTAGTAAGAATGATAAGGGGTCTTTATAAAAGATAGTTGGTAGGATGTTGAACTGTTGGGTTTGGGGGAAAAGTAAACGGGTATTGGACCATTCTTCCTAACTAGTAATTTCGAGGATGAAATTCTTTTATGGGGGAGGAATGTGACGACCCGGAATTTCTAACAATATAAATTCAAATATTTAATTAATTGTAAATATTTAAAACGTTAATTTTTAAATTGAATTCAAGTATTATTATTAATAGCAATTAAGTTATTAGATTTAATGAACTAAAATTGGGTAAATTATTGAATCTTCAGTTTTAAGCTTGTTAAAAATAATTTGAAGACCTGTAAAATTTATATTGATAGTTCTGATGATAATAAAAGCTTTTAAATTGAAATTGGAAGTGATTCGTTCGGTTTTAAAAATTTATCGTTTAAATTGAAATTAAAAATAGCCTTCCGAGGCACAGTCTCGGAATTCAACAAAACCAGTTCCATTGGATCCGTAATAGTTAGTTATCGGATTTCAATTTTCGTAGCAATCGGAGTGGTCATTTGACCCTGGCAGCTCAGAACGCATAGAAACTATTTTAATCGATTTAATTTAAAATTGATCGTTTATTTCCGTAACTCGCACATATGATCGAATTATGCTCCGAAACATGTTCCATTGTGTTCGGAATGCGGGTAAAACCTTATAGACGCCTAGCGGCATGCCTTGATAGGAGATTGAGAATTCTTAGCTTCGTTTTCGAGACGATTTATAATATAAGCAAGACAAATGTGTTAGGTACAGTCAACTATTTTTTTATTATTCCTTCTCCAGTATGCCAGCTTATACTCGTTCAAACACGCTACCAGTCCGTCAGTCCTTTAAATCGCGATGTCTTCTCCTTCTTTTCTTTTCAAGCTGGAATCGCATATTAAAAAAAATCACTCGAATGAAACAAAATCAGTTCCTTCCTAAAAATAAAAAGGAAATCATTCAAATCGTGGGTTCTTCTTTCCCTTCCTCCCTTTAATTCGAGATGAACGAAATCAACTCAAATAAAAAAATGAAAACGAGAGAAAATCAACTCGAATTATTGCTCAATTTCAATCGGCTTCAAGGGTTTACGCGCGGAAAGGGTTGGTGATTTTGGTGAATGCTTGGGACTTGAGTTCGATGGGTGGGCAACGTCAGTCGTGAGGAATGGTGACTCGAGTTCATGAGCGAGTTGCTGGCGAACGAATTTGTAAAGGAGGGAAGCTCGCGAGGCGAGAGCGAAGTCGCGAGCTTCTAATGGACTATGATGGCGAATTTTGGGAGGGCCGAGATGGCGGCTGTGATCTTGGTTCGGCAATGGCTGGTGACGCCGCACATATGCACGTAGGAGGTCAGGAGGCGCTGGGGAGGAAGTTCAATCGGTGAAGGACGCGGCTAGAGGTCGCAGCTTGATTGTGGTAAGCAGCTTCTTGTTTTCCTTTTTGTTTTGTTTGAAATTTGAAAGAGGTACTCTGAAAAAAATTATTTTTAATACTATTTAAATAATAATAATAATAATAATAATTTAATTTTGGTTATAAACTGGTAATAACAGGAAGAAAATTTATTTCAGCAAAGTAACACTTTACTATAGCTATTTATTGTACAGAAAAATAAAACAATAATAATGATATATATATATGTATGAAACAGTTAACATATAGGTTGATTAGTATATTTGTTTGAGAAATGGAGATGTGTATATATATAACATGTCATGGAATGTTAATTAAATTAATTAAATGGTAATGGGTTTTTCGGTTATTTCAAAATTTAATAATAAAACGTGTAATGTTTTTACAAGGTCTGAAACGTGGAGAAACAAGTCGAGATTGGATTAAATTGCATATTCAAAATCAAAGGTGAGTTTATCTCACTCTCCTGGACTTTTATTTAAATTTAAAAGGGTTAAATTTAAATGATTGGTTGAATGATTGGATTGTTTTGATGTGCTATATTATATATAGTAGTATATAGTATATATTGGAGTGATTGAATATCATGTGATCGATATTATTGGTAATTGAAATATTGAATGTTGTGGTTTGTTTGAATATTTCGGTACCCTAAGTTATCGAATTAGATTTTGAAATAATTTTAAAGGTGAATTTTGAAAGTGGAATAATTATAGGATAAAAATAAGAATGAACTGGAGAGAAATGAAAATGATATTTAAAAACTGAAGTTAAAATTGTAAAGTAGATATTTAAACAAGTTTTAAATCAGAGTTAAATCTGGAATTCAAGAATGAATCTGGGTTTTCAAACAAATAAGTTTTTAAATTTAATTATTGTAACAACTTGAATGTTAAAGTGCATTTTTTAAATTGATTTGAATTTAAAATGAATTTGGTTTTAAATTCCTTTAAACTACTATTTCAAACGAGTAATTAATTTATTTAATGAAGTAAATAAAAAGATAGTTAATTACGTGTTAAGATTAATCGAGAATGATTAATATTGTGGTTTAATTAATGTAATTAATTTAGATTAGGATAAATTAAAATATAATTGGAAATCATTAATTTATATAATCAATGATGTAATTAAGGATTGATTAATTATGACTAGTTATCAATAATAAGTGACTTATGAGAAATTAATTAATATAAATAATTAAGGATTAATGTAATTAATATAGTTAATTAATTTGTGAATTAATTAAGATTACTTATTGATTTTTATTAAGAGTAATTAATATTGTGAAGTTAATTAAAGATAATTACCTGAATGTAATTGAAGGACAATTAACCTAGGGTGATTAATTAAGATAAATAATGAAGGGATGATTGACTAATTGATTTGAAATTAATCTATGACAATGAAGAAATCTAAGTGACTGAAGTTAGAAATTCAAGTAGAATTAATTAAATTAACTTTGGTTGCGATCTAGCTTTGCTTATGGATGACTGAATGACATTGAATGCTTTGAATGAGTTGATATCTCTGATATGAAATGTTGTGTATTCCATTTGGATAACTTGGGTTAGGATGACATGAGACTCGAAGAGACCGGGGTCGGGTATTAGGAATACCCGAAACCACTTCGAATTTTTATAGATTGATATGTGAAATCGATAGGCTGGAATGAAATGATTTAATCGAATTGGACTACTTGATCTAAATTTTTGTACTTGGAAAGTTGATGTGTGAAATAAGTGATGTTTATACCAAATTGTGGATTTTTGAATTGAAACGAGTTACCCCGGGTTTTATATAAGTTGTATGCTTTGTATTCCATGTTAGATGGGTTTACTCACGCTGGTTTCCAGCCTGACCCGGGTGTTAGTTTGATGTAATGCTCGGGTCATACCGAGTATTACAGATTTTCATGTAAGGACGTTCTGGAGCTCAGGAGGCAAGCCAGATGGCAAGAACGTATGGAGTGTTTCCGCTGTATTATATTGTTGTATATCTGTGACATGATAATTGTGTATATTCAGTGACTATATATACGTATAACTCTGATGTATTATAAAGGTATTTTGACAGATACAGATTCTTTTGTAAACTGCTATTATTTATTATTATATTTTATCCGTTGCGAATGGGAATTGTTGGTGTTTCTGATTTTCTTCTTCTTCTATCTCTTTCGTCTTTTCATAACTATCTGGAATTTTCGGGATCGAAAATTCTAGGTTGTTACAATTTGGTCACCGGAAGTCAATACTAAGGATGACTATAGCATCTATAGTGCTTAGCTTCGGGCCTCCATATAGGGGATGTTACAATCAATCAAATTTAAATCCAACTCGATCCGAAAGAATGATTAATACGGTCTTCTAGAAAAGATCTATAAAATATAAGCCATTTGCGCTTCTAAAGAAAATCAGTCAATCAATCTTCTAGAGGTAGATTTGTCAAAATAAGCCATTTGTGCTCTATAGACAAAGCAATCTCCAAATACAAGAAAAAAAATTGGTCTTCTATTATTATCACTAGATGGATTTTTCGGTCTTCTATCTTTGTTAAATGGATTTTCTCCTATTACAAGATGGATTTTCTGATCTTTTATTATTATTGTCAAATGGATTTCTCGTCTTCTATTGCAAAAATGGATTTTTTGGTCTTCTATAATTATTGCCAAATAGATTTTCTGACCTTATATTATTATAGTCAAATGGATTTTCTGGACTTCCACCGCCAAATAGTTTTCTGGTCCTCTATTCATACTATAACCAAAATGGTTCTCTAGACTTCAATTCAAATTATTATCAGAAGGATTTTTTGAAGGCGGAGCTTTATTAAATTAAATCCCGATCTTTTAAATTTAGAAATCTAACTTTTTTATCAAACAGGAATCTCCGTTACTGAACAAGCTATCAGAACCTTGAAGAGGCAATTTGTCACAACAAGGTCAAAACTTATGGTCTTTATACTAAATGAAATGTTGAATGCTCAGGGGTCAAAATATAGAAACGCAAATATAAAAGCTCAAAAGGAAAAAGTTCATACAATGCATTCGAGGTAACATTCTTTTAAAAAAAAATTTATCTACAATCTGACATATCATATAAAAAGGTACAGGTAAAAGGGAATCTGTTTAAAACAATTCTTCAGTAAGGAACAAGGATCTATGCCATCCTGTCCAAATCATTAGCAACCGACGAAGAATCAGTAATGTGGCGAATATCCACATCTAAAACTTCTTTAAGTTTCTTCTCCTTTTTCCGAATAGCATCCCTATCGTCAACTGAATCAATTTAATTTTTCAGTGCATGTTGGAGATCCTTATTGGCTCCTCTTTAGATTTGAACTGTACCCTTCAATTCTTTAATCTCTTGCTTTAGAGTATGTTTCTCATGCTCGAACTTTTCAACTTGACATTCATAATCATCAAGACATTGAAAGGCCTTTTCATCCTATTTCTTGTTGAAAACTACATGCATTCAAACTTGACCCATCTTCTCCATTTGGAAATTTCTTCATTGCTTAAACATGGATGTAGGTTTAATAGAGTAGGAAATTCTTTGTTGGCTAATGATGGAAATCTTGTCGTCCTCCAAGGAATAAGAGTAATATTAACCAGATTTTTGGTTAACACCCAAAATAGTGCTTTTATAAGAAAGAGAAGATTGAGTAGTAAGGAACGTTGTCCTTAATTATAATCTTTACAATTTGCTCCAAGAATCGCTGAACCTTGATTTGAGTAATCTTTCGAATAGAAGGTTTATTACCAGAGGTGAGCTTATTCGTAATCTCTAGGAGGCTCTCCTTTATAACACAAATGGAGATCAATCGGATATATTCCTTTAAAGTTGAACTCCAGCACTTCCGAAAGGTTTGAGTGATTAAGTTCCTTAGCAATAAAACCAACGAAACTTTGGATGGTATACGAAGGCCTTTGATCTTATAGTAAGGTTTCGTCACTCTTAACAAGTTGGATTTAACCTGGCCGTGAGCTATGAGGATTTCAACTGTTGGATTAAGCTTATTTTCCCGTACGTAGGCTATCTCGAAGGGTTTGAGTGGAGGATTAATAACTACATAAGGTTTTGTTGTTGCTAATTTATGAGTATCTAATAATGTTAGTTTAGAGGTTCCAATTGTGATGCCAATGACTCCGAAAGGTTGTTACTTATATTAGTCAGGCTCAGCCGTTGGTCCTACCGAGGGGTAAAAGTTGAAAACCATCTTTCCTAGTTTGAGATTATAGCTTTAACCAATGGATCTACAGACTACATCAACAAGAACCTTTCGAAGGAATTAACCCTGAAAATTGATATTATGACAGTAAAGAGTTAAGTAATCAATAAAATGATTCGTAAATCAAAAGACTTCCCTTGCAATTCACAATAAGACTTCACTTTTATTAAATTTCCCCAGTTTGATTCCTAATTAGGGCAATAGAATTATGGTCAGGAAGTTACAAGTTTTTCGAATGAAAGAAAGTCCCCCAAAAATGGGACCCCTTGGGTCTTATTTATAGATGCAGGCAGCACTCCCTCCAACCTTATGCCTTCAACTACAACCGAAGACGCCTCTTGTCCATAGTTGCAAACTTTTCGGCCTTGCCAAAGGACTGCTTCTCGTACATAGTTGTAGGCCTCTCATTATGGACAGAAGGTTTTCTTGTTGTACATCATCATGAACAGGTGAATGTTGTCGAAGGTTCTCTTCCTTCACTTGTTTTTAGGAACCTGCTGCCCTTGTTGGAAGATTCATCATTTGTACGGCATATGAACCTTTTGAACATATCGGAGGATTTCTGGCTTTTGTGGATCCTTCGCCTTTGTAGAAGGTTAATTTTCCCACTTGACTATCATCGATAGTTGCGTTTTCCTTGAATGATGGCAGAAGGTTGTTTTCCGTTGACTTATGGACATTGCTTTTATGTAAACCTTCCGGTAACATCGAAAGCTATCCTGCAGGTGTATTACTTGGCCCGAAAGGCTTATTGCGCTTTCGAAAAAGTGGTCGTAAGGTCATATGTCCTTGTTTCTGCTTGTTTTCCTACTCCAGAGGGTAAGCACCTCTTGAAAATTGTAAAATGATACTCTCCTTCTTTCATGAAAGGTCTTGAACTGCTTTATATTATTGACTGCATCCCTTCGATCTCTTCAGAAGGTCTGATCCAGATTCTTTTCCTTCTATCCTCTGTTTGAGACCTCATGGCTTAAGTGGAAGGTGAATTTAATGAGTAACATTTGCACCCTCCCCCCATGCGAAGGGATCCTTTTGACTTTCCAAGTCATCCTCTCTAAGAATTGTGGAGTTTCCAGCTTCATTTTCCTATAAATGTCAGCTCCAAGCATAAGTAAAAGAGTTCTTTTAATCAATTTGACCTTTCCCTAAACAAGAAGTTCATCATTTTTTTTAAGTTTAAAACTGCTCTTAACAACAAGTTAATAATATGATCTGAGAACTAATTAAATACCATTTCAGTAACCTAAAATGTTCCTTTTTCCCCTCCAAAGGGAATTAAAGTTGCAGCACTAAACCTTCCGACGGGACCAGAACGTATTCCAACCTTAGTTTTTACTTATTGTTGGTAGGTCTAAATAGCTTAATGGTTAGTCCTTCCGACAACAAGATTTCATTGGAATTCGAAAGCCTAAACCTTCTGATTCCTTCCTATTCTTCAAAATATCATATAACCAAGTAAGAATACATAAGCACATTTTCAGCCGTATAATATAAATTAAGAAGTATAATATAAATTAAGAAATTCGACCAAAACATCCATATATATATATATATATATATATATATATATATATATTAATCCGTATTACACTTTTCAAAATGATCTTTCAACATATACATATCCAAAAATTACACTATCATCCTAGAATTAAACATCGAACGTAACCAAAAAATAGCAAAATGATTTCTTCACTTTATCCTACAGCCCATCTGAAAAAGGCGGAAGGTTTAGAACTAAATCGATGGGATTGATGATGATGGGCTCAACCCATATTGGCTGATATGGAGAATAGGTTATTAATGTAAGATTTTCTACCGATACATCCCAAATGGTTAAATCCATCCAAAATGTGTTCATGGTCAGGCCAAAAAGCACAAAATATGTTGCTTTTATAGGCGGATTAAGAAAATTTGGTTGTGAGTGGACTGCATTACTAGATTGTGCGCTAGCGACCTCTTTCGCCTCTTGCGGAGGGTTTAATATGCTTAACGCAAAGCAACAACAACAGTGGAGTGCTTCCGCGTTGACAAAATTAGGATGAATATTATGGAGGTCGCAAGCGGCCATTGATTCTTTTTCTCTCCTGTTTTTTTTGTTTTTTTTTAAATAAAATAAATGCCAATATAATGAAAATTAGAAGGGAGAGAGAGGAAGATGAACGGATCATGTCAGTGATTCTAGTGCAAAAGATAAGTCATTCTTCCGTTCTCTAGAAATTTTCGTTAATGGCTTTTGTCTTTTTATATGATTAATGTTTTATTCTTATTTGAAAACAACTGTTAGTTAAACGTTATTCGATGAAATTCTGCAAATGGAAGCTCTGATTCGACACATTTTTTGTTTAGGTATTATAGGTATAAGCTTTCGAATTTCTCCCCAAGTCCATTTCATACAGATCGGGGGGACGATTATAAACATGTAGCATGCAGTTGTTCCCATGAATATGACTTCAGGTTACATATCACATATTTAACTCGTTTGTACTATGTTTTCCAAGGCTACCTATCCCTTAGCTCAGGTTGCCTTAAGAGATCAACTTAGCCAATATGCATAATAGGTGAAAGCCTTCTTCAAAAATGACTTAATATAGAAAATTTTAGGGTATACATTTTTGTATGTGGCATTCTCACTTCTCGGCTTCTTTTAGTAGTAGAAGAGAAATTTCTCCTAAAGGAGATCAGAATATTCTATCATCAACAACGAATCTCGATAAGAAACACATTTTACTATGTGTTCTTATTACTAAAATAAAGAAATTTGATTTCTGTTTCGTTTGTTGATATGGGGTGCTCGAGTAAGGCTAGCTCTACCCTTCAAAGTCCCTACTTCAGAACTTGCAATGACTTAGGATAGGCTAAGAGTATAGTTCAATTAAGGCTGATCTTCATAAAAATCCTTTAGATCCTACGCTCAAATGCCACACCATTTTATAAAAATTCTCCAAGGCAATAAATATTTCTAAGTTAGCTTTTTAAGAAGAAAGTAGGACTGAGATATTGAAACTTTATAGCATTTCATTAGTGGTGATACTTGCATCAATTTCAAAGTGGAATGATTAAGTTTCATGAGAGGATAATCATGTTGAAAATAGAAAAATTTAAAAATTAACCAGGCACGACAAATCTATAGAATTCATAATTGGTAATTATGTTTAGAGTGTCGGTTTCATGATATCTATTGGTTTTACATGAGCGGTCGACCAAATCATAAGCATCTCAATATATATGACGTATTCTGTAACGTCCTGCCTTTTTTGTACGTTTTAAATCAATGATAAACCACACACGTCTGACTTAAACCATACAGAAGGGCGGATTGTTATGGGGTAAATAAGAAAAAGCAGAGGAAAAAAAACAAAATAGAATCTCGCAGCGCAATGATAAAATATAATAATCAAATAAACAGTTCATGAATCTGTTTTACAAAATATTTGATTATACTTATACAATATATATCAGAGTTACACTACCAGAGAATAATGAATAATAATGCAGCTGAATAAAATGGTGTAGTAGAATAATATAGTACAAAATAATAATAATAAAATCTTCGTCTTTGTTAACGGTAAAAATGGCTTTAACGCTAACACCCGGTGTATGCCGTGATGAAATGAAAGCACCACCCGTTTGTACGGGAATTAAAGTAAAAAGAAAATAGCAGAAAAAGTAAAAGAGACAGAGATTTTTATAGCGGTTCGGCTTCTAATAAGCCTACATCCACTTTACATCCTCCATTATGTTTTTCGAGCTCACTTTACAAGATTACAACACTTTTACAACACGATCTCTTGATCACAACACTTTTACAACACGATCTTACAATTACAACACGATCAGAGAAAGAAGTTTGAACTTTGATGATGAATTGCTCTTTGGATTCATGGCTAATGAGGTTGATCTCTAGATGAAGATTCTTCGGTGTTTGAAGTGTTTGGAGAGTCGAGAAATCCGCAGAGTATAGGCGCCTTCAAATCCAAAAAAGTCCCCCCCGAATGTGGAGTTGGTGGAGTATTTATAGGCGACTTCGGAGTTAGGTCGGCTGGAGCGACCTAAGATAGGTCGTAGGCCGGTTGGAGCGACCTAAGGTGGGTCGTTGGCGACCTAGAGGAGCGGCAGAAGAAGGAGGGCGGCCTAAGGGATAACGGCATTAGAATGTATGGCCTGAAGCAACCTAAGGGAAAAGGCGGGGTATGCTCTAGGTCGTGTGCGACCTATGGGTGTTAGGTCGCGAGCGACCTGATTTTGATAAGGTGAGACTGGTTAGGTCGCGAGCGACCTAGGTGATGGAGGGTTAGGTCGCGAGCGACCTATGGGTTTAGGAGAAGAGTTAGGTCGCGAGCGACCTAACTTTGTTGAGGAGAAGCATAAGTCGCTTAGCAGGTAGGTCGCTTGAGCCATTGAGTAGTTAAGTCGCTAACTGCTGAGTTGCTCTAGGTCGTAGGTCGCTTGGATTTATAGGTCGTTAGGTCGCGAACTTTCCTGTGAGCTGTTAACTCGTGAAGTCTTAGGTCACTAAGTCGTGAGGTCTGTTAAGTCGTGAACTCTGTTAAGTCGTTAGCCCGCTTCACCAGTTAGGTCGCTAACTTGCTTCATTGGTTAGGTCGCTAGGTAGTTGAGTCGCTGAATTACTTCACTCTTTAAGTCGTATACCGTTTTGGACGGGGCGCTGCCCCCTGGACCCCTGCGACCTGACCGGGCAGGTCGAACACCGTAGTAGTGGCATTGCCCCCGCACCCCCACCTTGAGGGGTTGGCACCCCCTGGACCCCCCCTCCGTAGGGGATCTTAGATCAAAAATCATTCAACGGAACTTGCTTTTGTTGAGATGTTGAGTTGACCAATCTTTGAGACGAGCTATCTCCCTTTTCTTGGTCGATCTTTTGATATCACAGCCTTCCTGAAAAAGGCAGGACAACACTTGCCCCCCAAAACATGCCTTGCGGTAGGAAGGTGTGTTTTGTAATGCCATAATCCGGACATTCATATCCTGTTGATAACCTGTAAAGGAATTGACAGTTTTATATGGCCCCAAAATGACGACCGTTCGAGATCGAGCTATTTGGGATGAAGCGCGGCCGTTCATGGTCAAGCGCTTAACTTCAAGTGACGACCATTTGTGGTCGAGTCATTTGAGGTGAAGTGCGGCCCTGCGCGGTCAAGCATCTAAATCCACGCGACGATCGTTCGGAATCGGGTCATTTGTAGCGGAATGCGATCATTCATGGTCAAGCGCTTTACTTCGAATGACGACCATTCGGGGGTCGAGCCACTCGTGGTAAGGTGCGGCCCTATGCGATCAAAATGACAACTGTTCATGGTCAAGCGCTTTACTTCAGATGACGACCATTCGGGGTCGAGCCATTTGTGGTAAAGTGCGGCCTTGTGCGGTCCAGTGATAGAGCTCAATCGTCCATGGTCAAGCACCTTACTTCAAATGGCGACCATTCGGGGTCAGCCATTCGTAGTAAAGTGCGGCCCTGAGCGATCAAAGTGGTAAAGCGCGGCCGCTCGCGGTCAAGCGCTTAACTTCAAATGACGATCGTCTGGGATCGAGCCATTTGAGGTGTAGCACGGCCGTCCGTAGTCAAGCACTCAACTTTATATGATGGTCGGGATCAAGCCAAGTGAGCTGAAATGCAACCGTTCACAGTCAAGAGCTTGACTTCAAATGACGATCATTCAGGATCAACCCATCCGAGGTGAAAGTGCGACTGTTGGCGGTGGGAAGCGCGGCCGTTCATGGTCAAGCGCTTAACTTCAAACGACGACCATTCGTGATCGACTCGTTTGAGGTCAAGTGCGGCCCTGCTCGGTCAAGCACTTAAATCTATGTGACAATCGCTTAGGATCGAGTTATGGATTGAAGTGCGGCCGACCATAGTCGAGCGACTGTTGGCGGTCAAGCACTTAAATCCATGAGTTTTTTTTTGACTGTTCAAAGTCGGGTGCCTGTTCATAGGACTTAATCATTGAGACTGTTCAAAGTCGGGTGCTTGTTCGTAGGGCTTGATGATGCCCGTTCGTAGGGCTTACACATTTCAAAATCATGAAAAATCAAATATTCAACTGAAAAGTTGTCAAGTAGAAATGTCTGAAAAAGTCAAATCCAAACATTTGAAGCAAATCGTGAAAGCAATGTGGAATCAAATCCAATTATCGGAAGCAAATCATGAAAGCAAAGTAGAGTAAAACTTAATCATCAGAAACAAATCATGAAAGCAACGTCGAGCCAAATCCAAATATCAAAAGCAAAGTAATCAGTCCTCAGAAGTAAAATACGAAAGTAAAACAGTCAATCATCCGAAGTAAAATTCAAAAGCAAAGAATTGACGTCCCAGTGCAAACACCTACATCGATATGATGTGTAGTTGTATCGGAGCATGCCTGGTGATCGATCATGGTCCCATACATGTGTGAACAACTTAATTGTGTCGATGTAGAGTTTTCCACTCATTCGTTACAACCTCAATTATTCGATAACAGGCCGACGCCTTGATCCCGAGGTGTCTCCAGTTGATGCAGGTAGCGGTCATTCTTGTTCCACTGTTGCAGCCTTCTTTTTCACATATTGTGATAGCAAACCATCCCGAATGTGCTCCTCAATCTCATCTTTCAAGTGTCTGCAGTCATTCGTGCTATGACCATTTAGCTCATGGAATAAGCAATACTTGTCCGAATTTTTCTCGCTGTTAGTTGGATCTCTCTTTATTGGCTTTCGATAAGGAACCTGTCCCTTGGTTTCTTGGTAAATCCGCTCCAGAGTCTCATTTAACTCCGTGTATGAGGTGAATCTTGATCCTCTTTGCTATCGTGCTGATTTATCGTTGTTATCCTCAGCTTTTCGTTTACCTTTGTTATTTTCTACACCTTTCACAGGAGGATTCTCACCTTTGATTGCAAAAACATCGATTCCTTCCCCTTCCTCTGTTTCACCCTTTGCGTCTTCTAACCGCAAGAACCCTTCGGCCTCATGGAAAAATTCTCCTAAATCCATAGGAGGATCTTTGGTCAATGAATTCTTGAACTCTGTGCCGTTAGCTATGCCTGAAACGGCTGCCATTAAAACCATGGATGGATCTGGTCGGTCCACCGATGCCGCGGCTGCATTGAATCGTGTTAAAAAACTTCTTAGAGATTCTCCAGTCCTTTGCTTTAGTGTTGTCAAACTCATAACATTCTTAGGCCTCGAGATGTGAACCCTGAATTGCCTCATAAACCTTTCGATCAAATCATTCCAAGTCTTGATCGATCTATTCTCCAGTTGTCTGAACCATAGTGAAGCAATATCTGTCAAGTATAGTGGAAAGCACCGGGCCATCACTTCTTCTGATGCCCCCAGCACTTCCATATGCCTCATATATTTCGTAAGATGAACTGTAGGGTCCGTCCTTCCATTATACATATCCAGCGATAGTAGCTTAAAGTCTGGTGGGTTTTTAGCTCGCCTGATTGCTGTGGTAAAAGGACTTCTATTGACATCCTCCAAGTCCTTGTTTACCAAACCACCTCTCATAGCCTTTTTGACCATCTCCACTAATCTGTCGTTATCTCTTAGTGACAGTCCTCGCCCTTGGCTTTCGTCTTGCCCCCCCGAGTTCACGAGGGGACGGTTGAATCTGTTCTTCCGGTTGGGCTTATGTTCCTCTTTGATTCTGTTCTCCAAGTTGCCCAATTTGATGGAACAAATTCTGGATCAAGTCCTCTTGCCTTTTCATCATTGCCTCCATCTTCTCTCTTGTAACAAAGGCTGAAGTTTGGCTTGCTCTCGAAGAAGCCTCTTGACTTCCTTCATGCTGACTATTCTCTGGTCTTTGTAGTCTACTCGATCGCCTTACCATGGTTCTTCGGATTTCTCGTATCCAACTCTTGATTATTCGAATTCCTGAGTTCAATTCTCAGTGAAAGCACCAAAATGTTAACGGTAAAAATGGCTTTAACGCTAACACCCGGTGTATGCCGTGATGAAATGAAAGCACCACCCGTTTGCATGGGAATTAAAGTAAAAAGAAAATAGCAGAAAAAGTAAAAGAGACAGAGATTTTTATAGCGGTTCGGCTTCTAATAAGCCTACATCCACTTTACATCCTCCATTATGTTTTTCGAGCTCACTTTACAAGATTACAACACTTTTACAACACGATCTCTTGATCACAACATTTTTACAACATGATCTTACAATTACAACACGATCAGAGAAAGAAGTTTGAACTTTGATGATGAATTGCTCTTTGGATTCATGGCTAATGAGGTTGATCTCTAGATGAAGATTCTTCAGTGTTTGAAGTGTTTGGAGAGTAAATCCGCAGAGTATAGGCGCCTTCAAATCCAAAAAAGTCCCCCCCGAATGTGGAGTTGGTGGAGTATTTATAGGCGACTTCGGAGTTAGGTCGGCTGGAGCGACCTAAGATAGGTCGTAGGCCGGTTGGAGCGACCTAAGGTGGGTCGTTGGCGACCTAGAGGAGCGGCAGAAGAAGGAGGGCGGCCTAAGGGATAACGGCATTAGAATGTATGGCCTGGAGCAACCTAAGGGAAAAGGCGGGGTATGCTCTAGGTCGTGTGCGACCTATGGGTGTTAGGTCGCGAGCGACCTGATTTTGATGAGGTGAGACTGGTTAGGTCGCGAGCGACCTAGGTGATGAAGGGTTAGGTCGCGAGCGACCTATGGGTTTAGGAGAAGGGTTAGGTCGCGAGCGACCTAACTTTGTTGAGGACAAGCATAAGTCGCTTAGCAGGTAGGTCGCTTGAGCCATTGAGTAGTTAAGTCGCTGACTGCTGAGTTGCTCTAGGTCGTAGGTCGCTTGGATTTATAGGTCGTTAGGTCGCGAACTTTCCTGTGAGCTGTTAACTCGTGAAGTCTTAGGTCACTAAGTCGTGAGGTCTGTTAAGTCGTGAACTCTGTTAAGTCGTTAGCCCGCTTCACCAGTTAGGTCGCTAACTTGCTTCATTGGTTAGGTCGCTAGGTAGTTGAGTCGCTGGATTACTTCACTTTTAAGTCGTATACCGTTTTGGACGGGGCGCTGCCCCGCACCCCGCTAGGGGCGCTGCCCCTTGGACCCCTGCGACCTGACCGGGCAGGTCGAACACCGTAGCAGTGGCATTTCCCCCGCACCCCCACCTTGGGGGTTGGCACCCCCCTGGACCCCCCCTCCGTAGGGGATCTTAAATCAAAAATCATTCAACGGAACTTGCTTTTGTTGAGATGTTGAGTTGACCAATCTTTGAGACGAGCTATCTCCCTTTTCTTGGTCGATCTTTTAATATCACAGCCTTGCTGAAAAAGGCGGGATAACAGTCTTCGTCCTCTAGTAATAGGGTCTTCAAATCCTGAAATGCTCAGGCTGACCCGAGCGAATTAAAAAGACAAAACACTCAAGTCAGAACTAAAAGATCTTATGTAAGTTAAATCAACAGAAATAAATATGAGTGGAATGGCGTCAGAGATGTTTACGAGATTTGACATCTCCTATCCAGTGTCTAACGTGAGTGCAGTAACTCAAGAGATGCTTGGGATTTCACATCTCATAAGGATCCGTTAAACTATTTACTATGTAGTAATATTTTGCTATTATAATAATGTCTATCGATAAAATAAACTTACTTTTAAATAGCATTAAGGCTTTACATTTTCCACCTTAACACATAATAGTCCCAGTAGTCCATCCGGTATCAGCGCATCTCCAGATCAGAAGACTACCCTAAGTACTCCAAGGGCTATGGGAGAAATCCAAACTCGTAAAAGGCGCGCTATGGTAGGTGACACGGCACAATTAGGCAGTGCCAGGGTAGATATACCAATTACGCTTCCGGGCCAGTGGTAACGCGTAGCATGCAGCTACCGCCCACCTCAAGCCACAACCCCAAATAAAAAAAATCAAAAGTGGCCACCGAATCAATCCAAAAGTCAGAGTATAATATTGAAGGGATGTGTCCGATCAAAGGTGCTACCTCATTAGCCCGTCAATCACTCATGTTTTAGCCACCTTATGCCAACTCACGGGAGTCGGGTCCATGTATTTACCTCAAAGGAAACGTCGCCGCCATCCTACTTCATTCTGGAATCTCCACGGCGTACACGGTTGTCAAAGTGGTTTTGGGTATCGACAGAGAGTTTGCCCATATCCGATCTCGGTCTCTTTGCCAACCAATCGTTATTATAACACCGCGGTCATTTCAAAATAATTATACTTCAAAACTAGGATATAATATTCATTTCTAAACCATATAAATACGATATCATTTTCGTTTTTAAAAAAAGAAATCAATATGACATCATTTATAAAACCCAAATAAATATAATATCATTTTTATTTCAAATATCCTTTTCCAAAAATCATAGCATTTTCAAATCATAATACCTTGAAACCCATAACTTTGAAACATAACTTCCAATACTTAAATGGTTTAATATTAAATCACTTTATATAATAAATTAGCTTCTTTAATTTCATGAATAAATTCCAAATACAGATTTGAATCCCCAAATAAACCATTTCAATTTCCATATATTTTAGAGCTTTAAATATTCCACCATTTCAAAATTTATTCTTTGATAATCCCATATACATCAAATTCAATTACTATTATTTAGATTTGAAATGTTTACGTAATAAATCCAATATCATTTAAGAAAACTTTTAACTTTACATAACTGGATATTCTTTCAATTTATTTAACTTGATATATTCATTTAAATCAACTTTATATTCATTTAAATCACTCTAAACCAAATCAAGTTATAAGACTCATACCCTTTAAAATCTCAATTTTATTTAAATTTCAAATCAAATTTATTCGTGTATAATTCTTAAATAATTCAATTCAAACCAATTTCATATTTATCTTCCAACTTAATTATTATTTAAGTCATTAAAACTCTAGAAATACAATTTAAATAAATACTCAACCATATTATATCTTAATAAAATCAAACTTTATTATTAAACTCCTTTTATACTTTAAATCAATTTTATACATAGATTAAAACCAAGAATTCAACTATATATAAAATAACATTTATACAATATCCAAATCAATATTTCATAAAACAATATATATCTTTACTAAACCATAGAAAATTATATCAAAACATTTTTATATATAGACCACGGTGTCTATATAAATATTCCTACCCTATGGTCAAGTAATACAGATATTTATCATTTCAATTCGTAATTTAAAATAAAAATATAGTTATATATTATTTCAAACCGCAATCCCGAATCAAAATGACAAATCAATAAAGAACTTACAGATTATGATGATATAAATAAAATATCCATTCGTCCATCATAAAATCATACATCCACCACAATCATCATCTAAAACAATCAATCAATATCTATACATAACTGATAATATATAACAGGTAATTAATTGGCAGTTATATTCAATAATAAATTAAATAATGATTAATTTAAATAAATGCAATTAACTGAGATGATGATTAAAAATATACAAAACAATCATAAATAAATTCATAATCACAACATAAATTAAATTTAACGAACATAAGAAATTTTAGAAGTTGTGAGTGGGTTAAAACACTCACATTTTGAATTTAAATTGAATTTAATTTAAACCCAAAATTGAACAGTCTTCAAATTCCTCCAAACCAGTGTCATAATGCCTGGAATTCCGATACGGTCCTAACAAAAGAAACCGGGCATAAAACGGATATCGTATGTAAAGGTTATGTACGTTAGAGAGATTGGAAACAAAATTAAATTAAAATACAAATAAAATTAAGAAACACTCACAAGGCCACGTCAGCACTTTCACGTTTCTCCTCAGAACCCTACATACGCTACCTAGGTATTCGCGCCGCCATGAAACTCTTTGACCACCAACGCCACACGCCTCAGGCCACCATACCCCGATCAATCGCCACCACCGGCCTCCTGCACTCCGGCCGACCCTACCCCTAGCCTCGCGCGACCGCCCTGAGCCACCACCGATGTTGTATTCTCTAGCCTCCGCCTCCAATTTGGAAACCCTACTCGAATTTTTTTGGCCGATCCAACCATCAAATCACAGAACGAACACCACTGATGCACTCCCCATCGTCCACTCTACAATATCCAGAAATGATTTGACGATCCGACATTCATCGATGCGCGATGAACGGCCGTGAATATTTGCTCTATTTCTGGCCACATCGAACCTTAAATTGAAAAATGGATAGCAGAATTGACATGCACTCTTCGAGAGCTTCGAAACCATATAAAATTTGATATTTTTTTAAAGAGTTTGAATTTTTGGCTTTGGATTTGATTTGAAATTGTATTGGAAATTAGGGTTTGCAGCCATTGAAAAAAGGAGCTGATAGAACGTATAGAAATGAGGAATAAGAAATGAATTAGGGTTTATAACAGGGTATATATAGGCAGAGTTGAAAAAAAAGATGGACCAGATTGATAAACGCGCTAAACGATAAAATGTCCCGAAAGCGCGTTTCGACTCCACAACGAAATTGGTCAACCCATATATCAAAAATAGATGTTTTTAAATATTTTAAATGCAATAGAATAGGTTTCAAGTCCAAATTCCATCGTATGAAGAAGTTATGCTAAAATCAATTTATTTCAAATTGATTTCAATTTCATCGATTTCAAGGCGTTTCGAGTTCGTACGATCAAACGACAAGTCCGATTGTTACGAAACTTGAAATCATACAATAATTCACCGTTACGGATCAGATGAAACTAGTTTCGTCAAAATCCTAGTCAATGGCCAAAATGACTATTTTTACATTAATTAATTAAATTAATAAATTAACTAATTATATCAAATTTTCAATTTCAATTCTTAAATTGACCAATTTCAACATTTTTAATTTCTTAACATTTACAATGATTAAACAAATTTAAATTTCAATTTAACGTTGATTCATTCATCAATTTCAGTGTTAAATTTCATTATTTTACATTTAGAAATTATAAATTTAATTTACAATAATTCCAATTAATTTACTTTTTATTATATTATTCAATTCATTGATGTCAAATGGATGAAATTAACATTAAACTCAAGATCTATAACATTAATATTCT
Organism: Allium cepa; assembly: GCA_030765085.1. NCBI lineage: Eukaryota > Viridiplantae > Streptophyta > Magnoliopsida > Asparagales > Amaryllidaceae > Allium > Allium cepa. Next base: position 401,951,257 of record CM060929.1, on the reverse strand, counting down.
CCAATTTCAACTTAATTTTCAATTAACGAAATAATTAAATATTTAATTTCATTCATTTGCAATTAATCCAATTATTGAATGTTTATTCCAATAAATTGTTTTTATTTGATTTCGATCTTTATATCCCATCCACAAATTTCAAATAACATAGTTAATGCTGGTTTTTACATTACATTACATAAATATACTCAACTTACTTCATTTATTGTGTATTAACTATTATTTCCACTAGTATTTAAATCTTTGCCAAATATAACACTTGCATTACCTCCTTTATTGGAATTTCATTCAACTTATATTAACATCACTACCTTTAATTTTAATTATCAATTCATTCATAAACCACTAACAATACATTATTACCAAATATTACCTTAAATCCATACTAATATAATATTTAATTTCATTTATTGCAATTGGTTTCAATTAATTGGGATTGCGCTAAATTAGTTATTTATCAACTTGCATTAACGTTATCACATTAATCTACATCCAATTACAATTAATATTCTCAATAAATTTACTTACTTGGTCTCATGCTTTCTATTACACCAATTACTACCTTATAATAATTTACGTTTCTATTTTAATTTACATCGCTTTCCGTTATTATATTAATTACCATTAAAGTACATTTAATTATCTTTATTTGTAATTGGTGAATTAACTGGTAACAACCATTTGTCACCAATGATTATACCAACTCATATCACACTAATCCTATTCAATTCCCATTTATTACACAAATTTATATTAATTAATCAACACTTACATTTGTTACTTACATTCAACTTATAACCAAGTTATACCATTTTACATTATTTCATTTAATTGCAATTTCAATCAATTTATACAAATTCAGCTTTAATTAACTTCGTTGTTACATTTCATCCTAGTTATTATTCCTTTATTCATTACAAATTTTATTTGTTTCAATATTATTCCATTTATAAATTTTAATGTTTGCATTAGTTTTTATTATATTCCATTTATAACTAAGTCATAACATTTAAATTATTTTATTAAATTGGAATGTTCATTCAAGTTCATTAATTATTAACTTGCATTAACCTATTTCCTTAATTGACATTCAATTACTGTTAACAATGTGTTATTTTATTAATTAATGCAATACTTGCTTTTGTTTTCTCATATTTAAATTATATCCAGGTATGACACCTTCACTACTTTATTTATTAGAATTTTAATTAACATTGCTATATTTCGTTTTTTGCGTTCATTTTAATATTAAATTATAAAGTTTTTATTTCTTACTAGATTTAATTACAAAAAATCTAATTAAATTAACCAAATTATTTATCAAAATTACGGGTCGTTACATATTCTCCATGCCTTAATAATGCCATATAGCATAATTTAATGTGATGCTTATAGTATTGTAAGTACTACCTGTTTTGCTGCTTTTCGTTCACACCTTGTTGACCTCTAACTTAGTCATTCCCCTCGAGGATTGATGTGCTTCTTCGCTTTCTATTTGGGTTCAGGACTCCTTTCTTGATTAAGTGAATCTGAATTCCCAGCCATTCCCGCTTTTCAAAATTAGCAAGTCATAGTGGCAATTATATGGAAAGGAACTCATTCAAAATATTAAAGCCTCGTCTTTATCTATAACGGGGGGATGATTGTAGATTTAGCTCATTTTACTTGTTCAACATTCCTGAAAATAGTTAATATTGAGCTGCACATAATCACAACAACCTATCATTTACTTAGTCAAGGCCCTGAGGGAATATTCATGACTGGGATCTCGATATGGTAATTTTTGAACTCATTCCTTACTATTGAGGGAATCTGAAAACAAAAAAGGTTCGAAGTTCCCTTTTGTGGATTCTTCTAGCGGTTGCCCCCGTTTTCTAATATTCTTTGACTTGATTCTAATTACCTAAGATGAGTAGAGGGTCCAAAAAATTTGTACGTAGATTAGGGCTTTCAATAATCAATAGCCCTGTCATCCAAACCTTTTGGTATTAATGATGTACTCTTACAAGATATTATCAGATCCAGATTCTGGTATTAGGAAACGTTAAAATGATGCAATAGTTGCTTTCTTGTATGTTTTGATAATAAATGATGGGGAATTAGAATACCGGCTCTAGTAAAAAGAAATGTTTAGAATATCGAGATGCCTTTTCTTGGCAATAAGTGATAGAAACTCATTTTGTCATTTCCAGTGATGAACGGCATAAGAATAGAAGTTTATATTTGCTGATAAGGGACTGGGATCTCTAATCTAGAATAAATAGTGAGTGTTCGGAAAGCTGTACATGGTAATTAGGTATCAAAGGCCAAAAATTCCTTGTGCAACACTTGATAATAAGCAAAAAACCATGACTTCATGCATATTTGGTGGCTAAAAATGAAGGACTGGGGGGTTTAGCCTGGTGATGTGCAATGAAAGACTGAACTACCATTATCGGCAATAAGTGATAGAAAACTAAGATGTCACCCTTAGAATTTTTCAGTAATAAAAGTCCCAGATATTGTTTATTTTGGAAGATAAAAATATCATTCTGATCACAAGTGATAGAAGATCAGAGTGTCACTTCTGGTAAGAAGTATTAGAAGAACGGGAGTGTTCATCCTAATAATGAGTTGTAGAAGGCCAGTGATCCAATTCAGTGTCAATAATGGAAGTTCATAAACCACTTCTGGTAATAAATAATTGCTGACTATAATATTCTTTGCTAATTTTAATAATAGAAACTCGGAGCATCATTTTAGATATTAATCATTGAAGTCCTGAAAACCATTTTCGAAAATTAATAATTGAAAACCAAAATACCATTTCTATAAATTAATAGTAGAAGACCAGAATACTATTTCTGGCAATTAACAATAGAAGACCAGAATAGCATTTTGGAAATTAATAATAGAAGACCAGAATACCATTTTTGACAATTAATAAAAGAAAATCAGAATACCATTTATGAAAATTAATAATACAAGACCATATTACCATTTATGGCAATTAATAATAGAAAACTGGAATACCATTTCTGGTAATTAATAATAGAAGACTAGAATGCCAATCTAGCGAGAACCCTCCAATTCTGTTGATTGAATATGCCATCTTTGGTCTTTGAAGATGCCTTGCATGATTTTTCTTTCTTGGGCCTAAATTTTCTTTGTTTAATGCCTATTTCAGGCTGGGACTCTTTTGTCTTATTTTTTGCTTATTTAAGCAGAGCCTATTTCAGGCTGTTAGTCGCCGTTGACATTATCAACCTTTTGGTGGTTGCTATTTTAAGAAATGTCAATTTCTGACAGTGCCTTTTTTAGGCATGGACCTTTCTTAGTCCTCCGGACATTTCATACGGGTTTCCAGTGCGCTCAGCTAGCTTATTCTGAAGCAGGGCATGAGGACTTACCCAACCACCCTCCAAGAGGCGCCTTAACTTGACATAGCATGACACGGCTAATGGCTTATTCGGTTCTGTGGCCAGGCCATAGTGTGGCGGGACTAAGGGATTACCCGTCCTTCCTCCAAGAGGTGCCTTATCTTAGCCATACCGTGACGTGGATAAGGGCTTGTGCTGCTTTATCTTGACCATTTCTGGTTTTGGCATGGATAAAGGCTTACGCCCACCCTCTAGGAGGTGCCTTGACCTGGTCATCTTGGTACGACCAAAGGCTTTCTACCATCATTGGTAGCTTACCTTTTTAGGTAGTCCAAGTTTAGGGAGAACTCTTTTCCCGATCATGTAGACTTTTCTTATTTTGAAAATTGAGCTTTTATTTCATGGCTTGATTAATCCTTTACGAATTGTTTTAGCTTTCCTTGTTGCAGAAAGTGTAGGACCATTTTTCCAACTACTTTGCATTGGTTAGTATCATGTCCGTTCAGGAGATAGAAATTGCAATATACTCCTTTAGACCTTCTCTCAAACCCCGGCTTTTTCTTTTGAGAAGGCTAATAGTTTAGTTCCACTTTTGTTTTAATATAGATGTCCTCGATTGACGCTGTAAGATTGTACTCTCCAAGAAGTATTGATTATTGAGCCATCTTTGACTGGCGTCTATGTCTTTAGTAGTCTATTTCACATACTTATTCTTGAGGAATAGACTTTCTTTTCATGGACTGTTGGTTTTCCTCCAAAGGCTTTCCTTCCAATCTCGAGGTTTTGGTTGGAAACTTCTTGGTCATTCTTATGTTTCTACGGGGAAGTTCTTTTACCCGTCTTACTTTTTCAGCCATGAATTTTTCCAAATGCTCATAGCTTTCCCTTGCGTGGCAGCCTCACTTATGATCATACTCCATTTGTTTGTGAACTTGTCATAATCCTTTATCATTTCCTTTTCAAAGATGGCTCCTTGGGAATATAACTGGATAGTTTTTTTATTTTGTTAAAAATGTCGTCGCTTCCATCTACTCTTTTCCCAAGTGCAAAAATCAAAGTTGGTCCCACATGAAAGGGGTTCAAGCTCCATATTTCAGGATTACAAGATTCCGCCTTCTTTTTGTTTATAATCCTCAAGGCTTCAAGCCTTAACCTTTGTTCCTCATTTTGATTAGAGTCTTTGTTGTTTACATAAGAAAGTCTTGTGAGATGTGGTTTAAAAGACCCTTGTTTGGACCTCTTGAATCTTTTAGCCATAATTTAATCATTAACAAGTGACTTTAATGTAAAACTAGCTCGATGAGAATCAGAGGATTATAGTGTTGGGAAATCAAACAAGTCGAAGGTTCGGTCCTCCTTCTAGTGCCAAAAATGTTAACCACATTTTTGGTTAACACCCTAAATAGTGCTTTGATGAGAAAGAGAAAGTTGATTGAGTAGTAAGGAATGTTATCCTTAATTGTAATCTTTACAATTTGCTCCAAGAATCACCGAATCTTGATTTGAGTGTCTCAATGTAGGCGAAATGTTTAATATTTCAAACAGAAGGTTTATTACCAGAGGTAAGCTTATTCGTAACCTCTGGGAGGCTCTCCTTTAAACACAAATGGGGATCAATCGGATATATTCCTTTAAAGTTGAACTCCAGCACTTCTGAAAGGATTGAGTGATTAGACTCCTTAGCAATAGAACCAATAACAAAACTGGATGGTATACGAAGCCTTTGATCTTGTCATAAGGTTTTTTCATTTTTAAGAAGTTGGATTTAACATGGCAGTGAGATATTAGGATTTCAACTGTCGAATTAAGCTTATTTTCCCGTACAGAGCCTATCCCGAAGGGTTTGAATGGAGGATTAATAAATGTGGAAAGTTTGGTTACTGCTAACATATGAGTGTCAAATAACGATAGTTGAGGGGTTCCAATTGTGATGCCAGTGGCTCTGGAAGGTTGCTACTTATGCTGGCCAGGCTCAGCTGTTGGTCCTACTGAAGGGTGAAAGTAGAAAACTCAACATCTTTCCTAGTTTGAGGTTATAGCTTTAACCAATTGATCTTCAAACTTTATCAGCAAGAACTTTTCGGAGGAATTAACACTGAAAATGGATATTATGACAGCGAAGAGTTAAGAATCAATAAAATGATTCGTATATCAGAAGACTTCCCTTGAAATTTGCAATAAGACTTCACTTTCATTAAATTTCCCCAATTAGGTTTACAGAATTATGATCAAGAAACTACAAGTTTTTCGAATGAAAGAAAGTCCCCCAAAAAAAAGACCCCTTCGGTCTTATTTATAGATGCAGGCGGCACTCCTCCGACCTTATGCCTTCAAATAGTACGAAGGTCACCCTTTGTCCACAATTGCAAACCTTTCGGTCATGCTGGAAGACTACTTCTCGTACATGGTTGTAGGCCTCTTATTATGGATGGAAGGTTTGCTTATTATACAACATCTTGGAATGCTGATTACTGCCGAAGTGTCTCTTCCTTCAATTGTTGTTAGGAACCCACTTCTTATGTCTGAAGATTCATCATTTGTACGACATATGAACCCTCCGAAGGTGCCGGAGGTTTTCTAGCTTTTGTGGATCCTTTGGCTTTGTTAGAAGGTTACTTTTCCTACTTGACTACCGCCGAGAGTTGCATTTTCCTTGGATGATGGCGAAAAGTTGTTTTCCCTTGACTTATGGATGTTGCTTTTACCCAAACCTTCTAGTAACATCGAAAAGTATCCTACAGGTGTATTATCTGGCTCAAAAGGCTTATTGCGCTTTCGAAAAAGTGGGCGTAAGGTCATATGTCCTTGTTTCCGCTTGTGCCTACTCCGGAGGGTATGCGCCTCTTGAACATTGTAGAATGATACTCTCCTTCTTCCATGAAAGGTCTTTAACCGCTTTGTATTATTGACTGCATCCCTTCGATCTCTTCGGAAGGACTGATCCAGATTCTTTTCCTTCTATCCTCTGTCTGAGACCTTATGGCTTAAGTGGAAGGTGAATTTAATAAGTAACAAGTAAGAGGGCTAGAATTGCCTTTGCTCGTAATAATTTCTACAGATTTGTAGGATACTTGACTCTTCTTTAAGTCCATTTCAAGGTCATTGGTCCATTGATGTAATCAAGCCATTTATGCATCAACCTCCATTGAGGGCCCAGATCCAAAGGCGGAGTCTATCTTTTCTTTCAATTCCTTAAACTCTTTGTTCTTCACATTAATTTGATTCTCCAAGTTAAAGGTAATTTTTTTATAGTTACCAAACATTGATTCTAACCTATAATATTTCCGATGCTGCTCTTGCACATCTGGCTTACTCAAGAACTATAAAGCTAAAGCATCTTGAGAAGATCGCCTTTTTCAATATTATCCATCAATTTATCTTTAATATCATGCAATTGGTAAAGAACATGCATGGGACCAGATGCAAGATTTAATTGACTTTCCTACTTAAAATAAATAAAGCAAAAATTAATAGATAGAAAGTAACCTCTTTTATTTATAACAGCAAAAGGTCTAAAAATGATATAGAGATTCAAATTATATTACAATTCCATTTTTTGAATATTCAACTAACTCTTAAAGTTGTTAGCAGTTTTAGCCTTCTCAAATGACCTAGCAGATATGGTAAGAGTAGAATTGAAAGATGCTTTGATCCCTTCTAGGGTATTAATTGGAAGGAATCGATAATAGTCCCATTCCCTAACTGGAGAGCTGGCATGATCACATATCAATTTGGCTTGATAAGTTTGAATTTCACTAAATAGTTTATCCTTATCATCACCTAAGAAATCAAAGCAAAAATGAGGAAATCACAAGTAAACTTCTTATGGATCACTAAGGAAGCAGTGTTCAACTAACTGATACGTTCTAAGAGTTGAATAGTTTTCTTCAAAATTCCTCTTTAACTTAATAAACTTACTCAGGAGTTTTAGAGGAATAAGGCTATCCTTGTTTTCCATAATCTGCATAATATGTTAGAATCAAACTAATAATAGAGAAGCAAAAATGATAAAGTTTATAAGCTATACTATAATTATGCAATTATTCAAGTTTGTACAATATTCATTTCTTATAAAGTTCAGGGATAAATCTCTTTTTATTATACTTAATCTTTTTGGGGGGAAGAGAATTAGGAGTAAGAGGAATACTAACAACCTTAGGTAAGTTCTCACAAGCTTTGGGATGAAGGTTGCTTCTATTTTCATCCAAGTATCTTTTATGAAGGCGTCTAATTAAACCCCCGCTACTTTCACCTAAGAGAAGTCAACAAACCTACCCCTGGAGTAAACTTTGTAAAGGAACTCCATCAAACGTCTCTCTCATCAATCAATGTCCAAAAAAGAGTCATCAATTTGGTATTCTCTCTCATAATGTTATCTTATTGAAGATGAGCTGTTTTCAAGTGAGGAGCCGCCTACTTCTCCTTAAAAAACTACAACGGCATAGTATCATCGGAAAGGCATTTATATTTGTCCAACAAGTCATTATACTTCTTAAGTTGCCTTTTAAGTTCCTTATGCATTTTGTTCTCCTATCCACACTCTTTTCATAGAGAATCTCATAACGGTGTTTGTTCTTTTTCCTTAACTGAAACATTAAGATTACTAATTAATAACTAATAAGGTAGCCTTAGACGTTTAAATGAAAACTCCATACCTAGGAGGCCAGAACTTGAAATATAGGAATCTTAGTTTTCCCCTTCAGCTAATGACCAAAGGGAGTGCCATCTTTTGGAGCATAATCCTTCTTGTAGTATCTTGTGGGTCAAGGAGTTTGAAAAATCTCATGTCATGAGTAGACGAGTCTATGTTAGGATCGCCTGGTCCCTCTCTCCATTATGTGGTCCTTCAGGACCTATTCCTTCGCCATCATCATCGTTATCATCATCATTATTGTCATTGTTATCATTATCATTATCATCATCATTCTTTTCTCCATCAAATTTGGTCTCTTCATCGATTGGAGGATCATCAAAAGTTAGCCATTTTCAGCACTGACCTCTTCCAAAGCAGGGAATTCTTCTTGAAGAGTATCTTTGTCCTTCCTTGGCCTAGTACTAAACTTTCTTTTGAACTTTTCTTTCTAATCTGGGAGGGATGTAAAGCATAAATCTAGGAATTTATAAAGTTTGTCAGCATATGCCACAAACAAAGCATTTTCGTAGCAGTTCTAAATAATTTTGGAAAGAGCACTATCAATGAAAGAGGTAGCTTTCTTCTTCGCATCATTGATAATACCGTTTGAGTAGGCCATGTGCTAGTTTTCATTTGTAGCATCTCCTCTAAGGATTTGTTCTTATCATCCAACTCGACCTTTTCTTTATTGGCAATCTCCAAAGCTGCTTTTAGCCCGGCTTTTCCTTTATTAACCTTCTCTAGATCTACTTTTAATGCCTCCACCTTCTTCTCTAGAAATTGTTTAGCATTTTTCTCCTCATTGACTGTGGAGACGAGCTTTTCTTTTTCAGTAATAGCTTCATCTCTTGCTGATATCAATTATATTTTGCTTAAACAAAGAGATTTGTCTTTGGAGCTCGACTACTTTGTTGGAAGGCCTTTGAGAAGCCTCTTGAAGTAGAAACATATCCATTCCCACCTGGAATGTATAACACATTTAAGTCAAGATAGGATTTATGGAGTTAAAGAAGATTAACCAAACAAAGGGAAATGTATATCAATAAAAGTTGCTAAAGAATAATGAAGAGATGGTCCTTGGAAAAATTGATGGTTGTGATGACCCGAGAGAAGTAATAGAAGGAGATCAGATGGCTAATTAAACCAGAACATCAAATTTGGCCATGGGAGACAAGACTTAGGCCTGCGAAGGAAGAGGATCCTTTAGAGAAGAAGACAACCCAAGATCATCATATAAACAACTCAGAGCTGTAAGAGATGACAGAAGAGGAATTTTGAGGAAAATAGTCGAAGAGTGAGCCACCTCATTCGATTCTTTAGCTGTATGCCAAGAGATTCCAAATTCACCGCCTTAGAACTCGAATTAATGTTGATATGTTCCTCCTTATCCACAACAACGTGGGTGAAATCCCCTACAAGCTTAGGCTTTTTGTTGAGGAAGGGGGTGGGATGTCAGTAACGACATCTTCACCTGCATTCTACGCTAATGCTTTAATTTCTCTAGCAATGGAATCCTTTATAGAAGTAGGCTTACTCAATTGAGAAAGTGTGGGAACCTCATCTTTATTCTTCCTCTTCTTGGAAGCATAATCTTCAACTTCTTTCTCTTTAGAAGCAACGACAAGAGCAGATGAGCCTAAAACTAACAAAATAAATTTATAAAACAATGACATTAGGTATTCCATATTGGTCATATCAAAAGATCACCCGAAGGTTCAAGCTGAACCGGAGAATTAGTAGAAAAAGACCTGGCTTGTCCATTACTAACAATTGTTTTCCTTGAGCATTGCCTTTAATCATTTTAGGTTCTCCGCAGACTATGTTATGATCCAAGAGTATAGAGTATTGAAAGAGATTTCTAGTGATAGAAATGTAAACTTGCTGCCCATAGTTTTAGATGCTTGAGTTAGAGCTTTGATAGGTTTTTTAATAGAATCACTTAGTTTCTTAGGAGAAAAATCTAGAAGAAAACATTCATTAGAAAAGAATGGTAGGTAAATGTGAGAAACAAGGAAAAGAAACTTATTAGCGATAGAGAAAGTTCCTATGATGTTGGAATAACATCAAGAATTGCATCTCCCATTCCTTGGTCTTATTAACACTAGTTATTAGGCTTTTTGGAAGGGGGCGAATGCGGTATAATGGATTATCGTGTTGATCTCCAATTCTTACAGGGACAAATATAAAGTGGAGGATTTTAGCATTCAAAGAAGGAAGTCCAATTTCTCGATTGAGGACTCTAAGCCCATCAGATAAGTGTAATCATTTAGAGCAAACTGGATCGGAGCAATGTTTAGACACTCCAAATACCTCAAAAGAAAGTCAGGAAAAATGAGGTAGTCCATTTGCCAAATGTGGATTACGGTAAAAGTGAAATACCCTTCTGGAGGGTCATAGATGTTGCCAGTGGGACCAGTTGGAATAGCTTTAATACCAATAATGCCAAACTGACTCAAGATAGAACCAACTTCATCTTGGATACTGATTTATGATGGATTCGAGAGATGATCCCTTTTCTCATTAGTAGAGGGAGAAGCTTTGGGACCCGTGCAAGTCTTTTTTATGAATTTCTTACTTGTCTTTTAGCCTTACATCTGCCAGCTAGCTGATATTAGTCCAAATTTGAGAAATGCTAATGCTTACTATAAAGATAGATGATTAGATGCTAAGCTAAAAAGCATATAGATGATTTACCTAATATCTAGTTTATTACATCAAAATAATAAAATTTTAAAGTCTAACTTAACATTTTCAACAAATCAAAAATCATTGAATAATTGATATTGAATCTATAACTTTTAGGTTGATTAAAAGTGCGCAAGTAAATGCTAGACTTATGATAAAAGGATGAATATATGGGAATTTGCATGAAACTTGAATAAGAGTTAACTTACAAGTACCCTGGTATAATGTTATGCCACTAAAACAATGTTGAATGGTAAATTAATGTTTAAGTTGCATTAGTTACACTATAAGACTATAGTATAATTTCGTGACTATAATTATGTTGAAATGGTAAAATATCCAGCATCACCAAGTAATTTTGATATAATTCGACCATACTATTGTAAAAGTTTAGATAAATAAGCAACCTACAAAATTTATACAATAACTACGTCATAAAATAACAATGTCGTGTATTATCAGTGTAGGAACATAGTAACATCGTACACCGACCCCATAAATCACTACTGAGTCTAAACGGCAATCCTTTCATTTAATGTCGAATTTATGTATGACGCACTTATAGATTATAATGGATATAAACTCTTTTACAACAATGATTACATCACGATAATTCTATGTCGCATAGAGTTTGAGTCTCAATGCTAAAAATCTATTGTTATAATAAACAATAAGGGTTCTAAGGTTGTAAAATTCACACGGTAACCCCCTAAGTTAATGATGAATAGATATGGCAACAATCTTAGCTATCATCATACCTTTAAATACAGACAATATAAGGGACTTATGCCATATACTTTCTAAACTTCAATATTGATTACTGAAGATATAAATAAGGTTAAGTTAATCAACATCAAATATCATGCTGATATCGTATTAATATCACAATGAAATATAGCAAAATCAGGTTTCGGGTCTAGTAACCTATCTACTTTGTCCTCATTGGATGTCAAAATCTAAGCAATGATTCGAACCAAAAATCCCCAAATCGAGCCCTAATAGTTATTAGAATGAAAAACTATTTAATTGATTAAGATATGTACCTTGATTTTGCAATAGAATGGAATTTTCAAGTGATTTAGCGAATTTTAACTTGGTTTGCTTGAGATTTTAAATTGCAGGTAAAAGAGGAACGATGGAAAAGCTCTAGTATTTATAAAATGAAGAAGGTCAATGGATCTCGTTGGATCAAATTTAAATGTATGGATAGGATCCAAATAAGAATACCAATAGGTGGCCAAATGCAAATGCCAAAAATATTGACTTGAAAATATGCAGCACAACGACAATTCGTGACTCTGCATTAACAAGTGGTGTTGAAAGAATGTAGCTAGTGTGTTATCAAAGCTAATGTCGAAAGATAACAAAACCACCATGTGTCAACAAAAGGTTAATTGGAAATGTCGCATGTCATCAATAAAGTAGGAAAATAGATTAATGTCAAAGATATACAATGACGCATACCATCTATAGAATTGAATGATTAGTGCCTAGACTCTTGTATTGTCAAATAATGTCGGATGGAATCTATGCCATATACAATCAATACCGTAAGCCATCAGTGTTATGATGGTGTGGTCTATGTCGCATCTTATTGATGTCGTATCCTACCAATGCCGCCATTTGCCTATGAAGAAAGATGGATATCGTAACTTATCAATATCGCTCTTTATCAACGTCACTCATCAACTTGGAGAAGATGAAGACCTAGAGAGACATAGCTTTGGAATCCAAGGCCAAAGCCGATAGCCTGGTGATAAAAATGAGGAAAGCTCGTGATGATATTGCGACCGTGTTGCAAAATACGCTAAAGACTACCCCCAAAGAGAAGGACTTGGCCATCATAAAAAAGAATGAACTCATTCGGGCTAGGGACCAAACTATCAAAGAGTAGGCGGTTGAACTTCAAAAGCTCCGTGAAAAAATTGAGAAGCTTGCTGACAACTTATGCCTTTTGAAAACTGGGAAACTCGATACTGATATGGAGCTCACCATAGTGAAGAGGCTAAGGAGCTTAAAGAAGAGAGGGCTAAGGAAAGAGAAGAGTTGAATAATACTCTCCAGCACTTCTATGAAAGCGTGGTTATATACAAGGACTTGAAGTGGCTAGGGAGCACATACACTGATACCCTTACTAATGCTTGTGAGGAAGTTTTGCATCATTTTGAAGTAGCCGATGAGGGCCTCATCGAGGAAGAACTTACGGCCACGTACCTTGATCCGATGACATAGCTAAACCTGAAGATGGAATGGTCATTCTTACTGCAGAGGACGTTTCCGCTATTGTTGCTACTATCGAGGCTCTTGCTGGCCTAAGTGCATCGGGTCTAGCGGAAATTTTCATTTCAAAATTCAAAGAGCATGCGACATATATTTCTAAGAATGAGGGGGCCAGCTTCAGGGCCACTCAAACAATTCCAGCATCCATGGAGGCTTCTTACGTTGAGCCCTACATTCTACCCTTCGTAGACCAACCAGTCCAGCATTCAATTGAAGAGGGGTAAATCTCCGTGTATCCAGCTTAGCAAAGCACAAGCATAGTTATATCACTCGTTTCATGTAACAACCCATATTTTACGTATCGAAGGATCATTAAATATTTTTATTTTATGCATATGAGGTCATATAATTCTGTAATCTTAGGATATAACTCTTAGGGACATTTTACACACCTTTGATTTTTCCTGAATTTCTATATGATAAATTTGACCTTGAAAATCTTGTTTGGGCGCTTCAGGATGGTGGTTTTCCATTCATAGAGTGGTTATAATAGAAAAACGGACTTATAGTAAGAAAGTTATACCTGTTTTAGGTTTTAACAGCTACTGGCCAAAATTAGTTTGTAATTAATTAAGCCCATTAGTCTAATTCAAGAATCACTATAAATAGCGGGCTTGAGAGTCAAACTAGTTGAATTGGATAACTGGTGAGTGGTTTATGACTTCTCACTATTCTATGCAAGTTTATATGGTAGAACTATAGATACTAATGTGATTTTGGCTCTAAAAATACTTTCCTAACTATAATCACATGTTGACATATATTTATGACCTAAATTGAGAATTTCTAATATGACTTGTAGAAATGGCTTTGAAATCTACCTTGTTCATATTTATATGTTTATTGATTGCTTAGATTTGGATTAGAGTATGATTGTTTGCTAAAATTCTATGCATGGTTTGTTTGAATGAATGTAATTGCATGTTATTCTATGATTGTATGTTGTGCTTTGATGTTGTTTGCTAGTGTTTTGGATGTTAGGAAGATAGATTGGTGAATTTGGCAAATCGGAGGCAAAGTTGGTCGAAATTGGATGAAATTTGGAGGAAAGGCTCTGAAGTATAGATGAGCCTGTAGGTCAAGTCGCACATCTAGAATACTTAAGTACACCACTCGATACCGAGTCATTTCTTTTGCTCGGTTAGGTTGGCGACTTTGGGAATCTCAAGTGCATGGTGAGTGAAGGTGGTCCATGGTAAGAGATTGGTTAATCATTAGATGAGATACTGAGTTGTTTGTATACTTTGGAGTTGTGTTCTTTGGATTGGGTGCCAAGTTGTTTTGATGGATGGGTCAGGGTCTAAAGCACCAAGAGATTGAGTCCTAAAAGCATGGGATATAACTTAGTCAAAATTGAATAAGTATATAACTTGATTCCGAGTTATTTGGACTCAATATCGAGTGATATTTGTGTTTGAGTTTGAGGTTGAACTTTTAGGGAATGAAGTAGAGGTTCTATAGATCATGCTGGAGGCATTGGCTCATTCCCATCAAGACAGTGAGTATTGCTGACAGTGGCTTGTACTGGGAGTAGGTACCGAAGATAGTGGATCGATAAAGGGAAGAGTCATAGAATAGGGAATATGGTGGGTTCCCGAATAATGGAAACTGGATTGTGCAATAGAAGGGCTTGGAATCCAAATGGAGCAAAGGAGGGCTCGGATGTGAATGTGCTAAGGAATCATTGATATTCAGAGTATTTTTTGTTGTACTCGAAGTAGGGGCATTGTAAGTGGGGATGTCCATGGATCATGTAGGGATCTGTATACCCTGGACCAATGGCTTTGGTTCTAGTGTCTAGCTTTGGGCTACGAGACACATATTGAGCTTTGGGCTGCGTGATAAGAGAGTATAATGAAAATGGGGATTTCCACAAGTACTTGATATTAAGGATGCCATATGAGTTATCGTATATTCAGAGCATATGGATGAGTGATAGTGATTATTGCTTGATGGATGATATAGTTGCTTTGGTTTCTTTCTTCAGTGGGCTATCACTCGATGATATCATTGGAAGTAGGTACTGGAGATAGGGGAATCTAGACATCCACTATTCTATGTTGTACAATATCTTTATAATATTGTAGAATAGCATTTTATATTGTTATGTGCTTAATCTTTGGTTGCAGGGACATGTCAAATATGGTTCGTGTACTCTTGTTCCGTACCATATTTATTTGTATAGTTTTTGAGATTCATTTACCGCTTACACAAGATTATTGTCTGACCCAAAATTTTATGATTTGCTTCTTATTATCTTGGGTACTCTAAAATGAGTAGACTGAATAATAGGTTTAGGTAACGAATTAGCTGTTCGAAGGATGAGCTGGATGGAGCTATCTCGTACTATATACATATGTGGATTTCTATGCTTTTCCGTTAAGCAACTCTGTTGAGCTTGTAGAAGTTCTTGCTTATTTCTATTTTGTTGAGATAGTTTATTTGAGTTGATCCTATTATCTACTCTATGACATTTGATGTACAACTCTGTGGATATTATATTCAGATGATTGGTTCACATTGTTATTACTGTCTCATTTGTTTTATATGCGATATTATATTTTATCCACGTACTATGAGATATACGGCAGCTTATATGTTGCATTTATTTATTTTAAACCATGATGATTTTCCTAAATCGACCGGGCATGACTGTCGTGTGCTATTTGGTTATTATTTGTGTTGATGGCATAGGGCAGTCATCGTATTTGGTATTAGAGCTTTAGTTACATGATTAACAGAGGTTGATACCGTTATTCAAAGAATAGAAAATCGTCGATAAATTTTGAATTAAAATTAACCATAAGCGCACGGCATATAATTCTAGTACGTAGCGAGTACGGATTGGTCCGTAGGGAATTGTTGATTTAAGTTTCTATTCAATCAAACTAACCAAAGATTTAGAGAGTGTTAAGCTAGAAAATGCAAATAACTAATAAACTAACAAAAAGAAAGTCATTAAAATATGAGAGTAGAAAGACAATTTAGAGGTAAATCCACTCTCTAGATCACATATTGAACAAAAATGAAATTATGATTTTTTTTTTGGTCATTAGAGAATTCAAATGATGAGTTTATCATAAGTATGGCTTATTTATGCTGTTAATTAGCTCAACATAAGCCATCAAACTATAACACATCCTTTCAACCACTTACTAAATCTCATGAAAATGACAACAAAGTTGAAAATGAAACTTATTTTAAGTATGGCGTATTAACTATTAATTAGAAATATTGACCATCAAATTTTAATTTTAACATTTACTTCATTACCATCATCATATATAGATGAAGAGGTAATTATTGTTTGTGATTATTTAAGCATAGTCTATCTGGTGTCAACAATATAAGCCATCAAATTCAAAGCAAAAAGAAAAAATTAAACAACTTCAAGTATTGTCATTAAGCACAAAAGAAGAGCAATAATTATCAAAATATTGAAGCTACATCATTAAAGAGCTTCATTACCCCTAAATTGAAGAGTTTTAACCTCTCATTTGCGTTATCATATCAACACTTGTAGCATGCAACATGAAACTAAAAAAGAAGGAAAATGAAAGCTAATGGAAAAGAGAACTATTCTACTTGCATAAATAAGTAAATCTACACTACTAACATGTAAGGAAATAAACAAGAAGAGAAAAGTGCATGTATTAAATTGCGTAAAAAAAGAAAAAAGAAATTACATGAAAGGCCATGAAAAAAGAAAGAGAGCTTTCTTTTATTTGAGATCCTACACTAAACTAAAGAGAAGAAGAGAGTAAGAGAGAGTAATTACATGAAGATGGGGGTATTTATACATGTTTGGAAACCCTAATTTTTTTTGGGAACTACCCAAACTACCCTATAGAAAGTGTCAAGATCAAGTAACCATTAGCATAAGATAATCATCATTTAAATGTGCACGAAGCTTTAATGGCCTTTTGTTATGTGCATTCGCTCTAATTTGTTTATTAAGGTAGGTGGGGTCCTCCATGAACCATGAAATGAATTATTTTCATCTTCATTCCTTTGTATTCACTCATGTGCATGCATATATCTTCATGAAGCGCATTTGTATTTGAATTCAAATTCCTACAAACTAGCATAGAAGTTTTTTATTAAATTTTAGAAAATTAATATATGCCCAAAAAAAACCATTTTACCCCTATATGAAGATGAATATGTGACGATTTGAAAATAATTTGAATTTTGATTTAAACATGTTAAAACACCCAATATATTTAATTTAATTCGATTAAATATAGAAATAAAATCATGCATATTTACGTGCACATCAGCTATCGGTTTAGATTGGATTGAGAGTGTATATATATGAGGAAGTGCGTACTTGTTATGTACTTTGGTTTTCAAAAATATATAGTAACATTATATATTATAAGTCGCATGCACATGAGCACTATAGACACAGTTTTCATTCTAAGTGACCGATAATTCTTGTTATAGATAAGAATGAACCAGCATACAAGGAATACTATGAGATCTGCTTCAGGAGTTGAGGATGGAGTAGGATCAATAGCTGCTACACTTTATTTTCAAGCTATGTTCAATGCTATGATGGCAACGATGATGAGGAATTCTCCTCATATGTAGGAAAACCATTCGATGGAATAGAATCAGCTATAGAAGTGCAAGATTTGACTGATACTTGTGAGTGCATCTTTAATGATAAGGAAGTGGATGATGCTATGAAGAGAAAGGTGGCTTCTAGCAACTTCAAGGGCGGACCATGAATTGGTGGAACGCTGTGACTATTTCTGCTCCTGAAGATAAGCTCAGTTACAGCTACCCATAAGTTAGTATTCTTTAGGAAGTTTTCTGATCTCAAGCAAGGAGAGATGTTAGTTTTTGCGTATATAGCTGAATTCGATGCTTTGTCAAAATATGAGATGGCATTCATTGACACTCCCTTGAGGAAGAATGAAAAGTTCATCATTGCTCTGGATGAGTATCTTAGAGAGAAATTGGTAGACCACATTGATGAGCCGTTTGAGAAGCTTATGGAGAAAGCACTTTATCGTAGAAATCTATACCCTAAATCTAAGGTTGATGTTGTTGTTTCCACTGATAAGGAAGAGTCAAAACCACAGCAAATTGGTGGAGGCAACAAGAAATGGAATGGAAAGAGGAAGTAGTCTCAAAGGAAGAATGGTCAGAAAAAAAGGAAAGTGGGAACCTACTTGTTATGGGTGCAAGGAGAAGTGTCACTTGATTAGGAACTGTAAGGTGAGTGAGAAGAAGAAGTGCTACAACTACAATAAGTAGGGGCATTCAAAGAAGGATAGTCCGAAATTGGTGAAGGATAAGCAGGTTGTGAAAGTGTATGCTTTGGATGCATTCCTGACTTCATCGAGTGATCCTTCGATGAAAAAGGAAAACAGAGTCGTCATTCAAGGTATGCTTTCTATTATGATGTTCCTATTCGAGTTTTGTTTAGTCTTAGGGCTTCACTTTCATTCATATGTAGTAATCTAGTGGTCAGATTGGGATTGAGAATTGAGACAGTATACCGACCCTTGATTGTGATGAACTTTGTTGGAGGCTCTACTAGACTTTACATGGTTTTTTGTGGCATCGTGTTATCAAGTCATAGATTCTCTTTTATTTAAGATTGCTTTGTCTTGATTTTTTCTAGGTTTGGGATTATCTTGGGAATGGACTGACTTAGGAGGTATGCAACGATAATCAATTGCGAGAAGCAATTGATGACAATTAGGGATATGGAAAGGCAAACGGTAGTGATTAGCTGCCTACCAGAGGATTTGTTGATGGTTAGCTTTCTATATTCACTAGAGATTTCACAAGAGGGGTTGTTGTATGTGCCTGTCGCTATAGAGTATCCAGATGTCTTTGACGAAATGACTGGATTGCTGCCACATAGAAAGATTGAGTTCAAATAAACATAGTGAAAGAAACTAGGCCTATAGTTATGCCTTTAAGGCATATGGAACCTAGTGAGTAAGAAGCAATTAGAGGTGTAAGTGAGCGTCCTTTTAAGGAGAAGGTTCACTCGATGGAGTGTACTCGAGTGGGGTGCACCTATTGTATTCGTGGCTAAGGAAGATGACTCTTTAATGTTATGTGTGGACTATCGAGAGCTAAATAAAGTTATGAAGAAGAACAAATATCCAATTCCACGTATAGATGACTTGTTTGATCAGTTCCATGGTGCGAAGGTGTTCTCTTAAATGGATTTGGCAACAGGATTTCACCAGTTGAGAGTAGCGAAGGGGTGTGTGCCTGATACTGCGTTTCATAAACCATTAGGTTTTGTGAGTGGTTGATGATGCCATTCAGGTCGACCAACAATCTGACATACTTTATGGATCTCATGAATTGGGTTTTCAGAGACCAACTGAATAAATTCGTGCTTGTGTTCGTGGACGATATTTTGATCCACTTAAGAATTGAAAAGAAACACAAGACTCACTTAAGGATTGTGCTAGATATATTATGGAATCACAAATTGAAAGCGAAGTTCTTTAAGTGTCACTTCTGGAAAGAAGAAGTGATATTCTTAGGTCACGTCATTTCGGGATAAGGTATAGCAATGGATCCTACGAAGGTGGCAGCTGTCCAAGATTGGAACTAGCCTAAAAATGCCATGGATGTGAGGAGCTTCCAACGATCGAAGGGATATTATAGATGATTCGTAAACGGCTTCGCGAAGATAGTGGCACCATCGACCAATTTGACGAAGAAGAATCAGACATTCATATTGGATGCAAAATGTGAGAATTCATTTGTGATTTTGAAAGAGAGATTGACAAGTGCACTAGTGTTGACCATTCTAAGTGGAAATAAAGAGTTGACAGTATACACAGATGCATGTGGTATTGGACTGGATGCAGTATTGATGTAAAAGGGAAAAGTTGTTGCCTACGCTAGTCGATAGCTAAAGCCAAATGAATGAAATTATCCGACTCATGATTTGGAATTGGCGGCGATAGTTTTTGCTTCAAAATGTGAAAGAATTATCTCTTGGGAGAAATGTTTGAGCTGTTCACGGACCACAAATCCTTGAAGTACCTTCTCTCATAAGGATCTCAACCTTCATCAGCAACGGTGGTTAGAGTTCTTGGCCTCTTATAATTTTAGTTTTTTATATATATTAGGAAATTGGAATGCAGTTACCGATGCATTGAGTAGAAGACACGCTATTTTAGGAGCAATGTTCTTGGAATGGAAGCAAATTGATTATATTTTTGGATATGATTTCAGACCTCACTGCGAGCTAGACCAAGAAATGTTAGCAATTTGTCGGTTAGATCTACTCTAATCGGAAGGATCGGTACTAGTTAGATGCGAGTGCTAGGCTAACGGGGATCATAACAAGGATAGAAGAAGGAATAGAATCTGAAGACATAAAGCAATACAAACTCGGCCAAGAAGGTTAGCCCTATAATATGAGAGATTATTTGCTCCAGATATTGATAGATTGAGAGATGAAGTGCTACAAGAATATCACTGTTCCAGGTTGACTATTCATCCCAACGGTAACAATATGTACCAAGATATGAAGCAAACTTATTACTGATAATGTATGAAAAGGGATGTTGGGGAATTCATCTCGAAGTGTATGAACTAACAGTTGGTAACGGTATAGTAGAAGAAGCCTAGTAGATTATTGCAACCACTAGATATTCCTGAGTGGAAATGAGAGTAAGTACTGATGGATTTTATTGATGGAATGTTGAAGAGTCAAGTAGGGGACGATGGCATTTGGGTCATAGTAAATCGATTGATTAAGAGTGTAAGATTTATACCCGTCAAGTCTAGTAGAACAACCATGCTGGCAGAGCCGTATGTAAAGTGGATATCACGATTTTAAGATGTGCCATAGAGCATTGTAAGTGACTGAGACCCATGCTTCACCAGTGGGTTTTGGAAGAATTTACAAAGTGGGGTTAGGGACTGAGATGGACCTTAACACGGCTTATCATCCATAAACCGATGGGCAGACCGAAAGAGTAAATCGTATATTGGAAGATCTTTTGAGAGCATGCATTATAGATATTGGAGGATCATGGGATGATCATTTGTAATTGTAAAGTTTGCATACAACCATAGTTACCAGTCTAGTATTGGTGTGACTTCGTATAAAGCATTGCATGGTCGACCATGTAACGCTTCTTCATGTTAGTGTGAAGCAGGCGAGAAACTGATATTTGGGCCAGATATGATTAGAGAGACTTTAAAAAAGATTGAGATCGTTTGGCAACGAATGAAAGCTTCTCTGGATTGACAAAAAAGCTATGTGGATAAGAGATAAGAGATTTAGATTTTTCTGCCAGAGATATGATATTTGTGATGGTTTCTCCTCTAATGAATGTAGTTCAATTCGGTAGAAAGAGAAAGTTGGCACCGAGATTTGTAGGTCCTTTTCCGATAGTTGAGAGTATTGTGAAGATAGTGTATAAGGTTGACTTACCTGAGAAGATGGTGGGCGTGCACAAGATTTTTCGTATCTCTTATCTACAGAAGTTTGTGCATGAATCAAATGTGATGATTACATCAGATCGGCTAGAAGATGTTAAGGTAGAACCAAATGTTTCTAGATCTTGCAGGCCGCTTTGTATTGTTAGGTACGATACGAAGCAGCTTAGGAGAAAGTTGGTGAAGTTAGTGAAAGTATAATAGAGAAGAAGTAATGATGATTGTATGTGGGAGACTGAGAAGAGCATGAGAACTACATGTCCGGAGCTCTTTGAATGGTAAGAACCATTGTTTATCATATCTACTTTCACCATTGCATACCGTATTTGATAGGTTAGTATCTCGCATGCTAGGGTAGGTTCACCTAACTATTGGTTGCATGTTTGATATGGT
Source organism: Allium cepa (assembly GCA_030765085.1). Taxonomy (NCBI): domain Eukaryota; kingdom Viridiplantae; phylum Streptophyta; class Magnoliopsida; order Asparagales; family Amaryllidaceae; genus Allium; species Allium cepa. The sequence continues at coordinate 401,929,471 of CM060929.1, read as the reverse complement.
TTATGGTTGCATATGATTGTTAGGCATGCAGAGTATTTGTGGTTGCTTATACTTTGGTTTTTATATGGATTTCGAGGGCGAAATTCCAAAAAGAGGAGAGAATGTAAGACATATATTTTACGTATCAAACGATCATAAAATATTTTTATTTTATTCATATGAGGTCATATGATTCTCTAAATCTGGGATATGATTCATAGTGACATTTTACAGGGATATGATTTTTTCTAAATTTCTTTGTGACCATTTTGACCCTTAAAATCTTGTTTGAACTATAACTTTAATTGGAATCGAATTAAGGTCTCAAAATAGTTCCATTGCTTCAGAATGGTTTTTCATTCCGTAGAGTGGTCATAACAGAAAAACAGATTTACATTTAGGAAGTTATCCCTGTTTTAAGTTTAACAACTATTGGCCAAAATTAGTATATAATTAATTAAGCCCATTAATCTAATTAAAGAATCACAATAAATAGTAGGCTAGAGAGTCAAAATTAATCTTTTCTCTCTCATACAAATCAGTTCTAAACCCCCATTACCCTCGATTCATCCAAAATAATCCAAATTACTCTCTAAATCAAATCAAATCAAACTGAAGATTAGTGAATAAATCATTGATTAAAAGATAGAGATCATCGATTTGGTTGATCTACATTGTTTTTGATCGCTGTCCATATTGGATCTACACTCAACTTGGATGAATTTGGGAATCGATGAGTGGTTTATGGATTCTACCTATCTTATGCAAGTTTATATGATAGAATTATAGGTTTTGAACATGATTTTTGACTATCCATTTCTAACTATAATTACATGTTGACATATATTTATGAACTAAATTGATGATTTCTAATATGATTTGTAGAAATGTCTTAGAAATCCACCTTGTTCATATTCATATGTTCATTGATTGCTTAGGTTTGGATTAGAGTATACTTGATAGCTATAATTTACGCATTATTTGTATGCATGAATGTAATTACATGTTATTCTATTATTGTATGTTATACTTTAATGTTCTTTTCTAGTGTTTTGGATATTAGGAAGATATATTGGTGAATTTTGCAAATTGAAGGCAAAGTTTGTCAGAATTGGATGAAACTTGGAAGAGAGGCTCTAAAGCATTGGAGGAGCCTATAGCTCAAGTCGCATGTTCAAAAGTGTTAAGTGCACCACTCAGTATCAAGTCATTTCTTTTGCTTGGTTAAATTGGTAACTTTGGGGATCTCAAAAAGCATGGCCAGTGGAGGTGGTCCATGGCAAGATGCAAGAGATTGGTTAAGCGTTGGATGAGATGTTGAGTTGTTTCTAGAATTTGAAGCTGAGTGCTTTGGATTGGGGGCCAAGTGGTTTTGATGGATGGGTCTAGGTCTAAAGCAACTAGGGATGGAGTTTTAGAAGCATGGGAGTTAACTTAGTCAAAATTAACTAAGTATATAACTCAGTGCAAAGTCATTTTGACTCGGTACCGAGGGATTTTTATGCATGGGTTTGAGGAGGAACTTCCGAGGAATGGAGCAAAGGTCATGTAGATCGTGTTGGAGGTATTAGCTCGTTCACGTCGAGGTTCGATGATGATGTAACATCATGATAAAAGTTTGGTATCTTCGATTTGTGAATCGTGGTGGGAGTAGGTATTGAAAACATCGGCTCGATAAATGGAAGAGCCATCGAATGGGGAACATGGTGGGTTCTTGAATATTGGAAACTAGATTGAGCAATAGAATGACTCAAAATATGAATGGAGCAAAGGATGGCTTGGATATGAATGTGCTAAGGAATCGTTGATAATCGGAGTGTTTTCTATTATACTCAAAGCAGGGGTATTGTAAGTGGGGACGCCCGTGTATTATGTAGGGATCTATTTCCCCTATACCAGTGGCTTCAGGTCTAGTGTCTAGCTTTGGCTACTAGACACGTATCGAGTTTTGGGCTGCACGATACGAGAGTACAATGAAAATCGAGATTTCTTGGTCCCTGACAGTAAGGAGGCCATATGAGTTATCATATATTCAGAGCATAGGGATGAGTGATAGTGAGTATTGCTTGATGGATGCTATATTTACTTTCGTTAGTAGGCTATCACTTGAGAATATTATTGGGAATAGGTATTGGAGATAGGGATATTTGGACATCCACCATTCTATGTTGTACAGTAACTTTATAATATTATAGAGTAGCATACTATAGTTTATGTTCTAACTCTTTTTATTGTAGCAACATGTCAGGTATGGTTTATGTACTCTTATTCCTTACTATATTTACCTATATGGTATTTGAGATTCATTTACCGCTCATACCATACTGTTATCTGACCCAAGGTTTTATGTTATGCTTCTTATTATCTTAGGTACTCTTAAATGAGCAGACTAGGTAACAGGTCTTAGTGATGAAGTAGCTATTCAGAGGACGAGTTGGATGGAGCTATCTCATATTATATAAATATATGTGGATTTCTACGCATTTCCACTGACCAAAAATATGGAGTATATGGTAGTGCTTGCTTATTTTTATATGTTGAGACGATTTATTTAATTTGATCATGTTGTATACTCAATGACATTTGATGTATAACTCTATGGATATTATACTCTGATAATTGGTTTATATTATTATTGTCTCTTCTATTGCATATATGATATTATATTTTGTCCATGCACTATGAGATATGCGATACGTTATATGCTACATTTGTTCATTTTAAACCATGATGATCATCCTATATTGGTTAGGCATGACTGCAGTGCACTATTTAGTTATTATTTATGCACGTAGTATATGGCGGTCGTCACATTTCACATGTTTTTAAGAAGCTTAAATTCTCGCGTGAATCCATCTCTAACCATTATCACTCTATTTTCCATCTTTAAGGTCATCCACATCTTCCTCCTCCACCGTCTTCCCTTCAAGGCCTGGGTCCTAGCGCGGTCTTCACCGCGATGACCTCCATCTCCATAGGACTTATTGCTCCTTCTATCCCCCCTAGTTTTGGTCAAAGGATAGATTTTGAGAAAATAGCTTCTATGGAGAACACAAAGGACATTTCCTTGTCCTTGGAGGAAGACGTCACTATTACAAGTGTCGTGGACCCGACCGACCAGATTACTATGGTGGAGAGATTAAAGATTGACCTCTATAAGATTAATATAAGGAAGGAGCCTGGCATGGAAATATCTATTAGCTCCATGCCTACAAACCCTACCATTAAGCTTCCCCTAATAGAACTGAGCCCTCAAAGACCAAGCCATTTAAGCCCCTACCAAGAAATTCGATGAGCCTTATACCGCTATAGAAGGCGAGACTACCCAGTTCGTGGGGGATACCTCTAAAGGAAAGGTAATAAAAAACGAACGAAAACACAAGAAGCAACCTGACAATTTCAATGGCAAGGGAGAAAGAAGAGGGAAGATCAAGTAGGGGATCCCTGAAGCATATGAGTGTGGATGCTCTTTTTTGTTGTGGTTTTTTTTCCTTTTTGTTACAAGCAGGACGTATTGGTGCGGGAGCGGCCCTCGCTGGACAGAAAATTGTATGTAATGAAAGATTGTTTTGTCTTGTAATCCTTATTCTATTTTACTTTCCACACTATTATATTCTATAGCTGCCTATATGAAAAGCCTACGTATATGATATAATTGCTTATCCTACAATTTATCAATATGATATAAGTATACCTATCCTCGTGCAATGCTTTCATTAACTGCAACTTTATGCCCATAAATGAAATCCCTGCAACTATAGTAGATCTATACCATAGTTTAGTCACCAAAGTGTTTCGCTTGGTGAAACTGAACCACTAATTAACCAATTCTATAATAATTATTATTATTATCCATGTTAGGTCGAGTTTCCTTCGATGGACTTTTGTTATAAATAGTTTAAGTTTCACGATGCTCCTTATCATCGAGGAGCATCAACCACACTATTTTCCTTTTGTTTATGTATTCTCACCACGAACTAAATCTTGTAAATGGAAATTACGTTTTCCGATTGCCAGAATTCGGACATGAGAAGGAGATAAACATCGTTGGGCAAATTATCTGATTGCCCCTAGTCGAACCGCACTTTCCCAATTCGTAATCCAGGATTGAGAACATCTGATAATACCCATTTCTTGGTTTCCAATTACTATCCTCACTTATCCTAGACCATGTGTTTCTTGCTAGGCCGCCAGCACAGTTGTGGAAATCCAATTCGTACATCGGTTCCTATCTCCAAGAACCAATGGTTAACTGCTTAATTTCAAGCATTCTTAATTGTTGTTTGTCTTTATACAACGACAAATTCTTGATGGTTAATGCCAAATTATCCCATCAACACCTTAATTGTTACACCTTCCTGATGTCGCTAGTCTCGGGGCAATGCTAGATTCCTGAAGATTAGGGTCGAATTATCCGATCAACCCCTAAATGAGTTATCCTTCTTGATGTTGCCCGTCTTTGGGCGATGCTAGATTTCTAAATGTATGGGTCGAATTATATGATCGACCCCTGAATGAGTTCTCCTTCTTAACATTTCCAATCTTTTGGCAATGCCTAATTCCTGAAGGTCGGGACTGAATTATCTAGTCGACCCTTGAATGGGTTTGCCTTCCTAACATTGCCAAATTCTTGAAGGTTGAGGTTGAATTATCCGATCGACCACTGTATGTGTTTTCCTTCATGACATTACCAATCTCCATGCAATGACAAATTCTTTCTTAAGGTCAGGGTTGAATTTCCGAATCGAACCATGAGCAGTTACACCTTCCTGATGTTTCCAGTCTTTGGGCCATGCCAGTTCTTAAAGGTTGGGGTCGAATTATCCGATCGAACCCTAATTGAGTTCTCCATCCTGATGTTGCCAGTCTTATGACAATGCCAGATTCCTGAAAGTTATCCGATCGACTCTTGTAGCTATGCCCGTCGGCCATGATCCAAGGCCTATGGAGCAAGTTCCTTACTACGCTGCTAATCGTGCAATATAGGAATTTTTCTTACAAGAACACAATTTCATTGGTTCAAGAAGCTAATAATTACTAAAGATGGAAAATGTGGCAAGCCCTTCCTTATTATGCTACACCCAAAGTCCTTGGGTGGCTTATTTACGAAAATAAACTAAGAAAAACTAAGTGTAATTGCAATGCAACAAATCATTGTTCCATGCCCACAAGATCGGAATCCCATTAACTGTTGTAAGCTTGAAAGTTCCATCTTCGAGCTTTTGATCCATTGCATAGGGTCCTTTCTAGTTTGGATAAAGTGCCCCCGTACTTGGGAGAACTCATTTCAAAACGAGATCCCTTACCTCAAAAGTACAATTTCGGACCTTGACATTGAAATAGCGTGCTACTCTTTTCTGGTAAGTAGCTACCCTGAATTCTGCTTCTTCCCTTTTCTTATCAACTAAATTGAGAGACTCAAGCAAGATTTCCTCGTTCGCCTTTGGATTGTAATGCCTTTTACAATGAGAAAGGACTTCCAATTCTATTAGGATCATAGCTTCTGACCCATATGCTAGAGCGAATGGTGTATGTCCAGTCATACTTGTGTCTTATCCTATAAGCCCATAATGCCAACGTAAACTCATCAATCCAATTGTTTTTGGCTCTCGTTAGCCATTTCCTCATAGAGGACTTGAAGATTTTTTACCACCTCCACTTGTCCTTTTGCCTATGGATGTGCTACTGCTTCATAGCTCTTCTCAATTCGATACCGTTTGTAGAAATCCTTGAACTCGTTACTTTCAAAAAGAGTTCGGTTATCCATTATAATCTTCTGAGGTACTCCGAACTTGCAAACAATGTCCTTCATTACGAAGTTGATCACCTTTTTCGTTATAATCATAGCAAGTGGTTTCTCTTCAACCTACTTCATGAAGTAATCCACTGCTACTATTGCATATTTAGCTCTTCCTTTCGCAGTCCGTAGAATACCAATTAGATCAGTTCCCTAAACCGCAAATGGCCTTAGGCTGACCATTTATGTAAGTTCTATAGATGGGGCTCTTTAAATCTACATAAATATCTAGCAATGGTCAAACTGTCTTGTGTAATCAACCGCATCATGATTTATTGTTGGCTAGAAATACCATAATGAAGTACATTTTTAGCTAGAGTCTACCTCCTGATGTGATCACTACAGCAGCCCTTATGGATTTCCATGTGGATCTTCCAAGCTTCATTCTTGGTAACATATTGAAGCAAGGGGTAGAGAATCCTCATCTGTAAAGTACTCCTTCTTTCATCGTGAATCGAGGTTCTTTTCAAAGGAGTTTCTTCCATTCATTTCTGTCTCTGAAGGACCTTTTGAGCAAATATTATTTGATCTGAGTCATCCATAACCCTCTTCCTCCTCGGTCTCCAGAATCTAGGGCATCCATTTAATCGATGCTTGGTGCCCTTAAAACCTCCACTAGAACTAAACTCATCATTTGTGCTTCCTTAGAACTAGCCATCTTAGCCAAAGAATCAGCTTGTGCATTCTCCTCTCTAAGATGTGTGCAACCGTATATGTTATATGTCATCCAACAGTTCTAGTATTTTCATCAGATATGGAGCTAGTCTCATGCCCTTATCTTCGCATTCCTTTCTTACTTGAAAAACCATGAGTTGATAATCGCTAAACGTATGCAGCAACCTCATTCCCAGCTCCTTAGTTATCCGTAATCCCACTATCAACGCCTCGTATTTAGCCTTGTTGTTGGTTGTAGGAAATTCCAACCTTAGTGCATAGCAAAACCGAGTGTCCCTCTGGAGTTACCAAAACTACTCTGTGTCTGAGCTATGTTTGTTTGAAGTTCCATCTAGAAACAACTTCCAATGCGAGAGTTTGGTTGTATTGTCCTCCTCCTCACCATCTTATGTTTTCAGCGATGAAATCTACCAACGCCTGCGCGTTTATTGCCCTCAACGGATGGTAAGTGATATCGCATTGGCTCAATTCTATGTTCCACTTCAGCAACCTTTCTGAAGTTTTGGGCCGGTACAATACCTGCTTTAGAGGCTGGTCTGTCAGTACCTTAATGGATGAGCTTGAAAAATAAGGTCTCAACTTCCTAGAGGCAATCAGCAAGTAATGTGCAAGTTTCTCCAACTTCAGGTAGTTTTCTCAGCTCTATTAAACCTCTTGTTGATATTGTAAACTGGTCACTGAATCCTTATCTCCTCATGCACTAGTGGTGTACGTTGCATATGAGCAAACACTGACAAATAAACAAATATATCCTCCTCATTTAGCAGTTTGGATAAGAGAGATGATGTCTCTATGTACCTTAGTAATTCTTTGAAAGTTTTCTAACAATCCTAACTTCATTCATAGTTCTTAATATCCTTCTTGAGGGCATTAAAGAAGGGTATGCATTTATCCATTGCCTTTAAGATGAACCAACTCAAAGCAACGATCTTCTTATTCAAGCTCTGTAGTTATTTCTTTGTAATCAGAGAAATTACATTCCTCGAGGTGCTAAACTGCTTTAGATTTGTCTCAACGCTCCTCCATTAATAATAAACCCTATAAATTTTTCTGATGCTATCCCGAAAGAAGATTTCAAAGGATTCGGCTTCATTCAATATTTCCTTAGGACCTCGAACATCTATGAAAGATAAGCCAAATGGCTCCACAATACTCGTGACTTCATAGGCATGTCGTCCACATACACCTCCATTTTTCATTCGATTTGATTTTTTAACATAGAATTTACCAACATTTGGTAAGTAGCTCCGACGTTCTTCAAAACGAATGACATTACTCGATTGCAATATAATCCCAAATCTGTTATAAACTAGTATTCTCTAGATCTGGTACATGCATTAGAATCTAATTATAGCCCAAATATGCATCCATAAATGAGAGCAAATCATGTCCTATAGTCTTATCCATCGCCTGGTCAATCCTAGGTAAAAGAAAGCTGTTCTTCGGAGAAGCCTTATTCAATCCGGATATTCGATACATATCTGCCATTTCCCGTTCGATTTCTCGACCAACATGGGATTGGATGCCTATTCTAAGTATAAAGTATCATGGATAAAATCATTTACCATCAATTTATCCACTTCTTACTTCAACGTAGTAGATTGCTCCAAACCAGACTGCGTTTTTTCTATTTCACCGGTGTAAACTTTGAATCAATATTTAATGCATGACATGCTATCTCCGGCGATATCCTGTGCATATCTAAATGCATTCAAGCAAAGACATCCAATTTCTCTCGAGAAGTTAACTTATTTCTTCCTCAAGTTAATGTAAGCTGAGATCCAATCTTTGGAACACGAGTTGAATCTTCAATATCGATTGGGACGTTCATTGTCATCTCGGCCAATGCAACATGCACTTCCTCGAACTTCTTCCTAGAATCCATAGACTTGTCAAACTTTCTATGGCTCTCGAGCCAGGGATAGTGCTTTAGTTTCTATGCTTGTGAATCGCAGATACGGAGAGTCTTCTCTACATCCTTTCCTTTCTCCCATTGCCTTGCTTCCCTTAGCTCCACAACATAGCACTCCCTTCTTGTGCTCTGGTTTCCTCTTACCGATCCGACCCCATTCTCTATGGGAAACTTAATCATTAAACACCAAGGAGCCAGTGTTATTCTAAAATCATCAAGGGTCGGTAGGTCTAGAAAGGCTTTATATGCCTAATGCTCATCTATTATAACGAATCTCTGAATAAGGACTATCCTACGATCTTCTTCGCCTAATTCCATAGGTAGATCAATCTTCCCAATTTGCTATTTTTCTTCGCCTATAAATCCTTTACTTTTGATTTTACAAGCCATAACCTCCTTCTTGTTAATCTCTATTTCATCAGATGTCCTTCTGAATAGTATGTTCACCGAACTTCCAATATCCACCTTTCCCCACATATTGTTGCCAGTCTGATTCCAACTGTTACCACCATGGGGTCAAAAGTTAGCGATTTGACTCTATTTTCTTCCTTACTCCTAGTTATGATATCATTTCTTATCATCTTTTGCTGCTTAACCGTAGCTTTATGTTCTATAACAAAGTTATCCTCTTATAGTACATGCTTTAATGAGCTCGCATACCGTTTCATTTCCCTCTAGCTTTTCTCAATTGGATGATTTCCTCCAGTTATCAAGTTGATAGTAATTTCCCATCATTTCACCTAGGCCCATCTTCACTTGGTCTAGGATGATTCCCTTGGTTAGGTGGCCCTTGGGGTCTTGTGGCTTGACCACCTTCCTATGGCTTTTTAATGTAACGTTGGAGCTTATTTTTTCCTTATCAGTTACTCGAAGAGATCCTTCAAATGCTGGATGTCCTTCATGTTGTGTCCATGAGTTTCATGAAAACAGTAGAACTTTCCGAAGCACCTTTCATGCTCGATCGCCACCTTCTAGGGTGAATTTTTATACAGTTCCATTCCTTGCGTAGCAAGGTATTTGTTTTCCAGTGTATCATTTAAGGGAATATAGTCTTTTGGTTTCATATTCCTCGGATATTTCTTGTTTTCGTTACGCCTACCACCAGGACCTTGATTCCTTTTCTTTCAATTACTAGAGTTTCCAACATTAACCGCCGCATTACCAAACCTTCCTCTAGCCTTTTTAATTGCCACATTGCTTTGGATGACTTCCTTCGATTGTCCACCATTAGCATTTCCTAGAACTAGACTCGCCTCTTCCAATTGTAGAAACTGGTCAGCCTTCCGATGAAACTCTTTCATAGTCTTAGGCTGCTTCATATTCATCCATCTACCAAAATCCATGTCTGGGTGCATGCCTCGGAAGAACGTCATAAATACCATATCCTTATTTGAATTAGTTACTTCTATGACAACAATATTGAACTAATTCAAGAGCTCCTTCAACGACTCCTTAGGCCCTTGAGATAAGCTCGACAAGGACATCACATCCTTAGGCCGAGCAGCATGGAGTCAAAACTACTCAATGAAATTTTTAGGTAACTCATCAAAAGTTGATATGGATCTCGACACGAGCCTAGTGAACCACATCAATGCGACTTCTTCAAGAAGATAGGAAAAAATCTTAATCGAACATCATCTATTGCCTTGGCACCATCCATGTGTCATTATACGTGAGTAAATGTTACATAGTTACCTAGGATCAGTACTCCCATTATACAATGGCATAGTCGGTGTCGTAAACCTTCTAGAATATTCTTTTCTTTGAATATCGTGAACAGCGTTCTTCTTGACGTGGAACCCCAATCCTCGTTCTTTCTACCTTTTCTTTCCTCTCCATAGATTCTTGGAAGAAAGCAATCGGCTTTGCCAAGTTGTAATGATAATACAGTATACTAATTGGAGTCGATGAAGTGTCCTTAATAAAAGCGGAGCACCCTCATCACTACTCATTCGAAGCTTGAGATATTAGGCCCTACTTGTTGAACAGAAAGAGCTCAACATCTTTCAAGGACAACTCGCTCCTCTATGATTCTCTTTCACTTGAAGTACTTCCATAAAGCATTAGATATGAACTATCCTCCATTTCACTTTATTTGACAGGGGGAAAATTCTCTTGTTTTTTTTGCTTCAAATTGCAGCTTTGACTTTTTAACCATATCTACTATGTATTCCTCGCTGGCATGGTATTCTAAAGGTCGACCATCAGGGGATGTACCAAGTATTTGGCTCTACAAATGATCTCGTTCGCCCATTGATGTTTAGGCTCTCCAATCTCTAGGAGAACCACTCCTCTGGTTTTCCAGTGATGTTCAGTTGGTTCTGTTGTAGCTGCTTGAACTCTAGCTCCATTAACTTCGACATCCATCTTGTAATTATCGCCATCATGCTGCAGATCATCCTTCGAGTTAGATAAGTCCAAAGCTTTAGCTCCCTATCCTTCCTGTTATCTAGAATTCCTCTCTGTATCGAGGCGATTCCTCTCGGTGCCAAGTGGTTTTCTTTTGGCGAGGGAGGAATGCTCCGACTTCCTCTGGCAACTCTTTCTGTTGTCCCAGCAAACGTTTCCTTCTGTTTTTGTCTTTCATTTCACCTATTTTGACCAAAAATAGATGAATTCTCTTCTTTAGATCTTGGAGGAGAAGCTTCTTATCTATTCCTTCTAGTTCTTTGTGGTTGTTGGCTCCACATTGCTATGCCAGCATCCATCTTTTCCATCAAAGCCTTCTATCTGTTATTAACTTCTGTTCAACTCTTGCATCATCATATTAAGCTTAACTCTAGTACTCACTTCATGTTGAGCAAACGATCCTGGTATTGCCTTCTGGTTACTAACTTCCAATTGATAAGCATTTCCTTCATTACCAGCTACTGCTCTTTTTTTCATTGCAACCGTCCTAATTGACTTTCCAATTCTCCTAGGCGTTATTGATTTCTATCAATAATTTTTCAATTTCCATAGCAAATCTTTTGGATCTAACCACTGAATCTTTTAAAACCCAAAATAGCATGCTAGATCTATTCTATGAGTATCGAAGTCCTTTCTCGGTGAAAGAACAAAAAAGCTAAAGCCAAAAGTGCACAACGCACAAATACCTATTGAAAAATTATGATATAGTAGAAAATATAAAAAATTATTTGAACACTAAGATTTTTATAGTGTTCGAATCTCTAGCCTGCATCCAATGTATCTTCTATTAATTTGTAGATTTGAGAGAGTTTTAGTGAGATTTAGAGTCATTAATGCAAGGGTTTCACTGAAGTATAACATCGAGTATTAGCTTTCTTAGTGATTGCCACAGAGGAGAGATAGAAGATGAAGGGTCCAAAAAATACCTTTTTCTATAGCCATAGGGTCTGTATTTATAGAAAAATTAGCAGATAGAACCGGAAGCCCGCTAAACATCAAGTTCGGATCTAAGCCCAAGCATGCAGGAGAGAGAAATGAGGCCCCAATCACCAAGTAGGTGCACTCAGTACAGAGAGGTTCCTATCTGTACTAATAGCTTTTTATGGGTAATTCTTCACCCTTTTATCCATCTTGCCTCCTATTCTCGATTTATTGTGTTGTGAACAGCTTATGCTGAAGGTTTGAGTGGCTTTTGATATCTTCCTTAATATTGTTGGTTATTTCCTTCTTTCTTTGCTTTCTTCTCGTGAATCCTTGGAATTATTTATCTATTTCTTAAGAAAAGCACTCTATGATGATTACTTATGCTTGTACTTCAAGTATAAGTTGGCTTTGCACATAATGGTGGTTGCTTCAGTACCGAGTGGTCCACTTTGCTCCATTGCCTTCGTTACTTGTTGAGTATGACCTTCTTACCCTTCCGTAGGTACTCCCAAGTTCATGAATCGTTTCGACTTCATCTCGACGTCCTAATTTATATAGAAATAGCCTGTTCAAAAAGCTAGACAACACCAAGGGAGAAAAGAAGAGAAATAATCACAAGACCTATAGTATATCTCATTACACATTGAATAAAATATGATAATAACATCACAAATATCAGGCAAGAGAGTAGTAACTAAAATGAACCAAAATATCAAAGTATATAGGTTCACAAAGTTATACAAGATAATAGTAGAGTTCGTACAACTGATAATAAGCTCCGAGACTGATAAAAAACTCAGATTGCCTCTAAATATAGTACTGAATATTGTCTAGGCTCCACACTGCCCCATAGTGTAATATGTAATAGAAAATCTATTTATATTAATATGATAAAGCTCCATCTTGCTCGTCCTCTATATTGCCACTGAGTACTACTTAGACCTAGTATCTAGGCTAAAAGTACCGGAGATAATAAGAAGCAAAGCATAAAAGCTCAAACCAGAAAATAGTGTGGTATGAGCGATAAGAAATCTTAAAATACTATACAAATCAATATAGTAAGGAACAAGGGTATATGAATAATACTGACTTGTCCCTACAACCAAAGATTTAGCACATAACATCAATAATTTGCTACTCTACAAACAACATAAAGGTGTACTATATCGGGTGTCTAGGTATTCACATCCATAGTACCTACATCATAATGACATCCTTAGAGTGACATACTACTAGAACAACAACAAAAACAAGCATAACATCCATCAAACAATCTTTAATGTCACTTATTGTACCCTAGGTATACAATAACTCGTATGATCATTCCCCTACCAAGGATTAGCGAAAAAATCATGTTTTTCAGTGTGCTTGTCCACAAGCCCATAGCTGACAGTAGATCTATTCCACCGATTTGGGGTAGCCATTCCAAGTACACAAGAACATCCTCATAATACTCATGTTTATGGGTACATCAAAAAACACTTCGACTAACAACAATCCTTTATCACACGTATCGAAGCCCTTTCCTTACTCAATCTATTTTCATTCATCCTCAAGAAACCACATAACATTCCTTTCTTTTCACGATAGAACCATTCAACGTTTTATCCACGTGCCACTCTATCTAGAACCTATACTTATGGATAATTATCCTCATGACTCCATTCAAAATCGAGTAATCATCATCGTCGAGTTACCATTATCAAAGTTTCGAAGTCTTCATTCTTTATCCTCGTTCCATATCACAATCGAATGTCAACCGAACGAACAAATGCCTTCGGGATGACCTATAGGAAATACTCTCTCTTCTGGAAGTTTGACCCTAGTTGGCCTTAGAAATTTAGGTCAGTACTAATCAAAAGAGGTCGGTAATGATATTAATCTCCCAGCCGCAAATTTTCCAAAATTTTGCTATGTACTTTTTTCCCTGATGACTTCCCTTTTACATACCTAAAGGTCCTCCTTCCCATGCTTTAAGCTCCTAGAGTCCCTACCACCAACCCTTGTGCTAGAAAAGAGGTAGGTGTCAATCAAAAGTGATTGGTATCGAGCTATATACATAACCAATTTTTGGGCCTTGAACACCCGAAACTCCTCCTCTTGCCTAACGAGCTTGCCCTGAAGTCCCACCATATTTGACCAAAGCACTCCTTCCACCGACATGAACTGGAGTTTCCACCGACCTGATTTCTACCCGGTACCGATCTCTAGTTAGGCATCCAAATCAACTTCAAACAACTTGCGACCAAAAGTGTAGGCTTCTCCCATCCTCCAAGTTTCATCCCCTTTTGAGAAATTTTGACTTCGCTTTGCTCATATCGATGACGGATTTCTAAAAGCACTAGCAAACCATATCAAAACAAAACATACAAACGTGCACATCATTCATAAAATTCATTGAACATAAACAATCCATCCGTACATGATAAATGTACAATGATCTACGTAGATCTAACTTTACATTCAAAATGCCAATATGATCTAAAATGGGTTGTAAGACCATTTTAATTTTAATTTCGTCCATAAACATGAATGTGGTTAGATTGAAGTTTAAAAATCATTTTAGCCTCAGAATCTTGTTAAAACATTGATGTTAACTATATGAATAAGCATATTAAAAACATTAATGTTAACTATATGAATAAGCATAGGTTGGTGAGAGATAAATAACCACTCACCTAATAACTAAATTACCAACTTTGATCACTAGATCTAAAGTGTGCAACACTGAATCCGGATTCAAAGCATCCAAATTGTGTATCTACAATCTCCTTCTTACTAGTTACCCTTCTAATGGTGGATTAGCCTAAGATTGGTAAGAACATAAGAGGCTTTTTTAATGAAATTAGGATTCACGGAGGTTTGGAATTGTTTTTGGGAAGTGCGAATTTATCTAGATTGTCCCATCACCCCCAATTAGACACAATTCCCATAATTAATTAGTGGGCCTAAGTATGTGTTTTAGTTTAATTACCCACTAATATGTCCAGTAGCAAACGAAACTTATAATTAACTAGCATATCACCTAAACATAAGTTTGTTTCTCCATTAACCACTCTACAAAAAAGAAATTTTCACAAGCCCGATCTGATGAAAGTGGTTTCAGACCCTAATTCAATTTATATCAAAAGTTATAGGCCTTAAAATAAGTGTATTGCGTTAGTTCAAATAAGCATAGCCTATTGCGATGTTTCATAAGTGTATCAAATGTATTCTAAAGTTCGTGCAGTGCTAGAACAAAACTTTTTTAATCTCCAGCAAGTTTCCTAATAAAAAAGACAAGCATAAAAGAGCATAAAAAACAAAATAGTATACTAAGACTAAATAGATCTTAAGTAGATATATTTTTTATTACGTTCACTCTCCTCTACGGTAGTGTAGTTACCATGATATCAAATAGTCTAACTCACTGTCAAAGATAGTTTAAATCACAAAAAAATCTCTTAGTATAATACGTAATAGTGATTTTCATGTAATATTCACTCAAAGTTACTTCAACATACAGTTAGTCTACTTCACTATAAGAGCACGTAATTATTTTTAAGCATACTATAACTGAACACGTATCAGTTATATATTGAATAAGAAACTACTAGAATCACAATCTTGAGTATATCTGTGGTTAAAACTAATTAGTGATTATAAATCTACTTCTCAACATGTCGCTAAAAACAAAAATTTACTACATAGAAAAATATTTAGCTTCCTAAATAGTAATGCATGAATTTGGGAAACATTAACAAAAAACTAATCATTCAACATTTAAAAAATAATATCCAAATGAAAATTAGGATACAATATCTATTGTATATAAATTTTGAATGTCATTTCCATGAAGCTGCATGAACAAAAAAAATAAAAACAAACAAATCATTCTATGGTTACCAGAAATTAACTAAGAGAACTAGTTCCCTTAAAAGTTATCGAGATAGTATCCATTACAAGCAAACCAGTATGTAATATGTAACATTGTAAATGGGCCAAGCCCATATGTCCAGTATTCTCATTTACAGTATTTGGTATAAATACAGAGGTCTGTACAACGTAATAATATACAATTTTCATTTGTAAAAACTTCTCAAGAGAATAAAACAAATTATTCATTTCTTCAACATGGTATCAGAGCCATACATTGCTTAACAGCATATGCTCTATCATTGTTTGATCAGAAATCATCTCATCAGAATAAATTTCATCATCTGAGATTTGATTATATACAGTTTAACAACTGTATATAATTCTTTGAAAGGAAATCTTATCATTTAGTATTGTGTCGTGCCAAAAAAAGACAATATCAGAAAAAAAATCTCATCATTTATCATCTTCTTGGTTGCATCAATACTATTAGAGTCATAAAAGATTCAGTTTGCCTAACCTAAATTGCCATGCCAAGAAGACTGCCTGTCAGTGGTCATCATCCAGCCAGTCTTCGGCTGCAATTTTTTAAATTCTGGTGAATCTTGTCACTAATCATCATCTTTTGCATCAACCTCTCCACTGATGACTGAAGAGAATGAAAACAGTGCTGTCTCACCCACATCTGCATCAAGATCCACCCATAACCAACTTAGTGCCTCACAAGGACTTCTCAAAACCATCATTAAACCACATAGCCAGATTATAACCACCCCACTTGATGAAAGTAACTATTTGCTCTGGAAGTTTCAAGTGGAGACCGCAATAAAAGCTTATGGTCTTCAGGAATATGTTCTTGGAACCATCATTAAGCCACCAAGATTCACTGCAGATGCACAAGGGAAGTTAATAGATAATCAAGAATACATTATACATGAAAGACAAGATAGTTTGGTTAGTTCTTGGTTGTTATCCTCAATAAGTGCAACTCTTTTGCCACAATTAATTGGTTGCAAAACTGCCCATGAAATATGGCATACAATAGAGCAAGTTTTTAATTCCCAATCTACAGCAAGAATTATGTAGTATAAAAGACAATTGCATAATTTGAAGAAAGGCAATCAAACTATGAGAGAATACTTGTCCAAAACTAAAGTAGTATGTGATCAGTTAGCCTCTATAGGCCATAATGTAAGTGATACAGAGAAAATATTATATTTGCTAAGTGGATTATATGAGGAATATGAATCGGTTGTTGTTGTGATATCATCAACAGAGAGGTTGCTAACTTTGCAATATGTACATTCTATATTACTAGCACATGAAGGGAGAATATAGCAAAAAAGACCAAAAAATCTTGAATACTCTGCAAATTATATTGCTAATAACAAAGGAAGAAATCAAGAAAGAAACTACAACAACAAGAATCAATCCAGCAGTGGTCAAAGGGGTGGTCAGAGTTACAGATCAAGAGGAAGAGGTGGTAGATGGAACAATACTAACAATAATAATAGAACAAGATGTCAGATCTGCGAGAAATATGGGCACACAGCAAACAAATGCTATTTCGGATTTGATGCTAACTATATACCTTCTCAACAAAGTACTAGCAATTCAAGACAAAAAAATCCTACTTCAAACATGGTGGATGTTCAGCAAGGATGCAAGGAACAACCAGAAAATACAAACAATCATTTAACAAAAGTAGAAGACATTCAAGGTGACAGTTGGTACCCAGACTCTGGAGCAACCAACCATGTTACAAAAAATCTCAATAATCTGAACCTTGGAAACAAGGAATACAGAGGTAAACATTTATTATACATGGGTAAGGGTATAGCAACACACATAACACACACTGGAAATGCAAGTATTACAGGTGCAAGGCAACTATATTTCAATAATCTTTCAAGAGTACCAGTTATTAGGAAGAACCTAATGAGTGTCTCATAATTTGCTAAAGACAATAATGTATATTTTGAATTTCATCCAAAGTTTTGTCTTGTGAAAGATGCTCTAACATATGAAATTCTTTTGCAGGGTAGAGAATGTATTGGATTATACAGATTTGATGTTGCAAAATCAAGAAAATGTGAAAGTATGAATAACTGGTATAACATGTCTGAAACAAAACTTATTGAAAATTGTAATAACTATGATGTTTGGCATGCAAGATTGGGTCATCCCAACATGAAAATTGTGAGACATGTTCTGAGTAATGATAATAAAATTCATGTTGAAAATATTCCTTCATTTTATACCTGCACCTATTGTCCAATGGGCAAAAGCCATAAACTTGCATTTCAAATTCAAGCACTGAGTATAATAAGTCACTAGAACTTATTGCTACAGATTTATGGGGACCAGCCCCAATATCTACCGACTATGGCTATAAGTATTATATTTCATTTATTGATGCATTTTCTAGACATGTGTGGATTTATTTTCTAAAAGCAAAATCTGAGACTGCAATGCAGTAATACAGTTTACAACAAGTGTTGAGAAACAAATAAACTGTCAAGTAAAAATTATTCAGACTGATGGTGGTAAGGAGTTTCTACCACTTAAGGAATTCTTTCAAAAGAAAGGGATAAATCACAGGACAAATTGTCCACATACCTCTAAACAGAATGGTCTAATTGAGAGGAAGCACAGGCATATTGTAGAGACAGGGTTGACTTCTACTTGCTCAGGCATATGCACCTCTGAAATTCTGGCCTGATGCTTTCTCAACAGTTGTATATCTTATCAACAGATTACCAACCAAAGTCCTACAATTCAAAAGTCCAATTGAAATACAGACAAAGATCAGGCCAGAGTATCAGAATTTAAGGGTATTTGGATGCCTGTGCTTCCCTTGTTTGAGACCCTATAATACTCATAAATTGCAGTTCAGGTTTGCCCCCTGCACATTCTTAGGATATGCAAACAATCAAAAAGGTTACAAATGTCTTGATAATAAAGGTAGAATATATATATCAAGACATGTAACCTTTAATGAGTTTGAATTTCCTCAAGTCAGAAAATAACATTACCAAAAAGCTTCACAATCCAAAAATATCCATACCTCCAATACCTGAAATTACCATACCAGTGGAGAGGCAGATGATCCAGAATGAGAACAATGCTGTTCAACAGCAACAAATAACTAGAAATGTCTCAAGTCATAACCAGAATGAAGAATCTGAAGGCTCATATCAGTCTCCACAACATGACAGCATTGATCATGTAGATCACTACCCAGTATTGGATGATTCTGAACCATCCAATACTCAACAGGCAAGTAAAATGAAGAATAGAGCTCAACAGATTGATCCTGCAAACAGTGGTCACCACATGATAACAAGATCAAAAAGTGGTATATTTAAACCAAAAATATACAATGCAGAACTACTCAATGAAGAACCCGGTACTTATTATCAAGCATCACAAAATGACAAGTGGAAGACAGCTATAAAGGAAGAGTATGATGCACTTACAAGAAACAAAACATGGGATCTTGTTCAGTTACCTGAACATATAAACATCATAGGCTGTAAATGGACTTACATGCTAAAGAAAAATCCTGATGGTACAATTCTAAAATACAAGGCTAGATTGGTATATAAAGGATATTCACAACAAAGTGGTTTTGATTTTACTGAAACTTTCTCTTCAGTTGTGAAACCATCTACTATCAGAATCGTATTAACCATAGCCTTGTATAAGAATTGGACCATCAAACAATTAGATGTAAATAATGCCTTTTTAAATGGTGTATTGCAGGAGGAGGTGTACATGGAGCAACCACCAGGATTTAAACAACAGGGAAATGAAAGTATGGTGTGCATATTAAACAAAGCAATCTATGGACTCAAGCAGGCACTAAGAGTGTGGTTTGACAAACTGAAACAAACTCTAGCCCGCCTCAACTACATCTCAGCAAAATCAGACAACTCTCTCTTTATTAAGTCTTCTGATACAACTGTTACTTACATACTTAGTTATGTTGATGATTTTATAATTACAGGTAACAATGAATCAGAAATCAACAAGGTCACACAACAACTGAATAAAGAGTTCTCAATCAAAGACTTAGGAGAACTAAACTATTTTCTTGGCATAGAGGTTAAAAGAACATCTGACAACAAACTACACTTGTGTTAAAGAAAGTATATCACAGAAATTTTGATAAAGGCAAAAATGGATAAGGCAAATTCTCTCCCAACACTAATGACTAGCAATCTGCACTTATCAGAAAATAAAGGGGAGCCAGTTGAAAATGAGAAACTATATAGAAGTATTGTTGGAGCACTATAATATGCAACAATAACAAGGCCAGATATATCATACAGTGTCAACAAAGTTAGTAAATTCATGCAAAAGCCACTGGATAACCACTGGAAGGCAGTTAAAAGAATACTGAGATACCTTAAAGGCACCATAAATTAGGGACTTGTTCGACATGCAAGCAACACACTCAATATAAATGGCTACGCAGATGCAGACTGGGCCACTGATAGTGATGATAGAAAATCAACAACTGGATATTGTATCTTTTTAGGAAAAAACCCAATCTCATGGTGTGCTAAGAAACAACCAACAGTGTCTAGATCTAGTACAGAAGCATAGTACAGAAGTGTGGCAAGTGCAACAGCAGAGATTATGTGGGTGGAATCACTGTTAAAGGAATTACATATCAAAACTGACACTATAGCAACCATTTGGTGTGACAATCTTAGCACTATATCACTCACCGCAAATCCCGTATTACATTCCAGAACCAAGCACATGGAACTGGACTTGTATTTCGTTCGTGAGCAAGTGATAAAGGGAAAATTGAAAGTCAATCACATACCTTCCTCTTACCAGAAAGCAGATGTTTTTACGAAAGAACTTTCAAAAATCAACTTTACCGGATTTAGAAATGAACTGAATATAGATGAAGCAAGCTCAAAGTCAAATTGCAGAGCTCCAAATTATCTGCCAGCAACAGAGGGATCTGAAGTTTGCTCGTCAAAGCCTCAACCATTCCAGATCCATCAACTATTCTAGATCTGAGGTCTGCTTTCCGAAACGAAGCCTCAACCTTCCAGATCGAACAAACTATGTTGTTTCATCTTCAAAACTTTCACTTTCTGTCAGATCTGAGTCTCTTCAACCTGATAAGACTCTACTGAAGTAAAGCCTTACCAGATCAGAAGAAAATTTGTGAAAAATTTCGTAGGATTTTCTTTTGCGGCGGCCATTATTGATGCTCGAAAACCCTAACCCTCGAACTGGTTTGAGGGGGGTATCGAGATAGTATCCATTACAAGCAAAACAGTGTGTAATATGTAACATTGTAAATGGGCCAAGCTCATATGTCCAGTATTCTCATTTACAGTATTTAGTATAAATACAGAGGTCTGTACAACGTAATAATATACAATTTTCATTTGTAAAAACTTCTCAAGAGAAATAAAACAAATTATTCATTTCTTCAACAAAAGTGAAGTGGACTTAAATGTTAAAAGAGAAACCATCTTCGTTTAAATATGTAAAATGCAGAGAAACTTTACTTAGATGTAATTTCTTATAATATTTTAAGCAAGATGGAGGCTGCACATGGCGTGTTCCAATCTTTGGCAAATTTACAAAGCAAGCGTCAAAAGCCACTACGTTATAACAAGATACATGCCATGCATACAGTTTGCAGTACATGCTTCTTTACTCTCAAAACATGGAAATTTGAAGAGGACCATGGAGCGTATAGAGCAATGTGCTACTTTACTTCACAAAACATGAAAAATAAAATAAAAGTTGTTTTATATTTTGTATGTTAACTTTATTTTTTAAATTTATCGTGTTCAATAATATATATGCATCGTGCAAATTTGCAAATCAAAAACTGCCCCTTGTATACCTTTGCACCGTAGTTTGTACGTTTATTGTGAGAAGAAAAGTATCGCATCAAAATTATAATTAATAATAGCAAATGAGAATAGCAAATGAATTGCTGTTGTACTTTCTTGCTGTGTATTCAGCACCACACGGTTTGCAGTACATAGTTTGCAGCACACAGTTGTACTTTCTTGTCGTGTATTTAGCAGCGTTAAAATAGAAGATGAATTACTGTTAAACATGTTTGCAAGCTTGAAAACCAAGATCACAAACGTAGCTCTATGACTCTAGATAATGACATAGCACTGGTATGGAGCCCATGCCGATGGCTCGTCAGAACTTCTGTACCATGTTTGCAAAATAATATTATACTTTACACCGTGAAAAATAATTGCTAAAAAAATATACATTATAAATATTCATTTTATTCACTAATTCAAAAATATTAATTTTTAATGGACTTATATATGTATGTATGTATGTATATGTATGTATGTATGTGTATACATATAGCCACTAAGACGAAGAACGATAACAGTTTAAGAGATTGTTAGATTTTTTTTTTATGTGCGGTTGCTTTTATTATTTAATAAGGTTTGCATAAGAACTACAATAACAACAAATACTTTATAAGGCATTTGAAAAATCAGCAAAGCGGATATATGTAGTCCACATTCAATGTCCAGAACCTCTAGCACAAGTGATTAGGGCGTGGCGCTTTAGAAAAAAATTCTAAATGTCATGGGCTCGAGCCCTCGAGACATGAAAAAGAGTGCTCTGCTTGAATAAAGTATCACTTTTTTTTTTTTGAAACGGTACTTTATATACAACAAATCACTATGACAACATATCACATGTCAATAAACGTTCGAATCACGTTACATAAGTTTCGAACTTATGACCTCTCGCACCAAAGCCAAGTCACTTAACCACTGGGATAATGGTGCTTTTCAGAGTACCACTCATGTTATCGGCAATTCAGTAATTCTTCATAAATATTTAGTAATTTGACTTTTAGTACAAGCGGTTTTCAAACAAATTTGAGCATCACGGCACAGACAAAATGGTTCGAGAATTTGGAAGTACGCTTGGAAAGGCAAAAGGCACAAAAATCGGTTCGATGCCAACCTAAAAAGAGGTTGATACCGAGCATCTTAAGAGACTTTAGGACCATGGTCTATGGATAATTGGCTAGAGCAATTGTCCTTGAGCCTATTTTGGAAGAAGTAGATGAACAACTACAAAAAGATTTAAAGATAAGGACAAGTACTGAAGATGTCAGAACCTCAAGGCAACAACTTGATTTCTAAAGAAGTGCTCAGAGCTTTACGAATCGAAGGTAGAAAACCAAGTGGAGTGAAATGACACGATCCGCGATCATAAAATTAAGTTAGCACGGATCACTTTTGATCGCTACGAGATTTTATTGGCTATTGTTTTCCCTCCTACATTCTCGGATCTGAAGTTAAACTTGGTATTTTGAGGTCCAGTGATTTTGTTGTTTATAGTTAGATCTCTATCTGTTCATTCGGATCTAACGTGTTGTAACATTTTCTGACTCAACATTAATGGTGCTTCCAGTAAGAAAGATGATTCTCAAGCATAGATTTGGCTATCTATTTTGGAATATAGTGTTTAGATGTTAGATTCAAGATATTTTATTAAAAGATTTTAAGAAATTTCATATAGGATTCAATGCATCAACAAGGATGTTAGTAGATCTAAAGCAGTTGCTAGTGGGGATGAAGGAGCTTCCGACCATGCTGAGGTAACCAAGCAACTGATAACAGCGTTGTCAGGAGTATCTACCCGTTAAAGATGGTCACAAGAGTGGAAATTGACAAGATGATGGAAAAACTGAATCAAAAATGGTGGATAGTCAGAAGGATTTACTTGACAAAATGGATACCAACATATACTTGTTGACCCAGCATTCGCAAAGGGTTAGGAGGAGTAGAGGAGAATCATCACCTACTGGATCTGAAGAGTAGAACTCATCTGCTTCTAGTCATAAAAGAAGGGATGAAAATAAAAAAAGGATGGAAAGCAAAAGCAGAAGGAGCGGACTAGTGGAGTAGCAGGAAGGAATGCTAGAGGAAATGGAAGGGCCCCATTTAAGGTAATTCAGATCGGCACCGACCTGAATTTGAGGCCCATAGAGGGGTAAGGAACCGAGGCCATTAACTTGTCTGATTCTAAGGATGAATTGTAGGATGCTGACAATAAGGATGGACTAGATGCTGAAGCTTAGGATGTTGGTGCTTGAACAACCGCTATAGAGCCAATCAGACATCAGAGAAGGACCGAAAAGTTGGTTCTATATAACTCTCCATTTTGAAGTCCAAAACTAAGCGTTACGGATGGTGCAGTCATCTATAGTATTAATTCTCGGTGAAAAAATGAGATTTAATCATATCAATAACATCAGGAGCACAAGAATATGAAAATTTTCAAAACTTATTTCATTAAATTAACTTTCACATTACATTTCAGAAACAAAATTTTCACATTTATTACATAATCCCTAGGTTCCACTTTCACAGAAAATATAATAATTGCAAATACATTCTGAGAGCAACATATGAAGATGCTCCTTTGCGTGATCAGAGTCTAACTACTGGATAGTTATAAATTCTGTCATTGCATCCATTCAACATAGCACAGACTTTTAAACAACACAACAGAATTATAATCCTAATATTAGCTAGCATGTCTTCTGTACGTCTTTGGAAGCTTATTCGTCTAATCGGAAAACTTTACTCTCAACATACTCAAATGAGTACCTGAGTGTTTAAGAAGAAAACAAATACTTCCAATCAGGCAAAAAGTCTGGTGTGAATACTAATATACCTTCTCGAACTAAAATAAATGCCAAGTGAAACTATGCCGCTGAGTGAAACAGGTTTTTTCCTCATGGTATCTTATCAAAATATGTCAATGATAATATTAATCATGCACTAGCAATCACGACGATTAAAACAAAATATGATATGATCATATATATCCAATGTGGGTAAATGTGACTACTCTATCATTAAGGGTTATGTATTTCCAAAGTTTACCTATACCATAAAATAGAATCCCTATCTCAAATCATATTTTTCTTAGGGTCATGAGGAGCCTATTAGTATTCAGAAAGACTCCAAAACATAGAAACTATAGCTCACTAAATAAAAAATTCAAGAAGCCACATACTAGAGAAAAAACTTCTAACTCTAAAATAATGAAAATATGGATTCCAAAATCAGGTAACAAAATAATTAGATAGAAACACATATATAACTATTTGAAAAATGTCGTTCATAATGAAAATTACTCTTTTAAAGGTCCTAAACCCTCTTAGGTATGACTATCTTCACTCTCTAACACTTATGACCCTAATAGAGGAAGTGAGTACCAATTAAATCATTTTTATCTTGTACTTACCCAAAACAAAATCTAATAACAAGTAGAAATGAATATTTGATAGTGGATGCTCCAAACATATGACTGGAAATACACATAAGTTATTGAATATAACATACGTAGATAGTGGTACTGTAACTTTTGGAGATCATTCAAAAGGATTTGTTGTTGGAATTGGAGATGTCATCAATGTCGAAATAGGCAGAAAAAGAAATACCATAAAAGACAAGCGTCTGAATAAGAAGGTGGACGTTTTCCTAAGGTCATTGGAAATATTTCATTTTAGCCCAGACGTCTGAGTTTATATCTAGACAGTAGAACAAGATCTCTTGAAAAATTCGTGTTTCGGCATAGACGTTTGAAAAATAACCCAAACGTCTGTTTATGCTCTCTGGAATACTACATGCTTCATAATAGACGTCTAAACTTCCTTCCAGACGTCTGTCTGCACTCTCTATTTCAAAATCTAAGATATCATATTACATGTATGTAGAGGGAGGAACCACACTCAGGGGGAGTTATATGCTTATTCTATAATTGATTGTATAGTTTTCATCTTCCAAAAGGGGGAGAATGTTAGAACCCCTATTATATGGTTCGATGACAACAACTATACATACAATCATACACATACAATATATTTCATTTATTTGCAAGTAAATGTTTCGATAATTCACAATATCATGACTTGAAGATGAACAATAGAAGAAAAGGATCATTGGTATTAGAGAAGCTATTATATTGTGTTTTAGTGATAGATAGATGGTTTGTAAAATCTCCTTTGGTGATTTTTCACATAAAATTGCATATAAAAGCTTTTATAAGGTTTTCATTTTTTTCAAACAAAGTGATTTTACAAGTACACAGACATCAGACGTCTGTTTATATAATTCAGACGTTTGATTATGTTCTCGGGTTAAAAATATATATACTGAGATAGACGTCTGAATATTATCCCAGACGTCTGACCTGAGTAACGGGCTAAAATCCTGAATAGACACTTGCTTCATTATAATGGTTGCATCAATATCTCTACAATGCATCTCTTATTCCTCAAAGATTACAACCCTTAGGCTGAAGTAAAACATACTAAAGATTGTTACTTCTCAAGAAACCCTTGAACACTTATAAACATGTAAAGATTTTGAGAAACAACTTACTTGAATTTTCTGAATCTCTTTTCTTTATTCTTTGCATATTTTGATTTTTAAACAGCAATCAGTATATCATTTTTATCACTTCCTAAAAACAAAGTTTCACATACACATACTACTCAAAGGAGATTATAAGAAGATTTGTATTGCGCAGTCAAAATCAGTGTTACTAAGAACACATACTTATTAAGAAAAGAATTTTTATATCAAACATATTCCTCCGGATGAAGCGAGAGTTGTTTGCTAGTTTAAGGCCGAAGGGAAACTTCGGGACTAGACGTAGAATGAGAGATCTGAACCGGTATAAAAACTCTAGTGTGATTGTTTCTTTGCTTTTATTTATTTTACTCTGGTAGTTATAAGTTAGTTCTTACCACACTTGCATATTAGACATAAATACAGATTCATACACACTTACAATAAAAATATTGATCAAAAATTATATCGTATGATTAATCACTATTAGTGCAGTTAAAGTTTCACTAAAGCCCCATTGAATCCCCGCTATAGTGCATAACATTTTTCAACTGCTACGTTTTTTTCAATATAGCGCTATTAAACAGTATATTCATTTTAAACCCCTCTATTTCTGCCATGCTCGATATATCAAGACGATTTTTAGCATCCGCTTTAGCAATACAAAGGTTGATTTAACTAGTTCTCTTTTAGACCAAATCAAAAAAATCAGGACAAAAGCCTAATTTTAAGGTATAAGTGCGAAATTATAAGTTAAAAATATATTATAGTCACCAAATCTAGACTACATAAATCATGATATTCTTCGGTTTTGTTATATCAGATTAACCAATATTTCTTTTCCCCAAAAAGATGATAAGAGAATGAGTATAAATTAAATATTTGGTTTTATATCTCATGAAGCTTTTTTGCATCTTTGTTATTTTTTACTACATCACCGCTTTATCTCCGCTATAACCTTTTGCACCTCCACTATTATAGAACCACTAAACGCTTTTAACTGCACTGAACACTATTTTATGTAACTATTATACTACAAGAGAAACCGGCGATTCCAACGGCTCCCAGCCGTTGGCGGCCATTGGGAGCCGTTGGAAAAGCCGTTGGAATAGCATTCATGTTTTCCAACGGCTTCCAACGGAAGCAACGGGGCTATTCCAACGGCTTCAAACGGCATTTAGCCGATGGAGGCTGTTGGAAGTCGTTGGTTTAAAATGGCTAAAGAGCCGTTGGTAGCCGTTGCTAATCTGGGTGAATTTTTTTTATAACAGCAAGCCATTCACCTTCCAGCTACACACAATCGATATATATCCATTTCCATTTCATTTTCATTCCATTTCTACTCCATTTCACATATATATCACATATCCAATACATTATACCACAAACAATATAAATAACCAAAAATCAACATCAAACATTACATTTTCAAACCAAACTCCAAGTCAATATGTACATAAACAACAAAACCCTCACCAACACCAACTCCAACTCCATAGTCAAGTCAATATATACAATGCAAACACTTAAAGCTCGCCATCTCAAAGTTAATATATACACAATAACCATCAAACACAATCTTCACCACCTCAAAATCAATATATACAATAACCAACCACAAAGACAATAATCATCATACCTCCCAAGCATCATCATCACCTCCGGAAGCACCAGATGACGAAGGGAAGGAACCATGCCTCTGCGCATACTCCACTAAACGTTGATTCAGCTGCTCCATTTGTATAGCATGAAGACGGCTCTGCTCTTGCAGCTGCTCAACCATGGCTCTAAGCTCTTTTATTTCAGCTTTGTCACACGCCTTTTGAGCTGCTCGAACCTGCAAATAGAATGTGAGATGTTCACATTTGTATTATAATCATTTTCTTAAGCAATGCATATTTTAAAATATAGAAACGTAAATGACGTGATTTTAAGCAATGCATATACCACGAAGAAATGCATATTTTATTAAATGATAATGGTGCAGGATGATAAACGATAAAAAATATTACCTTTTCAATATCAATTTTGGTGTATAATGCCAAAATACCAGAATTTCCCCACTTTACAATGAATTAATTAAATTCTTAATCCATTTCCACTTGTTTCTGTTTTGAATGAAAAATAAAAATGGAATGTGTTAGAGCTATACAAACTTGATTCGAACTATTGGATTTTTTGAATTTATTTATTTCTACAATAATGTCTTACATTGTTCAATTAAAATAACGTATCAAACGTAGAATGTTCTTTTGTGCAATTTTAGTTACTTTTATTGTACATTGCATTTTTATATCGCAATCTAAACCCGTCACTACTTTGGTTCATTGCATTATTAGAGTCTAAGGTATAGAATGATTTTAAATTTTGTTGTTTTTGGTAAAATAGTTTGGATATTATATCAGCAACAATAATACATTTCATGAAATTGTATAATATAAACATACTAGATAATAAAAATATTATAAATTTGGATTGTACTGTATATTTTAATATTACAAGCAATTTGAATTGTCACCAGTGAAATTAATTGGATTTTTTTTAATTTGCATTTATAATTTAGAAAATTTATTTTTTATTGTTATGAATTTGAGTGCGATTTCATTATTGCAAATTTTAAGGATTTAATTTACGACATGCAAAGAGATATGGAGATTTCATCTATTTTCATAAATAGTAAGGGTATAAAGCATGAGTCTCCCTTTAACTTTGTCATATAAGACCTCCATTAGTGTGTTCTTTTTAGTTCCATTTATTATTGTTAATACTAATATCATTTTTTTGTTCATACTTTTGGTTCCTGATGTAAAATAGCGAACCCTTTTTTTTAGTTCATGTTTTTGGTTCCTAATGTATAGTGTATCTATTGGTTAATTTATTAAATATAATATTGAAATGTTTATAAGATTACCGCTTGGTTTCCATAGCCATAGCGTCTATGCCGCTACGTCGGATCCATAATAACATCGAAAATATTATCTTGCTCCTCTACCGTCAACTCATCGCGATCCGATTCTAAAAGCAGCTATGCCCGTGTCTCCTAAAACTTTGCCTAAAATAAAAAACAACTAGAGGTTAAAATTAGTAGAATATGATTTAAACTTATCGATACTAATAAAATAAGATTTAAAATATGCATACATATACAGCCGTCGCTTTATCATCATCATCCCACTGATATGTAACAATGCCAGCATTGTCTGCTTGTCATGATGCGCGGGTGCACGTAAATAACTCCATCATAGATACGGGACGTCCAAGCGATCTTTCCTGCAATAAATAATTTATATATTTTAATTTTTCACAGCTAATTACTGAACTGATTAGTATACAAAATGTAATAACAGTTTAGATTCGTAATTGATAAATTTACCGAGTCCTCACGGTGATGTTGAAAAGACTTGGATCCACCACGATGCGTTACAGGATTCCTACTTCTATTGGCAGAGTTCCTCTCCGACTCCACCTGCAATTTAAATTGAAAATTATATTTACTAATTGCGAAATAATTAACTATATATTTGGTAGATTTACCTTGAACTCGTCGGCATCCCACCAACTCATCCAAGAATCCCATACGGAAGCGCCCATCCAGTTCGGTTTCTTTTCCAATTTTTTAAGAGCTGACATTACCTCCCTGTAATTTTTGGCGACCTTCGAATTCCAGTGGCGCTGAACCATGGCGACGTCGGGCTCCGCCAAGTCCACTTGCCCCTATACAAAGAGAAAATATTACTAATTGTTCATTTATACTTATTCATATAGTAAAGTGATATAAACTCACCAGAAAATGCTGCCAGATGGCCTCCCTGACTTGGCCAGGGATCTTACTTCACTTAGGCCAGCAATCTGCCATCCTGCTCATATATGATTGCTTGGAAATGCCAAGCACACTCCTGAGGGCCCCAAATCAAATCCCCTATGTTAAATATAAAACAAAGTTTTAGACAAGTATATGTATGTATGAAAAAATTTATATTGTTATCATTTTAATTTTGATACTTACACTTCATCAGCCTTCGGCTGCAAATATAAAAGTGGTCGAGCCGGAGGCTCACCACTACTCTCGCCGGCCGAGCGAGAAGAGCTACGACGTCTGGAGCCTGACATAATACATGTTGAAAGTTTCATTTTTAATTATACACATAGATAAATGATGATGATATGTGGTGCATGTAATAAAGTCATTTTTAATTGGTAGTGCATGTAATGATGATGATGATGATATGTAACGCATGTGCGTAAATAATTGTAAAAATTTCAGAATATTACTCAGTCCTCGTCGTTTTCTGATTCAGACCCGGTCTCGTGTTCTATATCGTTTTCCTCTACACTCACAAATGCTTCGACTAATATATTTGTCTCATCATCTAATTGTGACGACCCAGAATTTTCGAATATTTGAAATCAGAATATTTAATCAATTTTAAATATTCAAAGGTTAAATTTTAACTCGAATTTCAAATATTAATAATTATTGGATAATTAATTGCTGAATTCAATTATCAGAATTGGTAAATTAATGAATCTGGAGTTTTAAGCTGGTTAAAAATAGTTTGAAGGATTGAAAAATTTACATTGATAATATTGAAGGTAATTGAACTTTTAAAATTTGATTTAAAGATGTTTTATTCAGTTTTGAAATTTTATCGTTTAAATTGAATTTAAATATAGAATTCCGAGGCACGGTCTCGGAATTCGACGAAACCAGTTCCATTGGATCCGTAATATTGTATTATTATTGGATTTCAATTTTCATAACATTTGAAGTTGTGGTGTGTGCGTACGATATATAAACACATAAAAATTTATACCGAGACGAATTGAATCTAAATAAAATACATTTGCTTTTCGTTTATCCGACCATAGGTACAACCCGCCTCCATTGTGTCTCCTTCGTACCCATTTTTTTCTTCTTCCCATCTCCTCAAGTCAGTTCGATCAGAGAAAAAATAATATAAAAATGGTCGAGCTTTCTCTCAAGAATTCATTCAGAAATCGAAAACCATATTCTTTTCCCCTCTTCCAATTTCACGAATTCGAATAACTCCATTTCCCTTTTCCCTTTTGCGTACGAATTCATTTCGTTCGAAAAAAAAATAAAAAAAATAAATGGCGGACAAAAAGGGAAATCGTGACTTGGATCTAGGAGCTCGTACGCGAACCTATTAGGCATTTTTGATCGAGGGCTGTTCGAAGGGGTGGAAGAGCGAGAGAGAGGGGGCTGCGACCATTGCAAATTGGCCGCGAGCATAGGGTTCGGGTCCACGAGATGAGCGAATTAATCGCCGCCGCTGTAGGTTCGATTTCATGATGGAACCGAGAGTGATTTTCGATGTCGTGAAGTCTCGAGGAGGCCGGCGTTCGATTGGGAGGTGATGTCAGATGTTGGCAAGTGTGAGGGTGCGGTGTGGTTCCTGGTATCGCAGTAAGGTATTTTTTTCCCCTCTAATTTAACTTTATATAAGTATATATATGTGAGTATGTAAAGAAAATTAGGATAAGGTTTAAAAAAACCTAGGAATTTATCATCTGGACAGTTTTTATCTCGAGATGATTTTTGGAAATATAAATAAGTACTATTTAAACTAATAAGCGAGAAAACCTCTTTTATTTAGTTAGAGAAGCATATATATACGTGAAGATTTTTTTTAAAAAAAAACAAGAAGAGAAAAGAAAAGTAAGGTTTTTAAAATGGTCGTTTATACAAGGTTATATAAGGTTAGATTTTGGAAGCTATCCAAATTTATTAGTTTAAAACCAAATGATTAGGATAAATTAAATTATTGGTCAATTTAATTTGTTAAATGTTAAATTATTTTTGGATTATCTCAGATGTTAATAAATCATATAATATTTATACAATGTCAAAAATCGTGAGAGGCAAGCCGGTTTGAATTGGATTGTAAACAAAACAAAGGTGAGTTAATCTCACTCATTTAAATTTAAATTTAAATGATTAAATTTAAATAATTTTTTGAAATGGTTGAATTGATTTATGTGCTGTAGTGTGGTATATATTTGGAATTTGCATTTTATATTGTGCTAATATCTGTGGATGCAGGGAAACAGGTTGGAGGGATCCAACTGAACCCCTCAACTTTATTTAATTATTTAATATTCTCTGTTCTGAATATTTGATATTTTGTAATGAATTATGTGGAAATATTGAATGCTATGGCTTGATTGTTATAAATCGGGCAATAATGAATTACCAAATATATAATTTGAGTTTGAGAATGAAAATAAAAGAAGTGAAGTTGTAAGTAAAATAATTATAGAAAAGTTGAATAAATTTTATGAATGAACTGGAAAGGAAATAAAGTGACTTTAAAATTTTAATAAATATGGGAAGGAAAATTTAAATTAACAGAAAGTTAATGAAACTTAAACTTCAATGTTATTGTTTAAAAGAACAAAACATTTATTTTAAATTTAGGATTTAAATTATTTAAGAAGAATAAAGAAGAAATTGGGAATAACCTGAAATTTGTATATTTCAGCTAAAGGATTTAAAAATCAAACTGAAAATAATAATAAAGTCCGTAATTAATGAATTTTGAAATGAACTGATAAGTAAAGAAATTTATTTCAAATGGAATAAATTGGCAATTAATTTGGAAAATTAATTTAAGTGATTCAGATTGGAAATTTCTCTCTGAATAACCAAGTACGTTTTCAAAGTAAATTTTTAAATATAAATTAAAAGTTTAAAGTTGTTTTAAGAAGTATGTTTTGAAAAATTTACTATTTCTAAATATTTAAATTCTAAAGTAAGTATTTCCTTTTAATCTATTATAGCAATAATTATTTAAAGAGTGACTTAGTATTTTATTTTTAAAAATGAAAATCTAGTTTTATATTTTGTTTAGTAACCTTATTTCAAATATTCATATAGTATGTATTTTTTACAAATCATTGAAGTAGTTTTAAAATAAATGTTTTAAAGTATATTTCAAAGTAAAGTATTTTAAATTATTTTAAAATCTAGTTTTGTGCTTGGTGATTTCAGAAGAGTTAGAAAAAAATTGGGAAAGTTTATTCTGAAAGGAAAGATGGTTTTGAAACTGTTTTCAAAGGATTGAAAATAGAAATATATCTTGTGAAGATATTTTGAGGTTAATAATTAATGTGGGAAATTATTTATTGTTGGATGGTTGTTTGTGAATATTAATTGATATTCGACTATCAATATTGGACAAATGCGTTGATCGTTTCGAAGAGACCGGGATCGAGATTTATTTCTCGAAAACCACTTCGATCCGGTTTGTACGTTTCGTGGAAACGATTTTGGACTCGAAGATGGAGCAGTGAAGTGCAAGGGCTAGTCGCTACTAATCCTGAGGATATTTCCAAAATGGATGTAGTAGGAATAGTGGCATCGGTTCCGTTCGGACCCGGGACGGACTTGTATGGATGAATGCTTGCGAAACATCGTCAGGTGGACGATGGGCATTCTAAGGGATATATTCTAAAAAGGTAATGCTTAGCCTCAAGCCTCATCAAATGGGAATGGCTGAAAATCAGGGGTTATGCAGCAAGGCTTCGTGGGTAGCCCCCACTGGAGGGTGAGGTCATCCCTGTCTAGATGTCCTTTTATTTCGGCTTAGTGGGCGGTTGCTGATCCCAACCGCGGGGTGATCTTGCTCGGGACTGTCCAGTAAGGGATGGTTCCGGTCTTGTGTTGCAGGGGAGTTAGGGTGGCTCCTCGATACGCTGATCTAGACCAGGTACTGTGACAGGTGGTACCCCAGTGTCTAGCCATTAGTTGGAATCCATTTTCCATACGCGCCCGTACGGTTTTGATTGTGCCCAACTATTGCTGAAACGTGAGATGCAAGCATTTCAGCTAGATTCTATTTTACTTTCTATAGACACTATTATAATATCAGAGGACTTTAATAAAAATGTTTTAGCTATCGTAAGGTAAAAACCCGACATGTTTATTTGTGGCGTGGTCTTACGAGATGCTTTTGTTTTCAAAAGGATTTTTGAAACTTTAATAATCAATTGAGTGTGATTTTCTCACGCTGGTATTCCAGACTGACTCGGATGTTATTTAACTGTAATGCTCGGGTCAGACCGAGTATTATAGGATACAGGTTTTGATGCTGTGGAGCTCAGGAGACGAGCTAGACGACGATGCGTATTCTCGTACTTATTTATATGTATATTCCGCTAGTGGTTGTGTATCTAGTTGTATGCTATTGATGTTGTGTGAACTCTGATGATGTACTCTGATAATGTAATGTATAAAAGATATATTTGTTTTGGTGTAAAGATATGTATTATCTATTATATTATATTCCACTGCGATCGTAAGATTCTGATATTGTTTCCTGTTTTCTCTTCTTCTTTAATTAAAATGGTTCGCATTTCTGTTCGTCTTGAGTTGATTGATGTAGAATAGCGTTAACTCAGGGGTACGGATTTGTGGGTCGTTACACTAATTGTCCAAAATCAGTTTGAACGTCTGTAATTGTGCTTTCAAATTTTCCTCGATATCTGCTTGATAGGCTTGTTCTTCTAGAATACTTTTTCCATCGAATGTAAATCTCGCCTTGGTTTTAAAAACCGCAGACCAATCCGCTTTATCTCTTTTTAGAGATGGATAAGGGACGTAATAAACTTGTAGGGCTTGTTTGGTTAGTACAAAAGGATCGTACTGCTGATAACGGAAGGTATGTTTTATTTCTATAAGATTATAATTTGGATGCACGTTAATACCAGAACTTGGAACTTTGTTGAACCATTTGCATCTAAACAAAAAAAAATTCCTCTACGGGTCTTATAAAATATGTCAATTGCAAAATCTAAATTAACACGCCATAAAAATCATGTATGTGATTATTAGGATCATTACTGCCTTTAACAAATACACCGGTATTGTTTGTTAATTTTTCAGCACCGTATTCTTTGGTGTTGAATTTATATCCATTAACGAAAAATATTGGATACGTTTTAACTTTTCTTTTCAGTCCCAACGCCAAATGTTTTAATCCTTCATCGACCACATTATTTGTAGGATCACAAACGTAGTTCGAAAACCAACTAGCGAAATTTTTGCTTAAATCGTCGTTTGGATTTTGTGATTCTAAACAATGCAAACAAAAACATAATATATATTTTTATTATTAATTTACACATGCAGTCTTAAATTAAATTTATCAAAACTTGTAATCTGATAATTACATAATAAATGGTGCAACTTCTGGACAATTAAGAATAATATATGTGTGTTCTACATGGTAATCTCTACCATCTTAACATACTTCTACACATTTTTCAGCATGTCAACCATGTTGTTTAACAATAGATAACATTAATTCAGAAGAAGAATCTTATTCAACGGCCTCATCATTACGCGCAACACTTTGAAATGATAAATTCACATGATCATTGAAATAATGAGAGAAAGGGAACGATGCTTCTTCTTCGATATATGATTTGCAAATCGAACCTTCAACTCGACCTTTTTGTCTCACTTTTTTCTTTAAATGATTTAAGTACCTAATAAAAAATATTTCATGTCAATATTGATTTTTATTTATAGTTAAATTAACATTTACATGCTCAGCGTTAATAATATACCTCTCGAATGGATACATCCATCCATATTGCACAGGACCTCGAAGACGTGCTTCAAATGGAAGATGAACAGGTAAATGCTCCAAGAAAAAACCTGAAGGAAATATTTTCTCAAGTTTGCAGAGCAGTATAGGATTTCTACCTCAAGTTTACGAAGACGGCCAACTTTTAACGTAGTTGAACAAAGCTCCTTATAAAATAAACTAAGTTCTGTTATAACCTTCCAAACTTTTACGGGCAACAATTCTTTGAAAGCGACGGGTAACAAATTTTGCATCATTACATGACAATCATGGCTTTTCATCCCACTCAGTCTTCCGTTCTTATAGTCGACACATATACGAAGATTAGATGAAATTCCATCAGGAAATCGTAATCCTTCCACCCATTTTAACAGTACTTTAACTTGGTTGTTATCTAGTTCATAACATGCTTTGGATTTTTTAGTATCATTTGGCTTCGTATGAAGCTCAGGACGATTGCATATTTCTTCTATATCACGTCTTGATTTCAGATCGTCCTTAGTCTTGCCCGTAACATTCAAAAGTGTATTAAACACATTATCGAATACGTTTTTCTCGTGATGTATCACGTCAATGTTATGACGGATTAAGAGACTTTTCCAATAAGGCAACTCCCGGAATATACTCTGTTTGCACCAATTATGAAACGTCGATTTACCTTGAATTTCAGTTTGCTGCCCGGTTTCATGTATCTTTGGATAATCTTTTACAAATTCATATATATCTTTACTTGACCAAATCGTTGGTGGTTGTAAAGTCTCATGTCTATTAGCTATGAAGTTTTTTTTGTCTCTTCTAAAAGTATGATTAATATGGAGAAAACGTCGATGACAATCAAACCATGAAATTTTCTTCCCATGCCTTAAAAAAATGCTAGTGTTTCTTCCATACAGTAAGGACAAGCAAAACGACCGGCCGTACTCCAACCCGAAAGCATTGCATATGCAGGAAAATCGCTAATAGTCCATAACAAAGAAGCGAACATCCGAATTTTTTTTCGATACGTCGTATGTTTCAACTCCTTCATACCACAATGTTTTCAACTCTTCAATTAGCGGTTGTAAGTAAATATCGATATCCTGTGTTGGATCATCAGGGTCAGGGACGACAATTGTGAGAAACGTATATGGAGTTTTTATACACATCCACGGGGGTACATTGTAAGATGTAATGATTATAGGCCAAGATGTATATTTAGAACCAAACTGAGAAAACAGCGAAAATCCATCAGTACACAAACCCAGTCTAACGTTATGGCTGTCCGCTGCGAAATCGGAATATTTCCTATCAAAATACATCCATGCTTCTCCATCAGATGAGTGGATTAACATACCTTCTTCAGGTGTTCTCACACTGTGTCATCTCATATGATGCGCTGTTACATATGATGCATATAACCTTTGAAGTCTAGGAGTGATAGGTAAATAATGCATACGCTTGTATGGAACTTCTTTTCCCTTTTTTTCCTTGGTTTGTATATTTCTTGATTACATATTTTACAATTCCGAAGACTGACACATCTTTCCCAAATAACATGCAACCATTTAGACATGTATCAATTTTTTGATACGACAAACCGAAAGATGACATAAGTTTTTTCACTTCATAATAATTTTCGCACATTAAATTATCTGATTAAATTATCTCATGGCATATGGCATTTAGCAGCTTGTACAACAGCCGTAAATCCGACTTTTGTGAGGTTGTACTTTGATTTCATTGCAATGTACTCTACAGTTGCCGATAATTGAGTGCCGCTAGTACATCCATTCCAAAGAGGTTTCTCAGCAGCATCTAATAAATCATATATTTTTTTGCTCCAACATTTGGTTCATCTTCGACGTTAACATCGTCGTTATTAATTTCAACAGTAGGGAACATTGATCGTGCTGCATCTTCAACCATATGTTCTATGATATTCGTCGTACTAACTTCACCACTAATGACCTCTATTGACTGTTCTTTGTTACATGTTATAATTTTTCCATAACTATCCCACACCAAATAATTAGTTACGAAACCATATTGGCGCAAATGAATCCTATCCATATTCGGCACTAAATGCTTCAACAATTTGCACCTACTACGTGGACAACGAATTACTACGTCGTTTTCAATATTACTTAAAGAAAATTCGACAAACACATTTACCCCGTTAAGAAAATATTTACTTATGGAGCCTTCAATTTCTCTTCTGTGATACATCCAACTCCGATCAATAAAATAATTGACCATTTTTTCTATTGTAAAACCTATGATCAATAGTAAAAAAATTATTAATCCAATTCGATAAACACATTTAGATTTTACTGTTTTTTATAATCCATTTTCGTTTATATACGAAGTTATATTTATTGATATTTTGTTCACATTTTTGTACCTTTTGTGATGGTCGGTCATCCTACTTTCCATTACAAACACAATAGTAATTACATTTCTTAAATCATATCATTATAAACGATTTTCCAAAATTTCGACAGCACTTCCTCCGTGTTCCTTGTATCGTACACATATGCATGTACACAAGCAACGAAAAGGAAATGCCGTCAAAATTTTGTGAACCGTTTATAACGATATGATTTACGAAACGTGATTACTTTATAGTGTTTGTAACTTGTCCAATACAGGGACAAATCCAACAAATATTGTATCAGATGAATATGAATATCCGTTTTGCAATAAAAACGAATATTCATACAACGATTATATACAACACTTGTCAGACGGGGCCAAAAATTCACTAAGCGATTTAAATTTTGTTTATACGTTAGTGTTTTATTAAATATATAAAATAAAGGATATTACGCATTATTTTATTTATATTATACTATTTTATTAAATATATAGTAAATTATATGATTTTTACTATTTCGCAAAATATATAATTCATGTGTATATATATACTAAATTATATACTTATCTAATGCTAATATATTTTGTAAAAGATATAATTCATGTTCTAAAAAATTTGACTAATTCATGTTTGTCTAATATTTTACAAAACATACACAAAATAATTTAAATCAATTATAACTAATCTAACGCTAACTCAAATACGCATTTACACTAAATTATCAACATATATATATGTGTGTGTGTGTGTGTGTGTGTGTGTGTGTGCATAATATATATACACAAGCAATTTGGACATTTGGATGGTAGTAGTTGTTTGCGTCAAAATTGGTCACAAACACCCAATACCGTGAAAGCACCCGTTTATCGACACAGATCAGCAATAATCAATATAGAATTCAGATCTAAGCAACAACAATCACAATAATTCACAGATAACAATCACAAACACATGATTTATAGTGGTTCGGCGATCTTGCCTACGTCCACTTTGAAGGTTCTCGCTTTATTGATTCACTTGATGATATTAATCGATTACAGTAGATTGCAGTTGATGATAGCTTTGAAATCTGAATACAACAGTAATAATGAAGTATGGAATTCAATCCGGCAGAGTCTGGACGTTCAATGGTGGAAGCTCCCAAAGATCCCCCTTTCTGAAGGCTTCAGGGTGCTATTTATAGGCGTTGGAGGCCCAGATCTCGCTCAAACCTCGGGAGACTTCTTCTGGCACGTGAGTGGGCCCACGCGACCGACCCCACCAAGTTTCGACTCGATCTGACATCGATTCGAAGTGATTTCGAACCCATCAAGAAATGATCCAATCGAGCTAAAACTTGGCAGGAACAATCTTTACCTTGTATGGAAGCTACTGTGAAAATTTCGTCGCATTTGGATCAGTGGTTTAGGAGATATGATCGATTCGAGTTGGTGATTTTCGGTTGGCTGTTTAGTTCGAATCGATGACTTCGAATCCCTGAATTCGAATCGATGGAAGCACGTGGTACTGTAGCGACGTGGCGCGCACTCCTCGCATCGATCCTATTTTTTCTCCATGTTGACCGCTTCGACTCCACGTATATCGGCGCGTTCGAACCGATGGATGACACGTCATAGTTGACTTGGTGGTTTCGAACGAGCGATTGTTCATGGATTCGAACCTGATGGATGCGAAGACGATCGATACGAAGCAGTGCTTGGGCGTGAGTCCGATCGATTCGAAAATGGTGATGGATTCGAAGTGCTCTGGCATGGACACGAACGATGCCCATCTGATGGATACGAACCGATCGATTCGAAGGGATCAATATCTTGCTGATCGATCCGAATGTGATCGATTCGAACTACACGGAGCCTGATCGATTCGAACTTGTTGAGGTGACGCCTATCTGATGGATTCGAACTGATCGATTCAAAGCGATCAATATCATGCCTGATCGGTTCGAACTCGATCGACACGAAGCGTATGCAAACCGATGGATTCGAATGAGGGAGTTATTGATGGGTTCGAACTCCATCGGTTCGAAATGGGCATCCTCTCAACAGGCCGATGGTTTCGAACTGTGAACTTTGGCTAACTTGCATCGATCATATCTCGTCCATACGAAATCCAATTAACCTGAAATTTGAAACACTGGCTTTCATGGTCTTGCTCGTCATGTCTTATCAATTGTAGCCCGATCCGGGCTCGGACAAAATTTATCGATATTCATAGTGAAGTGAAGTACAACCAATCTCTGAGATGAACTGCCTTTTGTTTTTTATCGATCTTTTGGTATCACGGTTTTGCCAAAAAGTGGGATAACAGTAGTTGTAATTAGCACTTAGTTTGGTATAATAAACAATCAATAGGC
Source organism: Allium cepa (assembly GCA_030765085.1). Taxonomy (NCBI): domain Eukaryota; kingdom Viridiplantae; phylum Streptophyta; class Magnoliopsida; order Asparagales; family Amaryllidaceae; genus Allium; species Allium cepa. Next base: position 401,889,206 of record CM060929.1, on the reverse strand, counting down.
CATTAGGTACAACTATAACAACAAATTAAACACAAACTTAGCAAAATTTTAATTTCTAGGGATTTAGGCAAAATCTGATTTTAGAGCTGTATTTGGATGGAGAGAGTCCGTTGGTGTTGATTGATGGCGTCAGAGTGGCTGCCGGTTGCGTGGGGGAGGCTGAGAGCAAGAAAAGAGAAAGAGCGGAGGAAGATGGTGATGAATTTGGGTGTTTTTGGTATAAAGAGATGAATGGTTTGTGCTCTCGGCTTGGCTGCAGGTTTACACGAATAATTCCAACGGCTTCCAACGGCCGCAAACGGTATTTTTACAACGGTTACCTACTGCTGCCAACGGCTTGTTAGAAAACAACGAGCCGTTGGTAGCCGTTGCAAATTCCCGTTGGCGGCCGGTGGAATTCTGTCGTGACTATATACTGTAGTTCTAGTAGTGTTAGCAGAATAGATATATCACACAGCGTTTATCTTAGTACAAGATACTAGTCGGATCCAAAGAAAATACATGTTAAAGTGGCAAAACCTATCTCAGATAGGAACTATGGAAGTATATGTTGAGTGTTAATTTGTTGGGTGCTACTTGAAACACACTCTTTCATTATTTAAGTTGTATCACAACATGCATCTTAATCATCAAACTACTATAACATGCTGGGATGTCACTAGATTTATTTTTGGAGATTTGTACCCGTTTTGTGTGCATGCGTGCAACTATAATCTTTTATGCTCATTTGATTTGTTGTTTGGATATGATCAATCGTGACAGTTAGATCTATTGTATCATCAATTTACATTTGTAGGAAAATTACTTTTATAGTACGTCTAAGAGCTACACTTGTACACGGATATTCAAAAAATAAAAAATTTATCTACATTATCAAAAATTTGAGAAAGGAATACAAATGAGGATGTATAAACACCTACATGCAGAGATTATTTGGTTGGCTTTTATTGACATCATATAGCACATAAAATTAATGACATCTATTGTCTCATTAACGTAAAGATTTATATTTCGTGCATATGAATATTCGCTACTTAGAACTATGTTTTATTTTTTTCTATTTTACAAGCATCGTAAATGAAATGATTTTTTGTTGAATTTTTTTTGTTTTTTCCTTCCACCGCGGACCATCCTTCATTTGTGATTTGTCGAATTATCAACGTAAAAATACTTCCACTGTAGGCGGAAACGGAGATGGATGGTCTGTAGTCAGTTGATTGACCTACTCCGAACGGGACTTCTTTTTAAAACTGCTGCGTTGGACTCTAGTCAGCATCACGTTTGAATGGCCGTCTTTAAAAGCCACTTACTTAAGAAGTGGCGTAAACGTAGAAAAGCCATTATCACATGCGTATTTAAAAGTTAGCAATAAGAAGTTGCCACTAAAACAAAAAAAGAGGGAAATAAAAAAAAGTGATGCTACCGCTCTAGCATAAAATAATATACAATGACATATTAAGCTTAAAACGCTCCAACAAAAACTGCTGAATTTTTTTTCTTCTTCTTTTCTTCCATTGCCACATTTGAGCCAATTCCGATATAGGATTGTTCTTTTGTCCAAGATAAAGAATATTTGAAAAAGATATGAAAATAGAATGTTTAACGAAAAGACGATGCATTGTTGTATTGCGAAAAGAATATTTGAAATTGGTACTTGAAAAAAGCACGAAGAATATTATTAGTTTTGTTATTACTAATTATATTTTTAACGAACTTGTGTTGTTTTAAAACAAATTTATTTTAAGATTATAACTAAATTCGAAAATTTGATAATTCAACTATACTGATACAATTACATTTATACTGGTACAACAATTTCGAATTTCAGATACAATAACGATGTAAGTGCGATTACAAAATATTAACTACCGGTGTCATACAAACATCTCTAATATAGTCCAACCGTAGCTAGTTCATTTCGTGTGTCATCAAGAACGATTGTCCAGCAATTTGTTGCACTTTTTCCAATTGGTTCACGATCGTCTTTCACGGACGTTTGAATATTATAGCACCTTCAAGAAATTCTTCTGAAACTAGGTCGGGATCATCGTCATATGTCAGAAATTCATGTTTTCTTTCGTTGTATCTTCGTGTAAAATTGTGAACAAACGTTGTAGTAGTAATAACATTTACTTCATATTAGTATGCTAACATGTTATGTAAAACTGCATTTTTTTCTTTCAAATTCAAGATGTTCTTTCGATAGTCATACATAAATTATAATGGTAGTAGTTAAAATTTTTGTTTCGATCTATGGTTGGTTCCATGTTTCACTAAAATTTGAAATATGGTTTCTAACAGTGCGGTAATGAGGTAAAAATCAATCCGCTTATCGATACCTTGAGACAATTAAATAATAATATGCTGATGGTGGAAGAGGAAATTTAAAAATTCTGTTGTTTAAAACTGAACGAAAAACTTATCATTATGCCCTTACAAACGTAATGTTAAATCAAAAGCTCATGCGACCAGAATACTCTATGTAGCAATGCTTTTACGTCCAACAAACCGCTGCAAATCTAAAATAAGCATATGTTCAACTATACATGTAAGACAAGTAGCTCCAATACAATTTTTAAAGAATGGATACTATTGATGTCATGCTCTAATTTATTTTCGGACTATATAAAATCGAGGATCCACCAACCTAACAACATTCTTTAACATTAATTTGAAAATTTTAAAGACTTCGTGAAAATAAACACAAACCATGCTATTTGATATTGGAATCTTTTAAAAACCTACCATGTGGAAAGAACCAAAACAACTATACATAGATAAATGGTTATCATTTTTAACGCATATATTAAACGTACAGAAAAAAATAGTTTCACTTGAAAATTTCTTTGACAACGTTTTGCATGATGACCCCACATTGTATAAAGCTATCCCAACAAATTCTTTTATATTTAAAAGAGTGAATTTAGTGTAAGTCTCATAATAGCTGATATATCAACCAAATCTTTTGCATCAGAATTCAAACGATCACTTCTGTCGTACAGTCGAACCATTAATAATTTTATTTGAAGCTAAGTGTATTCGTAATGAAGATAGAGGGGCAACGAAGCAGAGGAAGTTGGGTTTATAGAGTGATTTGTAATAATTAGCGTGTCTTGCTTCAAGTGTTAATTTTCAATGGTTCTCCCCACCTGACCATTACGTGGAACTCTGTATCAGTCCAACGCGTCTGATTCGACATCAACTGAATTCAAATAACTTAATTTAAGTTTTTATCAAAAAATAAAAAATAAAATAAAATAAAAAAGTCATCCAAGGAAAATTGCTTGGTTTTGATGCATCTGAAAACGAAACCCCTAAAATGAACAAAGGGTTTGCCAAAAAATATCGATTCCTCTTGCATGATCATCTCATCAGCAATTCAACAACGCAGAAAATTATCATAACAAAACGCATCTCACAAACGGGTGATGAAAGCTACGATTCAGTACTTACAGCCTTATCGTTTTTCATCACAACATAGACTTTGATAAAAGATCTCACTATGAGAGAGAGAGAGAAAGAAAGATACATCAAATAAGAATCAGCCAATATAAACATGAACATCAATAGCCAGCAGAAAGATAGCGATGAGAGCGAAATAAATAAGAGAGTGTACGAATATGGCAGCTCCGCTGGTCTGGTAGTTTCCGAACTCGACTAACCTGCCTTTAGCAGGCAACTGGAAGAGCAGGCCAGGCGATAGTAGGATGAACAGAACTACTGCTACGAACACTGGCCCCCAGTCCGACATTTTTCTTCTTCTGATTCTCTTTTTTCTTGGTTGGAGATTAAATTTTGTTGGACTGGATTGTATACGTTTGACGATGATGTTTTTTTTTATAGGAAAAAGGGGACGTTGAGGTGAGGTAGAGAAAAGTCTAGGAATCTCTGGAGGGTAGGAAAGCGCCACTTTAACTAATTCATTTATTGGCTTCTTTGTCTGCTTCTTCCACTCTAACGTCCTAGCTCTATTATTTTCATTTTTTTAATTTGATCCAAAATTTGAAAATTATGGTTGAGTTGGAGCTTTATTATTACTCTGTAAAGGTTGCAAAGAAAAACCGTTTGCGTTTACCAATTTCAGGGTGAGGTTTTAACAAGAGATTGTAAATTTGATCTTTGCAAATTGAATAAAAGACAAGTACGATTGAAATTTTAAATTTAAAGTTTTAGATAGTGCATTAGGAACTCCAATTTTGAAAGGGATGGACGTCTTACAAACGGATATATCAAAAAAAAAAAAAAGTAGTTTTTTTGTTTGTTTAAAAATACGTAACCGCCTCCATTATTTTGATGATTCTCCGACATTTTTTAACTTTCTTTTCGATCATATGTCGTCGAATATGGATTTTGGTGAACCATCATCATCTTTTTTCTTTCATTTTTCGGTAAATTTTTTACCGAGTTTTGCTTTATACCAGTGTAAAATAATAAACCATTTTATTTGATTTCATTTATTATCTTTTCTTTAACAATATTTTTTCTGGATGCAGTCCCTCTAAAATTGGTCAGCTCCCTTATTCAAAAGTGAGTCCCTTCAACATTGCTTCTTAGTTATTCTACTGATTTTGCTCAATTATTAATTTAATCAATTAATGATGAAAAACACCGATTTAACTAATAATCCACTAATAAAAAGTGAAAGTTAGGATCCACCCTTTATCGTCGAACTTAATACTTGAAAACACTTCTCAAAATTAAGTTTTACAAAGGGTAAATTAGTTTAAAGGACAAATACGCAAAGTTTTTTGGCTTCTAGGACAATACATTCGAAGATTACCCACAATGACATATTTTTCACCCGCAAGCCAAAATCATTGCTTTACACACCATCGCCGCAACAACCCACCTTGAAAGGGATCTAATTTTCAAGTCAGAAAAGCAATCAAACCTTAAACCCATTTTAAAGCTTGTTGTTCGTTGGTAAAATAGATAAAAACAATACACAAACCTATCTATCTACACATTCAGATCTCACAACGGAAGGATAAAATATAATATCAAAATAGTACCTATTTATTTAAAACTCAAATGTCAGAAACATACAACATAATCCCATATAAAATCCCCAAATATTCATAATGCAGTATTTCAAATTGCATAACAATTTTAATGGTTACATCAGGGACAGTAAAATAAAATAGATAGCTAAATAACTGCCAAAATCCCGCGTCTTCGCCACCATCTCCAAAAATCTGTATCATTGTCCCCAACCTGTGTTGTAATGAGGAGGAAGTCAAATCGACAATGTCTAAAAAATAAAAACCTCGAGCTTTTCTATAATCATACTTAGGCTGTATAATTTAAATAAGACTATGTCCTACGTATCCTAACTATATTGTAAGTCTTCCAACTATAAGCCTAAGGCCGAGAATCCAATTCCGTATCCATTACTCTTTTAATCCAATAACTTATATCTATCGTCAGTAATAATGTTCTAACAATATCAAAGACAACATCCAAGCCACTTAATACATTTTTGATGGGAACTAAATAGACTCTAACCATTTAATACCTCGTTTAAGATAGGTCTCCGTCATTTAGTACCTATTCTAAGGCGGACTCCTCACTGGTACTTATCTAGCTAACATTGCATGGAAACTTTTCGGATCACTTAATACTTTATACCGAAGCGGACCCTTTTCGAGATATTCTTTACTATGCCTAACTACTAATGCCGATCATTTACTACTTTCTACATAACAAAGAGGCGGACCCTCATACAGCCACTTAATATTTTCAATCCCTGAAGCAGGTCCTTTGTGTTATGACCCATATCCAACATGGACGTCTCATATTAGTCCGACTATTTATAAATACCGGCAGCCAGATTAGCTGGACAGGTTTACCCTATAAAATTTGAATCTAACCTCGCGTCCTTCGTGGTTACTTATTATAAGCGATTTCTCATATCAGCCGTAAAGCCACACTAATGTTAGCCAGATTAGGTGGGTAGATTTCCATGTGCTTTCAATTGACTTCGCATTACTATAACTTAGTCATATTTACACTTTTTAACATACTATCACACATCTCACCGCATGCATTATTAAGGCCTTATAAGAAACTTCTTATTTCGCATCTACAATTAATTACTTTTCGATGAGAGATTTAAAAATAATTAATAACATGTCAACTACAAAATTAATACGTTATAATTATTTATTATTTACGCATACATACATACATACATATGTATATATGTATATATATATGTATATATATATGTATATATGTATATATGTATATATATATGTATGTGTATATATATATATATGTATGTGTGTGTGTATATATATATCTTTGTGCATAAATACGCGGCTACTACATATTATACATATATATATATATATATATATATATATATATATATATATCTCTGTGTGTGTATAAATACGCGCCTAATACATTTTTAAGCATGCGAAGTTTTGCCCTAAATTAATGTTTAAATACCAAACTTCAAATTTATACAAGTCCAATTCCATACCAACATATATACCATCAATTCAATATCCACAACTCAACAAACAAACTTGTATAAAATATAATTCATAGTCCTTACCCAATTTATTTTATACTAAAACAGAAGAATCAATCAATAATAAAAATTTGCAATTCAAATACTTTTACGCTCTATTCAACTTCTTTTTGCATAAAATTAGAAAAGCGAATTCCAATTTAAATTACGGAAATAGGTAGTGCAAAATATAAATAAAAGAATTTGTAGCATACATACCATTTTCTAGTATATTTTTTTCAAAACCCTTGATCAGATCCAAAGAAAAAAAAGAAGTAGAATAGAATGTAAAACATTAAAACTGCAATATCTACACAAATTCTATTTTTTAATATAGAATATTTGAGATTCTAACGTAAGAATTGACATTTCGCTTTGGGGGAATTTTAGAAGCTTTAATGTGAAGTTTTCGAAAAGCAAAATTTTCCAAGGGACATATCAAATCCAAATTATACTATAAAATTAAAAACATAAGAAAGACTGAGATTTACACTCACAATAGGTCTTAGCTCTTCTTCTTTTTGGATTTTTCATGCCTTCTATAATCTCTTTTAAATCTTCCCTTTAAAAAATATACAACAAGAGATTTGTATATGGATTAGATTCAGAAATTTAGGGGTTGGAGGGGAGTTGAATTGAAATTAAATAACAAACACCTAAAATTTCTTACCTAAAACCATAGGGAAATTTTCTGAATCCTTAAGGAGAGGGAGTGACAAAGCTTCGCTTGGTTCTCAAAATAACTTATGAATAAAAGTGAGGGAGCTAGACTCTTACTTATAGTGGTTAGAAAGCACTAAAACTATCAGATTTAAATCGGTTAAAAATAATAAAATCCGATCCATTCAAATGCTGAAAACCCTAGCAACCATCAATAGAGATCGGTCGACCACTCCTAACACATCGGTCGACCGACCCAACGTGAGCGGTTGACCAGCAATATTATTATGGGAAGTTTCCATGTGTCGTTGATTGATTTATTTAATACCTCAATTAATCTTTTAATGTTAATGTTAATATAAACATTTACTTAATCCACAAGTCTAATTAATGTTACGTTTTGAATTTCAAATTTAAGAATTAATTATTTATTTCAATTTGAATTCTATTCAATTTAATTTGAATCTGAAACTTCAAATATCTATAAATTTTTCGTTTGAGCTCCGTTTTCACAATATTATATATAGAAATTTATCAGAAAATCACAACGAATGCAACAGAATAACTTTTGTGGTCAAAAATTGACTTTTGCAACATTTCCATTTTTCAACCTTATCTTATTTAATTAATTTATTAGTTTTTTATTCATTTTTATGGGGTGTTACATTCTTTCACCATTAAAAATGATTTCATCCCCAAAATATTTCTAAGGGACGGACATCGTAACGTGCACTAAACATCCATGTTATATAGCCAAGTTATCTACACAACCATCTCCTCAACCAAAAGTGAAATATGATTATGTATGCAGATATACTATAAGTGAGCTTAATCCGAGCATGAATGCAAGTGTGATGACATATAGGCATGTATGCAACATCCTATGTATGCAAAAAGTTTTCTATATGAGTTCAAATGTGATAGTGAAAATTGTGGCAACCATCTCCTACTATCCAATCTAGCCATCACGATACAACCAAAACCTAATTTTGGAGAGAAAAGTTTGCAGGTTAAAAGATTAGGATGAGAAGTCCTCATGCTTTCCACCTGATTTTCCTTCCGTTGTACTCAAACCAGCCTAATTACTTTGTTGCGGAGCTTCCTAATTCTATGCTCCATAATGCATGCGATGGCATGAGACGTTATTAGCTCCATCTCATTGTACCCCAATTGATCGGGTTCAACCATAGTGGTTATGCTATAAAGGCATTTCCTCGAGTGCGAAATGTGAAAAACTTCATGGACTCATGCCAACTTATCGGTAGATCCTCACAATATACAAGTTTTCCTATTCTTTCCAAAATTGGGAAAAGCTCAATACATCTTGGTGCCAACTTTCCCGTCCATCCAAATTTCATGACCTTCTTAAGCGGAAAAAAATTTAACAAGCACCATGTCCCCTACTTCAAACTCTAACTCTTTTCTTGACTTATCCGCATCTAACTTCCGAAGATCTTGTGCGACCTTCATTCGCTACTAAAAATGTATAATAGTTTAAACTAAAAATGAAGGACAACAATGAGCAGAAAGTACTATATCAACATGGCGTTGGAGTCAGCCCAACAAAGCAATAACCAAAATGCAAAAAGTAATAATAACTATATGAATTCGAAAGAGGCTGATTAATTTGAAAAATCAAGTGAAGGTCCAGTAATTGGTAGGAGACAAATTTGTTATATTAGTTGTACTAAAATCATGCAACTGCTCTTGACTCCATGCTAATCTTTTCAAATAAGGACCAGCTACTCACTCAACATCCTAAATCTCACATCTCACACTGCTTGCTTAACTTTAAGCAAACTTACAGTCCACTTCAGCTCAAAGCTTCAATGCATATCCGTAGTTGCAACCAGGATCAGCCTGATGTTGCCTCAGTTGCATCATCAGCCCATGCTACTTCAGCTGCTCTTGGTCGCATGCCTCGGTCCCTCAGTGAATACCTATTCTGCCGAAGTTCTACAGGGAATGTCTCAAATATCCAGATTTCATTGTCCTTCCATTACCCTTTATTTCCTATATATTTTACGATATGTGAAAAATTTAGTTAATAACTTCTAAGTAAAGCACTTGTTGAATATATTAGTTGTTGATTACAGCGATCGTGGAATAAAATGTGGTGGACAATTGGTTTGGTTGGTTAGTTGGAAGACTAAAACAGTCAGCAAATGCATAGGGGAAAATAGTGGAAACATGTTGCAGCATAGGAGCTTGAAGTGTGAGAGAGACACACCGTATGCCATCGTAAAAAGGTAGCACTATAGCATAAGGCGAATGAAATGCTTGAAAAAGGATACGAAAACTTAACAGCGCATATGGAGACAGTCAGAAGTTAAAAATATAAAAATATATGCAGTAGTTAGTTTATTAATTCTCTTGTACAGTGCATTTATTTTGCTACAAACCACAGTTACTATTGAGAAGAGAGTAGAACCGAGTACCAATTATGTTGTTCAATAGAATAAGTTTGTTGGCTGAGCTATAAGGTGACTCCCAGTAGGTGTATAAAGGCATAAAGATATGGAAGAGGGGTAGTAAAGAATGTAACTGGGGGTAACCCAATGAGTAATGCAATTGCAAAATTGCATGTATGTCACTGTAAATATGAAATAAAAATGTAATTTAAATGTTTTATTAACAATAATAGAATATATGTTAAATTATATATTTCTGCAATACAACAGATTAAGGAGATAACTAACACTATAATATATTCTGCGTTGCCTTCAGAATGATTTTAATTTGGCAAAATTGTAGTATGCGATAGCTTGCTATTAATTAGCAAAACATTTTATCACTTAAGCGTAGTTGCCTAAAATCTAATTTATTTCATTGCATAACATGATCATGAACGCATTATTTAATTCAGGTAACTTGGGAACATGCCAGTTTGTCAATAAAATGTACTCCTAGGAAATTTACGACGAAATCACTTAGTTTAGACACTAATGGAAACTTAGAATGTGCATGTTAAACTTGGCTTTTTTACTTCGAGTTCATGTTTACACCATATCCAATCATGCCTTAACAATTTATGTATATATTTTAACTAATCCACATTATCAGTACATAATTTTTCAAATATATATAAGTAGAGGGGAGCGTACACTTTATATCATCTCATACCTACGACAATACTATGAAGCATTTCAAAGTTGATTATTTATTAAATTTTTGGGAAACACCATTTTTGTTTTTACTTCAAGATAAAAACAGGAAACTTCATCTCATTTTGGGAAATCTGTAAATGCTGCTAACAATGCCAATTCTTGCAAACTTGAAGATATCAAATACTCCTTCAATTAACCAAAGAAATATTAAGGAGAAGGAAATGGTTCCTTGTGCATGTGAAATAATAATTCAAATCGGAGGTTATATTCAATGAAAAAATAAGTAATCTAGGCAACAGATCCTAACTAAGGCACCATCCAAAATAGTTCTAAAGCTTTTAGCAAAGTGTTTTCCATAGCATCACAAAAGGATACCTATATTAATTAAAATTTGGGAACTATTTATGAATGATAGAATAAATGTAAGAAAGAACAAAAAAGTACATCAGCAATATTACAGGAAGAGAAAGAGTTTCTTATGTTTCTAAGAAGCATTTGATTGGTAATTTATTATAAGAAGAGAAAGTTTTTTATTTCTCTAAGAAGTTAAATAGACATGAGTGTCAAAGTTGATCATTTATTAAAATTTTAGGAAACACCATTTGTGCCTTTACTTCAAGGAAAAAAAAAGTTAAACTTCATCTCATGTTATAGTTAGAAAATCAGTAAGTGTTGTTGGAAATACTAAGTCATGCACTAACTTGAAGATATGACATACTCCTTCGGTTCACCAAGCAAAATTATGGAGAGTGAAATGAATCCTTGTGCATGTCAAATAATAAATTAAATCAGAAGTCGCCTTCTATGAATAAATTAGCAATCTGGACACCAAATCCTAATTAAGGTACTGCCCAAAATAGTTCAAAGTGATTTCCATGGCATCACAAAAAGAAACCTATACTGATTAAAAATAGTGAATTGTTTATGAATAATAGAAAAAAAATGTAAGAAAGAAAAATGTATTTTAACAGTATATGTCAGAACATTCACCAACTTGTTAGTACACGACTGGAAATAGTGACCTTCACAAATATATGAATGGCTTATTAACTGAAACCAAGAGTGAATAAACATTAATCAACTTACCATGGAATTGATAGTAGTAAAGCCTCACGATTTTTTACAGTCTTTGTTAGTTCATCCGCTCTTTTACTATGCGCAGCTGCAATCAAATCATAAACGCTGAAAAGTTAACAACGGTAATACAATCTTTTAGCGCATGGTTCGTAATAAACATATTAACATAAGCTACTTTCAAAATAGGGTAGTATCTCTCTGCCAATTTAACGAAAATAAGATATTAATATGGTCCAATTTTATGTTCCTTATGTTATTTTTTTCTAACTTGCAAACAAATTAAATAAACCTAAATGGTTGCCTCATTGGATTTAACATTCGAAATACCGAAATCCATGAAATTCCTTTTGTCAGAAATCGTCAATCGGATCTTGTTGAAAAGAGGAAGAAATAGAAGAGTGATGTTTGGAGGAAGTGAAAAAAAGACTGACTACAATCTGAAATATAAAAAGATCTGTTAACATTGTTAGCAGTAAAAAAAACAACTCCTCATGGCTGTGATTTTGTTCAAGCAGCATAACTCTATCCAAAAAACGAAAGGTGTTGTATTTTATAGCATACTTAAAGGCACGCTCCTTCATTTTGAGCATGAACCATGAATTAACGTTAAATAAGCAATATTTACATTAAGAGATAAATCAAAACTTCTTCCAATGAACTTGATAGTTGATTGGCGAATTAGTCACACGGAGGGTTGCTAATTCTGTATGAATTACTGACCAAATGTACTTTGATTCAATTAAATCTGAAGAAGGGCTGAAACCTTGTAGTTGCAACTGTTGATAATATTCCCCTTGTTCAAACAGTTAGCAGGACAGCTTGTAGATGTGGCTATTTTGTATTGCAAAATCTATTAAACCTCAATTAACTCACATCAAAACCATTAAAAATCATCATAACATTAAATTAACTCACATCAAATCCTCAATTGGTATGATAGATATAATCTGATGAACAAAAAATTGGTTGAATTTTAAAAAAAAATAAAAAATAAATTCAAATTATTCAACGTAATAAAAATTGGAGATAGAAGAGATCAAATTAGTACGTGTTAAATAAGTTAAGTATCAGTATTGTACACTACTTTCATGTCAAATTCAAACATACTATAGTGTTTTCAAACTTAATCTTAAAATTAATCATTACCATTCGACTACAACCTAGCCATTAGTAGCAGAATTAATAAATAAATTCCTACCGAATCGGTTGCAACTTAAAATGTTTTGTAGATATATTAGACGATCCAAACTTATGATCCCAAACGAAATGCTGCCAATCAAAATAATTAAAAATAGAATGGTAAATACACAATGTAATAATTCTGTCAATGCATTTTGGCTTGCTCCTAAGGAGGGATCCAACTCATCTTCTCTTGAGTTGGTCTCAACTGTAACCCCAATAAAAATTGTTGGTTCACTGACCCATCATTTCGAAAAAATCGGCCTTGACCACAAAAGTGTTGTTATCACTGGTTTAATGTGAAACTTGATAAATAGATAAGTTTTCAAAGATATACCTACCAAGTTATCTTCAGAGGTGTTTTACAAAGATTCAAAATTTAGCTAAAAGTCATGTCGGAATGTAATAATCACTAGGTTGTACCCGTCGGTCACTCATCTAAATTAAGCCTGAGGTAAAGAAGAAGTGAAGCAGAATATCTACTTTCAGAGCATTTTATTAGATCGCACGTACTGTCAATAGCATTTAGGTGGGATGAAGGTAACCCGCAAGAAAAATATAATCAAATATCTAGGAAAACAATAATTTATTACATTCTCATTTTAGTAAACCAAGCAGCTAGGTTTAGATCGCACGTACTGTCAATAGCAACTCGAGAAACCCAAGTGCAGCATCACCGCAATCCCCGATCGAACCCACGTACAAACCACGGCAACCCAATCTCCTCCAAACTGCAATCGCCAACATCTCAAACCCAATACCCAAGTCTTCCTTGCCAAGTTGCCGCAAACCACCTCGTAAACCCAAATCACCCAAAGCGACTACCATACTGGAATCGCACTCGAATACGAACTGTGGAATCTATAGCAACTTGAGAAACCATTTTAGGGGGTTTTTTTTGAAGCAGGCGAATTATTTGGGGAAAAGAATGGGAGCGGCGAAAAAAGATTGGAAAGGCGGGATGTAACACGTGAGCAACGAATAACCTAAATAATATTGCATCGCCTCTGCTAGGGAACCGATGCGAAAATTATTATTTTGGACGTAGTTGCATCAGTTGACTTTAAAACCGATGCGACTAAAACTATTTGCATCGACGTATTTGCATCGGTTGTTGGTGACAACTGATGCAAATTTGATTTTTCATTACCTATTGCTTTCCACGTACCAATTGCATCGGTTATTAAGACAGAACTAATGCAAATAGTTCTATTTGCATCAGTTTTTACTTCAACCGATTCAAATGAGGCGATGCAAATGACATGTTTTGTAGTATGACAGTCTTCATGTTTCCACAAGTGGCATTCAAGATGAAAGTATCCCTTTCCCCTGTGGTTCATTCTTTTTTACCATGACATTCTATTGCTGACTTAGGATATATTTTAACGCATTCCGACTTACTGACTGGGGATCTTTCGATAAGCACTACTTTAGTAGCTTTTTATTTTTCCCAATTAATAATGGCAATCAGGTACGGAAGGGAAAGAGAAGTGTCAAGGTTTCCACCAGAGATGTTTTACTAAATTAATGGCCATGTTAAGGAAAATTTCCCACGAAGAAAGAGGCTTCTAGACTTCTCAATAATAAACTCCTTGGGAATTTCAAACTCATTATAGCCGGAGGGCCCATTGATCGAGTGAAATCTACTTGCATTAAATGACTACAAAGTAAAAAAGAGAAACTCCGAGACTAAAGTGGATGAGCTCACTAAGGCCCAGAGTTCGCAAGAATCGGCTTACATTGCTGAAGCAAATCTTGCTAAGGATGATGATCTATGTAACCTCAGAAATTGGGAAGAAAACAATCTTAAGGACATTGTCGTGTTTATTGGTAAAGTTGTTGGTGCAACTACATCTATCGGGAATATCCCTTCCAACAATGTTACAGGGGATGAATCAGGAGTAGAACTTGACATTAATGACGCCTTTCATCACATTTTCCTAAGCAGATCCAATATTTTGCTATCTCCGCTACATAGCCCACTTCTTGATTACCTTGAGAATATCAATAGGTCGATTAGGATGGAGGATGGTATCAATTCTTTTCTTATCTCTAAAGAGCCTGAGGAGCTTTTGACACCCATAAGGGGTGACATGGAAGAGTCTAATGGTCAGTTGGGTTTTTCATGCATACACACTACACCGCATTTCATACACGTGACACTTTACCCTTGCATTATACTCTTTAAACTACTAGACAATCTAACATCTCTTTTTTTGTATAATCCATGGCTAGCAGGGATGTCTTCCTCATCATAAGTCCTAGATACATCCCAAGGTTGAGGGAGATACACAATTTCGAATACCTGTCTTCCACATAGCCTGGTTCAAATGTTAGTGCTTCATGACCATCCTTAAGAGTAAGAAAGCTTTTTCATACCACCCTTTAGAAGAAGCTCCACTTAGCAATGGCCAACTTCAAGTTTGTCCTAGGTCCCTATCTCAAGGCTCCAAGTCGAGAAGGTATTCTCCCCATTCTTATTTTGATCTCGATGTGGTGGGGAACTAAGAGGTGTTGCATCATGACCTCCACCCTTTTTTCCATTATTATTATTCAGCCCATCGTGGGTGCTTTAGGCACTAGTGTGATAATTGCGTTGCCTCCAGCTTTGGTCCCAGTTATCACCAATCTCATGGATTTGAGGTACGATGAGTTTTCCCATTCCTATGATCCTTGTAACCCATTCGTTGGGCTATTGGCAAAACCTTTGATTAGACATTTTTCTAAATCCTATTCGAGCTCCATTAAATGATCATTAATCTACGATCCTTATCAGAGTACCACTCCAAGGAGGTTAAAGCTTGTGAGGACATCCTTGATCTCCGTAAACAAATTCGAGATCAGGAGCCGTAGATATAGGGGCATGCATATGAGTTGAAGGATTTGAAAATATTGCACCCATAGAATTAGAGAAATATAAAGATGACCGTAGGGCCCACATAGAGAGGGCTAAGAAGAAATTTTCAAACGGAGATAGGAAAGTAAACAAGGCAATAGGGGATATTGCCTCCTAGCCCGCACAGTTTCAGGTAAACACACTATATCACTTACTTAAGATCGGATTATTATGTAAATGTATTTCACATAACTTTTAGAGGCTGGCAGTGATAGTATGTTTAGCTAAACACACTTGATCACTTAACTCACACATTTCATGTGCTTCTCACCAAACTTGTTAAATAGTCATTTACTAATAAGTCTGGCTAGCGTGGGTAGTTTTCGTGGTATACAACCGAATGGTTTAGAGGAAGTTTGACTTCATAATCTACGTGAGAATACTTCCATGTTGTAAAAGGACAAGGAAGTATGCCTCACGTTCGCCGTGATAACAAAAACTCTTAAATTTTCTAAGATAACTCATTTGACTATTCATTCGTACCCATCTCCTTTAAAGGACTATAGGGAGATTTGATCCAATAATCTCAAGGACATATCCCCTTGGAGATTCGATTGTATACCACGAAAGCATTCCGTTTAACACGTCTAGGGTAATTTGTTTCTTAAAATGATGTGGAAAAAAAATCCCTCTTAAGGATCTCTAAGGTGAATCGTTTCACAAATTGAGTTGAAAACATTTCCTTTAATAATAGTGTTTGTGATGGAGCAAGAGTTCAAGTAAACTGACCCGTCCCATTGTGACGCCCCACCTCTATACCCACGCTAGCCAAGAACACTACGGTGTAGTGCTGTCAACTAGCACGGAGAATAAGGCTGTTGAGGAGCGGCCATCAATAGTTAGGCCTTACACTAGTATTGGTTATCTCGATAGGAGTGGTATATATATTTATATATTCTTTCATTTTTCATCTCTGATTTATTTTCCTCCCATCGAAATACCCCAATTCCAGTATAAAACGAACTACGATGGTTCAAATAGTTTAGAACAGTAAATATAAAATAACAACACAGATAATATAAATGCGGAACACAGATGAAACAGAAAGTCTCATATATATATAAAATAACTGATGTCAGTTACAATACATTCACACGGTACATATGATACAACTACAACAGTCGACTAAGGAAGTTACATATACAAGTACATTAACGTATTTAATATACATGAACACATATCTCCCTATACAATTTTACAGACTACTACAAATGACGACGACTACTCCAAAAGATATGAAAGAACTTCATAGCTCTAGCAGCAACCCAAAGCAGAATATCTACAACCTGAAATACTCGGTCTGACCCGAGTATTAAATTCAAAAGAAAATAATACTCGGGTCAATCTAATTCAAACTCAGTTATTAGTGCACAGAAGCAATAATAATCAAATAATGAATAGACGACAGTAACTAAACCAAATCAGAATGCAATTCAGAATATTGAATTGAAATAAACAGAACAGTTCGAACCATTGAAATATCAATTAAAATATTAAGATGAGTAGGGCTGCAGTACACGCACGCGTGTACTGCCTCGCCACTACAGCACATGAACTACGCAAAAGATTAATAAATCAAAACAAAATAGAATATCACAAAACCATACCGTGTGGCTGCAGTTCACGCTTGCGTGCACTGCCTTGCCACTATAGTGATGTCGTACCCAAAAACTCAATACCGTGTGGCTGCAGTTCACGCCTGCGTGCACTGCCTTGCCACAACAGTAATGATGTACACAATCGGGCACAAGGTCAAACCCAAAATAAAAAGGCGGGTTCAACACAGGTGAAATTCCAAAATCAATATGAAACTCAGGTGCAATAAAAATTGAATAGTGACATGCACAAACATAAGAACATGTAAGAGAAACATGTCGTAACTACAAAGCGAAGTCACTTACGAAATGCAGAGGTCAAGTCAGTGACTCAACACAAGTGCAATGGAACAGTTTCAACAAAAATGCAAACTATGATAAAGAGATGCAGTGACAATGTAGATGCAACAAGTGTGTAGCGCAATGCACAAGCGAGGCTAAGGCATAGTGCACCAAAGGAATGAAACTGGGTCAAGCAACTGCGACAACAAGTGTCACAGCCTCAACAATGATATGGTTTTAAATATCCATATATGAACGCTACAACACAATCAACATAAAAGAGAATGAATGCCACACAGAAAACTGCAGTAGCAACATGAATGACCAGAAGGCTGTGATTACACATGCATGCACACTGAAATGAAGTGGCAACATCAACAAGTGTACATATGCAGTAGGATGCACATAGCAAGATGGTGCAACAGAGCAGGGTGCCAGCACAACAGCGGTACACAATGACACACATGAACATGCAAATGCACACACAACAATTCACCAGACAACAAAGTTCAAGCAAAACAACTCAAGCAACAAAGATGCAGGCGCAACAAGTGCACCAGCAAAACAAGCTGAATCAAAGTGCACAAGCATATTGAAACATGCGGTGGCAACAAGAATGATAAAGTATATAGGTGCAGATGCACAGTGCAGCAGCTCAAGTAAACAGAGAGAAGCAACTGGCAACAACGCACAGTGCCTCTGTGAATTAAACAAGACTCAAGCTCAACCAAAAGCTGATACAAGTGAATAGGAAATGGAGCATCTACTATATGAAACAAGTCAAAGAACGAAGCTACAGATCCAGGCACACTGGAATATAAAATTGCAAACCTGACTGAAAATCACTTCAGAAGAACACATCCCAAATAGGCTACCACTTCAAATGACATATATACATATATGCACATACATGTATACATGTATAAAAGAGTTCGAAGCAGTGACAGTATCAAGTGAATCGAGTTCCAGTCACCAACATGGTGATAACACAACCACAATGAAACTGACACAAAACACAAAAATGCACAGTAACCATCAAGTACACAGTGAACAAAGCAAGGTGAACCATGAAATCAACAAAATTAGTAAATGATACAGTGAACAAAAACAAGTCTACAAACAAATGTGCCAGATTGCAATTCAAGTCAATCCACCCATATATGCATACACACAAACATATGTATATATGCACATATATGCAGACACAGGTGACAAGCTTGTGTACAACTCGACACATTCATTTCATTTCATTTCATTTTATTTTTCTTTAAAAACATTTGCAGGTTTAAAAATCATGTAAATAAAAATCTACCCGAGCCTTACAAAGTTTTACCCGAGTCAAAAGCAACGAAAACCCGGGGCAAGCCTTAAATAATCAAGTAACGAAACATGTCAGTGAAGCCGGTCATAATGAAGATGACAAATGAAATGGCCAGCAACAACATGCTCAAGGACTAGTGTGCAATAAACAATGTAAGTCATGGGATGTAAATCAACAGCCCCAAAATCATCACAAGGCAGAAAAGCATCAGCATCGAACAAAACAGGGTCGAGGCGACAAAGTTACAAAAATCAATCATCAAAACAAATCGAATGGCCGAAGTCAGATACAAAAATTCAAGGCCGAACACAAAATCACCAAACAATGAATTTGAATTAGATGTGAGTAGGGATTACTCACATTGTCGACGAATTTAGGGGAAGCCGGCCAGAATTCGAGCGAAGACGAACGAAGCTATCAACCGAAGCCCTAAATTTGGACAAACGAGTGAGAGAGAGGCCGCCATAATTTTTGTTTCGGTGGTTTTAGGTTAGCAAACGAACGAATAAGATAAATGAATTAAAAAGGGGGATTGTGGGCTGGGCTGAGAAATGAGTTGCGATTTTGGGCTGAAATGGGAGAGGCAGTTTGGTTGGGCTGGTTTATATTTAATAAATAATTTAGTGAAGGGTTTAGCTTGTTCGTTTAATAGTAAGTGCAATTTGATTGTTATAAAAATTATTCACACTTTCTGATAGCATGGTTCTTAATTCACAGGTACGCTATGGAAAACCAAGTAAACACTACAGAGATCGAACGTTTATCAACAAACTACTGAAAACCAAAGTTTGGACCGAAACCAAAACAAATGAACCACTATTTAAAAAAAAATCAAAGCCCCTCAAACTTTATAACCATTTGTAATTTAAATTTTAAAAACTTCAATTTGAAAATTGACGAAAATATCGGGTTGTTACAGACTACCCTCCTTAAAGAAATTGTGTCCTCGCAATCTTAAGGAACAAATGGACAAATGGTAACAACCATAAAGAACATCATCATACGATAAAGAAGTTAGAAATAGAAAGTTCACCATATAGAGCATGAAAGAGAAAGCCTGAACATGTTTGCTCGATGAATTCTTTGGATTCCTAAGAGAAATCCATAGAATTTGAGAACCATTGAGAATCTCAACAAGAGAAACATCTATATTTCGAAGGTGCTACACCCCCGAAGCAATGATGTGAATATAAGATTGCTCAAGAATAGAAATTGGAAATCCCTAAGGCATTTCCGTAATTGGAAGACGTGGAAAACATCATGAATAGCAGAAAATTGAGTCGGTACACCGACGTAGTACAATATAAACGCCAAAGAAATCTTTTAATTTCATAAAAGAAATTCACAAATTATCAACAAAATCTAATTATCAATAGATAATTCAGAAATCTCTAATCACAAATATTCGATTATCAAAAACGATAATCAAATCAACAAGTATTCGATTATCAAAAATCGAAAATCAATCTTAAATCACAAATATTTAATTATCACAATTGATAATCAAATCTCAAATCGCAAATGTTTAATTATCACAAACGATAATTAAACCACAAATATCTAATTATCACAAACGATAATTAGAAACAATAAATATCTGATTATCAAAAACTATAATCAGAAATCATAAATATTTAATTATCACAATTGATAATCAAATCTCAAATCGCAAATGTTTAATTATCACAAACGATAATTAAATCTCAATTATCTGATTATCACAAGCGATAATCAGAAATCACAAATTTTCAATTAACGAGTCCGAAATTAACCGAAATAGCAAACGCACATGACCCATAACCACGAGTTTTACTAAATCGTTTAATTCACTTCATCGTTTCCTTGAAAGTGCAAAATTGTGTATTTTAAATAAATAACATTTTACGTTCTCAAACGGACAAGTCCGGAATTAAGCGAATCAGTAAAAGAAAGGGGTCATAGTCCTCGATTTTTCTGAAACGTTTAATTCGCTTCCTCATTCTTTTGAAAGCGCAAATCGTAAAAATTTTGAAAACAATTTTGATTTATATTTTGAAATATTTTGAAGAATAACAAATTTTTTAAAACACGTGATTAAAATAGCAATGTCAGTAGCAACTTCGACATACGTCAAAATTTCATCGAAATAATTGGCATCAAAATATAATACCAATGAATTTTCGTTCATCAAAAGTGTCACAAGAATCTTCTCAAAGATAGAAAGGGATATCATACCCTAAACTTGTATTCATAACAAGTCAATAACACACGAATTCACCAATGCACAAGAATTGATAAAACTTATCAATAGAAATCACGAAAGTTGGTGAAGCACAAATTCTAGAAATCTACACAAGAAATCCAGAAATCACAAGATAAGAGTATGAGAACTCGAACGGAGTATGAAAACTCGAACGGAGTATAAAAACTCGAACGGAGTATAAAAACTCGAACAGAGTATGACATAGAATAAAAGATATGGCATAACATAAAATATCCATAATGACATACTACTATAAGTATGTAAATAATGATCAACAGGAGATCAACCGATGAGGGGTATGGCATAAATATGAAATATCCATACTGACATACGACTATAAGTATGCAAATAATGATCAACAGGAGATCAACCGATAAGAGATAATCAATATCACAAGAATCTTCTCAAAGATCCAAAGAGGTAACATACCCCAAATTTGTACTCATGACAAATTAATAACATATGAATTCACCAATGCACAAGAATAGGTGAAGCATAAAATTTCCAGAAATCAACATAAGGAATCTAGAAATCACAGAAAAAGGGAAAGATGCCTATCACATGACGGTCCGAAGACCATGGGGAGCTACCCCGCATGTGTGAATGGAATCACACAGATTGAGGTCAAGACTAACCAAAAAGCAGAAAGGTATGTGTGAATGGAACCACACAAGTGGTGTCTAGTCTGACCATCAGAACGATCATCATGATCAACGAGTGGTGTCAATTACACTAAGCATGTGTGAATGGAATCACACAGATTGAGGTCAAGACTAACCAAAAAGCAGAAAGGTATGTGTGAATGGAATCACACAAGTGGTGTCTAGTCTAACCTCTCAATGAAAGAGACATCGCGCAATTGCTAGTCTATTTCATAAAGCGATCATCAAGATCAACGAGAAGTGTCAATTACACTAAGCTAGTGAATATAAAAGTTTAGCTTCATGTCCCATAACCACTAGCTTAACTTAAATATTTACGAACAAACTGTAGATCTTCACTAGAAAAATGTCACAAGTGGTTCAATCGAACAAGTCCAAAAATTAACCGACGAAGTAAACGCAAGCGTTTCATACCACTTGTTTTGCTAAGCCGTTTAATTAGATTTCTCATACGAGTGAAATAAAGGTTTGTATATTCTAATAGATCGGAAAACGGTTTAGGAAAAGATTTTGATATTGAAAATAGAGTTGAAAACATTTTGATAAAAGAGTTTTGATAATTACTACTAGTATTAAAACGTTTATATATTATTATTATTTTAAAGTGACAAATCACAAAAATGATTGCAGAAACAATCAACCACAAGAATTCACATACGAAGACGTGAATAGAATCCAAAGAAATCGATACTGTATCCATCCAAAAGTATGTTCACGAAAATCCCGAAGAAAATGTTATCAAAGTTGCTAATAAATGATAGCAATAAATCGGGAAATTAACAAGAATCGATTAAATTTGGAAACCAAATCAATTCACTAAAATTCACCTTCGAAGACGTGAATAAAATCCAAAGAATTCGATTCTAAATCCATCAAAGTAGGAATATCCAAAAATTCCAGAAATAGAAGTTTTCAAAGTCGACAAAGGAGATATCATCTAATCGGAAAAGAAGAATCGATTAACAAATGGGATAACGAAGCAGAACGAGCATAAATGCATAAATGACTTCAACAAAAATAAAAATCAAGTCAATGTCGAAGTCAACAATTAATGGCCATAATAGAGTACAAAACGATTCAACATCATAATCAAAGAATTCAACGGCAAACAAAATCAGAGTCGTGGAAATCAAGAAATTAGAAATTTCTCAAAAACAAAGTGACCGAAGTCGAATGGAAATCAAGCCGAGGAAAACATAAAATATCTAGTTCAGAATCGCTGAGATTCGAACAAAATCAATCATCGGCTAAATCAAATCAAAGCCGATAACACAAAAATTCAAAAATCAAATGCATATGAATAAGCGTTAGGAATTCATACCTAACAATCAAAAACAATCATATGCAAATATGAGAGATAAAACGCCGACAAATAGTTGTAACACATGTACTATCTAAGTTACATTTTATATTTGTTCTAAACCCCAGGCTCTGATACCAAGCTGTGACGCCCCACCTCTATACCCACGCTAGCCAAGAACACTACGGTGTAGTGCTGTCAACTAGCACGGAGAATAAGGCTGTTGAGGAGCGGCCATCAATAGTTAGGCCTTACACTAGTATTGGTTATCTCGATAGGAGTGGTATATATATTTATATATTCTTTCATTTTTCATCTCTGATTTATTTTCCTCCCATCGAAATACCCTAATTCCAGTATAAAACGAACTACGATGGTTCAAATAGTTTAGAACAGTAAATATAAAATAACAACACAGATAATATAAATGCGGAACACAGATGAAACAGAAAGTCTCATATATATATAAAATAACTGATGTCAGTTACAATACATTCACACGGTACATATGATACAACTACAACAGTCGACTAAGGAAGTTACATATACAAGTACATTAACGTATTTAATATACATGAACACATATCTCCCTATACAATTTTACAGACTACTATAAATGACGACGACTACTCCAAAAGATATGAAAGAACTTCATAGCTCTAGCAGCAACCCAAAGCAGAATATCTACAACCTGAAATACTCGGTCTGACCCGAGTATTAAATTCAAAAGAAAATAATACTCGGGTCAGTCTAATTCAAACTCAGTTATTAGTGCACAGAAGCAATAATAATCAAATAATGAATAGACGACAGTAACTAAACCAAATCAGAATGCAATTCAGAATATTGAATTGAAATAAACAGAACAGTTCGAACCATTGAAATATCAATTAAAATATTAAGATGAGTAGGGCTGCAGTACACGCACGCGTGTACTGCCTCGCCACTACAGCACATGAACTACGCAAAAGATTAATAAATCAAAACAAAATAGAATATCACAAAACCATACCGTGTGGCTGCAGTTCACGCTTGCGTGCACTGCCTTGCCACTATAGTGATGTCGTACCCAAAAACTCAATACCGTATGGCTGCAGTTCACGCCTGCGTGCACTGCCTTGCCACAACAGTAATGATGTACACAATCGGGCACAAGGTCAAACCCAAAATAAAAAGGCGGGTTCAACACAGGTGAAATTCCAAAATCAATATGAAACTCAGGTGCAATAAAAATTGAATAGTGACATGCACAAACATAAGAACATGTAAGAGAAACATGTCGTAACTACAAAGCGAAGTCACTTACGAAATGCAGAGGTCAAGTCAGTGACTCAACACAAGTGCAATGGAACAGTTTCAACAAAAATGCAAACTATGATAAAGAGATGCAGTGACAATGTAGATGCAACAAGTGTGTAGCGCAATGCACAAGCGAGGCTAAGGCATAGTGCACCAAAGGAATGAAACTGGGTCAAGCAACTGCGACAACAAGTGTCACAGCCTCAACAATGATATGGTTTTAAATATCCATATATGAACGCTACAACACAATCAACATAAAAGAGAATGAATGCCACACAGAAAACTGCAGTAGCAACATGAATGACCAGAAGGCTGTGATTACACATGCATGCACACTGAAATGAAGTGGCAACATCAACAAGTGTACATATGCAGTAGGATGCACATAGCAAGATGGTGCAACAGAGCAGGGTGCCAGCACAACAGCGGTACACAATGACACACATGAACATGCAAATGCACACACAACAATTCACCAGACAACAAAGTTCAAGCAAAACAACTCAAGCAACAAAGATGCAGGCGCAACAAGTGCACCAGCAAAACAAGCTGAATCAAAGTGCACAAGCATATTGAAACATGCGGTGGCAACAAGAATGATAAAGTATATAGGTGCAGATGCACAGTGCAGCAGCTCAAGTAAACAGAGAGAAGCAACTTGCAACAACGCACAGTGCCTCTGTAAATTAAACAAGACTCAAGCTCAACCAAAAGCTGATACAAGTGAATAGGAAATGGAGCATCTACTATATGAAACAAGTCAAAGAACGAAGCTACAGATCCAGGCACACTGGAATATAAAATTGCAAACCTGACTGAAAATCACTTCAGAAGAACACATCCAAATAGGTTACCACTTCAAATGACATATATACATATATGCACATACATGTATACATGTATAAAAGAGTTCGAAGCAGTGACAGTATCAAGTGAATCGAGTTCCAGTCACCAACATGGTGATAACACAACCACAATGAAACTGACACAAAACACAAAAATGCACAGTAACCATCAAGTACACAGTGAACAAAGCAAGGTGAACCATGAAATCAACAAAATCAGTAAATGATACAGTGAACAAAAACAAGTCTACAAACAAATGTGCCAGATTGCAATTCAAGTCAATCCACCCATATATGCATACACACGAACATATGTATATATGCACATATATGCAGACACAGGTGACAAGCTTGTGTACAACTCGACACATTCATTTCATTTCATTTCATTTTATTTTTCTTTAAAAACATTTGCAGGTTTAAAAATCATGTAAATAAAAATCTACCCGAGCCTTACAAAGTTTTACCCGAGTCAAAAGCAACGAAAACCCGGGGCAAGCCTTAAATAATCAAGTAACGAAACATGTCAGTGAAGCCGGTCATAATGAAGATGACAAATGAAATGGCCAGCAACAACATGCTCAAGGACTAGTGTGCAATAAACAATGTAAGTCATGGGATCTAAATCAACAGCCCCAAAATCATCACAAGGCAGAAAAGCATCAGCATCGAACAAAACAGGGTCGAGGCGACAAAGTTACAAAAATCAATCATCAAAACAAATCGAATGGCCGAAGTCAGATACAAAAATTCAAGGCCGAACACAAAATCACCAAACAATGAATTTGAATTAGATGTGAGTAGGGATTACTCACATTGTCGACGAATTTAGGGGAAGCCGGCCAGAATTCGAGCGAAGACGAACGAAGCTATCAACCGAAGCCCTAAATTTGGACAAACGAGTGAGAGAGAGGCCGCCATAATTTTTGTTTCGGTGGTTTTAGGTTAGCAAACGAACGAATAAGATAAATGAATTAAAAAGGGGGATTGTGGGCTGGGCTGAGAAATGAGTTGCGATTTTGGGCTGAAATGGGAGAGGCAGTTTGGTTGGGCTGGTTTATATTTAATAAATAATTTAGTGAAGGGTTTAGCTTGTTCGTTTAATAGTAAGTGCAATTTGATTGTTATAAAAATTATTCACACTTTCTGATAGCATGGTTCTTAATTCACAGGTACGCTATGGAAAACCAAGTAAACACTACAGAGATCGAACGTTTATCAACAAACTACTGAAAACCAAAGTTTGGACCGAAATCAAAACAAATGAACCACTATTTAAAAAAAAATCAAAGCCCCTCAAACTTTATAACCATTTGTAATTTAAATTTTAAAAACTTCAATTTGAAAATTGACGAAAATATCGGGTTGTTACACCCATCCTATTATAAGGAGCTTCATGCTTTAGATTCAAGTATGTCGGTCTAAACGATCGATGTGAAACACTTGCTATATCGTGCCAAGGTCGGCTTGCAGGGTTCTTTGATGACGGACTACCTCGTTTCATCTGATATTTCTATAAGAGGGAATTAGAGAAAATGACAAACTTTGATAAAAAAAATTGTCTCAATGACACCAAGATTTATTTTTTGGCTGAAAGACAAACTTTGCAAAAAATTAGGCTGAAGGATAATGCTAGTTCTAATTAGCATTATATTCAATTTTTGCACTATACAAAATGCTAGTTCTAACTAGCATTTAATTCAGTTTTTACACTATACAAAATGCTAGTTCTGACTAGTATTTAATTCAGTTTTTACACTATACAAAATACTAGTTCTAACTAGCATTGTCCTTCAGCCTAATTATGTTCAAAGTTTGTTCTTCAGCCTAAAAATGTAACCTTTTGCCGTTCAGCCTAATTTTTTTTCAAAGTTTGTCCTTATAACTATTTTCCAATTTTTATAATTAGTCTAATTTCCTTTACATGCATGATAAACACCAAATAAATTGTCCTTCGTTGATTAATTATTATTTAACACCAATCATCCTTAAATAATAAAATCATTCTAATAGATCCAATCCCAATGCAAGCAAACCACAATTGAAACATAGAGGCACTGTAGTTGCAAATGCACCCAGGAACTCAACTGTGATTACTTGTAATACCATCGTTGATACCAACACCCCTATAAATATCCAGCTACCGAATATTCCTTGGGACACGTTTATTTTCTCCATCTCTCTGCAATTTCTTTCATTGAATGCATACGCAGCTAACAAATAAACCTTAGGTACACCATGATAACTCAAAACAAATTAAAAAAAACATTGCAAACTGGCACATTTCTGACAAATGAAAAGGTAGACGCTTAAATGCAAATGTCAATGGTGATAATAAATTATAGTAACTAGTTTATCAAGACTAGTTTATCAAGACTAGTTAATTTGATGGTTCAGGTTATTAGAAAATTACAAGTTGGAGTTCAACTTTTAGCTTAGGAACATGTAAGCACAGTCAATAATTGATTGATCTAATAATATATCAAAGTCAAATTTATCGATGGTTGTAATTTATTGACAACTTACCTGAACTAATTTATTATTACGTTGAAGCATTGACGCATTGAAGCATCAGCAGTATATCACCGGTAATTTATGATCAAGTATTTTTCACCTCTACCATAAAAACGTGCCCAGATTTTCCCATCCCGAGTTTCAAGAATGAATCCACGCTCTTCGCAAAGCATCTGAAATGCATACTGTATCATGATTACTTTCCATTGCAATTTTTCCAAGCATACGTATCTACTTCCATAGATACTTAATTAGTTATATCATGATCACTTCCAATTCGTAATTTAGCAAGTATATTAATACATAAATCTCCACATATACCTAAAGCCATAGCAGTCATCCTCCTCCCGTCTAACATAATATTGACCATTGGTATAATAGATAGTTTATAAATTATTGTATTTCTGCTAACATGTTTTCACATCACTAGCAGTAATAAGACTACAAATATGATGCGCCAAGCGAAAAGCATATCTGTATCCTTGAAGTGCTAGGAATTTTTTTATATCAAACGTGCCAAAGCTTAAAAGAGTAAACATTTATCATGAATACGTTATTAACAGAGGACATCATGTCACTATTTAAAGTGTGTCACCATTTGTGTCATCAAATTGTGTCCAAATAGCCGGCCTCCTTTGAAAAATATCTATATAAACGGTTAATGAATGCTAACCTCTTTAAAAGATCCATGTTAACCATTTATAAGCTTACAAAGGTGGATCAAGATGAGAGTAAGAAGCACCAATCACTACAAGAGAATGCGCTTTTCACTGCAATAACAGACAACGCTTTCATTCTGAATGCTGATAAAAGTATTCAGTGAACTAAATTTTGGAATCTGAAACGCGGTTTAAAGTGACCCGCTTTATTTTTAGTTCGTCTCATTACGCGGTTACCTGGCCGCCATAATTTCTTCTCTTCCGCATAAAGCAAGAAAACAATCGACTACCAATCTTCTCCAAAATTATTTTAAACCTAATTAAAACCCCAAATATATATGATATCCCCTATGAAATTTCGTTCGCACTCTAGTTTCGCCCGCATCGTCTAGTTTACTCTAGCCCTAACACCTTGAATCCATCCTTGGAATAAATAAGAAAATGAATCCAATTATGAATTCACTCAATAACTAGGAACGACATTCACTTCAAAATTATCAAATGATTCTCTTTAGAACCCGATTTGAGATAATTTTCTAATCTTTAGATTCAACATTTGAAATTAACTATTTTTGTTGTTATTATTTATAAATTACAAGTTATGTTTACGACCTCTAGAAAACGAAGAAGATGATATGTCTTTGTATGGTAGGGTTAATCAATAATGGGTTTGATTTAATGGGGGAAGAGTGTGTTAAGCCTGATATGGTTCCTGCCAGTTTTAGGTTGAGAGGAAGTGTTGTTGCACTGGTTGGTTTTGTTTTGGCTATGGTTGTGGTTGCTTTTGTTTTTTTTATATGATATGGTATGATGATGATTCATTTTCATTTAGTGTTTACAGTGCAGTTCTTTATTCAACTGCAAATTGAATTTTTGCTATCAAATCATCAACGATTATCATACCAAATTCACCACCAAAGCGTGACTTGGTAGTTATGGTATTTTAACATATGATTTAATGTTGCTTAAGCGAAAAACAATTAAATTTGCGGTGTAACAGTGAAAGTAGTTATTTTTTGTTTACAAAAATAGTTGCTTCTGTAATGAAATGCTGCAGGTCCTATAAAGTAACTTTAAATTCAAATATTTGAAACAAAATATAGTGTAGGTCATTTTCATGCTTGGTTGTCTGTAAAGTAATTGGTTTCATTATTTCTGCAGTTCTATTTAAAGGCGGGTACATGCAAATATGGACCAACAAGCAAGTTTAGCCATCATGCGGATATGAAAATAGTCATCCTCCTCTGAATACCCTTGGTCTACCAATAGTTAGGTTTGATAGTTTGTTATGTTCAGCTCTTTACATTAGCTAGTAATTCAGTTATGACGCCTTCATGAAATGGAACTGGAAAAGAAAAGAACTTTTCATCAATAGGTCAAGGGATTAAACGCCACTAATTTCATTTTTCAAGTTACAATTCCAACTATATCTATGTGCAAAGCTCCGCTAATGCTAAAGAAAATCAAATTATGTATTTTAGTCCAAGTTGAAGTCTAGAAACTATGTATCTGGTATGAGATAATCGATGGAGACTATTTTTCTGCTCATTATTTTTGAAGTTTAAAGTGGTATAATATTACTGTTTACTAGTTCCTTAAGTTTTATCAAATCAAAAGGTGAAAGATTGTGCTGCGTGAACCTTGGCTAAGACAGTTAAGATATTACGTTGTACACATTCTGATACTCATTATATGTTTAAATATATTGTCATCCTTATCCATGTTAGAATGTCAGTGGATTTTGTTGATTCATGGGTTTTTGATTCATGACACAAGCTTCGGAGATCGTGAGACGAACTACAAAGAGAATAAAAGTATATTGTGCACTACAAAGGAGACAAGACTACAATCCAGATATTAGTATTAATATTTTATTATATTGAGTCTTACAATATTGTTAAAATCAATCCTCAAGTAGTCACACACATACAAATAGTTGTATATTACTTTATACTTGAAAATTATGATCTGTGCACATAACATCAGGTCGGTCGACCGACCAGGGAATTCGGCTGACCGAACCTGTTGTCAGTGCACAGACATGCTCTGTTTTATGTACGATTTTAAACTCAGCTGACCGGCCAGAATTTTCAGTCAACCGACCTGAAAATAACGGCTATTTTTCTGAAGAGTTGCGATCGTTCGTGAAGATGAATCACCTTCAATCCAAGAGATATGGTCACAACTTTTGATTGAAACTCTTCATGAAAGATTGTAACTATTCTACAACTATATAAACATGTTTAATTCATTCCTACAATAACCAATTCTTGTTTATATTTCTAAAATCTATTCTCTATTTATTCTTGCAAATAAAAGCATTAACTCTCATTCAATATCTCTAGAATCTCTGAATTAATTTATATACCTCGATTCTACGAGATATCTTCCTTATAAATCTTCACATACACTACATACTCTTGAGGATTTGATTATAGGAAATTGTACTATCAAAAGACAACCCGTGTTATTCAGAACACACTCGTCAACAAAGTATTTGTATTAAGTTGAAGTCCTCTTCGGCTGTTGAGGTGGAAAAATTCCTGTTCGGCTGCTCAGGTGTGGTATACCTATTCCTCCGGGTTAAGTGAGGGGTTTAGTCTAAAACCAGAGGATATTCTGGGACTGGACGTAGAACGGGAAGTTCGAACCAGTATAAAAATTCCTGGTGTACTTATTTTAATTTTTTATTTTACTGCTATTATCAGTTTCCGCATTTATATATATTATATTACACGATCCTTAGTACTGCACGTACACTTTCATTTGGTATCAGAGCAAGGTATCCTATAACCGTCACAAAGTTATTTGATATTTATTTCTAGTAATATGGTAACGACACAAACTAACAATGTTGACACTAACACTAATACTAGTTTCACAGAGGGACAATCAACTTCACGACCTCCACTTTTTAATGGTTTAAATTATAATTATTGGTTAACTAGAATGAAAATCTATATGTGTAACATCCCGCCTTTTCGCACACTTTAAAACGACACACGTGCCAATTCAAAGCATACGCAAGGACGGAGTGTTATGGGGTAGATCAGAAAAACAGAGAAGGAATAAAACAAAATAGAATCTCACGGCGGAAGGATAAAATATAATAATAAATATACAGTTCAAACAGTTTACAAAACAGTTATTTCACTTATACAATGAACATCAGAGTTACACATACCAATACAACAATGCAGCGGAATATAAAGAGTGTGTGGTGCAATACTATATATAAAATAATGCTGAATCTTCGTCTTCGTCCTCCAAGCTAAATCTGCTATCCTGAAATGCTCGGACTGACCCAAGCGAATTTGAAAAGACAAAAACACTCGAGTCAGACTAGAAAATCTTATGTGAGTTAAATAAACAGAAATAAATATGAGTACAGTAACTCAAGAGATGCTCGGGATTTACATCTCCTAAGGATCCGTTAAACTATTTACTATGTAGTATATTGCGCTATTATAATAGTGTCTATTTATAAAATAAACTTACTTTTAAATAGCGTTAAGGCTTTACATTTTCCACCTTAACACGTAAAATGCCAGTAGTCTATACAGTACCGTAATACCTCCTGATCGGGAAGCTACCAGAGGATACTCCATAGGTACGACACAAATAGAAACTCGTAGTAAAGGCTCGATATGGTAGGTGACACGGCACAACTAGGCAATGCCAGGGTAGATATACCAATTGCTATCCAGGCTGGTGGAAACGCGTAGCCGCAGTTACCGCCCACCTCGGACTAACTCCCCAAAATCAAAATATAGAAGTGGCCACTGAATCAAATCCAAGTCAAAGTATAATATCGAAGAGGAGCGTCCGATCAGAGGAATGACCTCATTGGCCTGAGAATCGCTCCTGTTTTAGCCATCTTATGCCAACTCACGGGAGCTGGGTCCACGTATTTACCTTACAGGAAACGTCGCCACCACCTACTTCATTCTGGAATCTCCACCGCGTACACGGTTAGTCAAAGTGGTTTTCGGTATCGACAGAGAGTATGTCCATATCCGATCCCGGTCTCTTTGCCAACCAATCGTTATTATAACACCGCGGTTATTTAAAAACAGTTTATACTTTAAAACCAGAATATAATCCCTTTCAAAACCATAATATTACGATATCATTTCTTCTTTAAAAACACAAACAATTTATTTTCATATTATTTTATAAAAGCCCAAATCAATGATATCGTTTCCCAAATAAAATTTTCCTTTCCAAAAATTATGTCACTTTTTATTATTTAATATCCCATGTAACCAATATTTTGTTTGTAACTTTCAACATAATTCTTCGAAATTCCATAGTATTTTAAAACCATTATTTTCAAAACTAAATGGTTTGGATATTCAACGGTATGCGAATTAAAAAGGTTTAACTTTACTGTTGTTTTATAAAGAATAAATTACATGGCTTTCCAAATATTTCTTGTTTTAAAGTTAAACCAAAATCCAAAATATTACTTCAAGTCCCAAAACCATTTCAATTTTATATATATTTATATCCATTTTTGAGCATTAATATTTCAACTAAAGTTGGATTTTTATCCTTTCAAAATCAATATTCTATTAATTAATCTTGACCATTCACCTAAAATCCATAATTAATAAGACTTCAATTTCTAGTAAAATATATATATATATATATATATATATATATAGAATTTTTCCACTTCAAATTATACTAGAATATCCATTTCTATTTATTTTGGAAAAATCCAATTACAAATATCATATCTTAAAATTTCCAACTTTACATTTAAACATAGGATATAAATTTACCAAACTCCATTTTCTAAATTTCTTCCATTTTCAATAAAGAAATTTATATTCCTTTTAATTTCAAAATTTCAACTTCATAGGTATATAAATATGGAATAAAATATTTATACAATATAAATTTAAGATTTATAGACCGTATTCAAGCCAAACCATAGAAATCACATTAAAATAGTTATATATAGACCGCGGTGCCTGTATATAATTTTCTATCCTATGGTCAAGTGATACGGATATTTATCATTTCAATCCGCAATTTAAAAAATAAAACTTTGCGGTTTTATCATTTCAAACCACAATCCCGAATGAAATGTAAAATGTATGCTAACTTGCAGTTTAATGATATCAAATAAAACATCCATTCAACAACACATCCATCATCCAGTCACAAACATCAAGCAATATCAACCAATAACAAAATATGTTTGGGAATATACAACAGGTAATAATTGGCAGTTTAATTCAAATTATATTTATCAACTATAAATCTAACAGTTTATTTTTAGTGATAATTGACATAACTGTTAACTAGCAGTTCTTATGCAAACAATAATTTCTAACAGCCAATTAATACGCAATCAATCAATTTAATTAACAACTAAATTCAAAAAATGCAATTCAACAGATATGGGTGAAATAACATGCCAAAAGCTCATAAATAAATTTCTATTCATTTCTAAAATTTATTTAACAAACATAAAAGCTTCTAGTAATTGTGAGTGAGTTAAAACACTCACCTTTTGAATTTAAATCGAATTTAAATTCGATTTAAACCCAAAAATTCGCCCGTCTCAGAATTCGTCCAAACCAGCGTCGTCAAGTCCGGAATTAAATTACGATCCTAATAAAAGAAATTTCGTGTGAATCCGAATTCGTATGAGAAAGTTATGACGAAAAATGGTGATTGTATTCAAAATTGAAAATAAACAAAATGACACACATTAAAATATAAACTTGCCACGTCATTCTGAAAGATGCGCAACATCAGCTCACGCGCACGAATCATTTTCCCAGGCCACCACATATACTTGCAACCCTAAACGAATAAATCTCTCAATCCAACCACTGATTCGATGCAAAAACCACATAGATGCACTCCCCTACGTTCCCTCGTCAAAACCCAGAAATCGTTTCTCCATCCGACGAAGTTTTGTGCGACGATGATGAACGGTTTTGGGGCTGTTTGAATTTATTCTGGATGAACGACAACTCCAATTGAAAAACGAATTACACCATGAGATTACACATATCGAATACTTCAACATATATTTTTTCTGGAATTTTCTGAAATTTTTGAGTTTTGACTTTTGATTTTGAACTGTGGATAGATCTGAAATTGGATCTGAGATGTATACATTTGGGGAAGAGAAAAGAGTGAAGAAAATGAACGTACAGCAAATAGACAAAAGGGTGAAGCTAGGGTTTATGATCGCATATATATAGACAAATAGAAGAAGGCTAGGTGGGTACGGATAACGAACGCGCTAGACGGATGAACGTACGCAACAAACTATGGCCCAAAAAAACCCGCTATACCTCCGGAACCGAATTTTTTAAATCTATATATACAGATAGGTATTTTAAAATATTCTGAACGCGATGGAAAAAGTTTTACGTCCAAATTCGATCGTATGAAGAAGTTATGCTGAAAACAATAATTTCAAATTCAATTTATTTCAATGCATAAATTTGAAGGCGTTTCGAGTCCGTACGATCAAACGACAAGTCCGATCGCTACGAAACTTGAAACATTATTATAATTCACCTATACGGATCCGATGAAACTGGTTTCGTCGAAATCCGAGTCCGTGACAAAAATGGCTATTTTTAATATTTATTAAATCAATTAAATAAATCATAAAAATCCAATTTTATTTTTCAACCTCTAATATTGGCCAAATTTCATTACTTATAAAAATTCAATCAGTTCCACATGATTTACCAAACTTGGATGTGAATTAAAATCTATCAGTATATAAATTTGCAGTGTTAATATCTGCACTTTCTTATTAATTGGGAATTATAAATTATATTCTAAAACTCAATTATTAAAGCTTATATTCTTATATTCTCAACAAAAATCCAATTAGGTAAGTAGATTTGATTTCCATTCCAACTCATGATTGCAAATAAACTTTTACCATATATTAAATTTCAAATTATTAATAAACTTTATTCCCATTTATCCGCCTTAATTTATTTAAGGCAACCTTACATTAATATCTATTGCTATGGTTTCAAATTATTATTCCCTCCTTTTCTTAACTATTATCAATTCCAATCTTAATGAATTCAATATTATAAGTTTGATAAATCTATTAAATTCACTCAATTGTTTACAAATTCCATTTTAAATTCAATAACGTAATAATTAACGTTAGAATCCGTTTTATTATGCATAAATTCCAAATTTTACTGTCCCAAATTATCTTCTTTTCATTCATATCAATTGTCAATTTCACAAGAAAAATTAACATTTGGTTCATACCTTTTTACAAATAACTCCAATTTCTTCCAAATAATAATTACATAAACTATTTAATATTAAATCCATTAAATTGCAATAAATTCAATTGATTGCAAACAAATTTGGATTTTTTATTTGGTTATACACAAAATTTCCGTTATCACTTACCTAACAAAATTATTATCACTTATGATCTCATTGCATTCACATTTTCACATTTCCACTTACTGATTTCTTTACTTTATTCTACATAATTTATTACAAATGGGATTTTCTTTGGTTTTCATCTTATCTATATTTAACGTTTCTCAATCACCAATTATTTCACTTTAACTGCGGTAAATTGGCGGATAAATTGAATAAATTTCCAAAATTTAAAATAACAAGAAACAAGAATAGGTAACATACAATAGTCGTTAAATCTAAATTCTAGTCACCTAAATAGGCTTTTATTACTTGCAAATAAATATTACTATTTATTTTCATAGTACCAATCTCAATAATCATCCCATTTAATTTGCTTAGGCCATTTATAGTCCACTATACATATCTACATAAATGGGCAATTTATTCAATTTATTAAGTATCAAATTCTATTAAGCCCTGTTTATATTTACATGCATTCTTCTATTACTTTACAAAATGGAATAACTTTTAAACTCATACACTTAATAAAAAAACCGTTATAAATCCAATAAATTCCAAATCGTAGTTTGTACATATTTTACACAACTATTATGATTTCTCACAAACGTTGAATTTATTAAATGACCATTTATTAAAATTTAATTCCCTTAATTGAATCAATTGCTTATTATTATATATATTCATTTCATTCTACCATTC
Organism: Allium cepa; assembly: GCA_030765085.1. Lineage (NCBI taxonomy): Eukaryota > Viridiplantae > Streptophyta > Magnoliopsida > Asparagales > Amaryllidaceae > Allium > Allium cepa. The sequence goes on along the minus strand of CM060929.1, from coordinate 401,852,951 downwards.
CTTCCCATTATAAATTCATTAACGTATTTACACATCTCTATCTTTCAAATATTAATAACCAAACTTGATTACAAACACTGTCCTTATCAATCTTCATAAATTTGTTCAGATCTATACTCCTTTATATAATTAGAGTTTATGTCTCTATTAGATTTCTTTTTCACTACAGGCATAAATTATTTCTATCTACACTAATTACATCTTTGTATTAATGAACACCATTTAAGTTAATATTTATACTAACATTCACAAATTCAACATTTATTTGTTTCTTCAAAATTACTTTAAATCAAGTTGTGAAAATTTACTTTATCCACATCTATTATCATAAAATTTTATAGTTACACTAAATTGCAACCACTATACCAAATTTCTACATTTATTCTTAACCAAATTAGAAATTATATTAATTCATTTTATTAAATATCATAAATTTAACGGGTCGTTACAATCTCCCCCACTCAAAGCTTTTCGTCCCCGAAAAGGAAAAAGAAGGGAGGAGGAAGATTTACAGTGCATCTTATTTCAAATATTAACTTATAAACAATATTTTACTGGATTAATTTCCTTTAATGAAATATACTTGTTTTATAATCATTATATCCTTTAATACTTGAATTATTAAAGTTGGGAAAATACTTTCACAAAATTCTAAGTCCAAAATTTCCTGAAAATTTTGGCAAAGTCTCCTTTGTACGGAGGGACTCTGGAGAAAATATAATATCCAAATATACAAATATATTACACATATTATCCAAATAAAATATCCCAACACGGGAAAATATATAAAATAGCGCTTTATACGTAATCCGGAAACGTGCCTATTTGTCGGGCAATACGCTTATTATTACGGAACCAAAAGCAGTAGCAGTTGCTTCCATAACCTGTATTTTCTTATAAGCCTAAAAGGTTAAATATTTATTTTAAAATGAACTATTCTAGTGGATTCAATCATTCATATCCAATCAAATGCAACAACCATACATTTTAACAAACAGCACACACCGCAAACAAAATCATTCAATCAAACAAACAATTAGTTGTTAGGTTCAAATTCCAAAATTGTACGAAATGTAAAATAACTATCAAGTGCATCCTTTACTCAACAGTCTTAGATGGAACAAAGATAGATTATTTCTCCATCCAACAACTTCAAAATTCCTTACCCAACAACCATACATCAACCAAACAATTCAAATCAACACCAAAATAGCTTATTATACATTTATTTCATACTTCAGTGGTTTGATTTTCTTCCCTTCATTTATGAGGGATTTCTTTGTTCTTACAAGTTTTATTTTCCAATTATCCCAAAATTCATTATATTTGTATTTCCTTTTATTACTTAAGTTTCCTTTTATTACCTAAGTTTATAAAATAAATTCTCATTAATAACAACAAATATTTTGAATATCTTCATTTCCTTACTCTTCACTTGTAAGATTTCCCTTAAATTCTTAATCTGCTAACATTTATTCTTATAAGTGGAAGTTTTTATTTATCCATTAACTATGGATTACAGTCATTTCAATTCTTCCTACTTTCCATTATATTGGAATAGGGGAAATTAAAACATACTTAAGTAAATAATCTTACAACATGTCACCTATTAATAATACTTAACTTTATTTTCAATAGAATTTTAATTATCACTTAAGTTTATACCATTTAATTCTTATTTATAACGGTAATTTATTGAATACTTCATTTTCCTACATTCCTACTTGTAAAATATTCAATTCTAGTTTCACATTTAACATTTCAACTTTTATGTTTGGGTAAGTTATTTATGTTAAGGAAATTGCAATTGAACTTATACAAGTTAAATCTCCATTCTTTAATTAAATTTAATGTTTATCCATATTACTCTTTGTCTCATGTGTATTCAAATTCCTCTTTATAGCTTTGCAATTATTCTCATATTTCAATTAGAGGTTTCAATTCATTTATTACTTAACTTTTATTTCACTAACAAATTTTAAACAATTAATTAACGGAAAAATTTAGAATTAAGTACCAGGTTAAATTTCAATTTATTTTCAAATAATAGATAAATAAATTCTTACAACTCAATATCTCTAATTATAGTTAGAGCAATAAAAGAAAAAAAAATTTAGAAAATTTCAAAATAAATCTGTAGTAGAATTCACTACAGTAGCCTTTCCCCTTCGAAACCCGAAAATGAAAGTCGATGATGCGGCCGCCATCACCGAAATTATTTTCCAGCGACAGAGAGGAAAGTACAAAATTTATTCTCTCCAAAATCTTCTTTAAAACAATTCTTCCAAATTATACTAAATATTTATATAAGAAAATACTTATAAACCAAATCATTATATTTCATAAATCCTTTGAAAGCAGATTTTCAAAATCCCGGACTTAAGTTCTAAAATCTCCCATTTGATTTATTATAATTTCAACTTAGCTTCAATTTATTACAAATATTCTTATTGCCTAACACCCAATCTATAGCAACCAAATATATATATATATATCTTTATAAAATATTTTTATATATAGAAAATATAATAGGCAAAATTATTTCATTCACCTATATTAAAACAAATATTATGTCGGTATGTCCTATTAAGTGTTTAGAAATCCCTATTGATGACATAGCGTCCCATGCATCAACCAGAATTTATAAATACAAAGCGGAACAGATTAACACAATATTAAAATCTTTTTATTAATACTAACAAGTACGCTCTCTCTTATATATACACTCAGCGACTCCCATAGGGTATTATTACCCTATTAACAAAGAGTCAAACCCCACAAAGCCAAGGTTTATCGCTAAACCAAAGCTCTGATACCAACTGTAACATCCCGCCTTTTCGCACACTTTAAAACGACACACGTGCCAATTCAAAGCATACGCAAGGACGGAGTGTTATGGGGTAGATCAGAAAAACAGAGAAGGAATAAAACAAAATAGAATCTCACAGCGGAAGGATAAAATATAATAATAAATATACAGTTCAAATAGTTTACAAAACAGTTATTTCACTTATACAATGAACATCAGAGTTACACATACCAATACAACAATGCAGCAGAATATAAAGAGTGTGTGGTGCAATACTATATATAAAATAATGCTGAATCTTCGTCTTCGTCCTCCAAGCTAAATCTGCTATCCTGAAATGCTCGGACTGACCCAAGCGAATTTGAAAAGGCAAAAACACTCGAGTCAGACTAGAAAATCTTATGTGAGTTAAATAAACAGAAATAAATATGAGTACAGTAACTCAAGAGATGCTCGGGACTTACATCTCCTAAGGATCCGTTAAACTATTTACTATGTAGTATATTGCGCTATTATAATAGTGTCTATTTATAAAATAAACTTACTTTTAAATAGCGTTAAGGCTTTACATTTTCCACCTTAACACGTAAAATGCCAATAGTCTATACAGTACCGTAATACCTCCTGATCGGGAAGCTACCAGAGGATACTCCACAGGTACGACACAAATTGAAACTCGTAGTAAAGGCTCGATATGGTAGGTGACACGGCACAACTAGGCAATGCCAGGGTAGATATACCAATTGCTATCCAGGCTGGTGGAAACGCGTAGCCGCAGTTACCGCCCACCTCGGACTAACTCCCCAAAATCAAAATATAGAAGTGGCCACTGAATCAAATCCAAGTCAAAGTATAATATCGAAGAGGAGCGTCCGATCAGAGGAATGACCTCATTGGCCTGAGAATCGCTCCTGTTTTAGCCACCTTATGCCAACTCACGGGAGCTGGGTCCACGTATTTACCTTACAGGAAACGTCGCCACCACCTACTTCATTCTGAAATCTCCACCGCGTACACGGTTAGTCAAAGTGGTTTTCGGTATCGACAGAGAGTATGTCCATATCCGATCCCGGTCTCTTTGCCAACCAATCGTTATTATAACACCGCGGTTATTTAAAAACAGTTTATACTTTAAAACCAGAATATAATCCCTTTCAAAACCATAATATTACGATATCATTTCTTCTTTAAAAACACAAATAATTTATTTTCATATTATTTTATAAAAGCCCAAATCAATCATATCGTTTCCCAAATAAAATTTTCCTTTCCAAAAATTATGTCACTTTTTATTATTTAATATCCCATGTAACCAATATTTTGTTTGTAACTTTCAACATAATTCTTCGAAAATCCATAGTATTTTAAAACCATTATTTTCAAAACTAAATGGTTTGGATATTCAACGGTATGCGAATTAAAAAGGTTTAACTTTACTGTTGTTTTATAAAGAATAAATTACATGGCTTTCCAAATATTTCTTGTTTTAAAGTTAAACCAAAATCCAAAATATTACTTCAAGTCCCAAAACCATTTCAATTTTATATATATTTATATCCATTTTTGAGCATTAATATTTCAACTAAAGTTGGATTTTTATCCTTTCAAAATCAATATTCTACTAATTAATCTTGACCATTCACCTAAAATCCATAATTAATAAGACTTCAATTTCTAGTAAAATATATATATATATATATATATATATATAGAATTTTTCCACTTCAAATTATACTAGAATATCCATTTCTATTTATTTTGGAAAAATCCAATTACAAATATCATATCTTAAAATTTCCAACTTTACATTTAAACATAGGATATAAATTTACCAAACTCCATTTTCTAAATTTCTTCCATTTTCAATAAAGAAATTTATATTCCTTTTAATTTCAAAATTTCAACTTCATAGGTATATAAATATGGAATAAAATATTTATACAATATAAATTTAAGATTTATAGACCGTATTCAATCCAAACCATAGAAATCACATTAAAATAGTTATATATAGACCGTGGTGCCTGTATATAATTTTCTATCCTATGGTCAAGTGATACGGATATTTATCATTTCAATCCGCAATTTAAAAAATAAAACTTTGCGGTTTTATCATTTCAAACCACAATCCCGAATGAAATGTAAAATGTATGCTAACTTGCAGTTTAATGATATCAAATAAAACATCCATTCAACAACACATCCATCATCCAGTCACAAACATCAAGCAATATCAACCAATAACAAAATATGTTTGGGAATATACAACAGGTAATAATTGGCAGTTTAATTCAAATTATATTTATCAACTATAAATCTAACAGTTTATTTTCAGTGATAATTGACATAACTGTTAACTAGCAGTTCTTATGCAAACAATAATTTCTAACAGCCAATTAATACGCAATCAATCAATTTAATTAACAGCTAAATTCAAAAAATGCAATTCAACAGATATGGGTGAAATAACATGCCAAAAGCTCATAAATAAATTTCTATTCATTTCTAAAATTTATTTAACAAATATAAAAGCTTCTAGTAATTGTGAGTGAGTTAAAACACTCACCTTTTGAATTTAAATCGAATTTAAATTCGATTTAAACCCAAAAATTCGCCCGTCTCAGAATTCGTCCAAACCAGCGTCGTCAAGTCCGGAATTAAATTACGATCCTAACAAAAGAAATTTCGTGTGAATTCGAATTCGTATGAGAAAGTTATGACGAAAAATGGTGATTGTATTCAAAATTAAAAATAAACAAAATGACACACATTAAAATATAAACTTGCCACGTCATTCTGAAAGATGCGCAACATCAGCTCACGCGCACGAATCATTTTCCCAGGCCACCACATATACTTGCAACCCTAAACGAATAAATCTCCCAATCCAACCACGGATTCGATGCAAAAACCACATAGATGCACTCCCCTACGTTCCCTCGTCAAAACCCAGAAATCGTTTCTCCATCCGACGAAGTTTTGTGCGACGATGATGAACGGTTTTGGGGCTGTTTGAATTTATTCTGGATGAACGACAGCTCCAATTGAAAAACGAATTATACCATGAGATTACGCATATCGAATACTTCAACATATATTTTTTCTGGAATTTTCTGAAATTTTTGAGTTTTGACTTTTGATTTTGAACTGTGGATAGATCTGAAATTGGATCTGAGATGTATACATTTGGGGAAGAGAAAAGAGTGAAGAAAATGAACATACAACAAATAGACAAAAGGGTGAAGCTAGGGTTTATGATCGCATATATATAGACAAATAGAAGAAGGCTAGGTGGGTACGGATAACGAACGCGCTAGGCGGGTGAACGTACGCAACAAACTATGGCCCAAAAAAACCCGCTATACCTGCGGAACCGAATTTTTTAAATCTATATATCCAGATAGGTATTTTAAAATATTCTGAACGCGATGGAAAAAGTTTCACGTTCAAATTCGATCGTATGAAGAAGTTATGCTGAAAACAATAATTTCAAATTCAATTTATTTCAATGCATAAATTTGAAGGCGTTTCGAGTCCGTACGATCAAACGACAAGTCCGATCGCTACGAAACTTGAAACATTATTATAATTCACCGATACGGATCCGATGAAACTGGTTTCGTCGAAATCCGAGTCCGTGACAAAAATGGCTATTTTTAATATTTATTAAATCAATTAAATAAATCATAAAAATCCAATTTTATTTTTCAACCTCTAATATTGGCCAAATTTCATTACTTATAAAAATTCAATCAGTTCCACATGATTTACCAAACTTGGATGTGAATTAAAATCTATCAGTATATAAATTTGCAGTGTTAATATCTGCACTTTCTTATTAATTGGGAATTATAAATTATATTCTAAAACTCAATTATTAAAGCTTATATTCTTATATTCTCAACAAAAATCCAATTAGGTAAATAGATTTGATTTCCATTCCAACTCATGATTGCAAATAAACTTTTACCATATATTAAATTTCAAATTATTAATAAACTTTATTCCCATTTATCCGCCTTAATTTATTTAAGGCAACCTTACATTAATATCTATTGCTATGGTTTCAAATTATTATTCCCTCCTTTTCTTAACTATTATCAATTCCAATCTTAATGAATTCAATATTATAAGTTTGATAAATCTATTAAATTCACTCAATTGTTTACAAATTCCATTTTAAATTCAATAACGTAATAATTAACGTTAGAATCCGTTTTATTATGCATAAATTCCAAATTTTACTGTCCCAAATTATCTTCTTTTCATTCATATCAATTGTCAATTTCATAAGAAAAATTAACATTTGGTTCATACCTTTTTACAAATAACTCCAATTTCTTCCAAATAATAATTACATAAACTATTTAATATTAAATCCATTAAATTGCAATAAATTCAATTGATTGCAAACAAATTTGGATTTTTTATTTGGTTATACACAAAATTTCCGTTATCACTTACCTAACAAAGTTATTATCACTTATGATCTCATTGCATTCACATTTTCACATTTCCACTTACTGATTTCTTTACTTTATTCTACATAATTTATTACAAATGGGATTTTCTTTGGTTTTCATCTTATCTGTATTTAACGTTTCTCAATCACCAATTATTTCACTTTAACTGCGGTAAATTGGCGGATAAATTGAATAAATTTCCAAAATTTAAAATAACAAGAAACAAGAATAGGTAACATACAATAGTCGTTAAATCTAAATTCTAGTCACCTAAATAGGCTTTTATTACTTGCAAATAAATATTACTATTTATTTTCATAGTACCAATCTCAATAATCATCCCATTTAATTTGCTTAGGCCATTTATAGTCCACTATACATATCTACATAAATGGGCAATTTATTCAATTTATTAAGTATCAAATTCTATTAAGCCCTGTTTATATTTACATGCATTCTTCTATTACTTTACAAAATGGAATAACTTTTAAACTCATACACTTAATAACAAAACCGTTATAAATCCAATAAATTCCAAATCGTAGTTTGTACATATTTTACACAACTATTATGATTTCTCACAAACGTTGAATTTATTAAATGACCATTTATTAAAATTTAATTCCCTTAATTGAATCAATTGCTTATTATTATATATATTCATTTAATTCTACCATTCCTTCCCATTATAAATTCATTAACGTATTTACACATCTCTATCTTTCAAATATTAATAACCAAACTTGATTACAAACACTGTCCTTATCAATCTTCATAAATTTGTTCAGATCTATACTCCTTTATATAATTAGAGTTTATGTCTCTATTAGATTTCTTTTTCACTACAGGCATAAATTATTTCTATCTATACTAATTACATCTTTGTATTAATGAACACCATTTAAGTTAATATTTATACTAACATTCACAAATTCAACATTTATTTGTTTCTTCAAAATTACTTTATCCACATCTATTATCATAAAATTTTATAGTTACACTAAATTGCAACCACTATACCAAATTTCTACATTTATTCTTAACCAAATTAGAAATATATTAATTCATTTTATTAAATATCATAAATTTAACGGGTCGTTACAATATGCAATCTAGTGGTTTTGATATCTGGAATTTTATACAAAGAGAGTACACAACTCCTACTGGAGAATACTCAACTTGGAGTAACACACAAAAAATAGATGCTACATCAAATGTAAAAGCTATGAATATTTTATTTTGTGCATTAGATAGAAATGAATTCAATAGAGTTAGCATGTGCACTTCTGGTTATGAAATATGGAGAACACTTAAGGTAACACATGAAGGAACGAACAAAGTTAAATTAAGCAAAATTTCTATGTTGAAAAATCAATTTGAAAATTTCAAAATGAGGCCAAATGAATATATAAATGCTACGTACTCTAGATTCCAGGAGATTTATCATGCTCTACTATCATTAGAACAAACATTTACTGATTTTGATGTTTTCACAAAAATCTTAAATTCTTTAGCTGACGAATGGGAAAGAAATGTCCTAGCCATTGAAGAAGCAAGTGATTTGTCAACATTAAAACCAGAAGAATTAATAGGTAATTTAATGTCCTACGAAGTAAATTTACATGCAAAAAGAAATGTAGCACAAGAAAAGAAGAATGTGGCATTTCAAGCAGAAAAAGATGATTCGGACTCAGAGAATGAAGATATGGCAATGATTGCTAAAAATTTCAAAAAGTTTCTGAAATTCAAAAGAAATAAATTCAGGGGAAACAAAAATAATTCAAACAACAATACCTACAGTAGCAAACCATCATCTTCAGCAATGGAATGTTATGAACGTCACAAGAAAGGTCACATGAAGAAGGATTGTATAGAACGTAAAAAGAGCAATTTTAAGAAGGACAGAACCAAACGAAGAGATTTTTCAATCACTTGGGACGACACAGACTCATCATCCTCATCAGAAAGTGAAAGTGACAATGAAAATGAACAAGCAAATGTATGCTTCATGGCTTTATCGGACGATGTAAGTGATCTTAGTTTTGAAGATTTAATTGAAATTAATTCTGAATTAGTAGACTTAGCAAAGCAACTTAAAAAGAAAAATAAAGATTTACAAAAAAAATTAGATAGGACAATCTTAAAAGTAGATATGCTGAGAGATGAGAAGAAAATATTAGAAGAAGAACTTGAAATTTCTCAACAATCAAATTCTAACTTATCTTCTCAAATTTCTTCAATATCTGAAGAACTAGAAATTCAAAAAAAATAAAAATGATGTTTTATTTTTTGAAAATAATAATTTACATTCTAAAACTAAAGATTTAGATTTAGAAAATTTTAGTCTAAAAATAAAATTTGATGACATCTCTAAAAATGTGTCAAATTTCAATAAAGGAAGAGAGAATCTTTCTAAAATACTAGAAAATTCTCAATCCACTAACAATAAATCTGGACTAGGATTTAAGAAAAAAAATAATTTTGCTAAAAGTAGAATTAATAATAATAGTAAAAAGGATATTAAGAAAACAGTTTGTTCAAACACTAAAGCCATTAAGATATGGATTCCAAAATCAAATAATATTTTGATAAGAAATAAACATATTAAAATGTTCATGGAAACTGTTCATAATAACAAAAACTATGTTTATAGAGGGAATTCTGAACCCGTATGGGTTTGGCTTCCTAAGATCTAACTCTTAGGACCCTAAAAAGAAACGGGTGCCAACTTTTTATGAATTTTTGCAAGTACCACATAAAAGGAAAGGACAATGGATTTTGGATAGCGGTTGCTCAAAACATATGACTGAAAACAAAGAAATGTTGTCAAATATTATCTACTCAAATGGAGGATCAGTCACTTTTGGAGATAACTCTAAAGGTTATATCTCGGTAAATGCGATGTCAGCAGCAACGGTACCACTAATTTACCTCTCATTACTGATGTTTTATTAGTCAAAAATTTAAAAGATAATTTATTGAGTATTAGTCAGTTATGTGATAAAGGTTTTAATATAACTTTTTCAGAAAATAAATGCAATATTTTCGATAAAAATCATAACACTATTTTTGAAGGAATAAGAGATAAAAACATTTATATTTTAAATATGAACGTTAAAAATGATTCAAATTTGTGTTTAATAGCTAAGGAAAACGATTCCTGTCTTTGGCACAAAAGATTTTGTCACAACAATTTTAAAACCATCAACAAATTAGCAAAAAATAAATTAGTCAAAGGTTTACCTGACATGAAATTCAAAACGAATATATTTTGTGATGCATGTAAATTAGGAAAATTAACAAAATATTCTTTTAAATCAAAAAAAGTAATTTCTACAGAACAACCACTTGAACTTTTGCACATGGATCTTTTTGGTCCAACTCAAGTTCATTCTATTAATCATAATAGATATGTGTTTGTTATTGTAGATGATTTTTCTAAATACACTTGGATTTTCTTTTTAAAAAATAAAAGTGATACTTATAATTTTAAAGTGTTTGTTAAAAGAATTCAAAATATTAAAAGTTTGAAAATTAAAAATATCAGAAGTGATCATGGAGGAGAATTTGAAAATGAAGTTTTTGAACAATTTTGTAACAAGAAAGGTATTAAGCATAATTTTTCATTTCCTAAAACACCACAACAAAATGGCGTTGTAGAAAGAAAAAATAGAACGGTACAAGAATGTGCAAGAACTTTATTAAATGGAACCACTTTATCAAAACATTTTTGGGCAGAAGCTGTAGCTACTGCTTGTTATGTATTGAATCATGTTTCCATTCGACCGTTAACTAAGAATACTCCATATGAACTTCTAAATGGAAGAAAACCAAATATTTCATATCTTAAAGTTTTTGGTTCTAAATGTTTTATTTTGAATACTAAAGATCAGCTAAGCAAATTCGATCCAAAATCTGATGAAGGAATATTCATAGGATATTCAGAACGAAGTAAAGCTTATCGAATTTTTAATAAAAGAACTCAGATTATTGAAGAAAGTTTACATGTTTCATTTGACGAAAATTTTAAAAATATAAATCCAAATATTACTATCGATTCTGATGATGAATCTATTCAGAATAAAACCAGTACTAGTAGCGAAAATTTTGATAATATTAATGAAATTACTGAAAATACAAACATTACTACTAATATAACAAAATCTCCACCTAAAATTTTAAGGATCATCCTATACAAAATATAATTGGAGAAGTAAATACGAACGTTAAAACCAGAAATCAATTAAATCAAGTTGGTCATGTAGCTTTTCTTTCTAACAAAGAACCTAAGAATATAAAAGAAGCCTCAACTGATGACTACTGGATTCTTGCCATGCAAGAGGAACTAAATCAATTCGAACGAAGCGAAGTTTGGGAACATGTTCCTAGACCAAGTAATCAATTAGTCATTGGTACTAAATGGGTTTTCAAAAATAAAGCAGATGAATTAGGAAATATAACTAGGAATAAAGCCAGATTAGTTGCACAAGGATATAATCAAGAAGAGGGAATTGACTACGAAGAAACGTTTGCTCCAGTATCCCGACTTGAAGCAATACGAATTTTATTGGCGTTTGCATGTTTTCATAATTTTAAACTTTATCAAATGGATGTTAAAAGTGCATTTTTAAATGGTTACATAAAGGAAAATGTTTTTGTTGAACAACCACCTCTTTTTAATCATGAAAAATTTCCGGATCATGTTTATAAACTCAAAAAAGCTTTATATGGTCTAAAGCAAGCACCTCGTGCTTGGTATGATCGTCTTAAAAGCTATTTATTAGAATCTGGTTTTGAAATTGGCAAAGTAGATCAAACTCTTTTCATTAAGAAAACTAATAAAGATATTTTGATAATTCAAATTTATGTTGATGATATTATCTTTGGATCGACAAATGATAAGTTATGTCAGGAATTTTCAACTATAACGACTAATGAATTTGAAATGTCTCATATGGGAGAATTGTCATATTTCTTAGATTACAAATTAAAAAAATTGAAAATGGAATTTTTATTAATCAAGAAAAATATTGTTATAATTTAATTAAAAGATTTGGTCTAGAAAACACTTCTGCCAAACTAACTCCTATGAGCACAACGATTCATCTCGATGGAGACGAGGAGGGCAAAAGTGTTGATCAAAAACTATATCATAATATGATTGGTTCATTATTATATTTAACAGCTAATCGACCTGATATAATGATGAGTGTTTGTTTATGTGCTAGATTTCAAGCAGATCCCAAAGAATCACATATGCGAGCAGTTAAACGTGTTATTCGTTATCTAACCAAAACCAAAGATTTCGGACTATTTTATCCAAAAGAATGTCCTTTCGAATTAGTCTCCTATAGCGATGCTGATTTTGGAGGAAGTTGGATGGATAGAAAAAGTACTAGCGGAACATGTCACTTCATTGGACGTTCCTTAGTCTCTTGGTTCAGTAAAAAAATAAAACTGCGTTTCTTTATCGACATGTGAAGCAGAATATATGTCTGCTGCTTTGGCATGTGCACAAGTCATTTACATGCAATAAACACTTCAGGATTTTAATTGTCATCTTGAAAAGCCTGTAATTTATTGTGATAATACTAGTGCAATAAATATTTCTAAAAATCCTGTCAATCACTCACGAACAAAACATATAGATATTCGTCATCATTTTCTTCGTGATTGTTTGGAAAAAGGATTGGTAAATTTAGAGTTTATTAATACTGAAAATCAGATTGCTGACATTTTTACTAAACCATTAAATGAAAATAGTTTTATAAAACTTAGACGAGATTTAGGAATAATGTCTCTAAAAGAGTTATAACTAAAAATATGCAAAATGTTTAAAACAAAATTTTTCTGACCAAAGAATGATTTGAACCCATGACCTCTTGCTTGCTTATTATATGATGTATTATAGCCACTTGAGCTATAGTTGTTTCTTGTCTCAATCACCTTTTAAGTTTAAACTATATTTTCATACCACTATTTTTACAAATTATTTTTCTATTAATTACCTGTGATTAGAATTAAATACTAACTCTCAACCACCTGTTTTAAGTAAACAAATTCGTATATAAACAATGTTCAGGTTTCAAACAACTACTAAGAAAAGTTTATATTCAGAATTATTTGAAAATGTCATCCAACAATGATTCTTACAATTCTGAAAACTCTCATTTATCGTACACATCTCCGGACGATGATTCCGATCGTATTCCTGAAAACGGACCCTATCCTATTTTTCCCTTACCTAACCGTGTCCTTAAATTCTCTCCTTCCCCGGATAAAGACCCACGACATGGCTGGAAACCATGAGAGAACACTCATATCGGTTATACACCGGAAAAGAAGAAAGGCAAGAAAGTTATGGTCTTATCTCCTTCAACTAAACAGAAAATAGATGAGATACACCACTATCAACATCAACAAATGGAACTACGAAAGGAGTTATATTATGAACAAAAAGTTACGGCAAGACGTTTGAGCTTTCTAGAACGGATGGCCATAAAAATCTGTTCGTCGAAAAAGGAAGACATTGTGAAACCAACAACTAGACCCTCAACCTCCTCAAATCTTGCTCAATCACCTGTAGCTCCTATATGGTCACCTATAGAGAATGTTCCATCTCCAAATTCTTGGGAACGTCGATATTAACAACTGGTGGCTGAGCACTTTTTAATACACACACACATACACACACACACACACACACACACACATATATATATATATATATGTTGTTGATTTTCTATAAGTTGTATTAATATCATTTAGAAATAATAAAATTTCTCGTGATACAACTCTTTAAATCAAAATAATCATAACTGGGCAGGACAAAGGGTCGGTCAACCGAAAATACTGAGTCGGTCAGCCGATTCCTTTCCCGAAAACTCCTTCTATTCATTTAGCAGAGTCGATCGGCCGACCAGACATTTTGGTCGACCGAACGACTTAAATCTGATGAGACCGGTTACAAATTTTAACCCACCTATTCACTTTTTCACTTACCTTTTCATTTTTTTTCACTTTCCCAATTTCAGTTTTCTTCCTCAAATTCCATTAAAATTTTATCAAATTTCAATGGCTCCTAAAAAGAAAACAAAACTACCGGTGCTTCTTCGTCAACTCCAGTGGATTCTCAAATAGCCTCATGGCTTGTGAACGATAAAGCACTCGAAAGATGGATTAAACTTCAAGATGCCAAGATCTTCGAGGAATCCTTCGTAAGTTACGCCGATTTCTCTTCTTAAGGTATTGAAAATGCCGCAATTGAAAGTGGGCTTGACACTTTTCTTGACCATAGAAAGAACAATTTGAAAATTAATCACATTATGGTCAAATTATTTCTTGCTAACCTAAACCTCGTTAATCCTCCTAGAAACACTGAAAATTATGTTTGGACATCGGCATGTGGTACACTAATTTTTCTTTCACTAGATAGAATAAATCATATTTTGGATGCTCGACCGGGTGGAATATCGTTACATGATGTGGATTGCAATATAATGAGACGCGATCAAATAAGCCATCTCTTTTTTGAAGATGATGTTATAGATCTCCGACAAACATCATCTCTTCGACCAAAAGCTAGACTTTTTCATCGTTTCATGATGAAATCCATTGTTCCACGAGGCGGATCCTATCACTTAGTGTATCCTGAAAATTTTAAAGCTTTATATGCTATATGTGGGAATATACGAGTCAGTTGGACACAATTACTTATGGATGAGTTTCTCTCATTTAATCAAGGCAAGATGCTTCATATTTATTAGAGAGATTATATAATGAGATTAATCAACAACTCAGTCTCACATGCTCCAGAATCCGAAACTACCAAAGTTCATCATTTTGATTCAAGGACCATTAAATTAATGAAGCTGCCGGATGCTCCACCAAGATTTATGAATTTTAATCAATGGTGTGCTACTTCTAGAGATCAACTACGCCGTAGCCATTCCACACCACATCCAACAACTCATTCTACGGGACGCTTAACTCGCCAGTCCACAATTCAAAGACCAACACCTGGACTTGGTATGCAGCTGCTATTGATCTTCTGGCTCAAAATCAATTAGGTTTAGATGCCTGTCTACGGAAAATAGACGGAAGGTTCAAGAAAATCAAAGGTTTCTTTGTTAATCTTTGGGATGCGTTATCATGCACTTCTGAAGCCAGTGCCTCTACTCTTGCCCCTGGAAAAAGACCAGCACCTAATTTTTCTTGGTCAACTTCGGAAAATACAAGTTCAGAAACATCAGGAACTCATAATTCTCATACTCAGCGTCATGGTAAAGAACAAGCTCCTCCTGAGGAAAATATTCGTCCAGAATTTTGGGATTCCGACGACGATGAGGAGTAATCTTGTTGGTTTATTTCTATTCTGTTTTTATTGTGAACAGTATTTCTATTTTTCTTCTATGTTAAGTACTGTATCATTAACATTTCATTTGTTTTCGGTATGTAACTTTAATTCTATGTTCCTAAAATGGTTTCGTATTTTTTTTCATTTTATGCATCATAAGTGTTCCTTTTTGTTGATGACAAAGGGGGAGAAATATATGGAAGCTAACAAGTTTTTGCAGAGAAGTCGCCATATATTCAGGGGTGAATTACAATACATACTACTTCGTCACATAAGTATTGTCATCAATCAAAAAGGGGGAGAATGTTGATTAATGGGTTTTTGATTCATGACACAAGCTTAAGAGATCATGAGACGAACTACAAAGAGAATAACAGTATATTGTGCACTACAAAGGAGACAAGACTACAATCCAGAGATTAGTATTAATATTTTATTATATTAAGTCTTAGAATATTGTTAAAATCATTCCTCAAGTAGTCACACACATACAAATAGTTTTATATTACTTTATACTTGAAAAATATGATCTGTGCACATAACATTAGGTTTGTCGACCGACCAGGGAATTCGGCTGACCGAACCTGTTGTCAGTGCACAGACATGCTCTGTTTTATGTACGATTTTAAACTCAGCTGACCGGCCAGAATTTTCAGTCAACCGACCTGGAAATAACGGCTATTTTTATGAAGAGTTGCAATCGTTCGTGAAGAGGAATCACCTTCAATCCAATAGATATGGTCACAACCTTTGATTGAAACTCTTCATGAAAGATTGTAACTATTCTACAACTATATAAACATGTTTAATTCATTCCTGCAATAACCAATTCTTGTTTATATTTCTAAAATCTATTCTCTATTTATTCCTGCAAATAAAAGCATTCATTCTCATTCAATATCTCTAGAATCTCTGAATTAATCTATATACCTCGATTCTACGAGATTATCTTCCTTATAAATCTTCACATACACTACATACTCTTGAGGATTTGGTTATAGGAAATTGTACTATCAAAAGACAATCCGTGTTATTCAGAACACACTTGTCAACAAAGTATTTGTATTAAGTTGAAGTCCTCTTCGGCTGTTGAGGTGGAAAAATTCCTGTTCGGCTGCTCAGGTGTGGTATACCTATTCCTCCGGGTTAAGTGAGGGATTTAGTCTAAATCAAGAGGATATTCTGGGACTGGACGTAGAACGGGAAGTTCGAACCAGTATAAAAATTCCTGGTGTGCTTACATTAATTTTTTAATTTTACTGCTATTATCAGTTTCCGCATTTATATATTATATTACACGATCCTTAGTACTGCACGTACACTTTCAGATTTTAGCTCAGTAGGCAAGTTAATGCATTAGGTGAAAATTCATGTACCTTATGCACTAGAAAACTACTACAACCCAAGTAAATATAGACTAATAAGTGGTATAAAAAAGATGAGTTATTTAAACATCAAAACAATGAAATGATCCGTGTGCATCACATTTTTAGTTTCGGTATTAAGTATTGAGATTTTCGGTTAAAGTTTCTGTTTTATCAGTTGCTCTGGAATAAAAAACAAAACAAAAATAGACCTGATGTTTGATAGTCCTAATAATAGAATGATAAGAAAACTATAACAAATAAATCATGGCTTTTTTCCTTCGCTTAGAGCAACATCCTGATATACGAATATGTAACACATAATGATATAAAGTTTATTTTTCTTCTCTTCTCCGAGCATTTAATGATATTTCAGTTCACAAACACATTGTTTGTGTGGTATGAATAGGATCAGATGGTGAATACTATTATATATCTCTATCTTTGAACAACAAATGATCCGTCGACATTAGTGTACATCAAAAAATTGCTGCAACAATAGTTTTGTTAATGTGCATATCTGATATGCATACTTTACACATTGATATGTTTGTATAGACTCCATGTCACCGTGCAGGAAAATGAAACATCAGAAATTGAGAACATACTGTTTGAATTCCATCTGAGCAACTATGAATGAACAATCCCAATACGTTCTTGAGCGTAGGAAGAATAACTAAAAAAGGAGGGTAATCCATGTCATCACCTATGCTTGGTCACGTAATATTTCTTTAGCAACAACAAACTGTACTTGCTTTGGAGATTATTTAAACAACCTCAAAGTGTCCTAGTTTCGACATCTTTGTGCACATCGTCCTAGAGTTGAATGTTGATGCTTGCTGCCGCCATTTGAATTTGGATTTTAATAGCATTGCCTTTCTATGCTTGTATTCATCTTCGTTATGATCTGAAGTGCTAAGAGAAGCCCTGTGCTTACTGCCATGAGCAATGATCCACTACCTGAAATCGAGAGATGCACTGTTGAGACCTGGATATCACGTTGTTGCGGTTGTCAACGAGTAGATGTAGTCGCCGTTTCTCCGAGTTAGTCATGCTGCTTGAAATGCTTACCTGTGTTAGTCCATGAGATGATGGTTTTGATGACAATAACCATAGAATAGGATTATAAAATATAAATACTAACATTATAATTTAGATATATATGTATATGCAGGATTTAACCATGCAGGTACCAAGAATGAAGACTGTACAGTATAGAGATTCAAGATATCAAGATTGAAGACTCATGAGTATCAAGAATATCAAGATTATAAAGAGTTCAAGATTTCAAGAATAAGTAATTTAATTAGGAATTTTGTTAAAACTCCTAGAAAAGCACTGCCATCTTAAAATCCAATTTATTCGTGGAATGAAATCCACTTCGAGCCTGTTAAAGGGATGGAACCCTAAGTAGGATGGAACCTACAAAAAATCTAGTGGAACATTGTTTTGTATCCGAAACTTTTATACAAAATGATTTTACAAAATTATATCTTGTTTTCAAAATGTTTTCAAAACCTTCCTTTAAGTTGTTTGATGGTTTGACTAAGCCTTAAAGGATGGGCGATCCCAAGCATCCTTTAAGTTATTGTGCATTAATATTATAGTTCACTTGAGTTGGTTTACATTGTATAAGCATGTATGTCCCAACTCGAGTGTTTGTGTTTTATTTTACGCTCTGGTCAGCCTGAGAAACATAGCTTTGGATTCACCTTCTGGAGCTAGAGTTTTTCTGGAGCTCATTTGTCTATCTATTCGTCTACTTCTTCTAGTTAGTTCCTATTCGGTATCTGTCTCTGTATTGTTGTTTATATATCCTAACTTCTATTGTATCTATTTTACTATGAGATTTTACATATGTTTTAAGAGAATGTACATAGTAGCTTCATGAACTATTATGGTATTTTATTTCCGCTGCGAGTATTCTTATATTTTCTGTGTTTGTGATTCTGTGAATGATTTTATTTGCTCCAAATTTTATTACAATCTGTTATTTTGAATTATTCAAGTCTGACATGTGTGGATTATTGTCGATTTGAATGGTCCAAAATAGTGGGTCGCTACAGGAGGGCAGCGAGGAAGAAGAAGAAGAAGTAGCCTTCATGGAAGAAGTAGCCTTCATGGAAGAAGAGCACGTTGAAGAAGACGACAAAGTCATTTGTGTTGGTGAAGTGTGCTTTGACAAAGATGGAAATCTTGTCGAACAACGTGGAAAATTCTGTTTCCACCATTCAAATTATTCGATTCATAGATCTCCTACTTTCGAAGACACTCATTAGTTTCTTTTCTGTTTTTCATATTATTATATGTTCTTTCTTACGTTCTCTACGAAAATATAAATATAACTATATAATACATAATTTGTGTTCTTATACGTGTTCTATTATACTTAGTTAGGATAATTAGTAGTTTAGGACTAAGTTTTAAGTTTTAGAGTTAAGTGTTAATTATTTATGATAACACTATCATTATAATCACATGTCATAGAGTATTAGATTAAGCGGGGGTTATATAGTTTGGAGATTATATAGTTTGGAGTTAGTTTTTGTTGATGACAAAGGGGGAGAAGTATAAAATGGGATAAATATGCATAGATTGAGGGGGAGTTATTAGTTTTAGGGGGAGTTATTAGGATAGAAGTAATATTTTATAAACAAAGGTTATCATCATCAAAAAAGGGGAGATTGTTAGTCCTTGAGATGATGGTTTTGATGACAACAACCTTAGAATAAGATTATAAAATATAAATACTAACATTATAGTATAGATATATATGTATATGCAGGATTTACCATGCAGGTACCCAGAATGAAGACTGTACAGTATAGAGATTCAAGATATCAAGATTGAAGACTCATGAGTATCAATAATATCAAGATTATCAAGAGTTCAAAATTTCAAGAATAAGTAATTTAATTAGGAATTTTGTTAAAACTCCTAGAAAAGCACTGGCATCTTAAAATCCAATTTATTCGTGGAATGGAATCCACTTCGAGCCTGTTAAAGGGATGGAACCCTAAGTAGGATGGAACCTACGAAAAATCTAGTGGAACATTGTTTTGTATCTGCTAACTTTTATTCAAAATGATTTTACAAAATTATATCTTGTTTTCAAATTGTTTTCAAAACCTTCCTTTTAAAAGAATCAAAAACATCTATCCTGATTTTAAATACTTTTAGCCTCAAAATAATCTTTAATTTCAAAATCATATTATCCTTAGTTTTAAACTATCTTTTAATAAAAATATATTTAACTTTTAATATTTATACTTAGATTTAAATATAAAATTATAGTAAAATTTTATATATATCAAAATATAATTCTCTATATTTATTTATGTATTTTAACTATAGTTAAGTATATTTATAAAATTTTAAAATAGTTTTAATATAAGATAAAAGTTATTTTCAAAGAAAAACAAAACACCAAAAATTTCTTTTGGGATGTCGACATACCCAAGTTACCCATGTCGACATAGTGTCAGTTGATTTCAAAAATTTAAATTTCAAAAGAAGTGTCTATTCGTCATATCTCTTCATGAATAGACATGGCTGTTGTTCTTCTATAAATAGGGGCTGTTTTCAATGAACTTCTAATCATATTTTTTTTATTTTTCACTCCTCTTCTTCTTCCATGTTTCTTTATACATATTCTTACCATTACTCTGTCGAAATCAACATTGAATCTAACTAGATCATTTCTGGTTTGATTCTCTATCACTATCTCAATAAGATCCTCAGTGCTATTCAAAGTTATAGGCTTCTGTAATCATTTCTGTGAGAAAACGTGTGATTGTAGCCTTGGAAATCAATCAAGTGAGAAAAGGTGTGACTGTAGCCTAGAAAATCAATTGGGTGAACTTATTGCCCGTGAAATCAAGTATCTCTACCCGGAGGATTGTGAATCTGGAGGGTATACCTCGTACCTTTGAAATCGAGGGTGTAATTGTACAATTGATTTTGAAAGGAAATCCGTACTTGTATGCGGGACTGGATGTAGGGTAACTCCGAACCAGTATAAAATCTGGTGTGTTCTTTCCTTTACTGCTTTTACTTTATTTCTGCATCTGTGCTTGTTTCTATGATCATATCTGTGTCTGGATATTGCATATATTTGTGTTCAAATTAATGTAAACTCAAAAAGATTTAGTAGTTTCTTAAAACACTATTCACCCCCTCTCTAGTATTTATCGTAGCCTTAAGATCTGTAATCCGCATTTCAAACATTTGGTATCAGAGCAAGGTTTTCAAAGTTTCATAATCTGATTTTTGAAAAAGTTTTTAAAATGGCTATGTTTGTTAATAATAGTTTAGAAATATTTAGATCATCATTGTCTCTTGAGTCTGCATATAATCAATGTTAAAATTCAAGTTTTCTACCAAAATTGTTTGATGTGCAGGAAACATGCTTTATGGGGATTAAGGAATCAATCCACAGTGGACAAATTGTGCAGATCAAAAAGAATAAATGGATACTCGATAGTGGATGCTCTAGACACATGACTGGCAATCTAGATATGCTGAATGATATAATATATAAAGACGTAGGACTGGTTAACTTTGGAGATAATTCAAAAGGATACGTGATTGGCATCGGTAAAGTCGGTAACTCTGAAACTCCTATTATTACTAATATTTTGCTAGTTAAGAATCTGAAACATAATCTGCTAAGTATAAGTCAACTTTGCGGTAAAGGATATAAAATTAAATTTGAAAAAGATAAATGTCACATTGAAGATAATAATTCAACCATAATATTTGAGGGAATTACGAAAAAGAATATTTTTATTCTTAGTATGAAAGTCTCAAATGATAACTTATGTCTTTTGGAAAATACAAGTGACCATTGGATTTGGCATAAGAGATTTGGACATTTGAATTTCAAACTCTTATCTAGACTGTCTAAATATGACCTAGTAAGGGGTCACCCTAAAATAATTATTAAAGTAGATAGTCTATGTGATGCACGCCAATTAGAAAAACTTAGAAAAAGTTCCTTTAAATTAAAAGATATGATTTCAACATCAAAACCTCTTGAATTATGTGACGATACTAATTTTTTCGCGCTCGAAAATCAACATTCATACTTCATATCGTATTCGAATGCCATAGATTCGACCGTTCAAATCCGATTCGCCGGAGCTTATAACAACACTAAGTAAACAACACAGCGGAATAATAAGAATAACACATTGATATACAACATTGATACAATATCTGTTACAACAGAATGATACAATGAATATCAATATACATCAGAGAAACAAGAAAATAGCAGCGGAAAAGAAAACGATAACACAGCAGCGGAACAATATAACTCTAAGATAGTCTTCAAGGAAGAACTCAAAAAAACTGCAACTCCATCTCCAAGAACCAATCCAGCAATAGCTCGAACTCCCCATAATGATGCACAAAGATAAGCAAGTGCGGTGTGGTCCAGAGACTGAACTAACTCCCGATAATCCACTATATCTAACTATCTGAAAAACCCAATTCTAGACTGCTCGTGTAGAAAAATTTTGAGCACTCAGAGTTTAGGAAAGAAACAATAAACTCTGGATCAGTCATGGGACTGGTGTGAGCAACAAAAATAGTTTATCTTTTAAAACAATCAAAGAAATATTTTAAAAGTCAATTCGCAATGCTTTTTGAAAATGTAACTACCATAACACCTCCCACCACACACACAATGCAAACGCAGACTTGGAGGAGATTTCTTCTTATGTTAGTCAAAGATGCTTGCTACGCAAAATCAAATCGTTTTTGATATTATTATTAGTGCGTAGTGTAGAAAACATTTAGAAAGTAGAATATAAATCTTAGCCAGCATAGCTACCATTATATTATGCCCGCTATAACTACCATATTAGATGGCAGGTTCTACAACTAAAACCGTACAAGGCTCGTATTGTTTCTTTGGATTTCCAACAAATGGTCAGGCCAATGAACTTCCCATTGCCACATGAGAACGCCTCTGGAAGGACGTCCCCGAGAACCAAACCGGATCTCGGCCAACACAAGGCCGGGTTACCCCTAACTAGGTAACTACTGACACGAGTATGCCATCTCCCGGTTGTAACCAACCTTCATCCCGGGATCCCGATAACCAACAACCACAAAGTAATAATTTTGCAGCAACAACATAGGTTAAGTATCTGGGCTCCATACCATGATATCACCTCTATCTAGAAGGAAATGAACATACCCTAAAGGGGCGCTACCCCCTAATAACCTTGATGCATCGTTCCTATTTTGACCATTTTCGGGGTGTGAGGTCCGACGAAGTCTCGTTTACAAAGCTATGCTTTGGTACAAAGCCATACTTTGGGTCAACAAATGATCAAAGTAATGATCACAAAGATACATGATCAAACAAATGATCATATCACAAATGATCAAACAATGATCATTATACAGCAACACTTAGCATGTCACATTACCAAATTGAGAATATATCGCTGATAACCTTCAACTACATAACCTCTGAGCTCGTACGTCTCAGAGAAGGGTGTTAAGCTAAAAGAATAAATTCTCCGCCACCAACAGAAATGTATTTGAGAGAAATCTGCTTTATGTCTCAATTTGTAATGTCAGACACACAATCCATACAAGTCTATTCTGGGTTTGAACAGAACCGAAGGCACTTCCAAAGAAGTCCTTGCAATCCGGGTATTCACAATCCCGATCGGATTTCCCATCACTTAGGGAATCTCTATACCGGCACAACTCAGTGCAGAGACAATCGATAGGTCATCCTATCGCTCTCGCAAATACCCAGTCTTCACCACCGTTCTTCAAATGCTATCCATAATGTCGAATCACATATTCGGAATGGGTTATACGACGCAAAGGTCCTTTCCCGGCTAAACCGAATAGTAAGCGAAACATTTAAAACATGTGGATATGGGATTTCAATTAAGTCACAACTTAATAATTCAAAACTTTCTTTCATATGGTTTAATCCAATTACCATTTCAAATCTTTTAAACAAAAGATTTTTTTCATAAATTTCACCTACTTTCACAAATATTCATTCCCGGATTTCAAAACAATTCCGTTTCAAAAGAATTAATTCATTAAATCTTTAATTCAAAGATTTGTCTCATAGTTTTCAAATTATTCCCAAATATTTATTTCCAAATTCGTTTCCAAATATTCATCTATAACTTGGAAAATTATTTTAGTCTTAAACTTGAAATCCCTTTCAATGTGATTTGAAACGAAAGCTTTTTATCATTTAGAAACAATAGCTTTATTTTGGAAAAACCCATTTCATTTATACAAGTTACGATCTTTGACTTAATTCGAATTCCCAAAACAATACTTTAAATATGGTTTCAAACTAACTTAACATCTTTAATCCCTAATTTCAAATCATAGAATTCAATTCCTAATTTTGAATTCAAATTTAAATCAAATTATTTAAATTTCAAAACTTAATTAAAATAAATTTTAACTTGAAATTCCATTTTTAAAAGCTTTTCACATTTATTCCGATTCCATTTCCAAAACATTTGAATTTAAAAATTTAAATTCAAAACTATTTCAAAAATGTGCGACTTATCGTGAAATCCATAATTGTGTGTCTGTGGTGTGGTCCAGGGGTTTAACACAATAGTGCAACATTATTCAACCATCATAGATTAAAACAAAGAAATATAGTCGATAAGCGATATAACTATGACGCTTATCGCTCATTCACAGATTTACAGATAATATACAGATGTACCTTCAATAAATGAATAAATACACAGCTCAATTCACAGAACAAAATGTCACAGATTAGGTAAGACAATCAATTCAAGGCAAATCATTCAATACAATCATTCATAAGTAAGGTCAAGCATTCAATAATCATTTATAAACAGGATTGTTTAATCCTAATTAATTCAATTTATCTTCAATTAAATTAATTACTTATGAATTTATTATCCAATTCTGTTTTATTAATTCCAAATCATTTGATATAAATTAATTTATCAAACATTTAATTAATTAAATTATTCTTAATCAATCATATTAATTAAATTAACTTTTGAACCAATTATATAATTAATTAACTGTAATTAATAAAAATATCCAAAATTAATCACTATAAGTGATTAATCCTTAATTACTTTCATGAAGTAATTTCATTTAAACAATTTATAATTGATTATCTAAATTAATTAATCTAATTAATTCTTTAAAAATTAATCACCTTAATTAATACTTAATAATCTTTAGTTAATTATTTTTATTAACTAATAACATTTCTTTAATCACTTTCTTAAGAAATTATCTTAGATTAATTCATTATTAATCATTCCTAATTGTAAATTAATCAAATTATTTATTTATAAATTAAATAAATCATTCTTTAATTACTTATTAATTAATAACCGTAATTTTAAATTAATATAACTTAATTACCCATTTATTGACTGCTAATTACTTGATTAATCATTTATTAATTATTAAACATTCATTTATTAACTCAAGTAGTTAATTACAAATTTATTAACCACTTAAGCATTAATTTATCAATCTTTATTTTTTTTTACAGTTATCAAGTAATTATTCTGAATTATTCCTAGAAATGATAAATTTGAATTTTTTTTTATTTTTTTTAACTTCGTTATCATTTAAAAGCCCTCTTTAAACTTTGGAAATCAAATTATTATTAACCACAACTTAAGTGTTAATTAACTTTACACTTGACTTAAATTTATCAAAATATTAACGAAGGGTTAAAAACGTGGTTAAGCATTTACCAAAGTAAATAAAAACCTGAATTAAGTTTTAACTTAAACGATTAACCACATATTAAGTTTTACAGTACTTAACCCTGATGGAAATCATTCACTTAGCTTAATTATTAAAATACACTACTGCAGTTAAAAGGAAACCAGGGCCTTCCCCTATAAAACTCGAGTGGTTCCTCGAGTACTTCACGTATTACCCCGTGACTCTCCCCTGGTCTTCACGCAACTTCTTCTACCTGATCCTATCTTCTTCCCTTTCTTTTTTTTTTTTTTTGATTTAAGTACCTGAACTATAATAGCCCAGATATACTTGCGTATGCGAGTTTCACCCCAAACACAAAACGCGAAATCTTCTCGAGTTTGAACTGAGCCGTCAATCCGTAGCTTACTGATACCCAACATAAGGTGTATGTGCACATCACCGCGGCGCCCCTCCGATCAACCTCGACGCCTCCTACCCATCGAGTATCCCCTCGACATCAAACCCCGATCGTCTAAAACTCGAACAAGCCCACAATCGAAATCGAGCATAGCTCGAGCGATCGCGAACAACCCTCCAACCCAAAAACTTGCTCGCCTGAATGATTTGGATCACCAGAAAATTCCCCCCTCCGGTCACGAACGTGTCAACCCCAAAGCCATCATCTCCCTGAAAATCCTCGAACTCGATGCATCAGAGATGGTTTACGCATCATATTTCCAGACCATATAAATTTCGAGAATAAAACCCTAATTCGAACTCAAACTCCCAATTCACGCAATAGAAAAATTAATTTACATTTTTCCCAACATCATGATTGGTTATGCTTGCTTCAACTCAAGTTTCAGCAATTTAAATTGATTCACTTATAAGAAATTGGTAAAAATTCAATTTTTATTCAGATGCAAATTGCTCTTTAAACACTAATCTAAAATTCTTCATTTCTGTTTTAAAAATCATAAATTTCAGTAGGGATTCCAGTTATGATCTTGAATCAACTTTTTATAACAATCAAATTTATCACTTTTTCCACTCGATTACCTGTAAACCATGTTTCCTGTAGTAATATTTACTAATCATGTTTTAATCTGCTTCAAAAATCTTGTTTGATGTTTTAACATCTTGTTTAACAAAAAAATAAAAGCTTTACAAAGGATTTAGTTAAAAACAAACTTAAGTTTGGATATAAATCAATACTTATCCATAACAGAGAAGAAAATATGCATAGTGATATATACATATACATAGAATCATATCCAAAGATAAAGCATACACAAGCTATACTGTTAAGGCATATGAACTATTTTAATTAACTTAAACTTTCTTTTTTTTAAAAAATAGTAAAATCTTGTTTACTCACATTGAATTAATTAACAGAGAGTTTCTTCCTGGATTTGAAATGAACACAGTTTTTGCTTTCCAGACTTCCAGCTTTGAATGCTCCAGACTTCAATCTTTGATCAAGTTAGAGCTTGCTATTGTTTTCAGTTGAATTATTGTTTGAGTTTTAAAGATGGTAAGCTTCAGTTTTCTTTTCTTAGCTTTTTTGATGAAAGAACTGAGGTGGGAGGTTGATATAAAGAAAAGTGTTTTACTGTGTGATGTACTAACTTTGTACAGGTTGATATGATAACATTGAGGTGGCTGAAGATACATTATGGCATGCTAAAGATTCAAGCAGTAAATGCATCAGTACTTCGTTCCCATGCTTGCCTACACTTTTTTTTTCTTGCCTGCGTACTTGTATTTTTTTTATATTTTACTTTGTCTTGTTTTATCAGTTTGTAAGTATACATGCTTGACCACATTTTGTACCTTGTTTATTTCTTGTGTTCACACTTACCTTATTTGCTGTGTCTAGATTTGAACATATTTTTTTCTGTCTCCTGTTTTGTTTTAATACTTGAACATGCAAATTTGCTTCTACATACTTATATTTTTATCTTTTATTTGCTTGTACTTATATTTCCACTTGTTTACACATTTATGGTGGCTGATTATATTTCCTTTGGTTTTGTTTTTGCCTGCATAATTGAGAATGTAAATAAAGTTCTATTTAACATGTTGTTTTAGTTGTTGTTATCAAACTTAACTTATGTATTTATTTTCAAATATTCAAATTTATTCTCGATTATTAAATTTACTAATATTTGGTATAAATTACCGATTATTACACAATTTTTAAATCAAAAATTAATTTAGTTATCAATTTAAGCTAAATTAAAATCCGGGATCGTTACAGACTTCCCCACTTAAAAGAATTTCGTCCTTGAAATTCGCAGGCACTAAAACAACACAGAGATAGACAGATTCGATCTCCTATAATTCCTCAAACATAAGATATGAATTCCAAATTCAAGTCGGAATATCTCAAAATGCATACCAATTTGTCCCTCTTCGGACTCGATCCACTCAAGAAATTACAATAGAATTTCAAAACTCAAATTTGGTTTTAAACGAGATCGTTTATTAATATAATTCAAATTATCCTTCATATTCTATCAACCAATTTAACTCAATTTAAAATTTCCAATTTTATTCAAAATTTTCAATCTCAAATTTCAAATTCATATTCATTAGAGTTTAAATCAAAAACTGATAAGAAACCGATGAAGATACGAAGTAAAGATTTCCTACAACGATTCGTAGAGCCATCATCACACCGAAACTTCTTCTTGCAACTGCCACGAAGCAATCAAAAGAATTTGGAAATGAATCAAAGGAAATTGATAAGAAAGATTGTTTCCACTTTTGCAGGGTATTAACCTTTTGTAGTCGTATTTCCCTTTCCCCTATCTCGTTCTCTTCTTGCACTCATACTCATTATCAGTGGATAGCAAGAGAATTTACTGAGGCATTCAAACAGATATCTTAGGGATTACTCATTCTAGGGCATACTTCACCCTATCTCTAATGAGCTACTTAATGTGTTATACTCCTGAGCTAAAGTTTAACCTTAGCTCTGATACCAAATGTGACGATACGAATTTTTTCGCGCTTGAAAATCAACATTCATACTTCATATCGTATTCGAATGCCATCGATTCGACCGTTCAAATCCGATTCGCCGGAGCTTATAACAACACTAAGTAACAACACAGCGGAATAATAAGAATAACACATTGATATACAACATTGATACAATATCTGGTACAACAGAATGATACAATGAATATCAATATACATCAGAGATACAAGAAAATAGCAGCGGAAAAGAAAACGATAACACCAGCAGCGGAACAATATAACTCTAAGATGGTCTTCAAGGAAGAACTCAAAAAACTACAGCTCCATCTCCAAGAACCAATCCAGCAATAGCTCGAACTCCCCATAACGATGCACAAAGATAAGAAAGTGCGGTGTGGTCCAGAGACTGAACTAACTCCAGATAATCCACTATATCTAACTATCTGAAAAACCCAACTCTAGACTGCTCGTGTAGAAAAATTTTGAGCACCCAGAGTTTAGGAAAGAAACAATAAACTCTGGATCAGTCATGGGACTGGTGTGAGCAACAAAAATAGTTTATCTTTTAAGACAATCAAAGAAATATTTTAAAAGTCAATTCGCAATGCTTTTTGAAAATGTAACAACCATAAGACCTCCCACCACACACACAATGCAAACGCAGACTTGGAGGAGATTTCTTCTTATGTTAGTCAAAGATGTTTGCTACGCAAAATCAAATCATTTTTGATATTATTAGTGCATAGTGTAGAAAACATTTAGAAAGTAGAATATAAATCTTAGCCAGCATAGGTAGCATTATATTATGCCCGCTATAACTACCATATTAGATGGCAGGTTCTACAACTAAAACCGTACAAGGCTCGTATTGTTTCTTTGGATTTCCAACAAATGGTCAGGCCAAGGAACTTTCCATTGCCACATGAGAACGCCTCTGGAAGGACGTCCCCAAGAACCAAACCGGATCTCTGCCAGCACAAGGCCGGGTTACCCCTAACTGGGTAACTACTGATACGAGTATGCCATCTTCCGGTTGTAACCAACCTTCATCCCGGGATCCCGATAACCAACAATCACAAAGTAATAATTTTGCAGCAACAACATAGGTTAAGTATCTGGGCTCCATACCATGATATCACCTCTATCTAGAAGGAAATGAACATACCCTAAAGGGGCGCTACCCTCTAATAACCTTGCTGCATCCTTCCTGTTTTGACCATTTTCGGGGTGTGAGGTCCGACGAAGTCTTGTCCACAAAGCTATGCTTTGGTACAAAGCCATACTTTGGGTCAACAAATGATCAAAGTAATGATCACAAAGGTACATGATCAAACAAATGATCATATCACAAATGATCAAACAATGATCATTATACAGCAACACTTAACATGTCACATTACCAAATTGGGAATATATCGCTGATAATCTTCAACTACATAACCTCTGAGCTCGTACGTCTCAGAGAAGGGTGTTAAGCTAAAAGAATAAATTCTCCGCCACCAATAGAAATGTATTTGAAAGAAATCTTCTTTATGTCTCAATTTGTAATGTCAGACACACAATCTATACAAGTCTATTCTGGGTTTTAACAGAACCGAAGGCACTTCCAAAGAAGTCCTTGCAATCCGGGTATTCACAATCCCGATCGGATTTCCCATCACTTAGAGGTCTCTATACGGGCGCGACTCAGTGCAGAGACAATCGATAGGTCATCCTATCGCTCTCGCAAATACCCGGTCTTCACCACCGTTCTTCAAATGCTATCCATAACGTCGAATCACATATTCGGAGTGGGTTATACGACACAAAGATCCTTTTCCGGCTAAACCGAATAGTGAGCGAAACATTTAAAACATGTGGATATGGGATTTCAATTAAGTCACAACTTAATAATTCAAAACTTTCTTTCATATGGTTTAATCCAATTACCATTTCAAATCTTTTAAACAAAAGATTTATTTCATAAAGTTCACCTACTTTCACAAATATTCATTCCCGGATTTCAAAACAATTCCGTTTCAAAAGAATTAATTCATTAAATCTTTAAATCAAAGATTTGTGTCATAGTTTTCAAATTATTCCCAAATATTTATTTTCAAATTCGTTTCCAAATATTCATCTATAACTTGGAAAATTATTTTAGTCTTAAACTTGAAATCCCTTTCAATGAGATTTGAAACGAAAGCTTTTTATCATTTAGAAACAATAGCTTTATTTTGGAAAAACCCCATTTCATTTATACAAGTTACGATATTTGACTTAATTCGAATTCCCAAAACAATACTTTAAATATGGTTTCAAGCTAACTTAACATCTTTAATCCCTAATTTCAAATCATAGAATTCAATTCCAAATTTTGAATTCAAATTTAAATCAAATTATTTAAATTTCAAAACTTAATAAAAATAAATTTTAACTTGAAATTCCATTTTTAAAAGTTTTTCACATTTATTCCGATTCCATTTCCAAAACATTTGAATTTAAAAATTTAAATTCAAAACTATTTCAAAAATCTGCGACTTATCGTGAAATCCATAATTGTGTGTCTGTGGTGTGGTCCAGGGGTTTAACACAATAGTGCAACATCATTCAACCATCACAGATTAAAACACAGAAATATAGTTGATAAGCGATATAACTATGACGCTTATCGCGCATTCACAGATTTACAGATAATATACAGATGTATCATCAATAAATGAATAAATACACAGCTCAATTCACAGAACAAAATGTCACAGATCAGGTAAGACAATCAATTCAAGGCAAATCATTCAATACAATCATTCATAAGTAAAGTCAAGCATTCAATAATCATTTATAAACAGGATTGTTTAATCCTAATTAATTCATTTTATCTTCAATTAAATTAATTACTTATGAATTTATTATCCAATTCTGATTTATTAATTCCAAATCATTTGATATAAATTAATTTATCAAACACTTTAATTAATTAAATTATTCTTAATCAATCATATTAATTAAATTAACTTTTGAACCAATTATATAATTAATTAACTGTAATTAATAAAAATATCCAAAATTAATCACTATAAGTGATTAGTCCTTAATTAGTTTCATGAAGTAATTTCATTTAAACAATTTATAATTAATTATCTAAATTAATTAATCTAATTAATTCTTTAAAAATTAATCACCTTAATTAATACTTAATAATCTTTAGTTAATTATTTTTATTAACTAATAACATTTCTTTAATCACTTTTTTAAGAAATTATCTTAGAATAATTCATTATTAATCATTCCTAATTATAAATTAATCAAATTATTTATTTATAAATTAAATAAATCATTCTTTAATTACTTATTAATTAATAACCGTAATTTTAAATTAATATAACTTAATTACCCATTTATTGACTGCTACTTACTTGATTAATCAATTATTAATTATTAAACATTCATTTATTAACTTAAGTAGTTAATTACAAATTTATTAACCACTTAAGCATTAATTTATCAATCTTTATTTTTTTTTACAGTTATCAAGTAATTATTCTGAATTATTCCTAGAAATGATAAATTTGAATTTAAATTTTTTATTTTTTTAACTTCGTTATCATTTAAAAGCCCTCTTTAAACTTTGGAAATCAAATTATTATTAACCACAACTTAAGTGTTAATTAACTTTACACTTGACTTAAATTTATTAAAATATTAACTAAGTGTTAAAAACGTGGTTAAACATTTACCAAAGTAATTAAAAACCTGAATTAAGTTTTAACTTAAACGATTAACCACATATTAAGTTTTACAGTACTTAACCCTGATGGAAATCATTCACTTAGCTTTATTAAAATACACTACTGCAGTTAAAAGGAAACCAGGGCCTTCCCCTATAAAACTCGAGTGGTTCCTCGAGTACTTCACGTATTACCCCGAGACTCTCCCCTGGTCTTCACGCAACTTCTTCTACCTGATCCTATCTTCTTCCCTTTATTTTTTTTATTTTTTTTGATTTAAGTACCTAAACTATAATAGCCCAGATATACTTGCGTACGCGAGTTTCACCCCAAACCCAAAACGTGAAATCTTCTCGAGTTTGAACTGAGCCTTCAATCAGTAGCTTGCTGATACCCAACACAACGTGTACGTGCACTTCACCGCGGCGCCCTTCCGATCAACCTCGACGCCTCCTACCCATCGAGTATCCCCTCGGCATCAAACCCCGATCATCTAAAAACTCGAACAAGCCCACAATCGAAATCGAGCATAGCTCGAGTGATCGCGAACAACCCTCCAACCCAAAAACTTGCTCGCCTGAACGATTTGGATCACCAGAATATTCCCCCCTCCGGTAACGAACGTGTCAACCCCAAAGCCATCATCTCCCTGAAAATCCTCGAACTCGATGCATCAGAGATGGTGTACGCATCATGTTTCCAGACCATATAAATTTCGAGAATAAAACCCTAATTTACATTTTTTCCCACATCATGATTGGTTATGCTTGCTTCAACTCAAGTTTCAGCAATTTAAACTGATTCACTTATAAGAAATTGGTAAAAATTCAATTTTTATTCAGATGCAAATTGCTCTTTAAACACTAATCTAAAATTCTTCATTTCTATTTTAAAAATCATAAATTTCAGTAGGGATTCCAGTTATGATCTTGAATCAACTTTTTATAACAATCAAATTTATCACTTTTTCCACTTGATTACCTGTAAACCATGTTTCCTGCAGTAATATTTACTAATCATGTTTTAATCTGCTTCAAAAATCTTGTTTGATGTTTTAACATCTTGTTTAACAAAAAAATAAAAGCTTTACAAAGGATTTAGTTAAAAACAAACTTAAGTTTGGATATAAATCAATACTTATCCATAACAGAGAAGAAAATATGTATAGTGATATATACATATACATAGAATCATATCCAAAGATAAAGCATACACAAGCTATATTGTTAAGGCATATGAACTATTTTAATTAACTTAAACTTTCTTTTTTTTTAAAAAAAAAGTAAAATCTTGTTTACTCACATTGAATTAATTAACAGAGAGTTTCTTCCTGGATTTGAAATGAACACAGTTTGATGTTTTGCTTTCCAGACTTCCAGCTTTGAATGCTCCAGACTTCAATCTTTGATCAAGTTAGAGCTTGCTATTATTTTCAATTGAATTATTGTTTGAGTTTTAAAGATGGTAAGCTTCAGTTTTCTTTTCTTAGCTTTTTTGATGAAAGAACTGAGGTGGGAGGTTGATATAAAGAAAAGTGTTTTACTGTGTGATGTACTAACTTTGTACAGGTTGATATGATAACATTGTGGTGGCTGAAGATACATTATGGCATGCTAAAGATTCAAGCAGTAAATGCATCAGTACTTCGTTCCCATGCTTGCCTACACTTTTTTTTTCCTGCCTGCGTACTTGTATTTTTTATTTATTTTACTTTGTCTTGTTTTATCATTTTGTAAGTATACATGCTTGACCACATTTTGTACCTTGTTTATTTCCTGTGTTCACACTTACCTTATTTGTTGTGTCTAGATTTGAACATATTTTTTTCTGTCTCCTGTTTTGTTTTAATACTTGAACATGCAGATTTGCTTCTACATACTTATATTTTTATCTTTTATTTGCTTGTACTTATATTTCCACTTGTTTACACATTTATGGAGGCTGATTGTATTTCCTTTGGTTTTGTTTTTGCCTGCGTACTTGAGAATGTAAATAAAGTTCTATTTAACATGTTGTTTTAGTTGTTGTTATCGAACTTAACTTATGTATTTATTTTCAAATATTCAAATTTATTCTGGATTATTAAAATTTACTAACATTTGGTATAAATTACCGATTATTACACAATTTTTAGATCAAAAATTAATTTAATTATCAATTTAAGCTAAATTAAAATCCGGGATCGTTACAAATTACTTCACCATGATTTATTTGGTCCATCTCAAATTCAGTCAATAAATCATAGTAAATATGTTTTTGTAATTGTAGATGATTATTCTAGATTTACATGGACAATATTTTTGAAACATAAAAGTGATACTTTTAAATATTTTAAGAACTTTACAAAAAGGATTCAAAATCAACTTTCTCTAAAAATTATAACCATCCGTAGTGATCACGGTGGTGAATTTGAAAATGAAAAGTTTGAGGAATTTTGCAATTAAAAGGGAATAACTCACAAATTTTCATTTTCAAGAACTCCATAACAAAACGAAGTAGTAGAACATAAAAATAGGACAATTCAAGAGTGTGTGAGAACTATGCTCTCAGATAGTAAATTACCAAAGTATTTTTGGGTAGAAGCAGTTGCTACCACCTGTTATATTTTAAATAGAATTTTAATTAGACCTTTAACTGATAAGACATTTTATGAACTTCTTCACTCAAAGAAACCTAAGGTATCTTATTTTAGAATTTTTGAAAGTAAATGTTTTATTTTAAATATAAAAGATAATTTATAAATTTGATCCTAAATCCGACAAAGGTATCTTTATCGGATATTCTAATAGAAGTAAAGCATACAGAGTGTTTAATTTAAGAACTAACACCACCGAAGAAACAATGCATGTTTCATCCGATGAAAATTTGAAATTTTTTGAAGATACAAATGATGAAGAGGGTTTAATCAGTCAAAATCAAGAGACAACTGAAACTAATAATGAAATTAATCATCCTAATAAAAGAATTAAACTTTTAAAAGATCACCCTATTGAAAATGTGCTTGGAGATATGCAATCTGTTATTAAAACTAGAAATCAACTAAGTCAAATGAGCAACGTAGCTTTTATATCAACTACTGAACCAAAAATCCAAAAGAAGTATCAACTGATGATTCATGGATTTTGGCTATGCAAGAAGACTTAATCAATTCACTAGAAATGATGTTTAGGAACTTGTTCCTAGACCTGAAAAAAAAACTATAATCGGAACTAAATGGGTTTATAAAAATAAAATGAATTAACAAGGAGAGGTTGTTAGAAATAAAACCCCGTTAGTCGCTCAAGGTTATTGTCAAGAAGAAGGAATAGATTTTGATGAAACCTTTGTTCCCGTAGCAAGATTAGAAGCCATTAGGATTCTACTTGCTTTTACAAATCGTAATAATTTCAAATTATTTCAAATGGATGTTAAAAGTGCTTTTTTAAATGGATTTGTTAAAGAGGAAGCATATGTTGAACAACCACCACTTTTTGAAAATGAAAAATTACCAAATCATGTTTACAAACTTAAGAAAGCTCTATATGGTCTAAAACAAGCTCCTAGAGCCTGGTATGATAGATTAAGATCTTACATATTACAATCAAAATTTGAAATTGGTAAAGTAGATAATATTCTTTTTATTAAAAGAAATAAAAATGATATTCAACTAGTACAAGTCTACGTAGATGATATCATTTTTAGATCAACTAATTTTGAAATGAATAAAGAATTTTCTGATGTAATGACAAAAGAGTTTGAGATGAGTCATATGGGTGAATTAAATTTCTTTTTAGGATTACAAATAAAACAACTAGATAATGGTTCTTTATTAGTCAAGAAAAATATGTTAAAGACCTAATTAGTAAATTTGGTTTGACTACTGCGAGCGGAAAACCCACTCCTATGGCAACCAATGAGTACCTTAGTAAAGAAGATCTCTCAAAAGATGTAAATCAAAAATTATATAGAGGAATGATTGGATCACTACTCTATATCACTACTAGTAGACCTGATATCATGCATAGTGTTTATCTTTGTGCAAGATATCAATCGCAACCTAAAGAGACCCACTTAAAAACCATGAAACGTATCATAAGATATGTTAAACACACCTCTGATTATGGCTTATTTTACCCAAAATAATTCTTTTGACTTAATATCTTACTGTGATGCTGATTATGCTGGTTGTAAATCAGACCGAAAAAGTATAAGTGGAACTTGTCACTTTTTGGGGCATTCTTTGATTTCCTGGTTTAGTAAAAAGCAAAACACAGTGTCTTTATCAACAACTGAAGCAGAATATATTTCTGCTGCTTTGGCTTGTTCTCAAGTAATATATATGCAACAAACTTTAAAAGATTATGGTTTAAATATCTCAAAATCACCAATTTATTGTGATAATACTAGTGCGATAAATTTATCCTAAAATACTACTCAACGTGCTCGAACTAAACATATTGATATAAGACATCATTTTCTCGAAGATAATATAAATAAGGAAGTAATTACTCTACATTATATTAATTTCGATAACCAAATCGCTGATATATTAACAAAACCCTTAAATGAATCTATATTTACTAAATTAAGAAGAGAATTAGGAATTTTTTCAATAACAGAAATATAAATAACAAAGTATAATTAAAAATTTAATCAAAATAAATCAAATAGTAAAAATTTCAAGGACCATATCGACATACCCCCCAACCCATGTCGACATATAATGATTTTTATTTTTGAAATTTTTCCCACCAAAATTCAAATAATTGGTCATATATTCTCCTTATTTTCGAAATTTTGATCATTCTCTCTGTTCTCTCTCTATTCCAACTCCTGAAATAAATTAAACCATGGTCTCCTCTTCCAAATCAAACAAAAATTCAACGTTTTCATTCCCTTCTCCTACTTCTGGACCGTTTCAACGAACTACGCTCGCTCGAGTGACAAAATTGGAGGATTCTCTGAAGGATGCACCGCAATTATTGACTGAAATTCAAGTGGTGCAATTTAGAATGGTAAAAGAACAAGAGAGGCAAGGCAAAATCCTTAGGAATTTGCAAAAATTTCTAATGGACAATCATGCTAACCTAATCTTGATTGACGAAGATTCTTCAGGAGATCAAGTGCAGGAGGTGTAACAACCCTGTATTTTGTGATCATTTTAATTTTGTATTTTAATTATTTTAACTGAAATTCCTGATTTAAAAACTTTATTTTATTTTATTAAAAAGGATAAATTTTGTTATTTTAAATATAAGTTTTGATTTTTGTATGAATTATAATTCCAAACCTGAATAAATGGAATATTTCCATAAAGGTGGATTTTTGGTCAAAATGGTCAAACTTTGAATTTTAAATTTAAATATTTGAATTTTTGAAATTTTATCTTTTATTATGAAAATATATTTAATTTCAAGAATACTGCTTTTTGTTTCTTTGAAATCGGATTAATAATGTGAAAGTTATGCATTTTACAATATTGCGTGTAAATTCTTCTATTTAACAAATTTGTTTATTTTAAATTTATATAAATAATATCTTTGTTTGTAAAATCATGTTCTAATTTGTGTAACATGATATGTTTTGCATATATTTTATTTTTTAAACATTTTTAAAGTATAGTTATAATGTTCAAATGTAGATTGTATATTGTTTTCAATCTTTAATTCTAGTTTCCATTAATAAAGTATTTTCTTTATTTATTTCCTGCTTTTCCTAAAACTATTTATTTATTCTTCATAACATCTATCTCTACCTTATTTTTCTTATTTATACATTCATTTAGTAATTAAATGGATAAGTATTTAGATCCATGCTTATTTCTTGGAAAGAAATTCCAAATATATATACACGTTATTGTTTTAAAAGGCATACCTTTAAATGTTTATTTTAATTAATATAAGTAATACTTTTGGTTGATATATCATATTATAATTGTGTATGTATATGTAACAATACATGTTATGTATATATTTACAACATTTGTCCATTTTTGTTTCATTTAATTTGGATATATACTTTGTAAATTAAGTAACATACAAAGATGCAAATAGCAATTAATTTATACGTTTCTATAACCGTTTTCTTATTTATTTCTATAGTGTTTATATAAAAGGTATGTATTTATTGAATTATTTCTTTGGCATATATTTACTAAATAGATGGGAATCAAATAAAATTAAGATACGTTACCTATTTTTAATTAAAATATGTGTACGTTTTGATTTATTACCTCTTTATCTTTCCATCCGGTAATTTCATACCATAAGTCCTACATATTTGTTGTCTTTTATTCCTTAATCCCTAGCCGCCTATATCACTATATTCACGTGAAAAATCTCTTTCCATCTTCATTTTTGCAACGCAGGTTCAGATCTGAGAAAAAAAAAAGTACGAATGTCTTCTTCTTTTTCTACTTTTCACTTCGCTTTTCTTATTGATTTTTCAATGTTTTGGCCATGCTCTTCTCTTGCCATGCTCGGCCATAGCCACCACCACCTCCTCCTATTCAACATCCACCACCTATCACTTCCTCCTCCTCTGACAAGTCAAGGCTGTGCACTCCTTATGACAAAACTCCACCCAAAAAAAAAAAAAAAATTCGTGATGCTTTGAAAAGAACTCCACAATTGTAAACCTTGATTTTGAAAATCTTTTGTGAAGTAATTTTGAAAAGGAAATCCACTGCAATATATTTATTTCGGAATGTAATGTTTGAAAAATACCTTAATTTTTTTAAGATATGGCTTTGAAGGTATGTATATACGTATTTTGAAAATTATATGTGTTTATGTAAACATTTTAGATTTCTCCTAAAAGGAAATTATGGGGATGCAATTTTCTTAAGTGAGGAGTCTGTATAGCCCTAGATTTTGAGAAACACTTAATTTTAGTATATAATTGAGATTTAATTACTTAAAATGAAAGTAATATATTATAAATGGATTGTGTATTAATTGACATATATCTTGATTTTGGAATATATATATATATATATATATATATATATATATATATGATTGGTTATATATTGATTTCATATACTATGGTAAATTAATTTAATGGATTGACAATTAGTTGAGCATTATTTGACATATATCCTAATTTTTGAATTATGTCTATAATATGAATGTGCCATGATTTCATGTGTTATGGAAAACTAACAAATACGGTTCTAGGCATCAAATTCTATATTTAGAGTTTTTACTAGTGGGCCTATATGTATATATTTAGTGTAAATATGTACATACATGTTTATATTTTATATATCTTAAAATTTGAAATTTGAATATATATTTATTTACTATATAAACATTTTAGGAAATTAATTGCTTGGGTATCAATTAATTTTACATTAATTAGAATTGGCGAAAGTTATCCGATTTTGACCCTAACTATTGGAAATAAAAGGGAAGGAATCGAAAATAAATTAAAAACACATATATTTTTTCTTCCTTCATCCTCTCACCATCCTCTTTACAATAGTATCACTATAAATATTTTCAAATCCCTAAAATTCTAAATTAAAACATGTTGCTCTCAACACCAAACAATATCACTAGCTATGAAGAAGTTTGAATTTTGTTGTTGTAACTCCACTACCTCTTCCTATTCTCTTGTAGCTGTGCATTCGTGTCCAAACCAGACCCATGCCCGAGCCATACCATGTCATGGCCGAACCATATTAATTCCCTTGGTCGAGCAAATGATTGTTGAAAGCATGGCCAAAGCAGTTGTGTTCATTTTGCTTCTTATTTCAAAGATTGTTTCTATATATATTGTATTGAAATTTATATTTATATTTGTCTTGTTCTATTGGTTGCTATAAGATCAATAGCTTGGCTCTCTCCTACTTGAGTCTATAGTCATGTTATCGTGTCTTCTGGAATTCATTCGTGTTGTTTGTTTTGCAAACTCCAGCTTTGAAAGGTGAGTAATCACACCTGACATTTATACTTATATGACCGTGAACTGATAACAAGTGAAAGTGTAGAAATTATTACATCATGTTATACCCGCCTGTGTTATAAATTATATGATGTTAATCCTGTTTATTTATCTGTCATATCATCTGATACTGCTTTATGTTATACTATTTATTTTATTCTGTTCTCACACTACAAATTCCTTGTAGAATAGAATCACTATGGGTTGAAATGATACATACCCAAACGGACTTTAGAATAGGGAAAAATCATTACGGGCTGAAATGATAGGCCTGGGTGATTTTTATTTATTTGTATTTATCTTAGGATTGTGGGTTTGAAATAACCAAAAGCCGGAAATTTTACTGATTTCGGATATAAATGATAAATTTCCGTATCACTTGATTTAGGTGTGAAATATTATCCATACCCGTGGTTGATTTCAAAATATGATTTTTTTTTATAAATTTCATGTATGGTAAAAGAAGAAAAATATATATGAA
Source organism: Allium cepa (assembly GCA_030765085.1). Classification (NCBI taxonomy): domain Eukaryota; kingdom Viridiplantae; phylum Streptophyta; class Magnoliopsida; order Asparagales; family Amaryllidaceae; genus Allium; species Allium cepa. Next base: position 401,812,154 of record CM060929.1, on the reverse strand, counting down.
ATTTGACTTATATGGGATTTAAAATGGTTAAGCAGTGATTTTCTAAAAGGTTAAATGGTATAGGTTAATAGATGGTTTCAGTTGTGGCCTGAAAGGTTGATTTAACTTAATAATGTGAATTTAAGTAAAAATGGAATTATAAGCTTAACTTGGTAATTAATATAATTGATGTATGAATTGGATAAATATAAAGTAAAAAATATCAAGTTATTTGTAAAATAAAGTTAAGCAACTTACAGTGTATTTTGAATTTATGTAATTAGTTTAAAATGTTAAATAAATGGATAGTTAAATGGAAATTTGGAATTTAACTTGGCTTGGAATTGCGAGATTTGGTTTTAAAATGGAAGTTTAAGTGAATTAAATAAAAGGGGAAATTTAGTTTAACGTATGAAATGGTAATTTGGAATTTAAGTGATAAATAATTGTTAAAGGTAAAGAATGGAAAATTTGTACACTTGAATTTAATAAGTGAAATTATTGATATTTATTTGTGTAACTTACTTTATAAAAATCATAAGTTCAAAGGTATTTGAATGACCAATTTTATAGTGGAAAATATGAAATTTTATAAGTTAAAAATGGTTTAAATTGAAGTTTATTTGAAGTGTTTAACTGAATAAATGAACTCAGAAAATGCTAAATTTTTGGGAATTGAATATTTGATTTGAAGGAATAATGACTTCACTTTTTAATGGTTTAAATTAATGATTTTAATTCGGAATTATAAATCATTTTGAAATTTATAACCACGGGTACACTGCTTTGTGTGTCATGTGATTTCCTTGTGATTGTTTGATGCACATCTTTGATTTTAAGAGTGTGGCTAGAGGTGAGCGGTTACTGCAGCTCTACGCTGCCCTAGTCACAATAACACTGTTATTTGCATTGTTTACTTTAATATGGATATTTCTAGGATAGTGTTTATTACTACTTAATTGATGGTTTGACTGATCCTTATAGGATGGGCGATCCCATGCATCCTTTAAGTTATTGTGCATTGCTATTATAGTTCACTTGAGTTGGTTTACATTGTATAAGTATGTATGTCCTAATTCGAGTATTTGTGTTTTACTTTACGCTCGGATCAGCCTGAGAATCACAGCTTTGGATTCACCTTCTGGAGCTAGAGTTTTGCTGGAGCTCATCTGTCTATCTATTCATCTACTTCTTCTAGTTAGTTCCTATTCGGTATCTGTTTCTGTATTGTTGTCTATGTATCCTGACTTCTATTGTATCTATTTCACTATGAATATGTTTTGAGAGTATGTACATAGTAGCTTCATGAACTACTATGCTATTTTATTTCCGCTGTAAATATTCTGATATTTCTGTGTCTGTGATTCTGCGAATGTTTTATTTGCTCCAAATTTTATTACAATCTGTTATTTTGAATTATTCAAGTCTGACATGTGTGGATTATTGTCGATTTGAATGGTCCAAAATAGTGGGTCATTACATTTAGAATCAGAGCTTTGGTTTTAGGCAAACCTTAGCCTGAGGAGCAAAAACTCATTAGAGATAGGGTAGAAATACCCTAGAATTAGTGAAATCAATCTAAGAATCATTTCTTTGTGAGAGGACGTATTTTCGAAGTGTAAAATGATTTTCAAATGATTTTTAAGGATTTTTAAAGATTATTTTGGTATAAATTTTCTTGGTATAAATTTTCTTATTTTGAAATTAAGTTTTTCTAAACTTCATCCCTTCGGTATCCACCTTGTTAGTAATCACCTTGGTTAGGATTCTTATCGATTAGGATTCCTTGAACTTTGGAACGCTTCCACTTGTTCTGAAATCGAGTCTTGTCTTCTCTATTGTTTTTCTTTTTATTTTGGGGAATTCCACGTCTCCACTTTGAATGACCTCTATAAAGATCGGTGATTCCGCAAATCTTTGAATGATTTGTAAAGGGGTGAAACTTCTTTACAATTGGCATTGATTCATCAGAGATTTCTGTATCCTCGGTTTACAATGCTATCTATCTCCTGTTCTACCTGGATTCTATCTCTGGCGATCGAATGTTGATTTGCCTTAGATTTCCGCATTGATTATATTCATGAAGTCACGGTTGATTGGTTAAGGTCGCCCATGATTTATATAGGCTTATCCATCTTCTATTTGATAATTTAATTATCTCATCTTCGTACGAGCTTATCTTCGAATCAGAATTCTATTTGATTAGGGTTCCTCTAAATTTGAATCTCTGTTTTGTTTTGAAATCCATTCTTAAAGCATCCCGTGGAAAATTTGTGGTTAATTGTATTTTTAAATTGTGTATACATCGAAGTTATTATTTTGATAAGGATGACCACATTTTATATATAAAAGTGAAATGTTTTCGATAAGGTTATATACCATTTAAATTGAGAATTTAAAGTTTCGAAAGGATTTGAAATTTTGAAATTTTATAAGAAAAGGTTTCATATAAAATGATTTAAAACTGAAGGTTTTGAATGTGAATTTGAGTGATTGAACTCCGGCATTTTTAAATAGGTTTAAGGTTTTGAAAATATATAATAATACGATTTGAAAGTATTTTTCTGAATAAGAAATGTTTCAAATGATTTCAATTTGTTCAAATGATTTCGAAGAAATTTCAAAAGATGTTTTCAAGAAAATAGAAGTCCAGAACCCACTTATGTCGCTGGAAAATAATTTCGGTGATGAGTGCACGCATCATCGACATTGATTTTCGAGTTTCAGAGTGGGAAAGAGGCCACTCTAGTAGCTTTCTTATGCGAGTGATGTTGTGAAACAAATTTTGATTTCAAATTCCGAAGTATGATTCGATTTTCGAAAGATATATGTATATATATTTGAAACCATTTGAAGTAAGCCTGTTGTTCAGTCCTCGAGTTTCAGATTTGATTTAGTATAGCTCTATTTATAAAAATTGATTTACTGATTTCCAACTCTTGGATTTGAAATTTGATTTCACCGACTATTTTGAAGGTTCGAACACTTCCAAATCGAGGTTTAATTTTCAAAGCTAAGAGATTTCGAAGAGTATAAAATAATTGATAAAGTATATAAGTTTAGTTTTGTATGTTAAAGTATGAAGAGTATGACTTAAATAAATTTGAAACTTTTGTTAAGTAAATAATTTGCAAAAGGAAAATTGGATCTTTCAAATAGAAATGAATAGTTTAAAGGTTTAAAAGGGATGCAATCATTTTGGGTATAATTAATTTTGAGAAAATATTTGGGTTCAGAAATAGATTGGAATTTAAAAACCAGTATTTATATGATGATTTTTGGAAATAAATTTGTTTGACAGAAATTATGTTGATTTGGAAATTTGGATTATTTTTTAAATCTATTATTTTTGGAAACTTCGAAATTGAAGATATTTAATTTGGAAGAAATGATTTGGTGAAATCAAATATGATTTTGAAACTGAATTGATATTGAAATAAATTGAAATTGAGAACCTTATTTTTCTAAATACTTGATTTGGGAGTGGTCGAACTTATATAAAATGGATTTGTATAAGTATGAAGTTGATTTGAAAACTATTGATTTGAAAGGTACTCAATTTGGAAAGAGAAATCTTATATAATCAAAATCTATATAAGTGTGATTTAATATACTATTGATTTAGAAAGCATTCAATTTGATAGTGGAATCTTATAGATAATGGACTTTATATAAGTATGATATTTGAAAGTGATTTGAAAAAGTACTATATGATACATATTTTCGAAGTAAAGATATGAAAAGTTCCTTCTACTTGATATCCGCTTTGTGGCCACATTGTGGATTCATTCTATCGATATTATTCTCTCTGTTTTTTGGTTTTCCAGATGTAATACTCGAGTGTCCTACCATGGCGTAAACCGCGGTCTTTTGAGCGCGGCTGCATAGCATAATTCGTAGGGGCTGGGAGAGCCTATGGGTATGGATGTCTCCTGGGGATCTAGGCGTAACCATTGTGTATCTGCGATCTATTGGGTCGCTTGGTAGCGTAATCAGCAGGGGCTGCGTGAGCCTACGGGTACGGATGTTTCCTGGAGGATCCAGGCGTAACCATTGTGTATCTACGGTGCTACCAGTCTTCATGGCGTAATCGCAGGGCTGCGGTAGTCAGCCTACGGATACGGATGTTTCCTAGGGGATTCAGGCGTAACAATTGTGTATCCACGATCCATGATCGGCGTGTTTTGGTTTGGTTGTTTTTTTTGGATTGTACTTTCCATATCTGTTTTTAAAAGTTTTTCAAGTATTTTCACTAGGTGTTGAAACAAGTCTACTAAGTACCTGGAGAATTCTAACTTTGCGCCTGATCAACGCACTGCCAGAGTCTACGGGAAAGAGGATAAACTTGTTAAGACATCGAGTTATAAAAGTATTTTGATAAAGTATTACATAAAGGATATTTTGATCATTTATTTTACCCTTCCAAATAATTGAAATTTATATAGCTTTAGAATAATGGTCCATCTTTGTTTTTCAACCCATTTTCCCTTCTAGCCATTCCTACTTTCCACCTTGTTAAACTTACATATAACAACAGTTATCAGGTATAATTTTAATCTTCTTGACATCTTATCTTAATCTTATTTCATTTTATCTTTTCTGTGTTTTCCGTGCCTCGTTCCTTTTCGAGGACGAAAAGATTTGAGTGGGGGAGAGTGTAACAACCATGTATTTTATGATCATTTTAATTTTTATATTTTAATTACTTTAACTAAAATTCCTGATTTAAAAACTTTATTTTATTTATTAAAATGGATAAATTTTGTTACTTTAAATATAAATTTTGATTTTTGTGTGAATTATAATTTCAAACCTGAATAAATGGAATATTTCCATAAAGGTGGATTTTTGGTCAAAATGGTCAAACTTTGACTTTTAAATTTAAAATTTAAATATTTGAATTTTTGAAATTATATCTTTTATTATGAAAATAGATTTAATTTCAAGAATACTGCTTTTCATTTCATTAAAATCGGATTAATAGTGTGAAAGTTATGCTTTTGACAATATTGTGTGTAAATTGTTTTCTTTAACAAATTTATTTATTTTAAATTTATATAAATAATATCTTTATTTGTAAAATCATGTTCTAATTTGTGTAACATGATATGTTTTGCATATATTTTATTTTTAAAATATTTTTAAAGCATATTTATAATATTCAAATGTTGATTATATATTGTTTTCAATCTTTAATTCTAGTTTCCATTAAATAAAGTATTTTCTTTATTTATTTCCTACTTTTCCTAAAACTATTTATTTATTCTTCATAATATCTATCTCTACCTTATTTTTCTTATTTGCACATTCATTTAATAATTAAATGGATGAGTATTTATATCCCTATTTATTCCTTGGAAAGAAATTCCACACACACACACACACACACACACATATATATATATATATATATATATCTGTGTGTGTGTGTGTTATTGTTTTAAAAGGCATACCTTTAAATGTTTATTTTAATTAATATAAGTAATATTTTTGGTTGATATATCATGTTATAATTGTGTACAAATATGTAACATTACATGTTATGTATATATTTACAACATTTGTCCGTTTTTGTTTCATTTAATTTGGATATATACTTTGTAAATTAAGTAACATACAAAGATGTAAATAACAATTAATTTATACGTTCCTATAACCGTTTTCTTATTTATTTCTATAGTGTTTATATAAACGGTATGTATTTATTGAATTATTTCTTTGGAATATATTTATTAAATAGATGGGAATCAAATCAAATTAAGATACGTTACCTATTTTTAATTAAAGGCATGCGCCGGTTTTGATTTATTACCTCTTTATCTTTCCATCCATTAATTTCATACCATAACTCCTACATATTTGCTGCCGTTTATTCCTTAATCCCTAGCCTCCTATATCATTATATTCATGTGAAAAATCTCTTCCCGTCTTCATTTTTGCAACGCAAATTCAGATCCGAGAAAGAAAAAAAGTGGTAATGTCTTCTTCTTTTTCTACCTTTCTCTTCACTTTTCTTATTGATTTTTCAATGTTTCGGCCATGCTCTTCTCTTGCCATGCTCGGCCATAGCCGCCACCACCTTCTCCTCTTCACCATCCACCGCCTATCACCTCCTCCTCCTATGACCAGTCAAGGCCGTGCACTCCTTATGACAAAACTCCACCCAAAAATATATATATATATATAATTCGTGATGCTTTGAAAAGAACTCCACAATTGTAAACCTTGATTTTGAAAATCTTTTGTGACGTAATTTCGAAAAGGAAATCCACTGTAATACATTAATTTTGGAATGTAATGTTTGAAAAATACCTTAATTTTTTTTAAGATATGGCATTGAAGGTATGTATATGCGAACTTTGAAAATTATATGTGTTTATGTAAACATTTTAGATTTCTCCTAAGAGGAAATTATGGGGACGCATTTTTCTTAAGTGGGAAGTCTGTAAAACCCTAGATTTTGGAAAACACTTAAGTTTAGTATATAATTGAGATTTAATTACTTAAAATGAAAATAATATATTATAATTGGATTGTGTATTAATTGACATATATCTTGATTTTGGAATATGTATATGGTCGGTTATATAATGATTTCATATACTATGGTAAATTAATTAAATGGACTGACAATTAGTTGAGCATTAATTGACATATATCCTAATTTTTGAATTATGTCTATAATATGAATGTGCCATGATTTCATGTGTTATGGAAAACTAACAAATATGGTTATAGGCATCAAATTCTATATTTAGAGTTTTTACTTGTGGGCCTAATATGTATATACATATTTAGTGTAAATATATGCATATATGTTTGTATTTTCTATATCTTAATTATGGGATTTTATTCAAAATTTGAAATTTGATATATATTTATTTACTATATAAACATTTTGGGAAATTAATTGCTTGGGTATCAATTAATTTTACATTAATTAGAATTGGCGGAAGTTATCCGATTTTGACCATAACTATTGGAAATAAAAGGGAAGGAATCGAAAATAAATTAAAAACATATTTTTTTTTCCTTCCTTCATCCTCTCATCATCCTCTTTACAATAGTATCACTATAAATATTTTCAAATCCCTAAAATTCTAAAATTAAAACATGTTGCTCTCTACACCAAACAATATCACTAGCTATGAAGAAGTTTGAATTTTGTTGTTGTAACTCCACTACCTCTCATATTCTCTTCTAGCCATGCATTTGAGTTCAAACCAGACCCGTACCCGAGCCATATCATGTCATGGCCGAACCATATTAATTCCCTAGGTCGAGCAAATGATTGTTGAAAGCATGGCCAAAGCAATTGTGTTCATTTTGCTTCTTGTTTCAAAGATTGTTTCAATATATGTTGTATTGAATTTATATTTATATTTGTCTTATTCTATTGGTTGCTACAAGATCAATAGCTTGGCTCTCTTTCCACTTGAGTCTGTAGTCATGTTATCTGCCTTCTGGAATTCATTCGTGTTGTTTGTTTTGCGAACTTCAGCTTTAAAAGGTGAGTAATCACACCTGACATTTATACTTATATGACTGTGAATTGATAACAAGTGAAAGTGTAGAAATTATTACATCATGTTATACCTGCCTGTGTTATAAATTATATGATGTTAATCCTGTTTATTTATCTGTCATATCATCTGATACTGCTTTATGTTGTTATACTATTTATTTTATTATGTTCTCACACTGCAAGTTCCCTGTAGAATTGAATCACTATGGGTTTAAATGATATATACCCGAACGGACTTTAGAATAGGGAAAAATCATTACGGGCTGAAATGATAGGCCTGGGTGATTTTTATTTATTTGTATTTGTCTTGGGATTGTGGGTTCGAAGTAATGAAAACCCGAAAATTATACTGATTTCAGATATAAACGATAAATTTCTGTATCACTTGATTTAGGTGTGAAATATTATCCGAACCCGTGGTTGATTTCAAAATATGTTTTCTTATAAATTTCATGCATGGTAAAAGAAAGAAAAAAAATGAAATTTGACTTATATGGAATTTAAAATGGTTAAGCTGTGATTTTCTAAAAGGTTAAATGGTATAAGTTAATAGATGGTTTGAGTTGTGGTGTGAAAGTTTGATTTAACTTAATAATGGGAATTTAAGTAAAAATGGAATTATAAGCTTAACTTGGAAATTATATAATTTATGTATGAATTGGATAAATATAAAGTAAAAGAAAATATCAAGTTATTTGTAAAATAAAGTTAAGCAACTTACAATGTATTTTGAATTTATGTAATTAGTTTAAAATGTTAAATAAATGAACAGTTAAATGGAAATTTGGAATTTAACTTGGCTTGGAATTGTGAGATTTGGTTTTAAAATGGAAGTTTAACTAAATTAAATAAAAGGTGAAATTTAGTTTAATGTATGAAATGGTAATTTGAAATTTAAATGATAAGTAATTATTAAAAGGTAAAGAATGGGAAATTTGTGCACTTGAATTTAATAAGTTAAATTATTGATATTTATTTGTGTAATTTACTTTATAAAAATCATAAGTTCAAAGGTATTTGAATGACCAATTTTTATAGTGGAAAATATGAAATTTTATAAGTTAAAAATGGTTTAAATTGAAGTTTATTTGACGTGTTTAACTGAATAAATGAACTCAAAAAAGGCTAAATTTTTGGGAATTGAATATTTGATTTGAAGGAATAATGACTTCACTTTTTAATGGTTTAAATGAATGATTTTAATTCGGAATTATAAATCATTTTGAAATTTATAACCACCGGTACACTGCTTTGTGTGTCATGTGATTTCCTTGTGATTGTTTGATGCACATCTTTGATGTTAAGAGTGTGGCTAGAGGTGAGCGGTTACTGCAGCTCTACGCTACCCTAGTCACAATAACACTGTTATTTGCATTGTTTACTTTAATATGGATATTTCTAGGATAGTGTTTATTACTACTTAATTGATGGTTTGACTAAGCCTTAAAGGATGGACGATCCCAAGCATCCTTTAAGTTATTGTGCATTAATATTACAGTTCACTTGAGTTGGTTTACATTGTATAAGCATGTATGTCCCAACTCGAGTGTTTGTGTTTTATTTTACGCTCTGGTCAGCCTGAGAAACATAGCTTTGGATTCACCTTCTGGAGCTAGAGTTTTTCTGGAGCTCATTTGTCTATCTATTCGTCAACTTCTTCTAGTTAGTTCCTATTCGGTATCTGTCTCTGTATTGTTGTTTATATATCCTAACTTCTATTGTATCTATTTTACTATGAGATTTTACATATGTTTTAAGAGAATGTACATAGTAGCTTCATGAACTATTATGGTATTTTATTTCCGCTGTGAGTATTCTTATATTTTCTGTGTTTGTGATTCTGTGAATGATTTTATTTGCTCCAAATTTTATTACAATCTGTTATTTTGAATTATTCAAGTCTGACATGTGTGGATTATTATCGATTTGAATGGTCCAAAATAGTGGGTCGTTACAGGAGGGCAGCGAGGAAGAAGAAGAAGTAGTAGCCTTCATGGAAGAAGAGCACGTTGAAGAAGACGACAAAGTCGTTTGTGTTGGTGAAGTGTGCTTTGACAAAGATGGAAATCTTGTCGAACAACGTGGAAAATTCTATTTCCACCATTCAAATTATTCGATTCATAGATCTCCTACTTTCGAAGACACTCATTAGTTTCTTTTCTGTTTTTCATATTATTATATGTTCTTTCTTACGTTCTCTACGAAAATGTAAATATAACTATATAATACATAATTTGTGTTCTTATACGTGTTCTATTATACTTAGTTAGGATAATTAGTAGTTTAGGACTAAGTTTTAAGTTTTAGAGTTAAGTGTTAATTATTTATGATAACACTATCATTATAATCACATGTCATAGAGTATTAGATTAAGCGGGGGTTATATAGTTTGGAGATTATATAGTTTGGAGTTAGTTTTTGTTGATGACAAAGGGGGAGAAGTATAAAATGGGATAAATATGCATAGATTAAGGGGGAGTTATTAGTTTTAGGGGGAGTTATTAGGATAGAAGTAATATTTTATAAACAAAGGTTATCATCATCAAAAAGGGGGAGATTGTTAGTCCTTGAGATGATGGTTTTGATGACAACAACCTTAGAATAAGATTATAAAATATAAATACTAACATTATAGTATAGATATATATGTATATGCAGGATTTACCATGCAGGTACCCAGAATGAAGACTGTACAGTATAGAGATTCAAGATATCAAGATTGAAGACTCATGAGTATCAATAATATCAAGATTATCAAGAGTTCAAGATTTCAAGAATAAGTAATTTAATTAGGAATTTTGTTAAAACTCCTAGAAAAGCACTGGCATCTTAAAATCCAATTTATTCGTGGAATGGAATCCACTTCGAGCCTGTTAAAGGGATGGAACCCTAAGTAGGATGGAACCTATGAAAAATCTAGTGGAATATTGTTTTATATCCGCTAACTTTTATTCAAAATGATTTTACAAAATTATATCTTGTTTTCAAATTGTTTTCAAAACCTTCCTTTTAAAAGAATCAAAAACATCTATCCTGATTTTAAATACTTTTAGCCTCAAAATAATCTTTAATTTCAAAATTAAATTATCCTTAGTTTTAAACTATCTTTTAATAAAAATATATTTAACGTTTAATATTTATACTTAGATTTAAATATAAAATTATAGTAAAATTTTATATATACCAAAATATTTTTCTCTATATTTATTTATGTATTTTAACTATAGTTAAGTATATTTATAAAAGTTTTAAATAGTTTTAATATAAGATAAAAGTTATTTTCAAAGGAAAACAAAACAACAAAATTTCCTTTGGGATGTCGACATACCCAAGTTACCCATGTCGACATAGTGTCAGTTGATTTCAAAATTTTGAATTTCAAAAGAAGTGTCTATTCGTCATATCCCTTCACGAATAGACATGGCTGTTGTTCTTTTATAAATAGAGGCTGTTTTCAACGAATTTCTAATCATATTTTTCTGTTTTTCACTCCTCTTCTTCTTCCACATTTCTTTATACATATTCTTACCATTACTCTGCCGAAATCAACATTGAATCTAACTAGATCATTTCTGGTTTGATTCTCTATCACTATCTCAACAAGATCCTTAGTGCTATTCAGAGTTATAGGCTTCTTTGTAATCATTTCTGTGAGAAAAGGTGTGATTGTAGCCTTGGAAATCAATCAAGTGAGAAAAGATGCGATTGTAGCCTAGGAAACCAATTGGGTGAATTTGTTGCTCGTGAAATCAAGTATCTCTAACCAGAGGATTGTGAATCTGGAGGGTGTACCTCGTAGCCTTGAAATCGTGGGTGTAATTGTACAATTGCTTTTGAAAGGAAATCCGTACTTTTGTGCGAGACTGGATATAGAGTAACTCCGAACCAGTATAAAATCTGGTGTGTTCTTTTCTTTACTGCTTTTACTTTATTTCTGCATCTATGTTCGTTTCTATGATCATATCTGTGTCTGAATATTGCATACATTTGTGTTCAAATTAAAATAAACTCAAAAAGATTTAGTAATTTCATAAAACACTATTCACCCCCCTCTAGTGTTTATCCTTGCCTTAAGATCCGCAATCTGCATTTCTAACAACCTGAGATGCTGCATCTGGGGTGTAGGCTGCTGATGATTTACGTGTTCTCCTAAAAGCCTATCACAGGTGCCTAAAGTCGAAGCCGAGATCTCATGTGGTGGTTGTCGATTTGAGCTTGTCGCTGTCCGGAAGAACGTCGCTGTTGAAGTTGTATAGTTCAAGAACTGGTTAGTGATGTTGGTTGAATTTATATTCATGATCGATACTGATAATTTTCAGTATAGTAGTTTACATTGATTATGCCTGGAGTGATTTCACCTGGTCCTGCAAAGGAGAAAAAAGCCACTTAAGATCAAGTAATTCAACTTGTATAGTCTTCCAAAGTACATTTGCTGAATGGAGTTAGCAGAACAAACAGTACAACAGTTTGGTTCTTGCAGCGAGTGTCAGTGATTCCAAAGCGTTCTATTTGAAGATGAAGGTTATTATCATCAATATTTGGTAGAATTCAAGACCGGAGATGAGAAGAAAACTAGAGAGTATGCCTTTTGCTTACAAGGCGCTCAGGTATGACTATTTTTTTTATAATTGTAATAATTTCGAAACTACAAAGCTTTGGATCTATTGGATTTGTTATTGGATTTACCATTTATTATTATTAATTTTGATGAGTTGATGTTAACCAAGTGGATCTTGGAGTAATTTAGGATCTAGCATAGTGATTCTGTGAGGTCTATTTCTATACATAACCAAGCTAAGTAACATGCATTCTGATCTAGTTGCAATTTCAAACACATAAGATATTCATACATCTACAGAATATATGTATTTTGATGAACATACCGTCTCTTACAAAAAAATACAAATATATACACAACACGAGTTAATTCAATGGTTATTTAATTAATTACTTTACTGCAACAACATAATGATCAAAGGCTATCAGGCTGACAGTTTGCTTTGGGAGTTTTGTTTGTAAACAAGAAGTTTTGAATTCATTGCTAATTTTTTTCTTCCGATTTTATGTTTTTCATGGAGTAATGAACATTAAATTATTTTCTATACTAATTAGTTGATACCCATGATAATTAGAAAAATTACCGAGGATTATGTAATGTACGCTTTAATAGTTCTCAGTTTCATACTTGTTTTCACCGGTTAATATTATAATACAATCCAAGGAACTTTTATACTATATTTCTAAAATAGATAATCTTAATTTTGAAATGGTTTTTACCTTTTTTTAATTATTTATTATATTTACACAAAACTGATGTCACAATGACTGTGTATAAAGGTGAAATTAATAGAAACTTTTTTCTTAACTTGGTATATAATTGGTGCTAGCATCGTAAAAATAGATCAGTGATATAGTAATATGTTTATTGATGCAGAACATTGCAGTTGTTGGTTTAGAACCAACTCACCCGATCCGCCTATGGTTGGCACTTAACTTCACTGTGTTTTAATATGAGATCCTTAACTCACTTGACAGGGCCTGCACTTTGACCAAACAGGTTGTTAGATTATTTTTTGATACTATTGTTGCAAGGATTTTCAATCTTTGATGCTTTTTGGATTATTTTTACTAGAATGAGATAGGAGGTAGGGTTTTAAGTGAGATGCATAGCAATTAACCACATATTTTTTTAGTTCATCAATACATTGAATTCAACTTGAAAATTACAAATTGTTATTGATACAATGAATACACAGAATTCTATTTTACTTTCCACAGTCATGCTAATTTCTATCTCTGCTAATGCATGACATTTGTTGTTTGTCACCAACTTGTTTCCTGGCATCCAATTGAATTATCCACATACATATAACAATTAGTAAAAGCATGCCAATAAGAATTATCGTTGAGGTTAAGTTCCTAGTGATAATCATGACTTCCTAGTGATAAACATGACCAGTAAAACATAAATTTGTTTGTAGTATATATAATTGTATTTAACACAATATCGATTCATGCTACACCTTACAAAAAATAATTAGAAATCAAATTGTCATTTTTACTTGAGTGTGACCGTGGGGACTCTTGATTGATCCTTGATTGCTATGATGTATGTATCGCCAATAAAGATGTGGAAGCGTAAAGAAACATCCCAATATATACCCTACTATGCATTAGTTGAATAATAATAAATTCAACTTGAAAATTTCAAATTATTTTTGATATACTAATTTCTCCCATCCACTAAAAATTCAATATGATACGTGCAACCTTTGTTTCCTTAGAGCGCTCTGTAAATCACCTTGTGGAAATTATTAAGGTGTGATATTCATTAGAAATATTTGCATGTCCACCATAGTTGTTGTATTCCTTTTCATAAGGGAAATACCTTACCAGTTAATTTTTATAAATTAGGTGTTAGGTATGCCAACAAAAGAAGAAATCAGGTAGATGAATCTAAATCACATGGGTTCAATTTTCCTGAGATCAAAAGCTCATCCTTAGCACAAGGTCATTATATCATATTTACTTGTGTTTTTCCTTATGGAGAGGGGCATAGGTTGAATCTAAATCAGGTAGTTGTTGTTATTCATGTTTTTCCTTGTGGCACAGTATCATTATATAATATATACCAGCAGTAATCATTGGTTGATCATATTGCATCATGTATAACCAATGTACAGTGGCTATACTACTATGCAAATGGTGCAGGTAAATAATTTTGGTCATGATATTATAGAAACTGTAGTTTGTCAGTGCAAATTATAGTTTGTATTCGGTGCAAACTCACATTTTGCACTTGATGTAAACTAAAATTTGCACTAGCTCTGGCAGTGCAAACTTATTTGCACAGCTCAAAGCTGGCATTGTTAGTGCTAATTTCATCTGTTTTATTACCGTTACTTGCTTCTACTTGTCCAAAGAAAGGGTTAACAAATTATTATTTTTTATCAAACACTATGTAATAGATCCATGCAGTTGATTAATGATTGCTTTGAAGAATGTAATATACAAGGTATTGACTATTATGGGTATAAATCTATCTTAGTTGCTAAATGTCTCTGGGAATATCATGAAATCTTTAACGACACATTGTTGTGAAAACAAAAATGAATCATACATTTTCACTGTTAATAGTGTATATCTTTATGAAGTGTATATAGAGAAAGAACGATATAACTGATTAGCAATGTACAGACATAATGTGTGTAACATCCCACCTTTTCGCACACTTTAAATCAATACACGTGCCAATTCAAACTATACGGAAGGGCGGATTGTTATGGGGTAAATAAGAAAAACAAGAAGGAAATAAAAATAAAACAGAATCTCACAGCGGAAGGATAAAATATAATAATCAAATATACAGTTTATAAAGCTATTTACAAAAACATTTGATTATATTTATATAATACATATCAGAGTTACACATACCAATAATAACGCAGCGGAAAAATATGAGTGTAGTGGACTATAATAAATAATAATAATAGAAATCTTCGTCTTCGTCCTCCAGGGCTAAAGTCTTCGAAATCCTGAAATACTCGGACTGACCCGAGCGAATTTGAAAAGACAAAAACACTCGAGTGACTACTAAAAGATCTTATGTAAGTTAAATCAACTGAAATAAATATGAGTGCAGTAACTTAAAAGATGCTCGGGATTCACATCTCTTAAGGATCTGTTAAACTATTTACTATGTAGTATATTTCGCTAGTATAATAGTGTCTAATTGTAAAATAAACTTACTTTTAAATAGCGTTTAGGAGTAACCCAATATTCCCCTTAACATGTAATAGTCCCAGTAGTCCATCCAATATCATAGTCCCTCCTGATCGGGAAGCCACCAGAGGATACCACACGGGCTACGGGAAAAAACCAAACTTGTACAAGGCACGATAGGGTAGGTGACACGACACAACTAGGCAATGCCAGGGTAGATATACCAATTACACTTCCGGGCTGGTGGTAAGGCGTAGCCGCAGCTACCGCTCACCTCGGACAAACTCCCCCCTAAAATCAAAATCAAAAGTGGCAACCGAATTAATCCAAAGTCAGAGTATAGTATCGAAGAGGAGTATCTGATAAAGGGCGCTAACCCCTTTGGCCCGTCAATCGCTCATGTTTTAGCCACCTTATGCCAACACACGGGAGTCGGGTCCACGTATTTACCTCAAAGGAAATGCCGCCATCATCCTACTTCATTCTGGAATCTCCACCGCGTACACGGTTGTTAAAGTGGTTTTCGGAGTTGGCAGAGAGTATGACAACTTCCGATCCTGATCTCTTTAACAACCAAACGTTATTATAACACCATGATTATTTCAAAATAATTTATACTTTAAACCAGAATATAATATCTCTTTGAAACCATATAAATACGATATCATTTATATTTTTAAAACCCTAAATCAATATGATATCATTTTTATTTTATAAATATCCCTTTCCCAAAATCATAATATTTCAATATATATACCTTGAAAACATAGCTTTGAAACTTAATTTTTAATACTTCATGGTTCAAATACTATATTAGTTTACAAATAAAACAGCTTCTTTAAATTTCACAATAAATTTCCAATATCAATTTGAACCTCCAAATAAATCTTTTACTTCCCATATATTTCAAAGCTTAAATATTATATATTTCAAAACTTCATAGTTCATATATTTCAATCTTAATATTCCACTATTTCAAAATGGATTCTTTGATAATTTAATATTTATCAAATCCAATTCCTATTATTCAAATTTGAAGTATTTACTTACTAAACAAATATTATTCAGGTAAAACCCTTAAACTTCAATAATAGGATATTCTTTTAATTAAATTAACTTGATAATATTCTTTAAATAAATTTGATATTCGTTTAAATCCTCTAATCAAAAATCAAGTTATAAGATCATACCTTTAAATCTTAATTTGTTTACATTTCAAAAACAAATTTTTCGAGGAAAATTCTTAAATACTTTAATTCAAATCATATTCACATTTATCTTCAACCTTACTTTTATTTGAATTATTATAAACTCTATTTACAATAGAATTTCAAATATATTCTTAACCATATTATACAAACAAATCAACTTCATTATTTAGCTTATTTTAAAATTTGAAACAAATTTATACATAGCTAAATTCAAGAATTTTACTATATATATATATATATCAAAATTTAATATTTATTAAACTGTATTCTTTCAAAACCATAGAAAATCATTTCAAAAATAATTTTATATATATACCGCGGTGCCTGTATATAATTTTCTATCCTATGGTCAAGTGATACGGATATTTATCATTTCAATCCGCAATTTAAAAATAAAAATGCGGCTGTATATCATTTCAAACCGCAATCCCGAATGAAATGAAAATGCATAATAACTTGCAGTTTATATAATATAGAACACATCATCCATTCACCCAATATCAATCATCAACCAATTTATTGCAATCATCATCAAATTTAAACAAAACATCAATACAGAGTATATAAAATATAACATGTATCAACGAACAGTTATATTCAAAAATAGATTAACAACTGTTTAACTAGCAGTTTATGTGCAAAAATAAATAAATTTTAACTGTCGATTTATATGCAAAAATAAATAAACTTTAACCGGCAATTTATATGCAAAAATAAAATTAAATAACAATTTAATTTGAATAAATGCAATTTAACTGAGAGGATGATTAAAATATGCCAAACAACCATAAATAAATTTAAAATAACATTCTAAATCAATTTAACAAATATAAGAAATTTTAGAAGTTGTGAGTGTGTTAAAACACTCACATTTTGAATTTAGATTGAATTTAAATCCAATTTAAACCCAAAAACTTGACCATCTCATAATTCGTACAAATCAGCGTCATTAAGTCCGGAATTTTAATACGATCCTAACAAAAGAAACCGCGTGTAAATCGGAGTTCGTATGTGGAAGATATAGCGATAAATGTGTTTGAATTTTAATCAAAAACAAACAAAAGAAGAGAACACATTTCAAGGCCACGTCGTCACCTCTTAAATATGCTACAGGTATTCATGCAATAGACACCCAAATCGCGCCTAGTATCCACGCGCCGCCACCTTCAATTCACAATCTAGGTCGAATTTTTGCCGCAAATCGATAATTGGCCCAAAAAGTCCGTTCTGACTCCGGAACGAAATTGGGTCAACCCATATATCAAAATAGACGTTTTAAAATATTCTGAACGCGATGGAAAAAGTATCAGGTCCTAATGGCATTGTATGAAGAAGTTATGCTGAAAATAATATTTTCCAAATTGATTTCAATTGATTTCAATTGCATAAATTTTAAGGCGTTTCGAGTCCGTACGATCAAACGACAAGTCCGATCGCTACGAGACTTAAAACATTATTATAATTCACCGTTACGGATCCGATGAAACTTGTTTCGTCGAAATCCGAGTCAGTGGCCAAAATGGCTATTTTTTCCACTTTTTAAATAAATTAATAAATAAATTTACCGCCTTTAAATTCAATATTTATAAGCTAGTAGATTTTTGTCATTTTTAATCCCTTAGATATTTATAATAACTAAAATCAAATTCACATATCAATTTAGTGTCAATTATCCCAGTAAATACAGTGTTCAAATGTCAACTGCAATTAATCCAATTAATTGCAAATTAATTCCAATAAATTTGATTTGATTCGATTACAACTTAATATTCAATCAATTATTACTCAACTAACATAGTTAACATTGTTTTATATTTCATTACATTAATATTTTCCAATTTTCATCTTTAATTTGCATTAATTACTGTATTTCAATTATATTGGAAATTTTGTCAATTTTATTTATTAATCAAATTTAAAATTATCAATTAATTATTTCATCTTGGTTTCATTATTTTTATTACATTAATTATCATATTATGAATGAAATTTTACTTTGGTTACATCTTATTGAATTCAACATTCTTCGCTTACCAATTTATTCCACATTAACTACAATAATTTAGTGAATTAATTAAAATTGAATTCAAATTAAACTTACCAAACTAATAGATAAGTAACGTACAAAAATTATTGTCATTACCTCTTAATCACACTTTTATAGGTTCATTATTTACAAACCAATATTATAATTACTTACATTAATTTGGATTGTACTACACTTATTATATTTTTGCCAAATAGATACATTAATTTCAATTAAATATTCTCTGTAACTTATTTCTTGATTTCATACTTTTTATTTCCCAAATTACTATCTTGTATTAAGTTTACGTTTCTATTTTGATTTATATCCAATTATAACCTAACAGTCGTTTCACTCAATTAGATTGTATTGAATATAGTTATCCATCAACTTCCATTTACACTACTACCTTAATTTACACAGTTACTATCAGAAAATCTTATTGCATTGGTTAATTAAATGTTTGCTTTAAATTACTTATTTTAAATTTTTATGCTCAAGAGCAACAATTAACACTTTCCATTATTTTACAAATTTGAATCCCATTCTAGTTATTCTTTATTAATAATTCACAAAATATTATGACTTCGTACAAGACATCCAATTACTATTTATTATTATAACTTTACAATCTATATAAATTCATTGATTGATTTATTATTTGCCTTTGTTTTCTTATATTCAATTCTTAGCTTAGTACGACAATTTATAGTACTTCATTTAATCGACATTTCATTTCAATTGTTAATACTTAGCTTAAATTTCTACGGTTGCATTCCATTTACACTTCCGTTGCTATATTAAGAATTAGTAACGTTTATATCAATAACACATTATAATTACTTACCATTTAAATGAGTTTGATTTCTAATAAATTAATTAACCAATTAATTAGGTAATTTATACAAATTTGTTATCATACCCATAAATTTACACTTATAACTAAGTCTTACATTTGAATTTATTTATTAAATTGAAATGTTCGTTCAAGTTTATAAATTACTAACTCGCGTTAACATAATTCCCCAATTTGTTCCAATTACTGTCAACAATCCTTTATTACATTAAATCAATCTAATACTTTCCTTAAATTTCTCATATTCAATTTATATCCAGGTAAAAATCTTTTCACTACTTAATTCATTTGAATTTATTCAAATTACTATAAATAGGTTTTAATTACAATTGCTATATTTTAATTTAGCGTTCATTCCAATATTAATTTATCACCTTTATTATTTCTACTAAAATTTAATTACAAAATCATATTAAATTAACAAATTTAATTGTCTAAATTTACGGGTTGTTACAATGTGAGTTTCAAACATAGTACAGACATAGTACATCTTATTTACAGTTTAGTGGCTTCTTTGCGGAAACTTAAGCTAGATAGCTAGCTTGTTTTGCTTGATGAAGTTCAGTAGTAGTGTACATCAAATGCTGTAAAGGTAAAGCAGATAAAATTATTAATCGACTGATTATTTTTTAGTTAGCACATAATGTCTTCTTATCTTGTTAATTAATTTGGGTAGTACATTATAGCTATGGTTTTCATTGAGAGCATTCCTTCACCTTAACCTATCAGGAGACGATGAAATGGATACGATTCGGAGATAAGTTAAGTAATTGACTGGAACTTTTTTTTGAGTTAATACATCTAATGTAATATAGTTATATAACCACTCAAATTGCTTTGCAGTACGGAAGATTTTACATAGACTTCTAGCATTGGCGAATTCATGAGGCATCTTCAGCTTCTCCATGCTTTTCATGGTCAACTCAATCATGGTATTTATTGACATGCTTGTTTAAGGTAAGTTAAGTACATAAATCTATTGATGTGGTAAATCTGTAGACATTATTCGCTTTAGAAGGCTTAGAACCTGGGTAACATATAGCCAGCAACAAGTTTATAAATATGCTGTTGGTTTTATAAATCTTCTAAATCTTGAATCATTTGTCTGTAATTTGAAACATATAGCCAGTAACAAGTTTGCACAAATTCTATTGGTTTTTTAAGTATGAATACCTTTAAATATGTATGCTTCATATCTTTGTATCGTGCATTGCTGAATGTATGTAACGACCTAGAATTTTTAACAATTTAATTTGAAAATATTTAATTAATTTTAAATATTTGAATGATGGTTTGACGTGAATTTCAAATTTTCAGAATGAATTTAGCGATTAAATTATAGAATTTAATCTATTGAGAGTTGAATAATAATTTGAATCATCAGTTTTAAGCTGATTTAAAAATATTTCAAAGGCTTGTAAATTTCATATTGATAATACTGAAGATAATAGAAGCTTCACAATTGAAATTCAAATTGAATTGTTCAGTTTTGAAATTTTATCGTTTGAATCGATATTTTAAAATAGCCGTCCGAGGCACAGTCTCGGAATTCGACGAAACCAGTTCCATTGGGTCCGTAATATTGAATTATTCTCGGATTTCAAATTTCGTATTTTTCAGAGTTCATATGTGAGCATACGATATATAAACGTGTTGAACATTTACATCGAAAATTCAAATTTAAAATTATATTTATATATTCACGTGCTTATCACATCAGCACGTTATGTTCCTAAAGTCACGCCTAGTATCACGAAGAAAAATCGTGCCGAGCATACTTCATTCAATTTTAAATACTCCTCTCCCTTTTCTGTTTCGTTCATTCAAATCCTCCTCCTTTTATTCCCAAATAGAAAAATCAAAAATAAAAAGCACGAGATCTTTCCAACCGAAGGAATGGCGGCTTCAGGCATCGAAGGAGAACACGCGGCAACGGCGACCTTGCGATCGCATCGCGATCGAAGCTTGAGGACTCGGCGTTGGATTTGGATGGCGACTGCGAGGTGCGGCGGCGACAGTAGCGATCGTTGTCGTGGCCTGGGCGATTCGCGAGCGACTGGAATCATTTCGAATTCACATCAAAGTGGAGGGGCACGCACGAGTTCATGGCTATCGCGTGGTGAGTCATCGTGATCGGCAGCCAAGGCTCGCTTCGCGAGACATGTCGGCGGCTAGGGTTCGAGGCCAAGCACGGTGGTGTCTGGGCACTTGCGTGACTCGGTGCAGTGCGGGTCAGGTAATTTTTTTTTATTTTTTTATTTTAGACTTGAAATTTAAACTTGAAAATTTCATATAAATATGTTAGAAAAGTTTGCTGGTAGCAGTAAGTTTTACTCCATTTATTTTGTTAAAATCTTTATACAGTAAGGAGAAAAAGAAAATTTATTTACAGTTTTTTTAACTAAAATTTATATATATGCAGTTTTAAGTTAAACTTGCTTTAAAGAGAAAAAAAAGAAAAAAAAACAAAGAAATTTAAGTAATTGTAGTAAGAAAAATAATATATCATATTATAAGTAAATATGAGTAAGTTTTATTAAAAGAAATAGAAACTCAAGTTTAAGCTTAAAGGAGAAGGAACGAAAATTTAGAAGGTTTAAACAAGTTTTAGATATTTAAAAAAAAACTGTCTGTTTAGTTGTTTGAAAGGAAAAGAAAAATTTATAAACAGAAAATAAATATATGTGTAAATTAGATTTTAATTTACAATAAAAGGAAAGTTAGTTTGAAAGTAAAATGTTTAGTTAAATAAATTTATTTAACAGAAATTTGGTAAAAAGGAAAATAATGATAAAGAAGAAAAATTGTTTAATTTAATTGTTTTAGAAATGGTTAGAGAATATTAGTGTAAAAAAATTAAGTCACAAGTTAATTAAATCTAAATTTATTTTTGTGTTACGAAGAATAATTTATTAAAAGAAGAAAATTAGTTTAAAAGAAAATCATTGGTTAATTTAAATTATCAAATAGAAGCTTGTTTAAAAAATTAAAAGTCTTATTTTAAAATAAAATAATGGGTTAATTTAAAGTATTCAAATATTAATTAATTTGTATAATATTTATACAAGGTATAAATCAAGAAAATCAAGATGGAAAATGGATTGCTAATGAAAGCAAAGGTGAGAACTTCTCACTCAAAAATTTAAAGTTGGATTTGCAGTTATTTATTGATTGTTGTTGATTGTGATATTAGATATAGTAGGATATATCTATATATATATAGCAATATATATATATATATATATATATATTGGCATATGTATATATTGCAGTTGATTGATTTTCCGCATTGTATAGCGGATGAGACCCTATTGCGCCGCCTATTAAGCGGATAATATTTTATAAATCCCATATACCGCGATATTGCACCTCGAAGTGGAATGGGTATTGTGCTAATGTCTGTGGATGCAGGGAAACAGGTTGGAGGGATCCAACTGGATTCCTCACAAATATTTATTTGATTCAAATATTGTGATATTTGATTATTTATCATATCGATATATGATATTTAAAAGTCGTGATTGACTATTTGATGTGTTGCATCATCGGATCCAATTTTGAAGTTTAAAAATAACGATTTTGATTTTTAAGGGATTTCTAAAGTGATTTTTGAAAGTATACGTTTATAAAATATTTTTAGAATTGATTCATCTTAAATAAATAAACGATATAAATTTTAATGTTATAAAATTATGATTTTTGAGAAATATAGTTAAAAGTTGAAGTTTTGAAAATATGGGATTGATGATCTTATAAAATAGTTAAAAATTGGGATTTCTGAATTTATTATAAAAAGTTTAAATATAGGATTTATGAAATTTGATTATTTTGTAAATCTAGGAGAATGATGAAATTATAAAGGAGTTTAAAGACGTTTTAAAAGAATAATATAAATTGATCCGTATAAAAGATTTATAAATTGATATTTATAAATTAAAAATATTGGAATTGTAAAACGAGCTTTTATAAGTGTTAGAATGAATTGTGAATGAATTTCATAAATGAATGAAATCTATAGGATTATAACGGTGAAGTTATAAATGGAATTTTATAAATAAAATTTGTAAAGTTATTTAAAAGAATAGATTTGGATAAATAAATGAATCTTATAAGTTATAAGATTTATAATTATGAAGTTTAAAGGAACGATTTTGTAAACAAATAAATTATGAGCATTTAACATATAATATGGACCTTCGGTATATAATTGAGTTATAAATCGAATAGATTAATAAAGGAAATTATAAAAGGAAGTTGTTATAAAATAAATAGAAATGGAATTTATGAACATTGTTTTATAAATCCGAAAACGACATATTTTGATAAGTTAATTTTATAACTTATTTATGGAGTTATATTCACGTTTTAGACAGTGAATAATCCTTTAAAACAAAATGTATAGAAATGATGAAATTGGTTAACAAGTATATTCACGTTTTTGAATAGTGAATAATATATTAAAGAAAATGTTTTGGATGTGATGTTTTAAATAGAATTAAAACGATCTAAAGATGTTTTAAAATGTATTAACTATCGAAACCATAGATTTCAACATTCATTGTTGAAATAGACGTTTTCGAGAAATAGAAGGAAATGGTGGACTATAACACTGTTGTTATAGTAAATGATTTCCGAAAGGAAATGTTTTGCATAGTATTGAGATATAAATATCTATTTTAATTTCGAATCCCTATACTAGTGATTTTGGGTTGTCGTAACGATGTTTTACGCAACATTCGTTTTGGCCCAAATAAATACGTTTAAGAGAATGGTTTCCTTAAAGAATGAAATATATACTTAATTTCGATTAGAGCATATTGAATATTTTCTAAGTGTAGAAAAAAAAAGACTTGTGAATTACTTATAAATAAATAAGTATGGAAATGTTTTCCAATATTAGGTGAATATTTCGAATTTATCTTTTTGAAGATAAATTGAAAAGGAATATTAGAAATCGAATGGAAATCGTATATTCATAAATATTTTGGAATGAAAATTCATTATGGAATTTATAAAGGAAATGGGGAATTCGTTTAAAAATAAATATTGATTTATTTTTGAAGCATTGAAAATATATATCTTGTAAAGATATTTTTGGAAAATAAATAATTTGGAAAATTATTTGGAATCTGGTGATGTTGTGCATATCTATTGATAGTTCAATAACCGACTATCAATATTTACCTTTAAATAGGTATTTGTTGTGATTTGCTTGAAATTGAATGCCACACTTATTTTTTTTTTTAAATAAGCGCTCACTATTCGGGTTAACCGGGAAAGGACCTTGAGGTCGTATAACCCATTCCGATTATGTGATACGTCGTTATGAATTGCATTTGAAGACCGGTGTTAAAGACCGGATATTTTCGAAAATGAAAGGGTTTCTTGTTGATTGTCTCTGCACTGGCTGATCCCTGGTATAGAGATCTCCATATGTGATGGGAAATCCGGACGTGATTAGAGATTATCCGGATTGCAAGGACTTCTTTGTAAGTGCCTTCGGTTCTGTTCGATCCCGGAGCAGACTTGTATGGATTGTATGTTTGACATTACAAATTGAGATATAAAGCTGATTTCTTTCAAATATATTTCTGTTGGTGGCGGAGAATTTATTCTCTTAGCTTAACACCCTTCTCTGAGACGTACGAGCTCAGAGGTTATGTAGTTGAAGGTTATCAGCAATATATTCCCAATTTGTTAATGTGACATGCTGAGTGTTGCTGTGAAATGATCATTGTGTTGATCATTTGTGATAGGATCATTTGTTTGATCGTTTATCTTTATGATCATTTCTATGATCATTTGTTGACCCAAAGCACAACTTTTGTATAAAGCGTGGCTTTGTGGACGAGACTTCGTCGAGCCTCACACCTCGGAATGGTCAAAACAGGAAAGATGCAGCAAGGTTATGAGGGGTAGCTCCCTTTAGGGATGTGCATTTCCTTCTGGAAAAGGGTGGTATCATGGTATGGATCCCAGATGCTTACTCATGTTGAAACACTTTATTTATGATTGTGTGATGTTGATGATGAGTGCTCGGTTAAAGGTCCCAAAGGACCGGGGGATGGCATACTCGTGTCAGTAGTTACCCAGTTAGGGGTAACCCGGCCTTGTGTTGGCAGAGATCCGGTTTGGTTCTCGGGGACGTCCTTCCAGAGGCGTTCTCATGTGGCAATGGTAAGTTCCTTGGCCTGACCATTTTTTGGAAATCCAAAGAAACAATACGATCTTGTAAGGTTTTAGTTGTAGAACCTGCTTCCTCAGGAGGTAGCTATAGTAGGCATAATATAATGGTACCTATGCTGGCTAAGATTTATATTCTACTTTCGAAATGTTTTCCTACACTATGCACTAGTAATAATATCAAATGTTCTTTTTAATGCGTATCAAGCATCTTTGACTATCATAAGGAGAAATCTCCTCCGATTCTGCGTTTGCATTGTGTGTGTGTGCGGGAGGCCTTATGGTAGTCTCATTTTTAAAAGCATAGCGAATTGACTTTAAAAATATTCCTCTATTTTTGATTTTAAAGATAAATAAACTGTTTTGAGTTCTCACACCAGTCACATGACTGACTCGGAGTTTATTGTTTTCCTTTCCTAAACTCTGGGTGCCCACCAATTTCCACACGGGCAGTCAAGAGTTAGGTTTATCAGGATATTCTGGAATTCAGGAGTTGCTAGAAGCAAGATGGATGGCATAGCGTATTATTAGTATATAGTATTTCTTTTCCGCTGTTTGATGTTGTTTGTTGTTGTACACTCTGATGTAATGAAATGTAATGTGATGTAATGTAATAACTGATATAGTTCTTTGTTTAAAGATTATTCATTTATTTATTATATGTTGTTCCGCTGCGAATTGTGAGATTCTGATGTTGTTCTGTTATTTCTTTCCGTATTATCTTTCTTTCTCTCTTCTTCTACCTCTTTCTTCTTCTTAAACCCTAACATTTCGGTTTTTCGGCAACGAAAAATCGCAATCGTTATAATGTGTGTCAATACAATCCATGTATTTTTGCATGGTGCATTTGCACAAGAAGCGACTATATATCTTGTTTGATACTCATCTTCTCTACAAAATGGTACTTAGGCTTACTTGTTAACATTTTATTCAATTATTCAGTTTTGGATTTGATATCGAGCTACCATCCAATCTCACTTGACGCTACGGAGCAAAATGATCACTAGCTAGTCTTGCTTCATTCATATACAGGGTATGTTGAATTTATGCAAATGAGTAGCTTTTAAATATGCAATGTTGAATAATGGTTAACTTCTTGTTTCCTACTTTTGGTTGCAGAGGTTAGAGTACTCTTATTAATGAATGGATGCTTGATTGTGAAGTTAAAGGCAAGTCTCTTTTACAATTTACAATTTATCGCTTATTACTGCTGCTAAAATAAAATTACATTATAAGACTCGCAATTTGATCGAATTGACTACTTTAGCAAGGCAATTAAGGAGTGGATTTAAGGATTTTCGCAAATGGTTGAAGTCAGGATTTGAGTTTGGAGTGGTTAGCTCTGGTGGTGGAAGTGGTGAAGCTGGTGAGCAAGGCAGGGGACAGTTAAGGCAGAGGGTTGGTGGTATGATGTGGCTGATGGTAGACTGGGTTGTGGGATGATGTTGATAGCAAGCAGGTGTTGATGACAGAGGGGTGGTTTGTGGGTTGTGGGATGTTTTTTGTATCAACTGGTGATGTAGGAGGGGATGGAGGTTGGTCAGTTTGAAGTTTATGGCGGTGATGAAAGAAGATGTGTAGGGGGTTGCGATGATGTTTGTATGTGGAGATATTATGCAGTGAACTATGAGTTGTAGAAAGACGTTGTACAAATGAAAGAGGTTGGCAGAGAAGTGATGTAAGTGTGGGTAGTAGCTTTGTGTGTATGGGGATGTAACAGTGGTATGTATGCAGTGACAATGTGTGTACAGGGATGTAACAGTCGAGGTGAAATGTATGAAGTGGTTGAAGTTTGGTAGCACAGTGAAGTGGTTGAGGTATATTAGTTGTTGTCCAGGGTGGTACGTATTGGAAGGCCGTGATGAGTTGTAGATGTGAATGTTGAGTTGATGGTTTCAGTGTTGTACCGTGTTGTTGTAGAGGGGAGGAAATGTGGCAGTAAACAAAAAAAACTTGTTTATGTATATGTGA
The DNA here is from genome assembly GCA_030765085.1 of Allium cepa. Taxonomy (NCBI): domain Eukaryota; kingdom Viridiplantae; phylum Streptophyta; class Magnoliopsida; order Asparagales; family Amaryllidaceae; genus Allium; species Allium cepa. Next base: position 401,784,681 of record CM060929.1, on the reverse strand, counting down.
TGATGTGGTTAGGTAGTGGGTCAGTTTGATATGTTGTTGTATGGGCTTGAAGGCAAGTTGTTGAAGAACTTGGGTTGCACTGCTGTAGGAAGTTAAAGGCAGCATGATGTATATGTTGTATTATAGTGGTCGTGTGATTAAGAGTTTGTTATGGCAATGGCACAAAGATGTGAAGTGGAAGCATAGTTGTATGATTGCAGTAATGAGTTGTTTGGGTTGTTTGTTACGGGTGTATGAGTTGTGAGGTGAGGAAAGTCGTAGATGGTTGTATGGGTTATTTGATATGAAGGGGTTGATGATTTGGCACTGGTTGATATTTGCAGGGTAGGAAAGTGATGGAAGGCGGGGGTTGTGGTGGAAGAGACAGTGGGTAACAATGGAGCTGATGTTTGCATGTAGACATGTGGAATGGCGAAGTTTATAGCCTAGCAGTTGTTTGAAGTGATATTAGTATGTGTTGAAGTGGTTCCGGTGGTCTGGTAGAAGATGTGTGAAATGAGGCCTTTGTTTTGCATGAAGGTGCACATGTGCACAGGGATGTGTGGGTAGGAATGTTGTGAGCGTAGCAGTTTGAATTTGATTCGCAAATTGCTGTCAACAGTGGAAGGAAGTCGGGTGGTTGATTGAGGGAGGTAGGCAATGTGGTGAGGCAGTGGTAGTAATACCAGTGGTTGCTGGGGTGTGACTGATCAGTAGTGAATTGTTGGTGACTGGTTATGAAGCAAATATAGTAAAATAAAATAGCATGGGTATGATTGTGTCTTTAATAACCATTTGGTGGCATGTCTGTCTATTGTATAGAGTTCTTTTTTCTTTGGAGTGATATTGTACGATGCAGGTCCAGCTCGCTAGGTGGTTTAAAGAGGGAGCATGTGTTTCAGCTCCAATTAGAAAATACTGGGACTAGGCAACGGGAGCAGCCATATGTGACATGACAACATCATCATTTGAAACATATGCAAGTAAGTTTCCAAAGTTTTTTATACTGAAGCAACTTCGATAAAGTGTTTAAAATGAGGGTATTGATATATTTTCTCTTCACATTTGAATGCAAGTTTTCAATTAAATGCCTTTTTCTTTGTAATTTCTTTGATGAAATTATTGTGATGAATTGATTAGAAACCGGGCTAAACAAACGAGGCAACCAAGATATGTCTGTGTAAATCTTATACTTGTTTCATGTAACAACCCGATATTTTCAACCATTCGCATCCGCACATGTCGGACTCGAATTGCACAAAATACTGCATTGTAAATTAAATTTGGCAAATCTCAAACATACAGTAAATAAAAATCACAGAACACAGGCACAGAGTAAGAAATGCAGCGGAAGTAAAAGAGATAGTAGTTCATGAAGCTACTATGTAAATATATCAGAGTTAAATAAAATACAATAGAACAAATAAAGTACAACAGAAATCTCAAGGTGATAACCAAGTACAAGCTGAATAGAACAACAGAACTGAAATAGATAAAACTGGATAAGCATATAATATCCAGCGATTCCAATCTCCAAAAAGTGGAATCCAAATCTGTGAATAACTCAGGCTGACCCGAGCGTAAATAAAAATACAAACACTCGAGTCAGGACAATATATACTTATATAATGTAAACCAACTCAAGTGAACTATAATAAGGTACAAGTAACTTAAAGGATGTCTGGGACCGCCCATCCTCTAAGAATCCGTCAAACTATTTACTATATAGTAATATTGCGTTATTATAATAATGTCTACAGTAAAATAAACTTACTTTTAAATAGCATTCCGGGCTACCCATATCATCCTTCACACAAAATAATCCCAATAGTCCATCTAGTATCAGTATATCTCCATATCGAGGGACTACCTAAATACTTCATGGGCTACGGGAGAAAAACAAACTCGTAGTAAAGGCTAGGTATGCTAGGTGACACGACACACAAGGCAATGCCAGGGTAGATATACCGATTACGCACACGGACTGGTGGTAACGCAACAGCCACATACGCCCACCTTGGAACACACTCCCATATCAAAATCGGAGGATGGCCATCTAATCAATCACAAGTAAGAGTATAGTATTGAAGGAATGTGTCCGACCAGAGGAGCTACCCCTTTTGGCCCGAGATCGCTCCTGTTTTAGCCACCTTAAGCCAACTAACGGGAGTCGGGTCCACGTAAATATGCCTCAAGAACGTCGCCACCATCCTACTTCATTCTGTAAACTCCACCGCGTACACGGCTGTTAAAATGGTTTTCGGTATTGACAGAGAGTATGTCCATATCCGATCCCGGTCTCTTTAACAACCAATCGTTATTATAACCCATAGTTATAATTTAAAAGTCATAGTTTATACTTCAAAATAAAGTATCATTTCAAATTCAAATCTTTATCAAAATAAAGATCTAATCATTTCCAAACCATTCAATATATCAAAATATCATATCTTTCAAAATTCATTTCAAATCATTATTTGAATTCAAATCCAAATATGTATACATTTAAATATCCTTTTTAAGTCAAAGATATCATTCATTTATTATCCTTTTTAATTCAAAGATATCATTCATTTATTATCATTTCAAATCACCTTTTAATTAGTTTTATATTAAACCAAAACAATTCATTTAAACCATTTAAAAGTGAAGTCATTATATTTAAAATCAAATATTTAGTTCCCAAAATTTTAGACAAATTCTGAGCTCATTTATTTAAATCAAAACCTCAAACATTCATTTCTGCCTACCACAACACTTATAAAGTGCTACTGCAACCCTTTATTTAGTTTCGGATTTTAATTATCTTTCTGTTATCACAGCACTTACCAAGTGTTGTAATACCAATTAGTTATAATTTATACTTAGTTCATTTTTTTCAACCACGGCACTTACAAAGCGCTGTAATGTCAATATGTCAAAACAAAGATCTAATCATTTCCAAACCATTTCAATTTATCAAAATATCACATCTTTCAAAATTCATTTCAAAACCATATTCATTTTATTCAATTTAAAATACCATTTCAATTCACATTTCAAAACAGTTTATATTTCAAATCAAATTACTTCATTTAAATCAAAAATGAAGTTATTACATTTAATAATTAAATTATTAAATTTCCAAAAATTTTAACTTTAAAAGTTCATTTATTCACTTAAGTTTATCAAAACAGTGAACATTCACTTTCCGTAGCATTTAGAAAATGCTACGGAAAGTTACATTCAAAATAGTTCAATTTAACAAAAGACAGCGTTTTAAAATGCTGTAATAGGGTTTACTTAAATTTCAAAATTCAAATAAACTTAGTTAAATTCAATAATTATAGCACTTACAAAAATGCTATACTAGCCTTAAATTCAATTTAGCTGTTTAGTTCATTATCATCAACTACAGCATTTACAAATGCTGTAACATCATTTACGAATGTTGTAATATCATTTACATTACAATTAATAGCATTTCAAAAATGCAGTTAATTAACTTCAAATATTCAATATAATTTCACAACCAATTATATTTTTATTTAAAACATTTTTAACTTATAAAATCATATATTTTCACATTTATAAACATCGTTTAATTTTCCTTAAGTTCATGATTTTATAAAGTTAAATTTCCATTCAAAAATCAAGGTTTAATAACAATTCACTTATTAAATTTCAACATTCAATTTTAAATTCATTGAATTAAATTTCAACCTAACACTTAAGTTTAAATTTTCAAAATATGACTTAATTTCAATTTTATTTACTTAACCTAAAATTCACTTTTAAACCAAATTCACAAATTTTCAATTTAAGTTACATTTCAAAATTCAACTCAATATTCATTCATTTAACATTTTAACTTTATTCAAAAAATCGTTAATATATTATAAATCACTTTAAATTCATTTAAATTCAAAAGATCATAAATTTATCATATTTTCATATTTAATTTAATTTCCAATTATAATTAAATCAAAATTTCCAAAAATACTTACATTCAAATTTTTCTAACATTTCATTAATTTATTCCACTTATAAATATTCATAAAATCTATAATATTTTACATAAATCATTTTTAATTAAGTTTAAATCAAAATATTATAATATTTACATTTCTAAAGTATTTTAAAAAATTTAGAAAAGCATATTTTAACTACGAGCCTGTATATAATTTTCTACGCTAGGTAAAGTGATACGGGTACTATATCATTTCAACCCGTAATTTACAAAGAAAACTCGGGTTTTATCGTTTCAAACCCGCAGTCCCAGGTAAATGAAATAAACTGAAAATTGCTCATGCCTATCATTTCAGCCCATAACGATTTTCCCTTATTCTAAAGTCTGTTCGGGTATGTATCATTTCAACCCATAGTGATTCTAATCTAAATGGAACTTGCAGTGTGATAAACTGATATAAATAACAGAACAGCATAATATAAAGTAATATATGATATAACAGGTGTTTAAGCATGGATGAACATCATATAATCGTAACATAGCAGATGTGATATGGTTATGCATTTTACAGATTCAAAAGGGGTCAATTCACTAGTTATATATGTACATATTGTCAGGTGAGAATAACTCACTTGTATTAGCTGGAGATGACAAACAACTACACACAACAAAGATCTTCGAAGGCATAAAAGCATGAATATGATTTGAGAGTGGAGAGCCAAAGATTAATAGCCTTGGATACATTAAAACAAAACAAATATATATAACATCAGTTTCAAACTCAAATATACAATTAAACAATTTTAGAGATGAATGCATAAATCATCTCCAAACCACTTGCACTTGCCTTCTACCACCTATGCTTCAGTTATAGATCAGAAACACATGGCTAAGGAGTGGGTTTGGATCTGGTTTGGGTTCAAATGGGTCGGCCATACATAGGAAAAGATGATGCAAAGGTATGTGTGCATGGAACTAACACTACAAGGCAACTACCATGGATTCCATGCATATGGGTTCGGCCACAAGCTAGCATGGTGCGGCCATCACTGTAGTGGGATGGAGGATGGTGTGGCAGAGGGTTTCAGGTCATCCATGGGTGGCGGCCAAAGGAAGGTTGAAGGTGATGAAGACATAAGTATTGGCTACGGTGCATATAGGTGAAGTTTTGTCAAGTGTTGTTGGATTTGGTCACATGGGTGCACGACCATGGGCTTTGACAGAGGGCTAGAGGTGGTGGTGGGTGGTTCAGGTGGTGGAGGAGGTAGCCATGGTGAAGGAGTGGAGAGGAGCCTAGTATAGAAGGTGAGAAAGCAAGTAAAAATCAACAAACAAGAAGAAAACAATGAAAAGAGAAAAAGAATTTTACCCAAAATTCTTGGAGATGATGGAGGCCAAACTTTTTTCAGAAATGAGAAGAAAATTCACGTGATGGTAGGGAGGAGTGATCGGCTGAAGGAAATGAAGAGATATGACCAATTGAATAAAAGTAAGGTTGAAATGTGAAAAGGTGGGAATACAAATAGCCTTAGGAAATAAAGAGCCACAAACCTTTCACATTTCTCTATTTCTTTTTATAATTTTAAAAATAATTGAAATATAAGTTAAAGTGACAAGATTATCATTCACTTCAATCTGTATTACCAATATAACATCCCAGATTCACCTAAAGTTCTTATCCAAAGCAAAATACCCTAAATTTATTTTGGGTTCATCAAGAGTCCCAAGTGGATATGACTTAGCAAACTGTAACGGTAGGAATTATCCTGTAGTGTAAATGTATTCTATTTTCAAAAAATAGTTGATGTAAATATTCAGCACAGTGTGACTATGTACAAGGTAATTGTAATATTAAACATGTTGGTAATATTAATTAAGTTTATCTATCTAATTTGTATGTGTCATGGCTTATCTATAAATTAAATAATACATTTTCATAAAATATAATTAACATTACATCTAATAATTATCCTTAACATACTATATATTACTTATGATCATGAATAAAATAACTATCCTTAACGTTCAAATGCTTAACCAAATTGAAATTATTTGTCATAAACTTGTAATTGTTGTTGTTCTTGTTATAAACTTAGATAATTTTTATAAAATATAGTTAATTTATCATTATTGTTCATAAAAATTAGTTAACTTAGTTAAATTATTATTATTATAATCATAAATTTAGTTTTTTTAAAAATCTTAGTAAAATTGGCTGATATTTTATAATTTATTATTATTATAAACTTAGTTAATTTGTGTAGAACTTGGTTAATTTATTAATATTATTATTTATAGAACTTAGTTAACTTTGTTTAATTATTATTACTATTATTATTATTATTATTATTATAAATTTAGTTAATTTTTATAAAACTTAGTTAACTTTGTTAATATTTTTTAATCTATTGTTGTTGTTGTTATTATTACTAATTTAGCTAATTTAGTATTATTATTATTTACAAAACTAAATCGACTTAGTTAAATTATTATTATCCTTATTATAAATTTAGTTAATTTTTATAAAATAACATGGTTAATATTTTATAATTTATTATTATTAATAACTTAGTTAATTTATTATTATTGTTATTTACAAAACTTAATTAACTTAGTTAAATTTTCATTATCATTATTATTAGTTTAGTTAATTTTTATAAAACTTAATTAATATTATTAATATTTTATAATTTATTATTATTATTAACAACTTCGTCAATTTTTTAATATTATAATTTATAAAACTTAATTGACTTAGTTAAATTATTGTTATCATTATTATAATTTAGTTGATTTTTATAAAACTTAGTTAACTTGGTTAATGTTCTAAAATTAACTATTATTATTATTAACTTAGTTAATTTATTATTACTATTTATAAAACTTAATTGACTCAGTTAAACTATTATTATAAATTTAGTTAATTTTTAGAAAATTAGGTTAACTTCGGTAGCATTTTATAATTTATTATTATTATTATTATTATTATTATTATTATTATTATTATTATTATTCAAAATCTGGCAACACCTCCTTTGCGTGGTTAGTGTTTTCCCGCATACCGCAATTCAATATATATACGTTATCAACACAAGATCGGATTCATATCGTATATCACAATGTATACTCTAAGTTACCATACACACACATTTTGAAGCATAAAAACGTATCTCTTAATAGAAAATGGTGAGCAATCTTCTATATGCTTTATGCACGTTCAGCTTTCCTACCTCCCAGCAGTAGGCTCTATCATGTTTCAACTGTTTCAGTATTCTTTTACATGTTCGGCTTTTCCTTTTCCTCGTTGTAGCACTTCGGTATCATTGTCATCGTTATCCTAGTATACGAATGTAACTTCGCTGAATCAAAAATTGGATAACAATTTCAGCACAATGTACAATATGAAACATATAGCATGGAAGCAAAGGGGAAAAATTATGTTTTGTCTAGTAGACATATAGTAGTTATCTCAGACAACAATGCAATATATTATGTTGTAGGAAACACAATATTCCAATTTATCTCAAACAACAATGCAATATATTATGTTATAGGGAACACAAAATCAATTATGTGAAAACGAATTACCTCCACAAGAAGTCTCCACAAGAAATCTGTTAGTTTAATTCATAATGCAAGTACCATTGAATGTACAAAACTTATTTATGAACTGTATGCAGGTTCAGTTGATTTACAAAGTAACCTACGAGGACCTAAAACAACTTATGTTGGTATCCAAGAACATCAAAGAAGTGGTAATATTATAGTTCAAGATATTGCTTTAATTAAACTGCGAAGCTTTTTGTGAGATGTGTAGAATTAAATTGTATAAAATTTATTTTTTAACAGACATCAACTGCAAGGTAGCTGCATTTTGCGTATAGAACTCCGGAAGCAAAGTCTCATTTAAAGGATATTAATGATTTTGGAGTAGAAGATGAAGTGGATGCACCAGATGCCCCAATGCAACATCGAGCTTCTAAATCAACAATGAATTTTAACCGACATGAAGATTTCATTGGTCGTATGGACTTCAACAATGTGTAATTGACTCATGTATATGTATGTATAGTAGATGTTTACATTTCAGCATCCACTTTCGTAGATAGTTTGTGTAGAAGGTGCAGGAGTCCTAGCAGTTTCTTCAATGTGATACACTTGTACTTGGTTATAAGAACAAAATGCCTCTACTGTTTTGTAGATACATCGTTCTTCTCACTGTATCTATAGCAAGTTTTTCAAATTTTTGTAATAATATTATGTAATTCCTGTATTTTTCTGGAATGGTCAACTCAGCTATGGAAAATGATATGTTACAAATAGAGGAAATGTCAATTGCATAAATTTGTTACATGCACTTGGCTAATAAAATGAGCTATACAAATCATGTTTATATTGATTTATGTTTGCCATAGGTTTTTTTTGATGGAGCAGTATTATTAGACTTTGATCTGGTTATCAAGAAATGATTGTCATTGGCTAAATGAAGCAAAATCTCCCTTTTAAGGTCATGCTTTGGTCAATTAAAAATGACTAAGACTACAGACTTCCATGTATTTTCCTACTATTTTCTTGTTTAAGTAATAGATTAGTCCAATTCAGATTTCCATGTATTTTTTATCTGAGAAAGTTCTATAAAGCATAATTTAAATACAACAGCAGAGACTCATCTGACCATCAACGACGACGACGTATCTTAGGCAAGTCAATGCATCTAACCGCAGTGCTTCTCAGCAATGGTTCCAAAAATCACACCAGTGGGTTCAACCATCACCAACTCAAGATATGATTTAGCAACCCTGAACCGTCAGCAACCAATTTTAAGATGATGATTTTTTCTCGTTTGTTGCTTTGACTATTCTCCATTAAGTCCACATTGTAATTGGTGCTTGATGTTCCTTGCCTTAGTCGTTTGGTCGCTGTCCATGTACATAACAAATGACTCCCCCTTCGTGACCGAGAAGACGGCAAAAGCATTAGGACTCACTTTGTTAGTACTCATAACAATCCATTATGTTATATGTTACATAAATAGCACAGTCTCATTTTATTTTATTTTGGTATAACTAACAATGTAGTATTTCAGGTGGCAAATGAAACTGAGATCAGTGGCTTACCGACTTGGTTTTGTTGGAAGGTCATGCTCTGCATTCTTATTTTTCCCCGTTGCAAGGGCTTCTACCATTCTTCCTCTCGCAGGTCTCACTTCCAAATCCAGCATCAAATACCATGATTGGCTCGACCACCATGTTATGATTTTATTCTCTTTTCATGGCCTCTGCTTCTTGGTCGTCTGGATTTCTAGTCACAACCTTCATCTGGTACCGATACTTCGAGCAACCCTCCATTAGTTACATATCATTTTATATTGATCAAGCTATTCATACTGTACCATAATCCCTCACTATGAATTGTCAAATTACATTTAATAAAATACATGATTGAGTATCATAATCATACCATTTTTTATGATTTTATTTTGTAATATATGCTTGCAAATGTTGGAGTGGACTGAGGACGTAGTCATCCCAACAAGAGAAATAGCTCTGGTGTGTGGTTTGTTAATGTGGATCACTGCATTGCCTCGCATCTGGCGAAAAGCCTTCAAGCTCTTTTACTATACCCATCATCTGTACATCGTCTTCCTCCTCTTCTTTCTACTGCATGCTGGCATTTCTTCCTACTATTATATTTTTCCTGGCATTTACTTCTTCATCGTCGACCGTTGGTTGAGATTCCTGTAATCACGGCATTGTGTTAGCCTTGTTTCCGCTGGACTTACGCCTAAAACTGTTGAGCTCAACTTCTCCAAGAACTAAGGTACTTCATGTTTTTGCTTAGTACTTGAACAAACACTATCCTAATAAGAAGTTTGTACCTTGTCAACAACACATACTTAAGTTTTCTTAGTGCTCAAGTACTATTATTTCCACTTATTGGTAAAGCCATCATCGAAAATGACCAAATTAAGATGATACAATGTAGGTATATGTACAAAGTGAACCGAAGTAAATTTTCTTGTGTTAGTGTTTGCATCTCACTATATGTAGCTAAAACCATTTAAAAATCAGACATTTCAGTAGTAAAATGACGGTGGACTCTGGATTAAATTGAAATGATGGATTTAATATTATTCGGCAACTATCGATAATTTATATGCCTATTGAATGCACAAATATGGAGATACAAGGCGCTTACATGTGAACTTCAGCAGCAACCACTTCTGGGTCCTCTACAACACCTAAAACCATTTCACGCCCAATCCTAACGAAAATTAATATTTTTGTTTTAATTGATAAATATGCCCTTACAAAGTTACAATAGCTATAATATACATAGATAATATTGGAAATAGGAAAAAAGTTAAGATAAACAAAGAGAAATAAAATATTCTTATGTCCCAAATTTTTAGGAGTGTAAGTTTGCTTCTCAAGCTACGGTGCAGTATCCAATAGCACAAAACAACAATTCCAAATATAAAAAATAGAACAATCTTACAGTGTTTACCGTGCAAGACATTATTGTATTTTCTATTTGTTATACGCTATGCATATTCAGTTTTTTTTTTAAATAGTAAAAATTGCAACGTAGCACTAAAAAAATTACTAAGATGAACCTAAGCTATTCTGAATTCTTATAGTATCATTTATAATTATTATTCAAATTTGTTATAAAATGTTTAAATGATTTGACTATGAAACCTTTAACTTGGTATATGAAGAACTTAATCTACGACTCTTGTAGAGTAAACTATGTTAAAATTTTAGACTGAAGTTACAAACCAATATAAAGAACAGTTATGTCGTTCTAGTCACTAACAAGGATGTAAATGGTTGGACCGGACGGAGGTGTATCCATGTACTGTTCTATAAGAAAATTGGATGAAAATGGCCCATGTCTAAGTTTTGACATTGTTCGTACGAACCGAATAGCGGACGGACAATGGTCCAACAATTAAGAAACATCTAACATTTTCAGACGGACATATTTTCATGTATTTTTTATATCCTAATTCATGTTCTAAATGGAAACCGTACGAACGGGATTGGACACCTTACAACATCGGACCGAGCCAAACGTTGGACAATGGTACGGTAAACTGCCCAATGTAATGCTTTTACACAATAACATTCTTAGTCAGTTTTAGAAAGCAGCAAGAGAAATGCAAATGTAACAAAATGCAAGTACTATACTATAAGGCAGTAAGGACTGAATCCACATAATCTCTGCTGTTGCACTCGCAACACTTCTGTATTCAGCTTCTGTGCTGGATCTTGAGATAACATATTGTTTCTTAGAACACCACGACACTGGATTATCTCCTATATATATACAATATCCTGTAGTAGATCTACGATCATCTGGATTAGTTCCCCAATTTGCATCAGTATACCCAGTTATGTTAAGATGAGCGCTTTTCTTCATTAGTAGTCCATAATCTGCAGTTTCCTTTATGTATCTCAATATTCGTTTTACTGCTTTCCAGTGATCATCCTTTGGTTCCTGCATAAATTGACAAATTTTGTTAACACTGAAAGATATATCTAGCCTTGTGATAGTTAGATATTGTAAAGCACCAACAATACTTATGCATTGTTTAGTGTTTGTTATGTATTCTCCCCTGTTTTTGGATAAGTATAGATGGCTTATCATAGGAGTGGGCTGAGATTTGGCATTGTCCATCTTTGTCTTTTCCAGTAACTCTAGAATGTATTTTTTTTTTTTGACTCTCTGACTTTGATTTCCTTTAACTTCTATGCCTAAGAAGAAGTTTAGTGAACCCAAATCTTTGATGGAAAATTCCTTGTCTAGATATTGAGCAAGACTTTTGATTTCATTGTCATTATTTCCTGTAATGATAAGATCATCAACATATATTAGAATGTAAACATTTATCTTATTGTTATTTTTAATAAATAGAGAGTTGTCTGATTTTGTAGACTGATATCCAAGATTGATTAGTGTGGCTTTCAGTTTATCAAACCAGACTCTTAGTGCCTGTTTCAGGCCATATATGGCCTTTTTCAGTTTGCAAACATGATTTGTATTTTCCCTGTAACCTCGTGGTTGCTCCATGTATATTTCTTCCTGTAAAGTTCCATTCAGAAATGCATTATTAACATCATATTGTCTAATGCTCCACTGATTATATAGAGCAATACTTAAGATGATTCTTATAGTAGTTGGCTTGACCACAGTAGAAAAAGTTTCATTGAAATCAAACCCATATTGTTGTATGTAGCCTTTTGCTACCAATCTTGCTTTATATCTTGACACTGTTCCATCAGGATTTTTCTTTAACCTGTATGTCCACCTGCATCCTATGATGTTTTTGTTATCTGGTGGATGTACAAGTTCCCATGTATTGTTCTTCATTAATGCATTGTATTCTTCATCCATTGCTGTCTTCCAGTTACTGTCCTTTACAGCTTGCTCAAATGTTACTGGTTCCTCTAAACTTGATGTAGCAGTGTATAATTTCGGTTTAAAGATTCCACTTTTTGACCTTGTGGTCATTGGATGACCAGTTCTACTTTGTGGTGATACATCTGTTCTTGTTTGATTGTTGCTATTTTCTGACTGTGTTGGTATGCTTTCTGAATTCTCTTTATCAGCTGACTTTGTTTGTTGTTCTGAATTTGCAGGAGTTTGACTGAGATAGTTGGGTGAGTTTGATGATTCATGACCTGGTTGACCTCACATTGTGAGTTGTGGATCATCACCCTCAGCAGTCCTGTCAATCACTTCAGGATGGAAAACTTCCCTATATACAGGTATACTGGGTACAGAATACTTTGGATTCAATATCTTTTGAGTTGTCTAGATACTTGTACTTTTAAAGGAAAAAATATGTTCATTGAACACAACATGTCTGCTAATTATAATATTACCACTTTCATCTAAACATTTATATCCTTTCTGATTGCTTGCATATCCTATGAATGTAAATGGTTTAGGCCTAAAACATAATTTATTGTTATTATATGGTCTTGTGTGAGGAAAGCATAGACATCCAAACATTTTTAAACTTTGATAATCAGGTTTGACACCTAATAGTTTTTCTATTGGACTGATTCCTTTAATAACTTTTGTGGGAAGCCTATTAATTAAATATATTGCAGTATTAAAGGAATCAGGCCAGAATTTTAATGGCAATGATGCTTGAGCAAGTAATGTTAGCCCTGTTTCAACTATATGTCTATGTTTTCTCTCTATTAGACCATTTTGTTCAGATGTATAGAGACATGTGGTTCTGTGTGCAATACCCCTCTTAGCAAAGTAACTGCTGAGAGTTTTGTACTCACTACCACCATCTGACTGAATAACCTTAAGTTGATTCCCAGTTTGCTTTTCAGCCAATAATATAAGATGTATCATTGCATTATATACATCTGATTTAGCTTTTAAAAAATAAATCCATGTATATCTAGAATATGCATCAATAAAGGATATATAATATCTGTAACCATAGTCAGAACAAATTGGGGCAGGTCCCCATAAATCAGTTGCAACCAATTCTAATGGTTTTGAATACTTGGTTAGTGAGTCATTGAAAGGTAACTTGTGACTTTTGCCCATTTGACAATATGTACAAACATATGGTAAAGCAAAACTATCAAATACGATTTTATTTCTTTCAAGTACTTGTTTCACAATATTTGTGTTTGGATGACCAAGTTTGTAATGCCACAAGTCAAACACACTTCTGTTTTCTTCACACTGACCCACTTCACCTATATTACAACATCTCTGATTTCTTTCAGATTTGCAACTGTTTTTAATGTTGAATCTGTATAGTCCTCTCACCGCTTCACCCTACAGAAGATTTTCATTAGTTAGTATATCCTTAACTAAACAATAATCTGGATAAAATTCAAAGTATACATTGTTGTCTTTTGCAAATTGTGACACACTCAAAAGATTTTTCTTTATTCTTGGCACTCTCAATAAGGTGTTTAAATATAGTTGTCTTTTGCCATTAATACTAGTTCTTCCAGTGTGAGTGATATTAACTAACTCACTATTCCTTATGCATATAGACTGTTTACCTCTATATTCCTTATTTCCAAGATTTAAGTTGTCAAGATTATTTGTTATATGATTGGTTGCTCCTGAGTCTGGGTACCAACTTTCATCATGAATATGTTCTGATGTTGCAGCTGTGCTTTGATTTGCTTCACCATTGCTGTTAGTGTCAGACTGTACTTGAGCCATATTAGCACCAAACTTTCCATTTCCTTGATTACTTTGATTCTGATTTGGTACATAATTGGCATTAAACCTAAAGTAGCACTTTACAACAGTATGACCAATTTTCTCACAAATTTGACACTTAGGTCTGCTGCTATTGTTATTATATCTGCCTCTGCCTATGAATCTATTAGAACTGCCTCCTCTTTGATAAGATTGACCCTGCTTGTTTTGATTCTGTCATTTGCTTCTTGAGTTTGAACTATAGTTAATTGACAGATCTGTTTCTTGAGATTTCTTGTGATCTATTCTTGCTTCATGTGCAAGAAGTGTGGCATGAACATACTGTACAGGTGGCAAACTTGGTTGTAATGATACAACTGCTACAACTGCTTCATATTCCTCACTTAGTCCATTTAAGATGCTTAAAACTTGTTCTGTTTCAGACACTTTGTGCCCTGCTGCATCCAACATATTACAGATATTATTCACTTGTGAAAGATAATCCCTCATTGCCAGATTTCCTTTAGTAATATTTTGCAATTGTCTTTTATAATGCATAATTTTGGCTGCTGACTGAGTATTGAATATCCTTTCAACTGTAATCCATGTATCATTTGATGATTTGCATCCTATGACTTGTGACAACAATTTCTTATCAATAGATGATAGTAACCAAGAACTTATTAATCGATATTGTCTGTAGAATTTTATATACTCTTCATTGCTGATCATCTTGTTTTGTGAATCAGTGATGTATCTTGGAGGTATTGGAATTGAGCCAAGAATGAAGCATTCTAGCCCATATCCTTGCATAGCGGTTTCAACTTGTAATTTTCATAAGAGATAGTTGTCTTCCTCTAAATGCACAGTGATTAACTGGCTTTGAGGGCTAATGACAGTCTTGATTAACCTCTCTGTTGCATCAGAAAGCTCCTGTGGGTTATTTGTATTATCTGATGTTGCTGAAGTATTGTCTCCTTCAGCCATGATTGAAGAATTGTGAGATTGATGCAGGAAATCAGTGATTCAGAAAATTTGCTAATTCAAAAACACTTGATTACTGGCAAGTTGCAGCCAAGACTTAGATGATGAGTCACTCTCTGATAGGTCTTGGCATGGCAATTGCTTTCTTTATGTTTCTTGACTGTTTTCTTGAATGAGTTTTCTGATTTTCTAACTTGCAATGAATTTGCTTAAATTTTTAATGAAAACTTGTTGCAATCAGAAATCTCAATGATTTCTTGATATGGCACCTGTTTTTTTTTTTTTTACAAAATAGCAAATTCTAAAAAATAACGCAAATGATGAGATATCACCTGATGGGTTAAAGAATCTCGTCAAATGATGATAACTTTCTGATGGCGATTTCATTGGTGATCTTGCACACTAGATACTGCTGTTAGGCTTCTAAGATCGCTTTGAGTTTTTTCTCCCTTACATGAATTGATGATATTGCCTCAAGGTTGTACGTAGCTCTGATACCATATAAGAGTTTTGATATAACTGATATATTGAGTATCAATGCTTTATTGATTCAGAGAGAGATATCAGAAAGTAAAAGGAAAAAGAAATTGTATTATGAACTTCTCTAATACATTACAATGCATATTGGTTTGTATTTGTAAACAGTATATGATATTGGGCTGAATTGTAAGGCCCAAGCCCAGATGTAAAATACAGATACATGCTCTCAATACACCGAGATATCTTTCATTATCTAATTTATACAACTAACATGAAATCAAAAATTTGAAAAATTATGGGGGAAAATACATTATCTCAGAAGCAGTGCATGAAGTGGCTTAAAAATGTGAAAATTTCTACAGCTTTTTAAAGATCTAGTGAATGTAAAGTGGCTAAAATGCCCTACATTGCAGAATAAAATAAACAGTGATATTTAGTAAACACATCTGAAAACCTTCCATCCAAATAATATTGACAGTTGAGATTTTGTAAAATATAAATTGCATTTCATCTCTAATTCACTTGCATTTCAGGAAAAGACAATGTAGTCTAGTTATAAAGTATGTTCGACGTTGTTTTTCTAACATGCTTTCTAAAAGCTTATATCTGATTATGATACGATAACCAATAAAGACACTGTGTGCCATATGTCATATCAAACACAAGCCAAACATAGTGGTAACTGTATGTTGTAAAGAATTAAGGATGCGGGTGTTCATTCAATAAGCAATTCAGTGATCAAAGGGCTGCTAACCGTTTATCTATATATGTACATAAATGTATGCATTTAAGGGCTGTAGCATTTTACTCTATTTTACAGTCATAATACAGTGAGTTAATTCTTTTCTCGAGCAATTATTCAGTTGCAGTTTACTTTGTTGAGATGAACCTTAATGGGCTGAAGGCAATATGGTGTAGGCTACTGTTGTTACAATAACTAAGTATCTCACTGAGAACTGAAGAAGGCAGCAATGATACATACAATACATTTTAGGCGGCAATGAAAGCAACATGTTGCAGACTTTATTCTTTTCAGATTACTTGTATTTTATATATATCGGCAATGATACATACAATACATTTTAGACACATTCACATCGATGGTACCTTCAGTTCTTCATTGCCCAAAATGGGAAGAAGTCAAAGCAAGAATATAGCTATATGCCGACTTTAAATCTGAACTAACTAAATCAAGCAAGTGTTATTGTAATATTGGATTCATTATCTCTGTTATACAAATTACAGTTGCACAGTTGTATGATCGTATATCTTTGTAATTAAAATTAGAATCTTAGAAAAAAAACAAGCAAAAATATTGCAGCAATAAAATGGCAATTACATTCGCATGTTAAATGTTTACATAATAATGGACTGACACAAACATCATTCACATACAAACACATCATCTGCTTATAGTAGTCAAAATGTCTCGATTCCAATATTTCTTGGAAAAAAGCTCCGAAAGAAGCAGGTAAAAAAGAAAAGGAAAGTACAGATGAAAGCAGAAAAGTGAATCAGGAAATATAAATTGTTCTGACACTCATAAACAGTATCAGATTATGCTCTATCTGAAATGGAAGCAGAGACTACTCCTTTGATTTTCTTCTTTCTCAAAATTTTTCGATTCAAGAAACAATTTGTATTTAATTCATTAAGTGATGAAAAATTTTCTTTAAGTTAAAGCCTCAAGCCTTGACTACCTTACGTTTAAGTTACACAAAGGCGCGTCAGTTTGAGTATTATAAGTTGATATAAAATCAAATCAACTTTGAAACAAATGTAGAAGTTATCTAAGTGTGATTATTTGTTCCATGATAGCCATTTGAATGCCAAGCCAACACTACCTATTTTCAAAATACATTAGATAGGTTAAATGAAAAGGTCAATGAGCTGAGTAAGGATAATTTTGTTCAAGAGAAAGCCATATATACATTTATGGATTCAAAGAAGATGGACACGTCTGGTGTGTACATGCATAAAGTCACCATGCACCAATTATATATGTCGTCTAAACCCAAGAATATGCCTCGTTCTGCATTTTTCCCCTCCAAATCCAATGACCAGAAACATCTTTTCTAAGTGACACAAAAACCAAGCATCCTATTTGTTTTCGACCAAATTCTATCCTAAAAAAGAAAAGCAAAGCCATCATCCTCAATAAAGGAAGAATACATTGGGTAGCTGTGCTAAAAAGCATGATAGTAATGCTAGCCTTAAGACTCTAGCCTTAAGTCTTAACCATACCTCTAACCTCCTTTGGCTCTAACGTGCAAGCCTCCAGAAGATATAGAAACCCAGGGAAGTTCACAAGAACCACCTCCGCTCAAACTAGCAAGCAGTTTCAAACTGTTGTGTACCATTCAACCGGTACATGTCAATTTTTTCTTGGCCATGAATTAAGAAAAAATCTATCCTTACCAACAAGAAGACAAAACCAACAGCAATTACATATAAAGCAGCTTTCAATAGAAAATGTTAGTACGAAGGAATTGCAAAACTGAATTTGAAGGCCATAAGAATAGAAAAGAAGAAATCCAGTTCCAAGGAAAACAAATTGAATAAAATCTGAAGCCATGACTGCCTTACTTTTAAGTTAACAAAACATTTTCATCAATATTTAATGTCGTAAACCATGAGGAACAGATGAAAAAAAAAAAACATTTTCATCTCAGTAAGGACTACAATACTTCAATAAGTGGCTGAGTGAGAGAAGAAATAATAGAACGGTTGCTGAAGATCGCGTGTTCTGGAGATCGACGACGATTCGAGCTACGGTGCATGGTTCTGGAGATTGACGATGGATCGAGTTGCGGCGCGTGGTTCTGGAGATCGATGGTGGAATTATGGCTCGAGCTGCGATGCGCGTATTCCAGAGTCGATGGAAGGTTGAGCGTGTTGGAGAGTGATTTTTTAATTAAATTGGGGATTGGGATACGATGGAGAGAGAAGAGAGGTAGGAGAGAGGAAGAGAGGTCGATGTTGAGTAACAAGAGGCACGGCTAATTTTATATTTTCCTCTTCTTTTCACGTAACCCACGGGCAGCGTTTTAGGTTTTTTTTTTTTTTTTTTTTTTTTCTTTTCTTTTTAACAATACACTTCTGTATATACATCACTTTTATTAAAATATTGCTCAATGATGCTGTCAAAAACATACTTTCTTGTAGTGTTTCAAACTGGAAACTCTTTGTCTAAAATGTTGATGGAAACTGATAATTATTTGTGAAAAAATGTAGGCTTCAAAACGTATATTATATATTCAAGCTCCTCAATTGTCATTTTGATTCCTCGGTGGTAAATACCAAGTCTTTGGTCACCATAATTCTCTCATTACTATTCTCATCTTCAAGGAACATCTTTTAATCTCTTAGTCATTGCAAATATTTAGTCTTCCTCGGTTTAGAAAAATATGCCTTTCCACTATGACTAAACTAAATATGTCCCTTATCAATCCTCTAGTTTCTCCAATTCAAACCAAATATTTATCATTCATAACAATTAAGTAAATGACTAAGCAAACAATCAGTTTCAAATAAACAAACAAATGACAACCAAGTGGACATGTAAACAATCTAATGATTAAATCCAATCATAATAAATTAGGTAACCGACATAATAAAAAATCAAAGAAATATAATTAAAACAAGCACAATATAAACCAATCAACAAATAGCCCACAAAGAAACAATTAAAACTAATTATAGCAAAATAGACTACCAACATAAACCAATACAAGTAAAAGGAACCAATCTGAACAAGCATGACACATATCAATAAATGAACGTCAAACTAACAAAACAGTACAACGAATTACTAAATATAACTTAACAAAGAACGAATCAATAAGAACAACCCAATCAAAGTGAGAAAATAATGAAAGCAATCACTATCCCAAACTTCAAAATGGGTAGTTTCTACAACACATTCCCTTCTTCTCCATAAAAGGGAATAACTAAACATACACATGGTTCTTTAGGGAAAGTCACACACAATAGTCATAAATGGTACATCATTGTAGTGGGTGTTGGGCAACCTAGAACTCATCCTATCACATCGTCGTACACCCTATGTTAAAAAGTCTTGTTTTATAGTTTTCAATTAAAATTTTCAAATAAACATTTTTTAACAAAATACTTTTCAACAAACACCTCCAAATTTTGTTTTTTAAATTAAATATTTTAACTTCAAATCAAATCATCCCATCTTAGTAGAATCTTTTCTTATAGTATTGTGAAACTAGATACTTTATAATATATCTTTAAATATGTTCTCAATAAAATGATCTTTAAATCAGATCTTTTCAACTAAAACTTTTTACTCAAGAATTCTTTCCTTTTTAAACACAACTTTTCAAGAGTATCCATGGAGTGAAAACCATGACAACCAAAATCAATTTTCAAAACAAAGTTTTGTCGAAATCAAATATGCTTCTTTGATAAGAATTTGCACTCAAATAAATATTTACTACATATTTACTTAAAAAGATACTACTAAAATAATATACTTCCATCAATTATTTTCAAATATTTCAACCAAAAATATATCCATTCTCAAATACAAATATTTCCACTGTATTATTTTCAAATTCCTTCTCTTAAGAAAACAATTCATTCAAAAAAATATTTTTTATGGAAATAATCTTCTCGTAATAAACCTTTGCCAACTCATATAATATTCATTATAAAGAATGTTTCAACAAATATTTTTTTCCTTTCAAATAAAAGCTTACATTAAATATTCTCTAACAAGTTCCCTTTAAAAGAAACAATGCAAATTCTATACTATTATCCAAATAGTTTTCTACTCTTCAAAACATCATATGAAATAACACTCCTCAAATTTTATAGTATATACTTTAAAATATACTTTCAAAAATATTTCTTCCCAAAATACCTCTCAATAAAATATTACTGCAAAGAATTTTAAGTCACAATAAGGTTAAAAATTACCTTTGTTAAAGGTTTTTCCTAAATAAAATAAAATTGAACTAAAATATTCCCATTAAAATATTCTTACCAAAACAATTATTTTAAACTAAAAATTCTTTTGTAAAATATTTTCAAGTTATATATATATATATATCAAAATTTCTCTTTTATTAAAAAAAATCTTCCACATCTATTTTTTTTTTAAATCACAATGCTATTTTACAAATGCACCATAAAGGAAGTTTTAAAACTAAACTTCCCATATCTAATTAAAACACTTTTTTTTCTTCTAAAAATTCTTTCAAATAAAATGTTTTTACTTTTCTCACTTTTTCTTACAATAATATCTTCATAAAATATCTTATTTTCCAAATTAAATACTTTATTTTCACTAAAAATTTCAATTAAATCATGTTTATACCTAAATAAGCACTTCCTTTTTAGTAAAATATCTTTAAATCATAACTGTATATCTTATAAATTTTCCAAACAGATATTATTCACTTTAAAAATAAAAAGTGATTCCAATGGTTAGGTTTCAGTTATGATTTAACATCTGGTATGTGTCACTTGTGTTATAACCAACACTTGTTCATCTCACCCTATTCCTACTTTATTTATCTTCCATCGTCATAAATAAACATCATTTTAGGGTGGGATAACGATGGTTAACAAACAATTCATGTACACAAAGCATATAATAAGCAGTTAAAATGTTCTCTCATTTTATATCCTAACCTAACCTAATGTGTAAATCAATTTTAACTTAATAGTCAAACCAACCGAAGGCTTAGGGAATCGCTAAACCTAAGATCTGATATCAAGTGTGATGAACCATTATTTCTAAAGCCTAATATTAATTATAAATGAATAAAAATACGTTACGATTAATCTTCAAATATTAAAAACAGTGGACCGTGGGAGATAAACATTAAATATTTTGAAACAATGAATAAAAAGAGGAAAGACTCACGGTGGAATCAAACATCGATATATACATAATATATATATATATATATATATATATATATATATATATATATATCTGTGTGTGTGTATAATTAACTCAATAACACAAGAATCATCTCATCACTTTACATTTCAAATACATCAATTACTATCAAATTATGAATAATGCAACTACTATATAAAGTAATATACCAAATCAACTATTCGCTTTCCATTCCCTCTTCTACTCTTATCTACAACTTTACACTTATACGATACAAAAGAAAAGGATAAAAAGATTCGACTATGTTTTGGACTGTGTCAGTTTCTATGCACACCAGCCCAACCTAAGGGATCCGGCGGCTTTTGTATAGGAAAAGCTACCAACGTACCCTATTTGAGCGATCAATCCACGGAATTCTGTTTTTGATACTTCTCCTACATCAAAATATTTGTTGCTCGTAATAAAATTGCACCCATTCAACTACTGCAACCAATGCAATTCAATACAGTCAATGCAATAACCGTAATCAATGTAGTCACTTCAATCAATAGAAGCAAAAAACAGTATCTCTACTCATCCATCACATAAATCATCATATGGATCAATAACAACATTATCACACTTAACCATTAAAAAATCACATATATTTGATGGTATTTAACCAATACATAAGAAAATAATAACAACAAAAATATATTTACATTCATACCAATCATCCATTATAGTTACGCTTCACAGTGTGAATATAGATCATTAAATGTATACTAACCACCCTATAATAGTGACAAACCATCAATCATTAAATGTATACTAGTCCAAACAACATTAGTAACACAAACACAAATGCAATAAAATCATAGACAACTAAACACAACGTAGTAATAATGGCAACACATCTAATACAGTCTCATCATAATAAAATAACGCATATGATAAATAAAATTAATTGTTAAGCACATATTACATCCATTCAAAACATCAAATTTATAATCGCTATTTCCTCTTAAGTACAAAATCATTTTATTATTGTTTATCATAAAAGTGCCTTTTGTTCATAACAATTCTTTCAAAAATGATAGTATACTTTAAAAACTTTATTCTAATCTTATTACTTCTAATCTCTTCAAACATTATAGTCTTAACTTGAAACCGTGTAATTTTCACAAAAACCATATTAATATTATTTATAAAATCCCACTTGATTAAACAATAATAACAAACATTTCAAATTAAGTTTAAAATATAGTCAGTACTATTACTTTTGGATTTATCTAAAAATTCATAAATAACAATTATTAAATTTCTCTAGTTAATTTCATTTTATTTCATTCAAACTCTATTATTTGCAAACATCGCATAAAAACTACTAATAATCACTTTAATCATTTATTTATCTTATTTTTTCGTTATTACATAATTAAACTTATTTTATTTTAATAAGTAATAGTCATATTTTTAAATCCACAATTAATTACGATTAAGAATCCAATAATACAACAATCAACAATAAACAATCAACCTAAGGCTCAAAATATCCAAACAATTATCAATATATCACAACACGGATTAATAGTTATAATTTTTCACCAATAGGTATTTAATTTATAATTTAAATTCAATTAATTAAATTGAGTGAATCACACCACTGCGCTTTTCCCAACAGCCTCGAATCTCGACGAACATGGTGCCATATTGTTTGAATTGTAGTTTGTATACGTAAGATATCCCAATTAGACAATATAGTATTTTGTTTAATTTAATAATTAGTAAACATATTATACATATACTATACTGCGTATACTTCTCTGTGTCGTACTTTCTCCACCTTAAACAGTTCGACCTCAAACCTAAGCCTCAGTCACCACTTTAAATTGCCATCGCCTAAGACCACCACACCCCAGTCCAAGCACCTTGCCGAGCCCACCATGTCGATATGTACTACCCTATCCCACCTCAGGCAACCCCGACGTCCTTCAACATAGTTCATCGCTACTACTTTAAGGCTAAGATCTAGCAAACTCTGGTGCATCTAACTCGATCCAATCCGGTAGACCTACTCTCCTTATTGTCCTCTAAAACCCAGTAGCTTTCGATCATCTTATAATTAAAGTTTCACCATCAAGCATAAAACCATAGATTCGATGTTTAAAAATAAATAATCAATTTTTGGCCACTTCAAACGTCGTACCCAAAAATGAACAATGTCTGTTTGCTCTATTCGCCATGAGCTTTCGAACGATATATTTGAGCATATTCATTTTCAAGTCAATTTGTAACTAGAGATAATCATTCGCCATTAGCAGGTCATTAAGGAATTTTGAAAATTAGAGAAGAAAATGAAGATAAAGTGATGGTAGGGTTTCATAGGATCAAGTACATAGTCATTAGGTTGGGTTATGGGTTGTATATCTGGTTTGGCTAGAAACAGCTACTTACGTTTTTTAAACACAGTTACACCCTTATTTCATAAATTGTAACTCCAAATGCATAAAAACTATATATCAAACTGATCATCTTGAATAGACCTTTGCAATAGTTATGAATATGACATCCAATTTATCCTTCTGTTAAAAATTCATTTTAATCACTTTAATATTAAAAGCATAAAATTTGCAGGTCGTTAAATGAACCATCATCGCCGAGGCACGTTTTTGCTTCCTCTAGACCACCTAATGTCGCCACAGCTTTCCTATGGATCTTCGCATCCACCCACGATGATGCTGCAACACCGAGTGCCAACTTTGACGACCCCTGCGATCCACGGTCGTGAGTAAAACACAACTAAACCCATTTTTATCAACTTTGCAATCTCCTTACCACCACTGCATCCCCCTTCAGTTCAGATCGTCTATGTTCCCACAATCCTCTCGTTGAAAAAAGAAAACCCATATAAACAATTTTCAAAACGATTAGATCACCAAAAAGTTTGTCATTGCTAATCTTTCCATTCAAGTCTGATGTCTCCCTCACCATAGGACAAAACACAGACATTCTAGTTCCATTTCGATCCTTCCTCCATTGCGACACAACCATATCCTCTAAATCCATTTCAGTTGACCTTCCAAATCACTCTGTTTGCTGGTTTGCTAATCCAGCCACCATAGTTAAAGATGCGTCGAACATAGCCTATGGTTGCCTAACTCTTGAAAAAATAGAGACAACCAAGTTTTATCTTGGAAAAAATGATGGCCATTTGATGTAGGAAGAAGAGGTGAAAAAAGTGCGAAGATGAGATTTTGTAAGGAAGAGGAGAACAATGTAAATAATGGAGTAGTATGCAGTATAATAAAGGGGATGGTATTCATCGGATAGGGTTAAGGTTTGAAAATACCCTATTTTCCTTTATTTTCAAAATTCCAATGCGCATTTTATGGTCGTATGATTTCTTGGAGTGTCAAATTGCAATGATTTTTGACGGCGTGATTCATCATATTTTTCTTGTTCCGATGGTATAATTTTGGTCAGAATCTAGGATTGTGCCTGAGAAGATATTTTTGGTTGTCTTTAAGTTGTATGGGCCGCTGTAACATCCAATCTCAAAAATTCTTCGACTTTGCAACTCGTGCTATTTTTCTTGACTTAGGGATCAAATTCACCGGTACCTATCGATGTACGTATATCCATGAAACACATACAACTTTCAAAAATGCTAGAAAATATAAATCAGGGTCAAAATCATCCAATAATATTACTAAGGGTAAAAATATCACCACTCAATGTTAGCTAAAGTTACAGCATCATATGGCCCAAATATTAATTTAAAAATAATTTTTATGGTACTTTGATGCATAAAATATTAGTCATTACAGATTATATAAGAGGCCTCTTTACTATTTTGTATAAATAGACTATTCTACTTATATAGGTATGGTAGAGGGCATATCCAATCTTTCTTGACTCGTTGGTTCATGGTTCTTTAGCATGGAGTAGAGCAGTTTGGTCACTCACGAGGCTATATACCTTGAGGTCACGGGTTTAGCTCCTATTGTGATGATCCGGAATTTTGAGCAATATCAATTTAATAATCTTTAATAAAAATTAAATTGATTTGATAATTTTATACTATGAATTGACAAGTTAAATTATTTTAAAACCTGATAATATTTAATTTGGTAATAATTATTAATATCTTTTTCTAACAATTTAAAACTGGTAAGATTTATCTTTCAAAGCTAATCAAAATATTTTCTATATTTATAATATATATATATATATATATTGATATATATTGTAAATAGGAAGCCTCTAATGTAATAAAAGCCATGTTTTCAAATTGTAATATATATGTATATATATATACTGTGATTTGAAATTGTGTTTCAAAATTTAATATGATAATTTTCAAAACTAACGTTAAAATGTTTTCCATTTAAAATGTATATATTTATATATATTGGAAATGGAAAAATATTGTTTTGAATTTAATTAAAGTATTTTCAAACTTTAAATACATATAGTTTGTAATTTGGAAGTTACAATTTAACTTAATACTTTTAAAGTGATATTTGAAATTTAAAATCTTTAACAACATGGATAATTTCTTATTTATTTTAAAAATATATTTTAGCTTGAATTTAAAATAAGATTTAAATTTAAAGTTCATTTGTTTGTAATATTCTATCATTTTTAAATTTAAACATAGACAAAATTGGTTTGTAAAAATATATATAAAGTTAAAATAAAATTATCAAGGTTATAAATACATGATGCAATTGATTAATCAAAACATAAGTTATTTATAAATAAATGTTTACATGAATTCATATTATATATTTATATAAGATCTAAAATCTTAAATTATAAAAAGATAAATACACATTACATACACGTAGATATTACATAATTATATAAATATAGCTTAAATAAATTAATAAAAAGGAAAGTAACATTTGTAAACATAAGAAATTGATTAGAAAGAAGATTTTAACATTTGTCATCCACCTAATATTGTTTAGAGACATTTGTAAGATTATGAAAAATTCAAGCTAACAAGTGGCTTTACTTGTTTCCTATGATAATTAAAATTTAAAAATTTATAAAATATGAAGAAAGATCTTATTTTACTCTTTAGCTCAGATCTCCTCTGTTCTCTAGTTCTTCATCTTTTCGATAAAAATTAAAACAAATCAAAAGAAGGATAATGAAGCCTGAGAACCAGATCTGGGAAAGAAAATGAAACCTGGAAACTAAATCATAGAAAAGAAAAATCAAAAGAAGATCAAAGACAAATGCAATCTGATATCAGGCAAGGAAAATTTAACAACAAGTAACTAAATTCAAAATTCAAGCGACAAGATTTTAATTTCAACAACAGGGAAGAAAAATTCAAGAGCAAATGAACAAGTCTGGAAAAAATCAAGCCTGGAAGCAAATATGTGTTCTCTGTCCTCTACATATCTTGTGAGTAAATATAAGTTTTAAAAAACAGTTTTAAAAAACAGTTTTAAAATCTGAATTTTTCTGTGATATCTGAACGTGATTCATCTTGTTAGCCTGAAAATCTGGATGGAATGGATGCATGTTATATGTGTGATTATTGAATGCCTATGTAGTTTTAAAAATAGGCTCTGTTGATAAACTACAGGTTTTGATTTTTCTTAAAACTCTATATCTCATCATTTAATCTCTGATAGCCTTTTATTTGTGAATAAAAGACGTTTTAAATCAAGTAACATTCCTCCTAAAAATAATTACAGAAATTTAAAATCTATATTTGCCTCGGAATTTTTAAATTTACAGTAAAAATTGAAATGGGTCAAAAATTTATAAATTCAATTTTAAGTTTTGATTACAGGATTGAATTCACTATAGGAAATCATGATTTTTCATGCATATATCGTGGTTTTTAGTTTGGAAAATTGTGTGCATTCTTGAGTTGAATGTCGGGAAGGTTTTGATCGATTTTAGTCGATCGACGGTAAGTAGTGGCGTGAAATTTGGGTGAGAGGTGGTTGAGTTGCCGACAAGGGTGGGAAAATTGGCACGGTGGTATAGCAATGGCCATGGTGGCCAGACCAGGGAGGAATAGGGTTTTGTCGTCGGTGTTCGATCAAGATTCGCGGTGTCGGGGCGCGATCGAAATTGACCGCGAGAGGTTCTGGAGGTGCGGGATGAAGTGGCAAAGCTATGGCGAGAATGGGATGGTGTCTCGAGGTCTAGATCGACGGTGGTAGTCAGATTTCCGTTCGTGTTTTGTTTAGGCTGACGGGTTTGGAGGTTGGATTCGATTCTTGTTCGAATCGAAGGAGTTTAGGTGGTCGTACGTGTAGACGAGGTGGATGTCGACTCGTTGGAGGTCGATGCGGGGTTCGTCGGCAGCCAGGGATGGCGTGCACGTGGATGTGCATGTTCGCGTGTATCTGGATAGGTTGTTGGAGACGATGGATTTCTGCTTGGGTTTTCTTCTGGGTCGATCGAGTTTTACTCGAAGCAGGAAGAATAGGGGTGGGTTTCGTGTATCTTCGGGAAGGTTTGGGTTTTGCTCGAGTTTTGATGAGTGCAGTTTTAGGTGTTCAGGCTTAAGTTTTGTTTAGGAATGTTAGAATTTCAAAAACAAAGTAATTTGATTCCTTGGAAATGTCCTAAGTTTTGAAAACAAAAGCAAAACCAGTTTTTACTTATATTTTTAATTTGTTTTCAAGAATAAGTTTTAATTAATTTTATATATATTGAAATATATAAGTTTTGAAAGATAGGAAAGTAGATTTTTCAAATTGATTTTTATATTTAAATTCATTTAATAACTTAAAAAAGTTTCAAAGGTTTAAAAGTAAATTTGAATGTTCAAATTGTTTTAATTATATTTGATTTCTAAAGTAGTTCATTTCAAATAAAGTTTAATGAATAAGATTTAGTAATCAATTATAATAAAGATTTTTTATCTTAAGTAATTAAGAGTTTTGATTAATTTAAGATGAATAAATGTGTGTAGATAAATAATGATAATCCAATTATTATTATTAATTAAAGAGTTATTGGTTAATATAAATGATTTAATTAAGGTAATAATTTTTCTTAATTAAGGGTCTTATAAATATAAGTAGTTAAGAAATTATCATATTGATTTTAAATGATTAGTTAAAAAATTAACTATGTGATTAATTAGTGATTAATTAGAAATAATCACTTTGGGAATTAATTAAGTGTAATTACTTGGTGAAGTAATAAAGTAATAATTACTAGAGGTAATTAAGTAAGAGTAATTATTTAATAAGGTGATTAGAGGGTAATTACTTTATGAAAGTAATTAAGTGAAAGTGATTAAAGGTTAATCACTTAGTGTTATTAATTAAAGAATTAATTACATAATTAATTAAAGGTTTAAATTAATCAATTAATTAATTAAAGACTAATTAATTAATGAAAGGATTAAGAGTAATTAATAAAGCTATTAATTACCTATTAGGTAATTAATTAAAAAGGAATTTAATTAATGAAAGTAATCATTAATTAATGAAAACAATTAATTAGTAATAAAGGATTAAAGGATAATTAATCTATAATTAAGATTTAATTACTAAATGTAATTAAAGAGTAATTAAACAAGTGTGGTTAACTAAAGAGTAATTAATCAAGTATGATTAATTTAAAAGAGATAATTAAGGAATAATTACTTAGTGTAATTAAAAAGAATAATTAACCGAGATGATTAATTAAAATCGTAATTAAGGAATAATTACTTTATTTTAATTAAGGAATAATTACTTTATTTTAATTAAGGAATAATTACTTTATTTTAATTAAGGAATAATTAATCAAAGGAGATTAAATAAAGTGGATAAAAAAATGATGATTCAAAGGAGATTAAATAAAGTGGATAAAAAAATGATGATTAATTAATTAATTTGTAATAAATTAATACTAAGTAAGTTGGATTAATGATAATCCAAGTGATTAAGTAAGGAAATAATTTAATTAAGGATGAATTAAATTGATTAAGTTTGGATCAAACTTTGTGAATGAATGAGATAATGATATTGGATGATACTGCAAGTCATTGGATGACATGAATGTGATATATCTGAGATGTGATATATATGCTGCTTTGTGACATGTGTGGATGAATTAGATAATAATGGATTATCTATCTGTGTGTTATGAACCATCCATTTATGTTAGGTGATATTATGAAGAACTAAATTGTTTAAACCCTTAAGTACAACTTGGACATTAAAACAGCGTTTTGGATTCGGTGAGACCGGAATCGGGTTTTATATCTGAAAACCACATCGATCCAAATTAGCGATAGGTCGTGAATCTCAAGTGAAGTGAAGTGAAGACTCGAGGTGGAGGAACTATGTATCGTTATAACTCCGAGGGTGATTTCAGAATGGGTTTAACGAAGATAGTACTTTCAAATTCGAGATGAAGATTCAGAGTGCAAGGGCTATGGTCGTTAACTCTGAGGGTGATTCCAAAATGAGTGTAATGAGATAGTGCCTTCGGTTCCGTTCGAACCCGAAATAGACTTGTATGGATTGAATGCTTTCAGAACATCGTTAGGTGGACGATGAGCATTCTAAGATAGATGTATCCTACAAAGGTAATCGCAGACTCAAGCATCATCAACCGGGAATGGCTAAAACAAGGGAGGTGCA
Organism: Allium cepa; assembly: GCA_030765085.1. Taxonomy (NCBI): domain Eukaryota; kingdom Viridiplantae; phylum Streptophyta; class Magnoliopsida; order Asparagales; family Amaryllidaceae; genus Allium; species Allium cepa. The sequence continues at coordinate 401,754,620 of CM060929.1, read as the reverse complement.
GCAAGACTAAGTGAGTCGCGCTCAAGTAGGATGAGATTGACCCCTGTCTAGATGTCCCTTTTTATTCGGCTGTGTGGGCAGTTGGATCTGCAGCCAACTGCGGGGTTGTCTTGTGCGGGACTGTCCAGTAAGGGATGGTTCCGACCTTGTGTTGCAGGGGATTCAGGGTGGATCCTCGATACTCTGATCTAGACCAGGTACTGTGACGGGCGGTACCCCAGTAGCCCTGCCATCGATGGAAACCCATTTTCCCTACGAGATCTTACGGTTTTGTTTATATACCTATGTATGCTGGAATTTAATAAATGTAACAATTTCGGCTATTTTCTATTTTACTTGAAAACCCAAGACACTATTATAACATCACTGGATTTCCTATCAAATGTTTTGGTTAGCGTAAGGCAAAAACTTACCCATGTTTATGTGTGGGGAGTCTTACGTGATATCTTTTCTTTTCAAAGGATTATCTAAAGTTAAGCAATTTTAAACCGTTTACTCACACCAGACCCCTATCTGACCCAAGTGTTTATTTTCTATTTTATTAAACTCTTGGGTACTCATACTATGTATGAGTAGTCAAGTGATTCATGTTAGCCTTGACGAATTCTGGAGGAGCTTTAGAGCAGGAGGCTTCAGCGTATAGATATTTAGAGTTTCTGTTGTGATACTGTATTGATGTTCTTGTGCTGTATATTAGACAGAAATGTTATAGCTGTCTAATTTGAGTTGTATAAGTTGTGTACTCTGATGTATATGATACTTTGTATGTGTTATGTATTATATTTCATTCGTTCCGCTATGAGATTCTGATGTGTTGTTATTCTTTCTTCTCTTTCTTTTCTTCTTCTATCCCTTTCTTTCTTAAATAATGATGCGTATTTCTTGTGATAGAAAGGCGGGTTGTTACAGTTGGTATCAGAGCACTAGGTTGAGTGAATACCTAGGCTTTGGAGTGACTTCTTTCTTGAGAGAGCGTACCTGTAATTTTTAAATATATATATAAATATACATCTACCTAATCTGTTGGGTTATCTGTTCGAGTTTTCCAATACAATTTATAAAGGTAGATAGGGTAGGAGTGTGTGTAACACGACTATCACTAATGGAAGAGGCTCATATGTTGTGGTTGGAGGTGTACCTGTCGAGACTGTAGACCTAATACCGTCTTGAATAAGCTTTGCAGATTGGTGAAAGGATTTCTTTGATCCCAGAGAAAGTCTTTTCAAGAATTGGAGTATATTCTTGAAGTGCAAGTTTGGTTTTCTCTTGTGTGAGCGGGATTTCCAAGAGTTTAATCTGTCAGATGAGCTGAAGCAGGTGATGGTATCTTGGCGACTCAGAGAGGAGTAGCTGTGTGGTGGGATGCAGTATCCATAGATGGTTCTGAAGATGTTCTTTTGGAGAAAGATTAAGATGGTGTTGAATATTATTAGCTTTTAAATTAATTTAACTTGTCAATTTATAATATGAAACTATTAAATCAATTTAATTTTTATTAAAGATTATTAAATTGATATTGCTCAAAATTCCAGGTCATCACATTACTCCCCCCTTAAAAGAATTTCGTCTCCGAAATTTAAAAGCAAAGATAATTTAATAACCCAGCAAAATTTTTAATTTAAAATAGCAACTATAGCAACCAATTCAAACAAATAATTCTAACCATCCAGACAAAATTCTAGATAGAATTTCCTAACATTATCTAGAGTTTCCATATACATATACTGGAATACTCGTTCTATAGGATCTTAATTAACTATACTACTCTAATCCTAAGCTCTTACTCATCTAGACCTACAAGTCTGAACAAGACATCAGTCTAAACTCAAAACCAGCTCAACTACCATATCCTTCTGAACCGCTGATTCTATCACCAATGATGAATCATACATGTATTCCTCAGAGATACGTGAAATACAGTGAATTCCAGTTACCCGAACTGGCAATTTAATCCTGTAGATCAAGGAACTAATCCTCTCGATAACACAGGAAAATCCAAACTATTTCCAAAGTTAGCTCTCCAGTCTTACCCCATTCTTATATCTCCTTTGATCGGATAAAACTTAAACAATATCCAAATTCCATTTTCACATTCCAAATTCCCATCAATTCTTAACTACACAACTCTATTGACGATCCTGGGTCACCTCTATTCTTTCTGATCTGCTTAACCCTTGCTGATGTTTCTTGAAACAACTGGACCAAAATCAAACCAATTTTCAGGTCCTACACCACAAAATGGCTCTCCAAAAATTCTTTGAAATCCAGAACACAACATTACTCCACAAGCATTAGTGGACTTCAGACCTACCTCTCTTATCTGGAATAGCCCAACAGTTGCACTTGACAACCTTGCTTTCCAAATCCTGAAAATTTTCTTCACACCTAGAGGTATACTTGAATTTCCTGTAGAAATCCTTTAATCCAAGAAAACTGCAACTCCCTGATGCTCCCGTTCTAGAACAGCTGCTATCTCGCTTCCGCTGCACAGCTCTTATCTAGAGAAGATGAGAATGCTATCGGAGAACTCGAGCACAAACTGGATCCATACACAGTTTATCAGACCCAAAGAATCCTAGTGATCCATTCCACTTGGTCAATAACACCCCAGCAAAATCTTAACTAGAAACTAGATGATCAACCCATCTTCAAAGAATCCTGAGCTGCTTCACCAAACTTTTCTCTCTCAAAGAGCCCCCCCTACTAGGTTGAATTATTAGTATTGCTTCTGGAATCCAAGTCGATAAGGAAACTCACTCCCTGATTCAGGTAACTTCTGACTTCCTCAAAAATATCTGGAAAATCTCTGATTACTTCAATAGCTTTTATCTCCACTAGAGATGCTTAATCTCAAACCAAAGAATACTCAAAGATTTCCCAAACTTATCACAAGTCACTTTTGCGATCTTACCTGGTTCAGATTCCAAAGGAACTATTTCCTCTTCACCAACTAGAACAGTTTTCCTAATCAAGGTCAATTCTTCAAGAATGGCTTATCTACCAGAAAAACTGATAGATCACTTCCAACAAATATCCTGCTCTGCTGAGCCTCCCGAAGAAGTGGATAAGCCTTCACTACCTGCCCGGACTGCTGATAGTAGAATCCCAAAGATTTCCGAATCATCGAAGAAACGGGTCCATACTACTGCTTCCAAACTTCACTTCAATGATACTGCCAAGCCAAAAGTTCTTCCTCATCCAAAACTCCTTGAAATTTAAAGCTATCAACCAATTCCAAAAATAAAATCTTTGAGTCGGATAGACATCTTCTCAAGAAACTCGGGATCCAAACCAAACACCAACAACTTGTTCTGCTTAAGGGAAACACTGAGTCCATGTCCGAAACGAAGCAATTCATGAACCGTAGTCCCATGCTTCAATATAGATAAGACTTCTATATTCGAGATGCAGAAGATCCCTAAACATCCGAATCTTCCCTACAATAGGCATCACTGTTCCTTCAACACCATCTTAATCTAGCTCCAAAAGAACATCTTCAGAACCATCCATGGATACTGCATCCCACCACATAGCTACTTCTCTCTGAAGTCGCCAAGATACCATCACCTGCTTCATCTCATCTGACATATTCAACTCTTCGAAATCCCGCTCACACAAGAGCAAACCAAACTTGCACTTCAAGAATATACTCCAATTCTTGAAAAGACTTTCTCTAGGATCAAAGAAATCCTTTCACCAATCTACAAAGCTTATTCGAGACGCTATTAGGTCTACAGTCTCGACAGGTACACCTCCAACCACAACATATGAGCCTCTTCCATTAGTGGTAGTCGTGTTACACACACTTCTACCTTATCTACCTTTTTAAATTATGTTGGAAAATCCGAACAGATAACCCAACAGATTATGTAGATATATATATATATATATATATATAAATTACAAGTACGCTCTCTCAAGAAAGAAGTCACTTCAAAGTCTAGTTATTCACTCAACCTAGTGCTCTGATACCAACTATAACGACCCATCTTTCTATCACAAGAAAGATGCATCATTATTTAAGAAATAAAGGGATAGAAGAAGAAAAGAAAGAGAAGAAAGAACAACAACACATCATAATCTCATAGGAAAACGAATGAAATATAATACATAACATATACAAAGTATCATATACATCAGAGTACACAACTTATACAACTCAAATTAGACAGTTATAACATTTCTGTCTAATATACAACACAAGAACATCAATATAGTATCACAGCAGAAACTCTAAATATCTATACGCTAAAGCCTCCTGCTCCTAAGCTCATCCAGAATTCGTCAAGGATAACCTGAATCACTTGACTACTCATACATAATATGAGTACCCAAGAGTTTAATAAAACAGAAAATAAACACTTGGGTGAGACAGGGGTTTGGTGTGAGTAAACGGTTTAAAATTACTTAACTTTAGAAAATCCTTTGAAAAGAAAAGATATCACGTAAGACTCCCCACACATAAACATGGGTAAGTTTTTACCTTACGCTAACCAAAACATTTGATAGGAAATCCAGTGATATTATAATGGTGTCTAGGGTTTTCAAGTAAAATAGAAAATAGCCGAAATTGTTACATTTATTAAATTCCAGCATACATAGGTATACAAACAAAACCATAAGGTCTCGTAGGGAAAATGGGTTTCCATCAATGGCAGGGCTACTGGGGTACCGTCCGTCACAGTACCTGGTCTAGACCAGAGTAACGAGGATCCACCCTGAATTCCTTGCAACACAAGGCCGGAACCATCCCTTATTGGACAATCATGAACAAGACAACCCCGCAGTTGGCTGCAGATCCAACTGCCCACACAGCCGAATAAAAAGGGACATCTAGACA